>CM029656.1:30618504-31818504 GCA_017311315.1 Dendrocalamus latiflorus | reverse complement strand
ATGGTCAGGTTGGCTATGAACCTGGCGGCCTCGGTGGAATTTGTATGCTTGTGGTGAATGAGACATGTATGAATGATCTGTAAACGTTGTAAAGATGGAAATGCAAATTTGTTTGTTGTCAGATGGTGTTTGCCCTGAGATTGTGTAATGCAAATTGAATGTTTGTTGTGAGATGGTGTTTGTTGTCAGAATGTTTTTGGAAACAGAATTTGTTGCAGCCATGGAAATTTGTTGCAGCCATGGAAAGAAAGGAGCAGCTACAGAACAAAATATGTTGTCAGGTTGGCTATCTGGTTCGACAGAGCAAGGCAAGAAAAGGGGGGGGGACTTTTGTTTGCTGGGTTGAGCTCAAGTTCTGTTGACTGAACAGATTGAAATTGACTGATGTCTGATGCCTGATGCTTCTTGCCTCAACAGAACAAATTGAAATTGAAATTGACTGATGCCTATGGGCTAACATGTAATTGAATGGCATCAGGCATGGGCATAGAATTCAAAATGATGCCTGTATCCAGTTTGAAATTGAATTTGAAATGTAATTGATTGATGCCCATAGACATGTAATTGATGCCCATAGACATGTAATTGACTGATGCCCATAGAATTCAAAGTCAATTGCATGTTAGCCCATCAGGCATGGTGCTCAAATTGAAATTGAAATTGAAATTGGCTCAATTCAAAATGATTCTTGCCTGATGCTTGTATCCAGTTTGGTACCAGTTCAGTTCTGACCCCCCCTGAAGCATATCAATTCAGTCTGTATACAAATTCTCAATCATTTGAAGGCAGTTTACTTTGGTCATCAAATTCTGATGCATATCTCAGTCTGGCTACAGCATGGAAGGCAGTTTTAGAAATTTATTAAGAAACCCTGCCATTTGACACTGCCAGTTACTTGGAAGACAGTTTTAGAAATTGTTTTAGAATTTGTTTCACACCAAAGCCATTTACCTGAAATAACATATTGATTGCAAATAGGAGATTGTGAGACATAAAGATATTAGCATCAAGCAAGTGGTCAAATTGTGAAGCATGCAGCCAGTAGAAATGGCCCAAATGGAGAACATTGATAGGAACATTTCAATTGTTCATACAACCAAAAGTAGTGTTTTCATACAACCATTTACAATAACCATTGTTCTCAAAACCAAAAGTATTGTTACCGTTGTTCTCAAAACCAAAAGTATTGTTGTCAACATCTTCCTACCATTGTTTTCAACAGATGCATGGGACAATTTGTTAACTCCCCCCATCTTCAAAATCTAATCTTCTGACGGACGTACTTTCATGATAAGCTCCAAATAGGGGATTGGTAAATTCTCCATGGATGGTAGGAAGAGATGACTCTCCGGAAGGTAGTGTATCATCAAGCATCGTATTTGGGTTTGACAATTGTGAGAAAGATACATCCAGAAGAGATGACTCTCCTACATAAGAAAGCTAAAATATTAGCACCGAGCATTGTGAGAAAGATAACATCATGACCAATTAAATTGACCTTTTTCTGCAGTTTTCGATGCCTTTTTCTTTCGTTTCTCAAGAACACCTCTTGCTCTCTTTGACTTTGGACCTTTTTTGTGTTCAGGAACTTTGAATGGCACTTCTCTGACATCTTCAGTGCATTGAACAGAATTATCTTTGATGCTTACATCGGACAACATATTTTCTATTTCAGAAGCCAGCTTATCTAAACCATTGTTGAAATATGTCATACAATTTCTTGAAGCCTTACACTTCAATGCAATTGCCATGGCCTTTCGAGAAAGATGAGCAGATTCGCAAGCCAAACTTTGTTCCTCACTCCGGGTATTACAAAAAAGGGTCCTCTCTTTGCATACTTTGTCCATCTATTCAATATGTATTGAGGCGGTAACACAAAAATATTGTTGAAGTTAAGGACCCGTAGAGCATGCCTGCATAGTATTCCTACATCAAATAGAAAATGTGAGATAACATGTAACTAGAAATGGGTAACTAGTGTAATAGGTGAATACATTCGCATTCATACATCCTACAAGAACATGTTGTATTTATATCCTCGAAATGGAAGACTACAGTTGCTTCATCTTCAATGTATTCAGAAGATGTCACCTTGTAAGTACGGGTAGTCCCCTCAACGAGAATTAATGTGCATGCCATAGTGAATATTTTTGTAAATTCCTTCTCAAATTCAGAATACATATTTCTTGTGTATGATTCAGCTGATGTCCTCAATGTAGGCAAGCCAGAAACACATAGAATTGGGTAGTATGGCATGACTTGTAATCTTCATACAATTCGTTTCGACGGAGACTATTAAGGCACCTGTCATACTGTTCTATGAGCTCCGAAAGTGATAACTTTCTACGAAAAGCTTTCTTAAACACATTATTCATGCCTTCACTCCTTTGAGTTGATGTTGCATCAGCACAAAAAGAATCCCGCCGATGAATAGTAGCCCATTTCTCACGCAATGCATACAAATTTTGTAACCACTGGTTTCCACCAAGATTGTAAGCACACAACAAGTTACGCCAGTTATCGTTGAAGTGACTAACAGACCTACCTTCATACACACATCTTTTGAAGTCAGCAAGGAATTTCGGATGGTTACTGATCACATGACTAAGATGCTTAGCGGCATTTTGATATATATGCCACAAACAGAGGCGATGACTAGTGCCTGGGAAAACAATGCTGATTGCTTTTGCTATTGCAGCACACTGATCTGTAAAAAATGTTGTAGGATGCTTATTTGACATTGCGGTGAGGAATGTTCTGAAAAGCCAAACAAATGATTCTGCGGATGCATCATATAACAGAGCACCTGCAAAGACAATGGTCTGCCTATGATGATTTGTTCCAAGAAGTGGAGCAAATGGCATATCGAACTTATTTGTTTGGAATGTGGTGTCAAATGACACGACATCCCCAAAGCAACAATAATCCACAATGGCTTGACCGTCTGTCCAAAAGAAATTAACAATGCGACCATCTTCTTCATCTAATTGTACGGCATAAAAGAATGAAGGATCATCTGCTTGTTTGTTCTTCAAGTGCTCCAATAATGTTTGTGCATCATTTATTTCCATGTACTTTTTACGCACACGGGTAACATAATTGTTGCAATCCTTTTGCAAGAAAGGTACATTTTCAGCTCCACCAGATAGTTGTTCATAGAATTTGAATACTTCAGCCGGTTTGATTCCTGCTGCTCTCATATTATCAACCATGCACTTGTCAGCTTTTGATAAACGACGTTGCGACCTCAACATATGACATTTACTTGGACTTGCTAGATAATGGTTACGTTCAAGTGCCACCTTCTGCACTGTCCAAATCCCCTCCTGTGAAATGTTAAATTGGAGACGAGCCTTACAACCTGTTCGTGTGTTAGCTCGTTCCTTTTTGGTTTCATATCTAGTATGACTACTCCTTTCTCCTTCATTGCTACAGACAAAAACTTTAGAACCCATTGTGCCATCTACTCGCAACCTCGAGTGGCTCTTCCGTATGCTAAATCCAACTGTTCTAGCATATGAATTGTAGAAGTTATATGCATCATCTTCGGATTCAAACATCATGCCAACTTTTGGCACATTTCGAGAGGTCGAATTTTGGTCATCAACCTACAATGAAGCCATAACAACCACTCAATTCCCAAATTCGGAGTATTTGATTAACAATTCATTGATCACATAACTTCTACAATATTTGAAAGTAATTGTCAAAGATTGGAAAATTGGAAAGGTCCTGTCTTGGAAAGTCGCTTCCTCCTTCGCCCATCAACCAACACCAGAGAAGTCGCTTCCTCCTTCGGTCAGTCCCCAGGGAAATTCGGCCATCAACCAACACCCGAGCATTGCATACCTCCGCCATGGGGGAAGCCGAACTGGCGCCCGGCAACATCGACGGCGGAGCGGCGAGGGCGCCGACGGCGAGTCCTTGCGTGACGCAATTGACGATGACGGCACGATCGGTGGCCGAAGGGAGGGGGGAAGGGCCGGCGCCATCGGGGGGGGGGGGCGGAACAACGACGGCACGATCACGATCGGTGGCCGACGAGACGGGGGAAGGGGCGGCGCTACCGGGGGGCGCAACGCGGAGGTCGCGCACGGCGCAGAGGTCGTCGTCGGCCGCGGCCGCCTCACGCTCCGAGTAGGTGGAGGCGACGTAGAGGGGGGAAGGGGCGGCGCCACCGGGGGGCGGAACTCCATGCACCTCCATGCAAACCGGGGTCGGGAGGCGGGAAGCTCTACGACGCGGAGACGGGAGAGCGGCTCGCGCGGAGAAAATCAGACGGCGCGGAGAAAAGAAGACGGCACGGGAGGGCTCGCGCGGAGAGATTCGAGCGGAGGACGTGTCACCCATCCGCGCTGTGTCCACAAGAGGGCTCGATGGGGTCAGTCCCCAGAGAAGTCATTTCCGGCGCTGGTGGTGATCCAACTGGCTGGCCTATTCTTTTTAAGTTTCGATTTATATGTTTAAATTATTTGTAGGAGAAAGTACATATCAATAGAAACTCATAGACAATTTTTATCTATATAAATAAAGTCGATACAATATGTACTATAATAAATTTATAGACTCTGCTTCGAAAAGACACTCCGTTTGGAAACTAGTTTCTGTATAAAAGCCAAAAAGTAGCCTCTAGCTATGGTTTTTGGTTTATGTCTGAGATTTCACTGTAGCAGTTATTAGCTTTTTCTGAGAAAAAAATGACAAAAACCCCGTTATATCGTAACCGATAATGCAAAGGAATAAGAGAAAAATAAAAGGCAAAAAATACGAAAAAAATCAAAATAAACGGAAATTAGAAGTTGATGTGTTCCAAATAGTTTTTGACTAAAATAAGCCAAAAGCAAAAAAATTTCAGAAACTGTAGCCGTTTGGAGCAAGGCAATGTGGCAGCGTGCAAGTAGCTAGCACATCTAATTTTTTTAGTGCAATAGTTTCAATTTTTGTTTTTTTGGCTTTCAGATTATTTAAGTCAAAAGCCACTTAAAACACATTGGTTTCTAATTTCAGCTTATTTTCACTTTTTAAATTTTCTACTTTTCTTTTTTCACTTATTCTTTCGCATGGTAGTGGCGGTCAGATTGGCAGTGGATTGATTTTCTATAAAAATGGGCGATTTGGAAGATTTTATCTTGGTTCTTTAGTTATAATAGTTTAGGTCAATAAGAGGCCTTTATCATCTCATGTCAACATCTACATTAACGCCATACAAGTATTAGTACCACGTGGATGACATGTCATACTTGGAAAAACTCTTTTAGATATCCTTTATATGGTTTGGCAATTGACCTACATGGATGATTTTATTTTTAGTAACTTAGATGTATTCACCTCATATATTTATATAGCTATGATGCAATTTACTATTTCTAAAAATGAAGAAAATACTTGCTTCGGGCTTCGCTGGGATGCTACAGCCACGGAGCGGCCTGTTGTGAATTGTGATTGCGTATCAGACTATCAGTCATCGATGAAGCGTGGATCACGGCCCGCGACAACATGGCTGCCAGTTGCCACCACCGGTACGACCCACCCTGCAGGAAGATCACACGGAGGCGCCAATGTTCGTAGAGTATCAGAGCCATTGATCCTGATAGAACACCAATCAGAACATCAGACGACCTCCAGTTCCAGTACAGGGCTTCGTAATCCTGGTGGAACGCAAATTACAGGGCTTCTTAATCCTGATGGAACACAAAGTATTCCTTCCGTATAAATTTATAAGGCATATTTTCTCTTATCACATAATCTAAAAAGATAGTAAAAATAGTTAGATTATCCTTAATTATTATATCTAAGCACTATATTTAATACATACATATAGAGAATAACAAATAAAGCTGCATATTTACTAGGTGTATAAAGAGAACATCACACCAATTTTATACTGGAATATGAAATACGCTCCATATTTATGGACAAGATCATTAAAAATACACTTTATATTTATGGACAAGATCATTAATAATATGTTCTATAAATTTGGATGGAGGGAGTAGTTAGAGCAGGTTCAATAAGGCTTAGTCAGCAGGCTATAGCAAATATAATATCAACCAAATCTTACGTTGCAGAGAGAGAAAGGAAGAGAGAGAAGGAAGCTGGCTACTAAATTACAGCTAGCTATAGCATGTAAAAATATGCATTTCACTCTCTTACACGTGGGGCTAAATAGTTATTGTAATAGCTACCTTATTGCATGAACTATTTTTTTGAAGGCTGTAGATGAAATGGACAAGTGTTATAGCCACTAGTTGGCTATACTATTGTACTTGCTCTTAGTATCAAGCTTGCCTCGACTGGGCCATTGTAGTTTGTTGGCATTGGCGAATGAACCGGCTATTATTAGCATTGAACCTCTCGATATGGACCTGGCTCCGGTGGTGCAGACTACAGAGATCGGGCGGCTCGAGTCTGGTTATCGTCTTATTGATTTTTTAAATTAATATAGTTTAAATTAATATTATTTTATTGATTTTTTAAATTAATATACTTTAATTTAATATTATTTTATTAGTAGTTTGACAGTGTTTTTAGAATCGAACTAACAAATCAAGCCAAAACAAAATTTTAATTTTATAACTAATTAATAAATATAATTAAAATAATTTTTAACCTACGAACAACCTTTTGAATGGGTTCTTTTGGACTGATGGTTTATGGTTTAAATATTTGAATTTTGCCTGTTCACGAGAGGCAATACGCAGAGAGAAATAGTCGCATGCGATTTTGGCTGATACAACTGAACTCAATATATATTTTATTATAATTTTCTTATTAACCCCGTTTTAAAAAATGTACTGTTTAAAAGCTAGTTACTATAAATAGTATAAATCAGCTTTAAGTCTAAAAGAAACCGACACCAGCTGGACCGCCGCATGCGTGTACGCAGAACTTGTTTCGCTAGTCGCCGAGTCGCTGTGACGGGGCGTCGGAGATGGCGATTTAAATCTGTCCCAGAATAGTTGAATCTTGTCACTAGACGTTTGCGTCCAAACTTAATTCTCCCACTTGGCCACTTGGAATTAATATAACTCAACCCGATTCTCACTTTATAAACGGCAATATCTGTTGTATAGCCGGATTGTTGAAGCACAGTACCTACATGTCCTCGTCAATTTAAACTTGGGTGGATTAATTGATGCATAAAACTTAATGTAGGACCGAAATGGCGACAGAGGGGGGTGAATGTCGCTCGCTTCAAAATCTTCCCCGAGAAATCGAACACTGATTTTTCAAAAAGATACAAAACAAAGTAACTCACAGAAAATTACAAATAATTTAGCTGAAATCTGGAACGCATGCGATACTAAAAAAATTCAGCATAAATCAGAGATTAACCAGTAAAAATTTCAGCTGAAAATAATACCGTTTGATCTGCATGCAAAATGGTCAAAAATCAGCAAAAGAAAATGAAAGAACATGACTATTTCCTTGCCATTCAGCCAACAGCGAAGTCATGCAGAATTTTTTTTCTTTTTGCTTGGCCGAAAGACAGTTCAAGCCGCAGAGTGAAGGTTTTCACTAAAACTTCATAGGAAGCTCAAATCCAAGAGAATGAGAGAGGAACTTCTTTCCTTTTCAGACAAAAACACCAAGAGCATAATCTAAATATAAAGGGGGCTCCAAACAACACAAGAAATCAACCAAAACTCAAGAAATTCAGAGTTGAACTAAGAACTGAAAAGTTACAGGCACTTTACCAAAATCCAAATTACTCCCCAGCCTTTGATCCTTTGGCCATGAAACTTTGAGGATAGCTACTTAATAGCCTCTGGACTCTAGATACCAAGTTTCATGCCATCTCATGAAGGGAAACGAGATTTGCCCCTTAAACCCTAGGAGAAGAAATGAAGAACAGAGGAGGCTCAAAACTTAAATCTGAAATCAAACTTAGTTTGCTCTTGAAATTAACTAGCCAAATGGCTTTTGAGCATCTCCCATGTCATAGCAACCCATTTTGGCACTCCCAAGCAACAAACAACAAGAAATCAAGAAAGTCAAAAATCAACCAAAGGGAGGAACGAGAAAAAAACTTCAGATTTCCATTCATTGAATCAAGAGTGAAATACAAAGAGATACGTCCCCATACGCATGGACATTAGAACAAGATAGAAGATTACAAGTCTCTCAATCCATCCTCACCCTCTCAATCCTCAAGAACACCAAGAGCTACACATGCATCTTGGGAGGAACACAAACACAGAGAGGTCTCAGAAAACCATCGAAGGGGACACAGAGGGAACACCACTCTGCCTCCACCAACAACTCTCAACCACTAAAGTCTAAAACCAAAACAAACTCTAAAGCCTATTTTGACTAAAGGAAACCCTAAAATCCCTTCAAGTGTTCAAGTGGGCATGCAGCCCCTCCAACCTATTTATAGCCCACGGCTAACGGGTCTCCGCCCCGTTACGCCCGCTAAATCCAACGGAGCCCGCTCCAGTTTGTGCAGCCTTGCGAAATTCCCGTTTCGCCCCTCCTGCACCTTCCGGGAAGCTTCCGCGCTCCTTGTCTCGCACGCCTCGCAACCACCTCGAGTCCACGTCGTCTTCGACACATCCTCGACCATTCTGACCTCAGCGCCACCTGCGCCTAGTCCGGTCCACCGTGTCTCGCCACGACTCCGCCCGATGTCCTGCAGCCGCACAGACAAGAAACACATCAAATAGCACCGCTCGATACATGAAAGCGTAAATGGTATAAACACACCATACTTACACACACTGAAGTCCAAACCTGTCAAAATATCAGAATATGCATCCTAACCCATTTGACCAGGAATGACCAAGTCCGACCGAGTCCGTCGCACCATACAACGACTCGACTCCGAACCACTCAAACCAAACTCGACTCTCATAAACTGATGTCAATTACTCATCATACACATGGGATCACCACTACATAGTCTCTCACTTAATACGGATCAACCAATACGTACTCGAGTACACCTGACTTTCAAGTTCTCAAAGATATTTATATTTTGGAATGCTATTTGAACCCTCGCGGGCTCACCTGTTACATACAAATCTAGACGCTTGCAAGTTGTAAGCCCGGCTAATGTTTCGATCACCTACTATTCCGTACTGCTAATCCACACGCTTGCATGCTAAGCTCCAATGGTGCCACATGCAATCTGTTCGTTTTGTTGGTCACCATGGCGTCCTGCTGATCCGTATTTAACCGAAAGAAATGGACTGTCTGCACCTTTTCTGCTGGAGATGCTGGCTAGTCGTCACGACTCACAATTGAGTCAAAAGCAGGTCTTAGCCTTTCTCGAGCACGGGCTACCCTGATGTGTTGTTTGCACAAATGGACATATGAATTAGCTTATAAGCACTCGCCTGGGACAAATGGCCTTCCGGTTGCTACAATATAATTTCAATCAAAGGTTACAATATCATAAACTTTAAGCTAAAAGTTAGAGTACCTCCTTAATTTGGTCGGTAAGGAAGCGATGCCCATACATGAACGATGCCCGGTGATCATGGGATTACGTTTGTTTGGCTAAGCAGTACGTAGGCGGCAGGCAGGCATGAGGAGAATGCTGTCGTTCAGAGTCAAATTTGCATGAAGCTATTGTGATTTGTGACTTGTGAGTTAGCTACTTCCTCTATTGTCAAATATTCTAACTCACATATGTTTTGCTAAAAAAACGCACCTATATTTTTCTGAAAGAGTTTCTTTTTTCCCCGCTCCTGCTTGATCAGGGTTGACGCTTGAGACACGGATCAGTCGCTGTATACTCAACGTCAAAGGGCCAAGAACACCTAAATCTAATATGATCGTTACACTACTTGTTAAAAACCGCATCAGTTTTGCTAATATCTGGCAAACTGTTTCTGACAAACCAGATTGGATTTTTTTAAATAACGTATACATATTTTTTATTAATATTACATTTATATATCACCGCTTAAGAAAACCAAAAAATAACAATATGCCGTTATTAGAAATGGCAACAGAGGCTTTGTTACCATTTGAATTTAGGACAAAACTTTTATCACCAAACGAATAGACAATAGTATGCTATGCCGGTGCTACAGCCTCTGTCACCATTTCAATTGAAAACTGAGGAACCAATCGTCAATTGAAATGGTAACAGAGGCACTCGCATCCTCTGTAGCTATTTCAAATGTGACAGAGGACTGTGTATGTAAGGGCAAAAAGTGGCTAAAATTCATAACAATTCGGTAAAAAAGAGAAAGATGGGAGGAGAGGAGAGGGGAAGATGAGGAGAAGAGAATGGGAGGAATAATTTCTGCGTCGTAGAGGTGAGTTTTCTGTTTCATAGTACTTCTTCATTTTGAAATCATGGTAGGTTAACAAATGAAATTATTAGATGTGTAGTTATATTGAGTAATAAGTAGATGTATAAATAGTGTGGTCGTAGATATGCAGTTATTTAGGACAGTATGTGCAGGATGAATTACTAATAACTATTAATTTCTCATACTCGGAAGTTGTAGTGTACTAATTAGTTTTAAATTATTCGATCTGCTGGTTAGGTATATTTGGAATATGGATAGTAGCATGTAGTATATAGGATCCATTATTAACTATGTGCGTTATGTACACTAAGCATGCATGGTAAGTTAGATTTTTATAAGACATTGGATTGGTTGTCTTTCTTTATGGTGTTGTAGGTTAGAAAAATTCCCTCCTGTGCAGGTTTTTTTAGTGAGAAACAGATTTATTATCTATTCTATTTTGCATTTATTTGATCAAATAAATAGCTGTCGATAATATCAGATAAATAAGCAGCCGTTGTTACTTTGCTATATTTTGCTATGATACATTGCAATGTCTTAAATGCTTATGTAACTTCGATTATGCTTGTAATGTCCTATTACAATGCTTATCTCACTTGTGTTAATATTAAATATCTTGATTAATATTGTTTATCATATTGATTTGCTTCCACAAATTCAATAAATAAAGAAAAACTCTGCCAATTTTTTTTAAAAAATCACAAATATGCATGAATATCACTTCATTGAATCCATACGCAAATATTTAGGGAGAATATTGTTTATTTGTTGATTGACTTGAGCCTATCTCAATAATTAATTGCAAATCAAAAGTCAAAAACTATAACATGTAACTTCTTTTTTGAACTAGATGTATATTCAAAACTTTAAATTTATGCATATTATTTACGTTGTCACCAATTATCAAAAAGTGAAAGCTTAAAAGCATCTAGACTCCTAAATATGTTTTTTGGTAATTAATAACAACAATGATTAAAGAGACTAACTTGTTTATTGAGATGATTGAAAGATTTAGTTTCGGATTTTGATGACGTCATGGAAAAGAAATACAAAGGTGATTAAAGATCGACATAGATCAAGATATAGCTCGAGACAAATGTATATTATAGTTTAAGGACCTCTTTATAGATTTTACCAGACTCAATGTTTGGATAAAAAGACCGAATTTGTAGAATAGATATTGTACTATAAAGAGGGGTCATAACTTGTAGCATGAAGCTTAACTTATGCCTCTTTGATCAATTAATTTTTCATGCCTGCATTTAGAACTCTCTTTAAATTTCCTTTGAAAAATTGGTATGACTGCAGGTACAATGATGGTACTACTGTTGCATCGATACTATCGGTTGTTATATGCCTGCAGCTAATTTCCAGAGAGGTACTCATTGAACATTCTTTGGATCAGTGCTACCGCATGTATTACACGGTAGTAGCGTAGGGCGGTATGATCGCATGATGATAGTGGTGCTACCGGAATACGATAGGACCAAAAAATAGTTGGCGGTAGCTAATTTCTAAAGAGTTATGTTTTGAAGCATTTTCTTTCATCTAAAAATTAGTACTACTACAGTTGAGGTACGATACTACCACATGATCAGTACTGTTGGACTTGATCACTACTATCAGACCTTATGAGGGTAGTACTACCGATATTTGATGTAACGACTAGCTTTTGTGTATTTAATGAATCTCAAACAGCTATTAAATAGTAGGCGCGGTAGTATTGGCCACTATATGATGATAATACCGTATTTCCTGATTTTTGGGGATTTCAACCCCCAACGGTCATCCTGCTAGGTAAAGGCTATAAATATCAACCCACCAGTAGCAAGGAACTCTTCTTAGACCTTACTTAATACTCTTGAGCTCTTGTTACACTCTTTTTTTTCATTTGCTCCATATTTGCATTTTGAGGTAGTTGAGAGCATTCACATACATTGCATCATTAGCTGGTCTTTATGAAACTTGGAAAACCTTCAAGCAGGCATTGTGACTTGTTATTCTTGGTTGTTTTTGACACCTAGATAGCTTGGAGGAAGTTGTACGGTGATCTCTTCAAAAAGTTTATGAAGAGACCTGGCACGGTTGTGAGTGATGTTGTGCTCGTCATCTCCGGAGTAGAGAAAGAGCAATCTTAGCGGATTTAGGGTGGTTAGGCTTAATTCATAGAGTCTGTACAATCTATTTGGGCTTACCTAAACGTGGAGTAGGGAAGACTGATAAATCTTCGATACCACAGGAAAAACATTATATGCCCCTAATGTGGTTTATCTCTTTGTCTTTAGTGTCCGTATTTACATTTCTAGCAATTGAATTGTATAGCTAGAATTGTATCTAGTATTGTCATAGATTTATGGCGCCTTAGTGAAACCTAGAGTATTTAGGCTTTAATTGTACAAAACAATTTTGATTAAGTTCATATTTGCTAAAAATTGTAGTTTAGCTAAAAGAATTTAAAAACCTCCTATTCACCCTCGAGTTGATTATCCTTGATCCTACACCCGAGTACCCCTGGTTGGAGAATTATTGCTTATTTACCTGATCAGCTACTACTCGGAGATTCTGTAACTTAATCACTGGGTTTAACTCCATGAATTGTTGGTTCGCTCTAGAAAAGTGCTTCGTAATTGGGAGCTCTAAACTGATGATCGATATGGTTTCCGTCCCCATCAGCCACAAGGTGATTTAGCCCTATGTCTCCGACAACAACCGTCTCACAGTGATTTCTACAATCTTCTCCCACTGACAAATAACCAATCAATAGTTAATTGTTAGATCTCTCTCACTGATAACTAACACCTCTTCGGCACTATTTAAGTCTTATGAGAAAAGATGAAGATTGAGATCGCTAGATCAATTAATAGACAACAAAGACAGGAAATAGCAAAATTAGAGCTAGTAGCATCCCTTTGTAATTGCTCTACGAGAGTGAGCTGTAATCCCAATATAGCAATAAAGACAGTCCATTTTCTCCTCTTTAATATTCCTTTGAGGCTCAGTTTTCCTTACATTTTGTAAGATCAATGATTTGATCATCGACACATCTCTTATAAGATACTATCTGAGTTTCCTCTAAAAATATTCTTTAATTTAAATATCAAGCTATGATTTTTTGAAGAATATATCATATTTGTATACTAAAAAATGATAATGCATTACTCTTAGGAAAAGGAGAAGTGTTATATTATAACTAGGCGTAGTTGCGCAAAAATAGAGTTGTATTTGTTTCTAACTCCAATACTTATATATGGCTGAAAATACTTTGTATTCCTTATACAGCTTTAATAGTTCACATACGCATCTATTAATTTGCACTGTTATAATCTGAGCCCATATCGATCGATGATGTAAGTCTTTCTCTTTTTTCTTCGATTAACGTGATAATCTCTAGCCTATTAGAGCAAACGTGATGATTTCTTTTTCTACCACTTTAAAAATATAATAGATAGATTATGACTAATCTGCAACTATTATATGTTGTCTACAGTATACTTAAACTAACAAAACCACAAACCATGAAAACCAACTTTTATTAATATATATACTATTAAGTTAAATATTGAGCCGCACTGCACTACCAAATAATTTAGCTAAGTTGTGAAATCGGCAGTTCATGTAATATACTCCATCCAGGCATAAAGAAGTGACATTTTAGGATGTGTGTAGTCAAACTCTGCAAATTTGTGTATCGATATTTCTATAAATATTTGGATTTGACAAATGAAAATGGTATGTATATATTTATATCAAAAAAACTTTCATAATATTTATAATTTTATTAGATTTTATAACATATTATAAATATGAATTAGTGGCCAAAGTTGGGTTGTAGAGATGACGTTGATGTTCAAAACGTCACTCTTTAAAGATTAGGGGAGTATTAGTCTCTATTGCATAATTTCGTGATCAAATAATTTACTTTATAAATGTCTTAGTAGCTGGATGGCGTAACTGTCAACAGGCTAACAAGCTAGTGCAACTTTTAATTTTAACATGACCGGTTTAGATTTCAAAGGTACTAGATACGGAAGTGCGGCGCCACACCACGCTAGGTCGCCCATAGCTCTGCGTCCTCCACACATTGCAGGGACAGCCCGTGCAGCGAGACATGATCCATAAAATCTACAGTCCATGGACCCCATATGACATCGCTATCGTGCAACGACTCGAACTCATTATGCCACAATAAGTAGCACCTCGATGATTTGCCCTTCGCCCACCGCAGACGGGCAGCAGTCCACCAGATGCCCATAGTGGGCTCGTTTGTCAGGTTGACGAACTCGCCGAACAGGTGCACTAGCGTTACGATGGTCAGACGGCCGATAGGAAAGTGCTCCCAACTCTAGAGCTACATGAGCACGTAGTAGATAGCCAGATTAGGGGTACCAGCAGTGGCGCACTGGTAAGCGTCACATAGCCCCTGATACATGGCGCACATAACCACTGATCCCCAGCTGTACCGAGGCATTGCCCCAAACTTTGCGTCAACCAAAGACTTGGCGAGGCCGATGAACTCAGCGTTGTAAATATCGCTGTGTGTGGCTGAAAATATGCTCCAACCAAAGAGCTGAATAAGGAATGCGATGAGGTGCCTCCTGATGACCTCCGGTGGTGCATCCTGCGGGCACACACTAAAATTGTTCAGCCAAATGCGGGGGATGCCACGTGTACTCTCAGGATAGGCCAGTCGAACCGGTCCATCAGCCTTTCCTTCTAGTCGGCTGGTGCAGGGGCTGGAAGGAACAAGTGCGTCACCTCCAAGAGGGAAACCGGTCAAGAACGCGACGTCCTACAAAGTGATCGTCATCTCACCCCTCCGAAAGTGGAATGTGTGCGTCTCAGGCTTTCCACCTGTTCACCAGTGCCACGAGTAGGCTATCGTTGATGGTAAACTCGTGTCTGGCGGAGACAACCTCGCAAAGGGCAACAAGCCCGTGGCCCGCAGGGTTGGGACGTAGCACTCGTCTAGCGCCCACGGATCCCTCCCTCCCCCGCAGTTTGAAGGGCGAAGGGTGTCAGACCCAGATTTTTCAATCTGAATCTTACTGTGTTTCACTGCACTAATCCCTGGATCAGTAGTTAGTGCACACAGGTACATTGCTGAATCATTTCATACATCGCATAATCATCCATTATATTACATGAATTGAAATACACCACGTCGGGTGATAGTTTACAAAAGGGGCCGACTAGGCCAAATGTCATTATTACAAATACGCACAGCGGAAATACAGCAAAAGCAAACCCAAATCCACAGGCAAGCGACTGGAAGGTACTGTGTGCATTATATGTTACCAGTTAACTAGTAACATACGTGCACACAACGCCGGATGTCCACTTGTCCGTGTCTAATCAACGAAGCCTACGCCTTAGTTTCCTTCGTCATTCTTCTCCTCCGTAGCGGGAGCTTCCTCGTAGGCGTAGTGGTCTTGCGCTCCTGTTTCTGGATTTTTGCCGCAAAGCGAGCGTGAGCACTCCGACCCCGTGCTCAGCGAATCAACACACAGAATGCAGTATATAACATGTATGGCTATTCAAAGGATGGCTTTGGTTTATTTTATTTTTGCGAAGAGTGCTTTTGAATACAATTATATAAAAATTCCTAAGACCTAGCATTTGAACAAAAGCCTAATGTTCAAGGAGTATTAATATGAATTTCCATACATATGGCATCACACCATATGCCTAATATCACCATAACTTCTCCCTACATACGGCATCACACCGTATGACCTTTTTCAGCGTTATAGCCGCTTAACTTACCACTGGGACGACACCCAGGAACCACTGGAACAACCTCCAGGACACATTGGGACGACACCCAGGACAACTCAAATCAGGGCTTTCCTCTGCCCTTCCACTTTTCCATCCCGATTTTCCAATATTTTTGTAAACAGAACTATATCTAGTTAAGTTCCCATGTCTGCCCATGACCGTGGGCACGGCTATTCGAATAGTTTTGACTCTGCAGAGTTTTGCACACTTTACCCACAAGAGATAAATCCACCCGTTGCCCCACATGATTCCTTAGCCATGCGGTTGAGTAGACTATCACAGGATTGTTGCAATGCATAGTCCTACTGTGGTTACGCCCGCTAAGGTCTATCTTCCGTAGGATCCGACCATCCCTCGGGAAGGGTCCCTCGTGAGCCATCACGGGCAAAGGCGGGGATACGACCATCCATCCCTTTGCTCGTGGTCATACCTTCACGTAACCACCTAGAGCCACACAAATTAGTAAACCCTGCCTACACTTTGCCAGCATGTGGTTGTACTGTTTTACACGGGTGACATGACAAGATTCAGTCCTTAGTGGTATCTGGGCGGTCTACCACTAACCCACTTGTGCAATCACTGCACCACACACATACACACCATCGAACCAATCCGCCCAGATAATTAAGCAAGTTGGGGATCTTGGGAGTGTAAAATAATCATATCCAACATATACCAGTCATTATCACAATGACTGCCCAAACCAATTTCTCATGAATAAAAGTGATGCTCGGGACAATTTCTTGCCCCGAGTTCCTAATCAATGCTAAGCATGGCATACGGTTACGGACTTATTTTCGAAATGCTACTAATATATTTTTGCTAGGGCGACAAGGTTCACACATTCAAATACTCAAAGGAGGGGGTAATACTATTCAAGGTAAACAATGGCATATAACTAGAATATCAAATTTAGCATGTATTTGCATAAAAATAACAGCAATGCAATTTGTTAATTTAAAATAAAGTAATTTGCAGAAATGTAGGTTCAACATGATCAAAGTATTGACTCGCCTTGGTCACAGTGGTCGGGTGCTTGATTGTCCGGGGCTTCTACAGCTGCGGCCTCGATCTCTTCCTCTTGAGCCTCGTAAGCTATTTAGCGTGCGCCCAAAATTCGTACAAAAAGAAAAGCGGCGAATCAAACCAAATAACACTAAAAATCCAAATGAACTCTAAAAATTAGAATTTTAGTTCCATTGGACAGATTTTGATTTTAGATGAATTTAGAAATTTGTCTCACTTAATTTGGAGTTAAGATGAAAAAGTTATGATTATTTGAAGTTCTCAGTTCAGTTAATTCCATAAAATGTGAAATTTCTGACAGTGGGTCCCACCTGTCATATTTTAATTTTTATCTTTTTCTTTTTATTATTTCTTCTGTCTCTATGGCCAGTGGGGTCCACTTGTCGGCGTGCTTAGACACTGACGGGTGGGGTCAGGCTATCAGTGGGCCTGCGGTACCGCGGCGGCTGACGAACGGGGCCCACCTGTCAGCGCAGAAATTAAAAGAAACTCGACCGCTACGCGCGGAGCCGGGGCTCGAACGCGCGCTGCGGGAGCGAGGGGGGAGAAGGAGTTGGCGCTGGAAGCCACTCGGCCGAGCCGAGCGATGCTTACCCATATAGGGTAAGTATACCTTTTGAGGTAGCTCCGGGAGGCGGTCGGGCAGAGGAGTCGGGGGCGACGACACCGGCGGCGAGTGGTGGCCGGAAAGGGCTAGGGGCTGCGTGGAATATAATCCCCGAGCGACGGGGAGTCTTCTGGTGCAGACGGCCGGAGGTGGGGTTCACCGGAGAGGGCTGGCGGAGAGAGGTGGCGACGGTCCGAAGAGGTCGATCGACGCCGGCGATGTAGAGTGATCGGGGAGCTCGGTGGAGGGTTGTTTCTACTTCGCCAGGTCCTGAAGAGGGTGTAGGAGGGAGGAATTGGCTGGTGGTGGTCGGAATCAGCGGCAGCTCGGTCGCCGGCCATGGGGAAGAAGAGGTCGCCGGTGGGGAATTGGTGCACTACAGGTCAATTGCTTGCAGGGGGATGAAGAAGGGAACATTACGGCGCGATTGAGACTCCCGGGTGAGGCTTTTATAGTCGGAGAGGGCTTGTACGGCGAGGGAGATATTTGGCCGCCGCTGTTCAGGCGAGGCAGGGGGGAGGAACGCGATCCTCTTCGGGATTTCGCAGGGGAGAGGTGGCGGGAGAGGTTCGCCTCCCCTCCTGTAGCTGTCCTTTTAAACTTGCCCGCGAGGTGAGAGAATGAGCGGAGAGGATTTGCTGCGCAGAGGAGCGAACGTGAGGGGAAGGAGCTGCGTGCGCGTGGAGAAGAGAGGGAGGAGGGAGGAGAGCCTGACGGCTCGGGCCCATCGGCCAGCGGGAGAGGGCGCGAGGGAGCGGGGCCACTCGGCAGCGGGCGCGAGCGCGGGAGAGCTGGGCCGCGGGGCGCTGGCGCGCTGGGCCGCGCGGGCGTGCTGGCTGCGCTGAGCGACTGCGCGCTCGCAGGCCGCGCGTGGAGAGAGGGCTGGGCCGGGGAAAATGGCCGGCCCGGCCGGGTGTTTTCTCTTTCATTTTTCTTTTTCTTTTGTTTTTGCAATTGAATTTTACATGTATATACATTTGCACATACATCTTGGGTATATATATATATATATTCCTTTCCTTCCCTGATTTTTGTGCATAATGTATATATTTATTTATTTATGTTATTCATGTGTATATATGTATATATGTCCTTATATCCATATGGTTCTTTGCATATATACATGAATATTAACTTCCTTTAATTTGTTTGCCCTAATTTTTAGGAATGACATCTTACGCTTACTCACAATTCTCTTTTAGCACTTTATGGATCATCTTTCCAGATTCTTCATTTGATGTTCATGCTGTATCATTTTACGTGTGATTTCTTCCTTCTTTTTTTTATTTATTTTTTTTAAAATTCCTTTACAAATTCAAAAAGCCAATAAACTCCAATTCAAATAAAAAAACAAATAAAATAATCCAAAAACTCCATAATTTATTATTTATATTTCCCAGGATGTTACAAAGGGCCAGTCACATCACCGGTCATCCATGAGTGGGAACGGTGTTTCTCGTTGTACAAGTGTTCGAGAAGCTTCGGTAAAGCCATACCTTCCAATATATAGGACCGACCAAATATTAGTGCGAAGATTAATAATGATAGTAAAATTTACTTCATAATACAAACTACATTAATTATGACTAGGACTATAGGAATAACGTCGAAAGTATGCTATAGAAATTACTTATCTTTCGGAGGAAGCAATCAGTACTACAACATGCTTAATAAGGATGCACCGCCTTCTCAAAATAATTAGTTACGCACTCTTAATTTTGAGAGTACCTTGCAACAAATGCGACAGATGAAATATTAGTACGAAGATTGATAATGACAGCAACATACTACAAGTCAGTGATTATATGCGTGTAATTATATATGAATACTTTATTAATTGCCAATAATTTCATTACTCATCCGAAAAATTATGAGCCATTCATTACCGTCATCCTTACCACTTAATTACTTACCACTAACTCATTACTTACCCCTAACTAATTGTCACTACAGTTATTATGACTACTTAATTACATATTTCCATTCAATAACAAATTTTGGGTACCCTACGTACACAAAAATAGTAAAATTATGTCTAAATTACTACGATTACATTAATCATAACTAACTAAATAACACTAATTGACTATGATTACAGGAATAACGTCAAAAGCATATGATAAAAACTACCTGCCTTTCGGGAGAAGCAATCAACACTGTCGCGTCCTTAATGAGCTATGCACTGGCTTATCGAAGTAATAAGCTATGCACTCCTATTTTTGAGCGAAGACCATGACAATGAACTTCTGCGATAAGTGACTGAGATGAGTAATGACGAACCGCGAGAGATTCGTATTTATGGCTGAGCGAAAAGTGAACTTAGTGCGCTTACCCCGTACATTGAGGACCCATTGTCACGAGTAGCACTTTGGGTGAGGGGGACGACATGATAACACTGACAAATGTGCAAACAAAGAAGCGGGCAAGGGGGACAACATGGACATAACGATATTAGTGCGAATGAGGGAGCGCACGAGGGGCACGACACACACAGAGTGACAATTGTGCAAACAACATAGCAGGAAAGAAAATATAGCATGATCAGACCGACAGATGCGCGAAGTACAGAGGTCAGCCACTTAAAAAGATGCATGAACATCGTTAAATTCATGATTAAATTAACCCAAATAAACGTGGCAAATTTGGACCACATAAAATTCTTAAAAATTACACAATAACTATGACTGTGTCGAAAGGCTTTACATAAAATTTTGTAATTTTTGAACCTCATTTGCATGTAAAAACTCATACAAATAACAAAATTTTATGAATTTTTGAGCAATATTCACAATGGATAAAATTACCCAAAAATTATACTGTGAAGTATGTTGTGTCAGAAGAGTGTACATTAGTTTTCACAATTTTTTGAAGTCATTTGATATATTTAAAAATTCAAACAAATATTAAACAGAAAAATTAAAGCAGATAATTAAGCCGACTAATCAGTCAACTTAATCATCTTCCGTCCCCTCACCGGGCGACAGGCGCTTGCCACCGGCGGCCTCGCCACGCATCACCTCGCCGATGCTGTCATCCGCCCACCGAATAACAGAAATAATATTTCTACAAATACGATACACATATAACTATTTTTATAAATATTATACGTAATATTACCAAATCCGTTAAAAAGTCTGTTTGTTCACCAATCCCACCTACCCACCCATTCCCATTTACACCAGCCGGGAGCAAATCCGCCAGCAATGTCCCACATACAGGTGGCTCCCACCACATTCTCCGCGCCCACGCAGATAACGAACCTTCTGGACATCTGCTCCACACGCGGACCTGACTCTATCACCTCTTTTTGATTATTAAAAAAGAAAGACGCGACGAGATCCAAAACCCTCACAGAAAATGACGGAAATTGGCCGCGAAATCCTTTTCTTTTGTTGTTTTCCGGCGTGAGGTGGCAGCGAGGCGCCACCGCGCACTCATCGCCTCGTCGGCAGCTCATCTCGGCGTTATATATTTCGTCCGAGCGGTTCACTCCAAAAAGTCCAACCTCCAAGCGCTAGGGCCGTGTCCCCACTTCGTCTCCCACCTCCTCCGTTCGGCATTCCGCTTCCGCCGTGAGGGATTGGGAGGGAGCCCGGGAGATGGGTCCCGTCGGGCGCCGGCGAGGGCTCGCCGCCCTCGCCGCCACGGCGGTCGCTCTGATGCAGGTGCGTCTCACACTCTCCGTTTCAGCGGGTGGTGCGCGGTGCTGTGGCGGCGGTGGCGCCGAGGGGCCAGGAGGTTAGGGTGTGGGTCGCTCTACCGCGTGTTTTGGTTGGGTTTTGGTCCTGCTTTCGGATTTGAGCCCTGCGGCGTATCCCCGTGTGGGGTTGCTGATTTAGTTCCGGTCTAGTCCTATTTTTGCATGGCGTCGTCAGCGGGCAATTTTTTTGTTTACTCCAGAAGTTTTTCGGTTTTGATCATATTGATGAAGTGCAATTTTGGTTCACAGTGGGCTGCGTTTGGATGTTACTTGCGCAATTTTACTGCGTGCTTTGGTTTTACCTTTTGTCGTTAGTGCGGGTCTCCACGGGATGTTGCTTTTAGGAGGGTTGGAACTTGGTAGCATCTGAGATAGGAAATTTGCTGCAATGTCCTGCCAATTTACACTACTAGTTCCTGACATGGTTGGTGGTTTTGGATTGGTGGTCTGAAACCATGTGGTTTTTCCTCGTTGGTGCCCGAGTGATTGCTTTTGGTTCTGCTACTGCATTCGAGCAACAAATTTAGTTCAGTTTGGTTCATCTCGAGTTGTTTGGAGTTTAGTTGGATGGTTTTTTTTCTCTCTACTGGATTGTAGTATGCGGTGCTTGCCTATCTGTTCGGATTTACGGTTTCGTATTTTGTATCGAAATGTGTCCTGTTTCCATGTAGATTGGGATTAGATTTTACAGGATTCAAGTATGCCATGCTTCTCCGAATTTTGGATTTTTTTTGTCATATTTTGTTTCGAAATGTGAGGCCGTTAGAATTGGGCAGAACTGTCATTTTTTTTAAAAAGAACTAAAACTGTGGAAGTTGGGAAGTATATTGGATTAATTTGAACTATTTGGAGCTGCCACTGTTTTTCTCTCCAAGTTACCGGATAATTATGACTATATTTTGCTTGAAACTGCAAGGTATTCACACTTTAGCTATTTTTCCTAGCCCAGCTGAATTTTCACAGACCTTTCAAATACAAACTTTGCCCTGTCAAAACCTGAGATCGAATATCGCAAAGTTGGCGCTTCAATATTTTGGATTTCAAATGACATGCCGTGACGCAGATTTCTGTCCCTCTTTTGAGTTTTGAGCATTTCCTGCTACAATGCAATTCTGTGTTGTTTTATCTGTTTTAGAGGCTTAGCTGTTGGATTCTCATTTCTCAGTTCCAATTATGGTTGTTAGATGTCATGTGGTTTTCACTGTACAATTCTTTGTACAGGATTGGAACTTCGGTATGGACTTACAAATAATTCATGCTGTCATGCTCCTTAGTTGCACTAACTGTTTTGGTGGCTTCACATGAAACTTTAATTGTATTATTGATTGTTGTTTCCGCATTTTTAGTGGGAGTATAGGTGACATTTACGTGCCAATAAGATTCCAAATTTATGCTAACTTTTCAGAAGTTGCTAGGTTGTTGTCTTTGCGGCATCTGCATTAACTGTTTAGCGCTCAAAAGTGATGTCTTCATTTTATATATCTGAAGCTGCTGGATATAATTATAGTCATGTTCCCCCTAGATGGGCTGAAGCCATAAAAGGATTACGCAGGAAGCCTATTGTACAGATGTAGTGTGGTGTGCATGCATGTTGATTTGGTTGAACTTCGATGTGATTCATGCTTTGTCTAAGTAACATGGTTTGTCCATACTGTTATGACCTTCCCCCCTATGATGCAGATTATTTTTCTTGTGCCTCCCATAAGCGCACAGCAATCCAATGGTACTTCAAGGTAATTTGTTAGGGTGGCATGTGTTCAACTAAGAGGAGCATTTGTTAGATCATCTTGAATAGGCTACTATATTTGATGTGCTTAAAAAACTTTGGTGCTCAATATGGTATTCCGTATTCATGGAGCCCATGGTGCTCATTTTGCTGTGTTTGCTTCCTTAGGGTAGTACCTGCAGAAGGGTATTGTTCCACGTATGGCATTTGCGCACATCGAAGTGATGGGAAGGCCTTGAACTGTGCGAATGCAACCAAAGCTGTTAAGGTGACAATACGACACTTGGTTGCTATTCAGTTCGAATATAACATAGCAGGAGAGACATTGTCCTGTTAACTCACCCAGTCACCGTCCAGTGCTGTTTTCATACAGAAAGCATAATAGTTTGCCCTTCTTATCTTTGCATAAAGTATGTATGATTACACCATTGTGGTTTGCTTGTTTATCACGTGCTGCTATTGCCTTTCCAGCCAGACACTTTGTTTTCTACGAGGATTCAAAGTTTGTGCCCGACTATCACTGGTGATGTCTGTTGTACAGTAGATCAGTTTGACACATTACATCAACAAGTCCAACAGGTAATAGTCCTGACCATTGGAGAAGAATATGGACTATGCGCTTGAACTAGCATATCAATGTGGTAGCATTAGCATCACATTTTAATTTGAGAGATCAAATGATCACCCAGGGAAATTGTGTTAATACAGCATGTAACACACTGATTGCACTTACTCTTTGGCAAAATAATTTTTCCATTGCGTTCATATTAGCCCTCCATTGATTTTCTCAAGCAATGTTTTACTGAACTTGCGACCAGCGAATCATGAACCTGCTGAATATTTTGTTAGTGACACACTGCCTTTGTTTTAACATGAGGGTTCTATTTACATAATAAATTGTCTCCGCTTCATTCCTATTGTAGTTATCACTGATAACCTGGGTGTGATCAAGAATATATTTCTAGATGTAGACCATTTCTTAGCATGATCCAGCTTTACTTGTATCTAGCAGCAAATCAGAGCCTCTTTCAACAAATTGCTTATTCTAATTGTTGATTATGCGTTGTTGTTGGTGTTTATTGTGTTATTCCTTCTGTACTTCCCAGTAAGTTGTACTACAATTAAGTGGTTACATGTTGAACTCTTTATTTCCCGTTGCATGCAAACTAGTGATTCATTCCATCGTACTCTCACAGACCATGTTCTTCACTATTCTATTGTGGCAATTCTGATATGCTTTTAAAAAAATCTTTTCTAAGTTGAACAACTTGATTATTTCTTGCATGTCGAATGACCTAGCATCTCATTGGCAATCTCCATCTTAAATGTCTGTGCTCAATCAAATAAAAGTTTACTTATGGGTAACTGGTAACTTCAACGCTTTTGCAGGCTATTCCATTTCTTGTTGGATGCCCAGCTTGCTTGAGAAATTTCTTGAATTTCTTTTGTGAAATGTCTTGTTCTCCAAACCAAAGCCTGTTCATTAACGTGACTTCAGTAAAACAGGTCTATCTTTTCTTACCTTATCTAACTTTGTCGTCACAACAGTACTTTATGATATTTTCTCTTGGGCATCTTTTTTCACACATTTTTGGTACATGCCATCTATTGTTATTTACATTGGAGAAACTGCTAAACATATTGAAATGGAATGTTCATAAGTAATTTGTATGTTTATTCAAATTAACAAGCTACACCGCTCTCTGTTTTTTCAGGTTAATAACACTATGACCGTTGATGGCATCGATTATTATCTAACAAGTAACTATGGTGAAGAGTTATATAACTCTTGCAAGGATGTTAAGTTTGGCACTCTGAACACACGTGCAATGGACTTTCTCGGTGGGGGTGCTAAAACTTACAAAGGTAAGAGGATAAACCCTTTTGTGCTGACACATGTGAAAAAGTATCAAGTAATGCCGTAATGGCAATTACATTCCCTGCATCTCTTTTTTTTTTGTTGAAAAAACCTCAATTTTGGTATTATTCATTATTAATCTTTCAATCTGGATGTGCGCTTGAGCTCATTTTTTCAGGTGATACATTTAATCTTTGGTAATGCCATGCTGATAGTAAACTAATACGTAATTTGGATGCATCTGTTCTTTACAATGTACTGTGGCTCATTTATAATTATTGGCTTCTATACTTGCTATTGCAGAGTGGTTGGCATTTATTGGGCGTCAGGCGAATCCTAATGAGCCTGGGTCACCTTATTTGATAACATTCCGATCTGATTTTAGTGATTCATCTGGGGTGAAGCCTCTAAATGCTACAACTTATTCTTGTGGAGATCCATCTTTGGGCTGTTCATGTGGCGATTGTCCTTCTTCTTCAGTTTGCATGGGATCCTTGTTGCCTCAGTTGAACACTGAAACCTCCTGTTCAGTTAAAATGGGTTCTCTAAAGGTAGCAACTATCTTGTTATCTATATTTATGAAAAAAAATGCAGAAGTGATTTACGTCGAATATACCATGCTTTCTATTTCTTTTTAGCAATTTACAAATGTTGCAGTGCTACTTGCGCTAGTAAATAAATGAATATTTTCATTAATGATAGATGAGGGGCAGAACTTCCCTTGTTATTGGTCCGGCACCTGTCAGGTGGTCTTGATTAGATCAAGTCAGATGGGTCAAATACTGCCATAGTGATGGTATGGATTAGATGTAGATGAATGGCTGTGGATTTTCTGTGTGTCTGTGCACACACCTGTACCATGTGCCTGTGGGAAGTACAATAATATTTAACTCTGACGAATAATTGATTTTACTAAATCTTGATAAAATATGCTTTATCATCTTGGATGCTAAATAAATTAGTTAGTTGCCATGTGTTTTATATGTTGAACTATACCTTTACATATAGAGGATAACCATTTTCCTGTTCTTGTTTCTCTTACAACTTCAAAGCCTGCCTCATTTTTGAACTGAAAACGTTAACCCCAGTCTATGGGTTCAAAATCTGGCAGCATAATGATCTTTTGGATTTGTAAGTCATAAGGGTTTCCCTTTTCCTTTTTGGATGTTTTCTTACCCCTTAACTCTTATTTATTTTGATATCTACAGGCCAAATGCTTGGATTTCTCACTAGTGGTTGTGTACCTTGTGTTATTATGCACATTTTTATTGTGGGCCTTGCTATACAGAAAACGAGAAAGAACTGGCCTCTCCTCACGAACAAAGCCATTGAAGAATGCTGAAGATAAATTGCATTCAAGCAACAATGGCATGGTTCCTGATAACTCAGTTCAGGTTAGTTTCTGCCAAATTATCTTTCAGCGCCAGAGCTTGCTTGCTTAATTAGAGTATTTGTCTTTTGTTCCTTCTAGCATTTTTCTCTAGTCTTCAAATTTTCAAAAGATGATGGTACAGTTCCCATAGTTTCTGTTTTATAAACAGTACTTTCGTTCTTATTTGTCCCAAATTTAATGTGATTTTCTGGTGAATTTCTCTTCATACCAGGTGTCTGAGGCTGCTGCTTCTCCTGTTCAACTAGCCCATCCTTCTATTGTCCAAACTTACATGTCAACTTTCTTTAGGTTGACTCCAGCTGTATTCAGATAATTATATATTGGTAGTGTTTAGGCATTGTGTTAATCTGTTCAAAGTATTGCAGGAGGCATGGAGTTTTTGTTGCTAGACACCCTCGTCTTGTGTTATTTGCATCCTTGCTTGTCCCTATCCTATTATGCATTGGTCTAATTCGTTTCAAGGTTGAAACACGACCAGAAAAGGTACCTAATTTATCATCACTATTTTGCCCTATCAATGTCAGCATTATCATCCTGTCATAGCAATCATTCTTTTACTCTTGCTGAAATGCTGACAATTTTGCATAATGGAAAGATTTAAAATTTTATAAGATCGACATCCATGGTAATATTTTGTGTATCTGTATTTATTGTTAAGGGTATTAGAGTCATTTTCTATTGTCCTAGGTTTTCATGTATTCACTATATATATTGCCCCTTTAGGGCTGTGCAATATAACAATCATTCATCCATTCATTGCTATTCCCATATTAACATGGTATTAGAGCTGTAGGTTTTACCTGAGCCTTTGCTTGTCTTCCACTTAGTTGCTGCCCCCAAGAGGAGCAATGTCCACTCCTGAGGCGGTTGTCATCATGCGCCGCCATCACCCGCGCCCGCCTCTGCGCCTTGCCGCTGCCAGAAGGCCTCCCGGTCGCCGCCAACCCCAGATTCGGCCGTCTCCAGGCCGGATCCGCCGTCGCCACCCATGCCCCGCTCGGATCCGAGCGCCTCCGCGCCGGATCCGGCCGAGCTCGCCCACACCGGATCCAGCCGAGCTCGCCCGCGCCGTCACTCCCCCCAGCCGACATTGGCTCCCCTTCGGCTGCTGCCAGCATGCTCGCCGCTGTCGGATCCTGCTTCCGCCACCGGATCCCGTCGCCCTGTACCGTCTCCTGTGGCTGCTTGCTCGAATCCAGGCTCCCTATCGCCGGCATCATTGCCTCTCCTCTGCCGCTGGCGCCTCTGAGCTCGATCCGCTGCGCCTCCTGCTGCTGCTCGGGCTGTCGGAGCCCATGGCTGCCCTCCACCTCCACCTGCCAGTCCCCACCTCAGATCCGGCCACCGCCACCTTGGATCTGGCCCCTCGACGCCACCCGCGCCATGCCACACCGCCTCTGTCTCTCGGACGCCGTGCTGTGCCTGCACCGCCGCCTCCCGGTCGTCGTGCTGCCCCCCTCTTGCTTGGGCCTTCGGATCCCGCCACCCTCCTCCTGCTTGGGCCATCGGATCCCGCCGCCCTTGCCAGCTGGGAGCTAGGTGCAGTGGCCGGCGTTAGAGTGAGCCAGAGAAGGGGGAGTCGGTTGGAAAGGGAGAGAAGCAGGAAGACGCAATGGAGAACGAAAAGAAATGGGGAAGAAGAGATAAGGTGGGGCATGTGCTCAGTTGGTGAGAAAAGCGAGATGACAGTGGGATTAAGGCCATGTTGGAGTCTAGATCTTTGGTGTTGTTCTGCTGCTAGTATCCGCTCTGCTGCATTTGAGTTTTTTCCTTGAGTCTTCTATTGCGTCCATCCAAATCGGTAGCATAAATCTTTTCAATTCGTCAACGCCGTGCGAGCACAAATTTGCTTGTTAGTCGGCTGATTGCTTTGCTAACCACGGTCTATTCTCTTGGATCAAGTGTGGTCCTCCTTCCTTTCGTATAGTCGCGGTCGTCGCTCTTCTCTTTAAGCCGCTGCAGATCACAGAAGTAGTTATGATACTACCGCTTCTCATTGAGCCGTTGCCCCGAGCTTCTAAGGCTGTCGCGCTTCCCTTCTGCGCCGCCGCCGTCTCGGGCTTCGATCGCGCCGCTATGCTTCTATCTCTCTTTGGCTTGATTTGACAGCTCTCTCTTTGTGTTACCTTCCATATCCTCTTTATCATGTTGCCACGGTCGACTTTGCTCCTGCTTACCTCTACTTTTTCAGCCCTTGCACTTTATACTTTTTGGGCTGTTGCACGATTCCGGATGTTTGGTACTTGACACAATTTTTCAAGAGCCGCATGGTATGACATCTTCAAGACACGGATTTCGGATTTTTCTTATTTTAATGTCAACCCTTCCAAATACAATGCTATTGCATATGCCTTGTGTTGTGGTTACAGACCAAACAGTGAGATGAGAGTATGGTAGTGGAGATGTTAGGTGAGCAATGCTTGTAGGCTTCCACATGGCCCAGATGGCTTTATATATATTCACATGTGGAGTATTTTATAATTATATCCTTACACCCAAGTATCACTCTCAAGGTCATTTATGTCATTATGCATGTCCCATTTTGGGCTTTACAACCTTCTAACAGGCCGGCTGGGTTTAGGTGGGGGCCACCCCTACAACACTTTGCATTTGAGGGAGGGCGTTAAGGGTATTAGAGCCATTTCCTGCTGTCCTAGGGTTTCCATGTATTCACTATATATTGCCCCATTAGGGCTGTGCAATATAACAATCATTCATCCATCCAGTGCTATTCTCATATTAACATTTATGACTTAACTACTTAAATCAGATTGATGTAAGTACAAGACATCCGCTTACAACTCATAAATATACATTATTGGAGCATAAAAATGAAAAATGGAAATCAGGAATAATTTCCATGTACATTTTATATTGATTGCTTCATTCAGTTTGATGGTACTAGATGTATCTGTTATAACTCACAAGTATCCATTGAAATAAGCATAGGAAATGGAAAAAATTGAAATCACAAATAATTTTGGTGTACATTTTAAAATATTTCTTTTTTTGGAAATTTGTTGTTGGCTACATTTTTTTTTGGAATCTATTCGGAATTTGGTGGTGTTCTATATTCTCCATTCTTAAGGCCATTTTCAGATGACTTTCCTTTTTTACCTTGCCAAATACATCAGAAAAATTAATCCTGCCCAAAGAAGTGGGTTGAAAATCATATTTGCATTGGGTAATTAGAAAATTTCGGTATTAGTAAAAATATTAAGGCTGTAACTGCGATGTGGTGAAACTTATAAGCATATACAGCAACAAATATAGTATTTGTCATTGCTCCCCATTAAATGAACGTTTTTTAAAAGAAATCGGAACAGGTACATTCATGGTCCACCAGATGAATTGACATCATTTTGAACACATTTTTCAGTGTATATTTGCCAGGAAGTTGTGAATACATTTACATTTCAATGATTTCTGATTTAATTCCTTTTCTTTTGGCAGCTTTGGGTCAGTTCTGGAAGTCGGGCTGCTGACGAGAAGCAATATTTCGACAGTCATCTTGCACCATTTTATAGGATTGAGCAGGTTTTTTTCATCTCTTGTGACTTTGATTTTGTTCAGCTAGGTGAACATTTGTTAAATATTGTATATTAACTTAGTTCCTGCATATCAACCAACTATTTCTCCTGTAGTCCTGTGTTGATCTTGGCCTCTTATCTGTGGCTTTCTTTGTGCTGTTTTTACATTTGAAAATGAAGATTCTAACTAGTAAATTATGTTGTCAATTATTGTTTTAACTGCAGCTTGTATTAGCCACTTCTGCATCTGGTCGGTCTGAAGCTCCTTCAATAGTAAATGACAACAATATGAAATTGCTATTTCAGATTCAGAAAAAGGTATTAAATCCAGACAGTAATGTGAATTTTGCACATCACCTGCCTTATGGTTCTAATGTCTCTTTTTAATTGCAAAGATTGATGATCTACGTGCAAATTATTCTGGATCAACAGTATCCCTTGCTGACATCTGCCTAAAGCCACTCGATACTGACTGTGCTACTCAAAGTGTTTTGCAGGTGATGATTTAGTAGTGCCTAGTCTGCATATTGAAACCAACTTGTTTTCTCTAGAATATACAGAATCTTTTCTGTTCCTATCTTTTGTTCTGTATGCTTACTACCACATAATAATATTAAAGTGATGGTTTCAATGTTGCAGTATTTCCAGCTGAATCCTAAAAAATATGATGATTTGGGTATAGACCATGCTAAGTTTTGTTTTCAGGTAATTCTGTACAGTTGAAATTTCTTATGAGTCCATGTTTTTCTTGTTTCAATTACAATTTCACTGGAATCAGAGATTTCAAGTTATGTAATTTTGATTATATTACCTTCTTTATTGCAACATAGACTTTTATATGTTAGACATGTATAAGTTGTGCAATATTAGTAGATTGTATCGGGTGCTCTTTGCTTATGTTCCCTACTCTTGTAACCTGTATTAGTCGTTCGCCACTATGGTTCGTACTCAGTTTGATTTGGCCATTCGTGTCCTTGTTGACTTTGCTAATGAGTACCTGTCTACTGCTCTTCATCGTTTTTGTTGACCAGGGTACTCTTACTCAGTACTCCTGTCCTATTGCTTATGCTCAGAATGGTGTTTCTGAGCGTAAGTATCGTTATTTACTTGAGACTGCTCATGCTCTGATGTTTTCTTCTAATGTTCCGTCTCATTTCTGGACTGAAGCTGTTTCTACGGCTACTTGTCAATCTGCAGTCTTCATTTGCTCTTTAGGGTTGTACTCTGGTCGAGCGTCTCTCTAGTAGGCCTCAGTAGTCATCTCTGTTGTTTCGGTTGTCTGTTTTATTCTTCCACCTCGTGAGCGCACCAAGCTAACTGCTCAGTCAGTTGAGTGTATTTTTTGCTGCATTTCTAAGCATAAGAGTTATCGTTGTTATTATCCTGTTACTCGTAGGGTGAGGATATCTCAAGATGTCACCTTTGATGAGCTTCGTCCTTATTACCCTCGGTCTTCTTCCACCAGTTCAACATCCTGAGGCGCTTTCTCTTCTCACTTTTTCTGACTCACCGCTCTCTCCTTCGCCTTTACCTTTGTCGTCGCCTATTTCACCTTCGTCTGTTCCTTCTCCTTCAGACTCTTGTTCCTACATCTACTACTTCTGTTGAGGTCGTTTCCCCCTTTCCGATACACTACCCTCGTCACCCACGCCCTGCTACACCCCTAGTTGTGCCTCCTTCTGCCCTTTCCCCTCTTCCGTCCCTGATAGGTCTTGCTCCAACTTTGCTCCTAAGTACGAGCTTCGTGATCGTCGTTCAGTTAGGCCTCCTGAGTGGTGCGGCTTTGCAGCCATTGCTTTTGCTGAGCCTACGACTTATCGTGAGGCTGTTGCCCATCTGGGGTGGGCAGCACGCGATGGCAGAAGAGATTGCTGCTTCGAAGCATATTTGCACTTAGGATCTTGTTTCTCTACTTGCTCATGTCACTCCTATTACGTGAAAGTGGGTGTACAAGATCAAGATTTGCTCGGATGGTTCCCTTGAGCGCTACAAGGCTTGTCTTGTGGTGTGTGATTTTCAGCAGGAGTATAGTCATGACAATGATGAGACCTTTACACCTATTGCTCATATGACCACTGCTCGCACTCTCCTTGCTATGGCATTTGCTCATCAGTAGTCTATCTCAGTTGGACGTCAAGAATGTCTTTCTTAATGGTGAGTTGCGTGAAGAGGTCTTCGTGTAGCCACCTTCTGGGTATTCTGTCCCTGACGGTTTGGTTTGTCGCCTTTGTCGCTCTCTATAGGCTCAAGCAAGTTTCTCGTGCTTGGTTTACGAGCTTCTCTTCTATTGTTACTGCTGCTGGCTTCACCGCTAGTGATCACGACCTTGCTCTTTGTTCACACCTCTCATGGTCGGACGCTTCTTCTTTATGTGGATGATATGGTCATTACTGGGGATGAACCACACCATATTGCTTCCGTAAAGAAGCGTCTTAGTGAGCATTTCTTGATATCTTATCTAGGTCCTCTTCGGTATTTCTTTGGGATTGAGTTTTCTTCTACATTCATGATCTTCTTGCTCATGTTGGTCTCGTTGATCAGCGCACTGTGAACACTTATGGAGCTTAGCATTCATCTTCGACCTTCTGATGGTGAGCCCCTTGAGGACTCCACTCGCTACCGTCACCTTATTGGTAGTTTTGTCTACCTTGGGATGACTAGACCGGACATTTTCCACTCTGTTCACATCTTGAGTCAGTTCGTTTCGGCTCCCACTCAGCTCCACTACAGCCACCTTTGTGTTCTATGTTATCTTTCGCGGGACCATCTCTCATCGTCATTTCTTTCCTCGCTCTAGCTCTTTACATCTTCAGGTGTACTCCGATGCGACCTGGGTCAGTGATCATTCTGATCCACTTATAACATTATAAACTATTGATGATGGTGCATGCAGTACATCACATTGAACATTGATTATCGGGATACTTGTTAGGTCTGTTAGCTTGTTGTAATTGGTGATATCTAAATACTTAACAATATCTGCTGTATTGCAGCATTACACTTCTGAAGAGACATGTTTGAGCACTTTTCAATCACCTGTTGATCCTAGTACAATATTAGGTGGTTTTCTAGGAAGTGATTTTACCGAGGTAAATATGCTACTACACCTTGTTGGTAAAAAATAACATTTTGCGGATTCCCTATTCTGATATCCCACTTTTCCTTATGAACTTACTGTTGCTTGGCAGGCTTCTGCCTTTGTAATAACATATCCTGTGAACAACAAGGTTGAGACAACAGGACAAGAGAATGGAAAGGCTGTGGCTTGGGAAAGGGCATATATTAATCTTGTTAAGGTTGGTAATTCTCATTCAATTTCTAAGCTTATGTGCTCAACAAGCAGCTGTCCCTACAGTAGAAGTCTACCCTTAATTGATACCTGTTCTATACAAGTCAATTCTCCAACATTTATTTTTAAGCAGTTCCCATGACATATTTCAGTACTTCCCGCTGCCTCTTCTTAAAGAAAAAGCAATAAACTTTTTAAACTGTCCAAAGCTCCATATTCCTGTGAAGCACACAGTGGAGAATATTTGAGTACACGTCTCTACATCCTCAGAAAATAAGGCAATGGGAAACAACTCATATAATGCAAATTAAGAGTATTCAGATTTTATATTCTTCATATAATGCAAATTAAGAGTATTCAGATTTTATATTCTCAGGACATTAAGTAGTAACATGATTGTTTCAGTTGTTCCTTTTCTCCTTTCTCAATGTAGCGAGCCAACTCACCTGGCATGTTGGAGCCTCCAAATGCTTGAATGCAGTAAATGGTAGCTTCTTGAATGCTTATGTCATTTGTATGCACAGACACGGTGATTCAAATTGTTGATGGAACTGACTTTTCCTGTTATGATTTATAGCCTTTAGTATTTATAATCTTTTCTTGCTAGAGTTTCTTACCTACAGTGGTTTGTAGCTTTTGATTTTCACTTTACAAGAAGGTACATATCCTAGCGATTTATATATTTTACTTAGGCTACATCTGCTGACTTGCAAAACTTTTACAGGAAGAAATACTGCCAATGGTATTAGCACAGAACCTTACATTGTCCTTTTCATCCGAGAGCTCTGTCCAAGATGAATTAAACCGAGAGAGTACAGCTGATGCAATTACAATAGTGGTAAATATATCATATTAGCAAAACTCCTTTTCATTGTGGCAGACATCCCACTTTGCCTACATATTGTGATGTTTATTTGTGCCTTTTGATTGAAATCAGATAAGCTATATTGTGATGTTTGCCTACATATCATTCACACTTGGAGACCGTCCTCCTCGTTTGCTGTCAGTATTTGTTTCATCAAAGGTATGAATATGATGACCTATGATATGAAAATATTGTATATGTCACTCCTGAGTTTATTGTAATGTGAGACTGACAATGTGGTTCCAGAACCACATGTCTGTGAGAGAGTCAGTGGCGTCACTGGCATGTACATTTTTTTAAAAAAATTTGGCAATAAACTCTTTTGCCATTCATGGAGTAACCTGTTCCTTATGCTTGCATTATTTAATAATTATGTACAAGATCTATTCTCATTTGTTCATGTTTTGTTGACCTTACATTTAGTAGCTAGATACAATGGTTGTTGATCTATTTACCTGCTTGATAGTATTGCAGCTGTCCAGCCACATTTTCGTGTGGTCTATGGTCTTGAGTCACATACTTTTAGAACTGGGAGATGTCAAATGTGGCACCGTAGAAACAATTTTATTTTCTATATCCAGTATATCAAATTAATTATTTTGGTAAATTTACCAGTAGTATCACACCATGTAATACTACTCATGAAGCCCAGATAACTTTTTTTCTAAAAGAAAATTAAGAAAAAGGACAAAAACTACAAACAACCAGCTGGAATATTCTGTAAAGTTGCATATGACATTTGGTAATACATTAGTAGGGTTCTTCCCTACTGTTACCCATAGGAAAACCAGCTTAAAAATTCTGATAAGAAACTTGTCTTTAGATCTCTTATATAACAGTTTGGTGTCAAGTTTCTTTTTGAAGAGCTAATTTATTCATCAGATTCCAGAAGTACGTGATTTACTTAACTACACAAATCTGTCTTGCATTATGGTGTATTTGGACTTAACCAGCATTTGACAAGATAGATTCCAGGTACTACTTGGCTTGTCTGGGGTTGTCCTGGTGATGCTTTCAGTTTTAGGATCAATGGGATTCTTCAGTGCTATTGGAGTGAAGTCGACTCTAATCATAATGGAAGTGATTCCTTTTCTTGTGTTGGCAGTAAGTCTTCTTTCTCTAGCACAATAGGGAGTTAGTGACTGAATTTCTGTTCTTCAATCCAATGATATTCTTTTCTAATATTTCTTTGATTTGCTGCATTAACATAAAACTACTATGCATTTATGCTCTACACATTTGAGTTGCAATATAGCTTCTCCAGATTGATTATTGAACAATCTCTGCTGGAAAAAGATTTTCTGTGATACCATCATCGTGTTTAATAGCATGAAATTGATTTTAAAGCATTTTTCCCACATATGTGAACTCAGTTGATGTCCATGTTTGATTGCCTACTATGGAGTTCTTTGTTTCTTGTTTTAGGCATTTTTTCTTGCTGCATTCACCATATTAAGCTTTTTTTTTTCTGGAAGAGAGTTGGCGGTTGATTAGTACTGCTATTCCATTTGATCTCTCCTTTGTTCAAAAGATAGGTGTGCTGATCACTCTTCAACTAGATGAAACTAACACTTGTGATTGTGGTTAGGTCGGTGTGGACAACATGTGTATCCTTGTGCATGCTGTCAAACGCCAACCACATGTGTTGGTATTAGAAGAACGGATAAGTAGCGCATTGGTGGAAGTTGGACCGTCCATTACATTAGCCAGTTTGGCTGAAGTTTTAGCTTTTGCTGTCAGTGCAATCAATCCAATGCCTGCGACCAGAGTGTTTTCCATGTTTGCTGGTTGGTCTCTGTACATTTTCTTGCTTGTATCCCTAATTGGCACTTCCTCTTGGAGTTTCCGACCCACTGTTTTGTGCAGCATTGGCGGTTCTTCTGGATTTCCTTCTCCAAGTGACAGCCTTCGTAGCACTTATTGTATTTGATTCTATGAGGGCTCAAGATGGCAGGATTGATTGTTTCCCTTGTGCAAGACTTGCATCGAGTACAGTTGCTGGTGATGGTAAGTAGCCAAATAGAATTTTGCATTTGCTTTGCAAAAAGGAAGGCTAGAAGCGATAACACTAAATTCTTGATCATTTTGGCTCATCTTTAATGGTCTCCTTTTTTAATGTCTTCCAAAATTAAGGAGGTGGTCACCAGGGGCTTCACTTGCTTGCACGATATATGAAGGTAAATATTTGGATTTTTTTGCTAGAGCAAATGGTGTGGTTCTTATCTTCAATGAAGTTCAGTTTTTAACCATGTTTTAGGTTCTCAATATTTTTGTCTATTTTCTTTGATAAACTATGAAGTTGCTTTGTTTTCATGTAGGATGTCCATGGACCAATTCTCGGTTATCGGGCAGTGAAATTTATTGTGATTACTGTATTTGTTGGATTAGCATTTGCAAGCGTAGTAAGTTTTCTTCTGTTTTGCATGTACAGATTCATGGTTATTGCTATTCCTCATATTAGTTTATACCAAAAGATTTATATCTGGTGAACATATGAGTCTGCTACATAGAAGCCAAGCCTACTTAGTTTCTACTGTATTTGTTGGATTAGCATTTGCAAGCGCAGTAAGTTTTCTTCTGTTTTGCATGTACAGATTCATGGTTATTGCTATTCCTCATATTAGTTTATACCAAAAGATTTATATCTGGTGAACATATGAGTCTGCTACATAGAAGCCAAGCCTACTTAATTTTTTTAATGAAGTTCTCTGATGGAAGCGAGATCAACAACTTTGAGCTCCTTCTGTAGTTCTAAGAAATCTTTGTAACCATCAATATGGAATCAGCTATTCATTTGTTAAAGTAGGGTAGTGTCTGTTCTTGTCTAGTTGCATGATGCAAGTCCAGTAGTTGACTAATGCAAATTTGGACCAAATGACTAAATGAGACAAACTATACCTTCGCTTACAATTTTTTTCTTTTGGGAGACACCCTTACTTGCAACTTGTTAGTTGAAAAAAATGAGAACACAGAGGAGGAACTGTGCATCTTTTTAGTCAAGGTAGGAGATGGGACTACTTGTCATCTCTGTTAGATAGAGAGAAGGGATGAATAGTTGGATGTCTATTGCACAGCCCAAAGGGGCAATTTATAGTACAAGATTCAACACAACCCTAAACCCTAGCACAACAGGAAATATCATTAATACTCTTAACACCCATCTCAAATGCAAGGCATATGAAATAGTATTGCATTTGGAAGGGCAGACACTAAAATAGGGAAAAATCTGAAGTCCAAATCTTGAAGATGTCATAGTATGCAGCTCTTGGCAAATTGTGTTGGTTACCTAAGGATCTCCCATTCGGAATCGTACAGCAGCCCATAAAGCACAAAGTGCAGGGCTAGGAAAGTTGAGTAAGCGGAGCAAAGTCGACTGTGGTAACACGATGAAGAGGATTGGAAGGTGACATAAATAGAGAGGTCAAATCAAGCCGAAGAGGGATAGAAGCATGGCGGCGCAGATCGAAACTTGATATGGTGGTGGCGTGGAAGGGAAGCGCAGCGGACTTAGAAACTAAAGGCAATGTCTCAAAGAGAAACGACGTTATCATAAAGACTGTACGATCTGCATCGGGTTAAAGATAAGAGTGGCGATTGCGGCCATGCAAAAAGGAAGGAGAAGACCTTACTCAATCCAAGAGTATTGATCGTGACTAGCAAAACAATCGACCGTCTGACAGAATTTGTGGACTCGCATGGCTTTGACGAATTGAAAGAGAATATGGACTTGGATGGACGTAACCGAAGACTCGAAAAAGATTAGCAGCTGAACTGGCAGTAGTAGCACACATCTCTGGAAATTACCCTCTCAAATGCTCACAAGCCACAAACACAGCAATAACCACCACTTTTGTTCTTCCTCTCTTTCTCCAATTGGCCGAACGGCCTGGCCACCCATCCCCACGGTTTCTTCCTCCTTTTCCCATTCTTCCCCTCTCTACTGTCTTGCTCCCTCCAACCGAGTCTTCCACCGGTGCCACCGCCTCTTTCTACTCTTGGTTTGTGGAGGTGCGGTGAGGTGAGGCAGCCATAAAGAAGGGCAAGAAGGTGGTCTTGGCACAGCTGGCAGTGGTGCCGCTCTCATGCGACAAGGCTCTTCCATGGCTGTGTCGGTGGCGGGGGAGAGGTGCACAGGGCATCAAGGAGACCAGATTCGGGGTAGGAGGTGGCCTGGCGCGTCGAGGCCGGCGGTGGAGACGGTTGCCTGCCCAATCCAACGTCGTTGTCGCCCAATCGACGCTGTCTCGGTTTGCTGACCGATCAGCCACCCGACGCCACCTTGTCCGACCGACACCGCCTCAGTTTGCTGACCGCCCGAGCCATTGGCCACCGCTCCACCAGCCGCCCAAGCCGCTGGCCAACGATCTGCTGGTCGTCGAGTCGCCGGTGGCTGCTTCGCTGCCGTCTGCCCGTTCGTCGCCTCGGCGATGCCCAAGCCGAAGCCATATGCTATCTTCTCGGTTGAGAAGCTTTAGCCGAATCTTTTGTATTAGCACAAAAAAGGGAAAAAAAGAAAACATTGATCTAACTGTCGTGCCATCCAGCGTTGCCTGTTATACTTCGTTGCCTTGGTCGCCGTGTCGTCTAGCGCTGCCTAACGATGGCTTTTGTTCCATTAGCTGTGATCCTCTTCTCGGGAACAAAACTCCATGGGATGAACTACAGGTTGTGGTCTTCACTCATGGTGACCATGCTCGATGGTCTTCGTCTTTGGGGACATGTCACTAGTGCATGACCTTCGCCACCACTGATTCAGCCTCCTCCCAGGCAGCCTACTTCTGCACCTCTTGCAGATGAGGCTGCCAAGAAGGAGGCAGAGGCTACTGCTACTGCTTACAAAGTTGATGAGGCCTTCCAGTATGCCAGTGACGCTTTTGAGCGATGGTGTGCTAATGAGGCCCATGTTCGCGCCATCCTCGTGGTCAGTGTCGACGACTCCATCTAGTCAGAAATTGTTGGTCTGCGGTCTACTCGACAAATCTGGGAGTACTTGTGTGAGCGATACCAGCAAAGAGTGATGCTTAGTTCTTTTCCCTTTAGGGCCTGTTTGGGAGAGCTCCACCACTGAAAACGTGGATCTGGAGCAGCAGCTCCACCGTGGATCTGGGATCCCACCATGGAGTGTTTGGCTTGTACAGCAGCTCCAGATCCACGAAATTGAGGTTTTGGTGGGAATGACCACTTTTGGTGGGATGGGTGTGTAACCAGTGGCATTGGTCGGTAATTACCACCCAACTCCACGGTGGAGCACCCCTTGAGGAGCTCCATGAAATCTATGGATCTGGCCCTCAGATCCAGGATTTTGGTGGATCCAGATTTCGCGGAGCTGGAGCGTTTGGGTAAAATTTCGTGGAGTGGAGCTGTTTTTTGTGGATCTGGAGCTGGTGGAGCTCTCCCAAACAGGCCCTTAATGTGAGTTGGAGACGCTTCGCTAGGGGCTCTTCCTTTGATGACTTCTTCCGAGCCTTGGCCGGTCTTTGGCGTCAGCTGGATGAGCTGGCCTCTCCACTTTGTCAGGAGTGTTATAAAGTGTATATGGTGGATCATGATCACTTTCGCCTTTATGATTTCATCTGCCATCTTCACCTAGAGTTTGACCCTATTAGGGCTCAACTGATGTGCCGCTCGCCACGATCGACCGTCATCGAGGCCTTTCGACGCTTGGGGCTGAGGAGCTTCGTCTCGGGGTAGCAGCACAGTCCATTCCGACTGTGCTTGCTGCTCCTTCGACTACACTGATGGTCTCTGCTATGACTACGGTCCCTCCCCTGGTGCCTGTTTTCACTTTCTTTTGCACCAACTGGAGTTCAGTGCAATTGCTACCAGAGTTGTGCGGTGCAGAAAAACGGAACAAGGTGCGTGGGGTGGACGATCTAAGGGGGGCAGGGAAGTCCTTCCTTCACAGGAGGATAGACCAGCTCGTCAGGTTCTTAGCGAGGTGACTGTTCAACAGCTCTATCAGGCTCTATTTCAGCTCTCTCACAACTCAGTGGGTTCTGCTAGTCTAGCTCAAACGTTTGCTCTAGGTACTTCTTGGGTTCTAGATTATGGTGCAGCACCACTGTCTCGTTTCTCTAGGGTGCACTACTCCAGGCGTCTTCGTCCTTCACCAGATTCCTCTTCTGATATCTTGCCGACACCAACATCTGATTCCTCTGATGATGCTCCTCGTTACGTCCTTCGTGATCGGATATCCCTTCAGCCTCCTGATCGTCTTAGTTTTCTTCGATGGCTCATGCTCTCTGTTAATGAGCCTAACTCTTATCGTGATGCTGCTTCTCATTCTGAATGGCAGCTTGCTATGGCAGAGGAGCTTGATGCTCTTCAATGTACGGAGACTTGAGATATTGTACCGACACCTGTGCATGCTTGTCCTATCATGTGCAAGTGGGTGTACAAGATAAGACTAGGTCTGGTGGTACTATCGAGCGCTACAAGGCTCATCTTTGGGCTCATGGCTTCTAGTAGGAGTATGGTCGTGATTATGATGAGACTTTTGCCCTGGTTGCCCATATGACTACTGTTCACACTTTTGTTGCGGTTGCTTTTGTTCGTCGGTGGTCTATCCTTCAGTTGGATGTTAAGAATGCTTTTCTTAATGGTGTTTTACATGAGGAGATTTACATGCAGCCATCACCTGGGTATTCTGTTCCAGCTGGCCATACCTATCATCTTTGTTGTGCTCTTTATAGCCTCAAACAGGCTCCTCGTGCCTGATTTGCGTGTTTTACCTCAGTGATTACTGCTGTCGATTTCATTATCAGTGCCCACAATCCTGCTCTATTCGTCCATGTCTCATCTCGAAATAGAACACTGTTTCTTCTATATGTAGATGATATGCTCATCACTGGTGACGATTCCTGTTTTATCACATGTGAAGAAGCATCTCAGTGAGCAGTTTCTGATGTCTGATCTTGATTTGCTTACGTACTTCCTTAGGATTAAGGTTTCTTCTACGACTGAGGGTTACTATCTCTCCCAGCAGAAGTATGTCCAAGATCTTCTTGATTGGTCTGGTCTGATTGATACTCACACTGTTGAGACTCGTATGGAGCTCTCCCTTCAGCTTCGTGCTACTAATGGTGATTTTCTTGAGAATCCTGCTCGATATCGCCATCTTGTTGAGTTTGGTATATTTTGTGAGCACTCGTCCTGATATTTCTTATGTTGTTCATATCTTGAGTCATTTCACAGCTTGTCTTACTCATCTTTACTACCGCCACCTTGTGTTCTTCACTACTTGTGTGGAACCATCTCTCGTCGTTTGTTTTTCCCTATCTCCACCTCACACTACAGCTTCAGGCGTACTCCGATGCGACCTGGCTAATGATCCTTCTGATTGTCGTTCTCTTTCTGCTTACTGTGTTTTTCTTGGCTTCTTCTTGATTGCCTGGAAGACAAAGAAGCAGGTTGCAGTTTCCCGTTCGAGCGCAGAGGCTGAGTGTGGATGCTTTATACACTCGCTCAAGGTGCAAGAGGGAGTACTGCTCTACAGTTTGTGCCTTCAGAGTTACAGTTTGCTGACTTCTTCATAAAGCCGCAGACAAGGGCACATTTGTATTTTCTCTCCAAACTCACTGTGTGTGATTCACTGTGAGTTTGAGGGGGTGTTAAGGATAGGATAGAATTGTTTATTTGTTTCTTTATATACCTTAGTTTCCTTATCTGTGTATGGCATATTCCTTTGTATATCCCCTGTACTCCCTATATATATTGTCTTTGGGGCCTCATGAGTATACTCACAATATTCATAACACCATTTATGTTCAATGGCTTATGTTTTCTAATCCTAGCTTTGGTGTAGGCATTGTTCGTTGTGATTGAACATTGTGGCCGACTGGCCGTTTTCTCTTCTTAATACAAAGACACACACTTCTCTTGTGTGTTCTTGGAAAGCATATGTTATGTTATGACTCACTTGTAGTGCTTCCTCTATCCCAATTAGGCATTGTCAACTAGACTGCAACCAGGATTGGAGCAGCAAATTGCTCTTCCACGAAATTCCTATTTACAGGTTTGCTATCACTTGCCTTTTCCGTTGCTAAGTCTTAATTGCTTCTGTAGGTACCTTCCTGTTTCTTTTAGGATCATGTTCACTGTAATATTTGCAGGATTATTTTGATGACCTCGCGAAGTACATGAAAGTTGGACCGCCACTATATTTTGTAGTGAAGGACTTCAATTACAGGTAAACTAGTTGTAAAATAGCACTGCTATATTTTTTCTGTATGCATTAAATAAAAGAATCATGTTACATTCAAATTGTTATCTTGGAAAACAAAACAGTGTGCCGAATAATTTCTTGACATGCCTTTGGGCTTTCTTACCTATCATCCAGTACAACTCTTGTCCTTAGATTGTTCCAGATACGACAAAAGTTCAAAAATAAACCAAGTTTCTCATGTTTCTCTGTGAGCTGTTACTGTTGCCTTCTGAAAGTGACGATTTAGTTGAGCTCTTTTGAGTTGCATGCTTAACTGAAATAATCATCAGTTTGATTTCTAATATGTTATTACACTGTTTCAGCTCTGCATCGGAACATACAAATCAGATATGCTCAATCAACCAGTGCAATTCAAACTCTCTTTCGAATGAGGTATAAAGGTGTTTCTGTGTTTGTTAAAGTTATATTTTCAGTAATATTCAGTACAAAATGATTGGTTTGGTAGCACAACACATTTGAAAGGTGAGCTTCCTTACAATAAGGCTTTCAGCTCCTGCTGCAACTTACCCGATGCATTCGCAACCGTGCAGATAGCAAGGCAATCTTTATCTCCTGAGACAAGTCATATTGCTAAACCTGCTGCTTCATGGCTTGATGACTTCCTAATATGGATGTCTCCTGAAGCATTTGGATGCTGTCGAAAATTTGTTAATGGAAGCTATTGCCCTCCAGATGATCAGGTTCAGGACTTTTCCCTGGATTCTTGTAGGAGTGTAGCTCATCCGTACTATATTTGTATTGGTTGGCAAAACCAACCAATTCTTGTCTGAAGCAGTGATAATTTCCCTCTCTGGGAGGAAGAGAGAGGATTGAGTACTAGCTGAGGAACCATTAACTGGTCACATGTTGGCACATTTGTTAAATAACACTTCTACTTTGCAGCCTCCGTGCTGTCAACTTGCTCAAGATTCAGATTCATGCAGTGCAAGTGGAGCATGCACTAATTGTACAACGGTATACTATCTTTGAATTTTGATCTCTATTCCGTTTAGTGTATAGATCAATTTCAGATAGTTGCATTCGTACTGCTGTGTCCTATTCTGTGTAATGGATAAATAATATATTTCAGCCACACTTACATACATTACTATATATGTGTTAAGTAGAAGTGAAATATTTCTAATCCACTTGTTATGCTTTTGTCTCAGTGCTTCCTACATTCAGACTTGCATAATGGGCGTCCATCCACAACTCAGTTCAAAGAGAAACTTCCATGGTTTCTTGATGCACTTCCATCAAGTGATTGTTCTAAGGGGGGAAAAGGAGCTTATTCTGCAAGTTTGGACCTCAGTGGTGTGTAGTATATTGCAATTATGTACCTTATTATCATGCTGTCTTTGAGTTTTTGAAATTGCATGTAATTTATAAACTGTTAGTGCATTTTAATCAATTGGAGTATAATATTAAATTTCCACTAAACAATCATGCATTTAAATCAATTGAAGTATAGCATTAAACTTTCACTAAACATGCTTGACAACCCTGTTTCTTTGTTAGGTTACGAAAGTGGCATTATACAAGCATCGGCGTTCCGAACATACCATACTCCCCTTAATAAACAGGTAATGAATTAGCATGCAGCCCATCATAATTATCACCAGTTTCCTTTCCAGCATTGTCAAATGTAAGTAATATTGAGTTTTTTCCTTCTAGAGTGACTATGTTGACTCAATGAGAGCTGCTCGGGACTTCAGTTCTAAAATGTCCAAAGATTTACAGGTACTTCGCCTGCAGCCATTTTTTTACTAGGATGATATTAAATTATTAATGGGCATATAAAAAGTAATGTTTTCAAATCTAAACTACTTGGAGAACTAGCTACAGAATGTAAGTAAATACTGTTAATTGTCTTGAGGTGCTTTCTCCTGTGACTTACACAAATTAGATTCTACTTTTTTCACTCTTAGCCATTGTAGCATACATAAAGAGGAGCAAGTGAGATCCCTCCGTGAATGAATATTTAAATATATTAGTAATGTCATCTACTTTTCACATGAATAAGGTATAAATCTGATTCTACCAATGGTCTAGGATCATTACAAGTAACATATTTGGGCCTTCCACTGAGCACATTATGCCTAGATTTAACTTAAATGTTAGCGCTTATTACATATTTATAGAGAGACAACTTTGTGCGAGCTCTCTCTTTTTAGCTAAGGTTTATGACATGAAAATTGCTTGATATTTCATAGTGTTTATTCTGAGCTTTTGCTTGCATACTATGGTTAGATTATATTTTCTAACAAAGTCTTTGATATATGTTGGTTGTGCAGATGCAAATTTTCCCATATTCAGTGTTCTATATATTTTTTGAGCAATATCTGGGCATATGGAAGACAGCTATCATGAATATATGTGTTTGCCTCGGTTAGTTATTAAATTCACGATATGTGTGTTTTCACAGGGATCTCATTTTTTATGTGAAAGTTTTTCTTGGTATTAGAGAGAACGCCTGTAATCTTTCTGTCTCCTAATATGAATATGCAATAATCATTTCCTGCTAGACAGTCTTGATTATTTTGATATTTTCCTGAGAATTGGCTCATCAGATTGCGCGGAGGAATGAAATGTTGATGAGTGCGAGCTGGTAAAATGCTTTTATCAGCTAGAACTGGTATTAGCAAACGGACTGTTCAGCGAATAGGTTTTTATACCTATGTTGAGTTAGGAGCTGTTTTTAATGATTTCGAGCTGAGTAAGTTTTGCTGGTATCTGATGAGTTCCCAGTTTTAGTGGACCTGGCAAGGTGTAAGATCAAGGAGGCCGACTAGAGGGTGTTGAATAGATGGTTTAAAAATTCTCTTTTAATTATCAATTATTTCTATTTGGCTAAAATCAAGTATATGATGCTGAAGTTTAACTCAATTTGGTTTAGCATAAATAAGGTCTAAAACATCTAGATTCACGTAAGTGCGCTAACAATCTAAATTTATGTTAAGGTTTACAGTCCTACAATGATAAGTAATTAATTTAATTCTGTGAATATAAGTTGCTTGAATATATAAATTGAGCACAAGGAAACAAATCACAATTGACACGGTTACTTTTTACCGTGGTGTTAAGAGACTTGCCGGTCTCCTCTAGACCACATTGAGGTTAGCCTAAACGAATTGGACCGACTCCACGAATTAAGCCGAAGTACCTCAATCCATTAAAGTTGCTTTTCCTCTACTCCGGAGATGGCGAGCACCACACTACTCATAATTCGCCGGGCCTTCTCACAATCTTCTTGAGAAGATCACCGTGCATGATGTCTCCAATATCGTGTAAGAGTCGGCAAATTCCAAGAGTAACGAGTCAAGCCCCTCGCTTTACTCACCACGTGCAACAAATGCACAAGCTCGAGTGGATACTTAATCCACCTTCAAATGCAACATATGCAATCTAGAGCTTTTCTCCTTGCTTACAAGGTGCAACACATTCACAATTGAAAAAACCTCACATTAGCTCAAAGGAATGTCAAGGGATGCAGCAAGCATTGCTCCAACCGTTCAAAGGGGGTATATATACCCACATCACAAAAACTAGCCGTTGGAAGCAAAACCCCTGAAAACAGGATTTTTGGAAATACCGCTTCCCTCTGCAACGGTCATAAAACTAGCCGTTGTAGGCAAATCCGGTAGTTCCAACGTGCAAAGTCCGGTACTACCGACAATCGGAAGTACTGCAGCACGAGTGCGAAACTACCGATTTACTCGCGGACGAGAAGACTCCACAAAGGTCACCTTGGAAAAAATGTGCCGCTACACAAGCTGGTCGTTCCGCAAATCGGAAGCACCGCTCACACAGAGCCGGTAGTACCGTTCGCTGCTCGTATGCTCACACTTTCTTAAGATAGTGAAATAGAGGGCAGCAATACCTTCTCCAACCGGCCACAGGGGGGTATATATACCCACACCATGAAAACTAGCCGTTGGAAGCAAAGAACTAGAAAAATCAGGATTATCAAAAGTACTGGCGGCAAAACTGCGGTACTTCCGCTCTCGCAACGTTCAAAAAACTAGCCGTTAGAAGCAAAGGACCAGTCAAATCTGGTAGTTCCGCTGTACAATTTTCGGTAGTTCTGATCATCAGAAGTACCGCTCCCACATGCGGAAGTACCGCTCTCGCAGGGAGAAGACCACCACATAGGTGCCTCTCTTGAAAAAACGTACCGCTACACAAACCGGATGTTCCGCAAATCGGAAGTACTGCTCAGAGCCGGCCGTTTCGCAAATCGGAAGTATTGCTCACACAGAGCCGGTAGGCGGTAGTACCACTCGTTGATCGAACCGCTCACACAGACCCAATTGACTGCTCACACAAAGCTGGTCGAAAGTACAGATCATCAACTACACTGATCCCTAACCACGTCGGATGGTTCGACCACTCAGGTCTCCGACCACATCTGGTTCAACCACACAGGTCTCTGACTACGCTGATCTCCAACCATGCTGGCCTCTGACCACGCTTGATACGGGGTCGCCTGATCTTCTCGACGTAGGATTGGATACTCACGTGCAGCCGCTCGAATTGTAACGATCCTCCGTTGCCGATGCAAGAATGAAAGCTCTTTAATTCGCAAGATCACACGCGTCGGACTTCGCGACCACCAAGCGAAAACCCTATCGTGCTTCCAATTCCTAGTGGAAAGGTTGAACGATCTCGATTTGCAAGAACTCGCAAATTTTCTATTGAATTTGTTTGGCTAACCAAAAGAACAAATTCATGCACAAAAGCTCCATCTCAATTATCTAGTCATCTCTCACGTCATGTACTGTGTGCTATTCTTTTTCTAGTCTCCATGTATTTTCTTATCGCCTCCGTTCCGTCCGTGCGTGACTGTTATGTATACGGCGGCTGACCGTATAGGGCATCCATCTACACACGCGCATGAGTTGTTGGGACTTGGGCCGGGCCTTTTTTTATTCCCTTGCGCATGGGTGCATGTATGCATGATCCCATACATGAACAGTAGTTCGTTTCTTCTAATAGACAACACAATAAGTATCCCTCCTTCCTCATGTGGCATCAATTTAATTCTTATTCTGAGTGGCATCCTGAAATTTACAGAACATTCTTGTGAGGTAGTAAACATGTCTCATACAAATTAAAATTAAATTCACCTCCGAGTGAGTTCACCTGATAATATTTAATATAGCTCAATAATTCTTTCCAATTAAATAATAAATTTAACTGAAAAGCGCAAGACATGAGCGTATCCGCATCAACGATGCTCGGATTGACCACACAGGTTTTCGACTATGTTGATCTCCGATCACATTGGTTTCGACCACTCAGGTCTCGACCATGTTGACCGTGTTAGTCTTCGATCTTACAGATCTCTGACTACTCCGTCGATCTTCGACCACGTTGTATTATTCACGTTAGTTCGACCATGTTAGTTTCGACCACACAAGTCTCAACCACGTCGGTACGACCACGCTGGTTTCGATCACACAGATCTCAACGTCGGTTTTGACCACGTTAGTTTGACCACGCTGGTTTCAATCACACAGATCTTAGGTCACGTCGATTCCGACCACGCAGGTTTCAATCATAGATCTCGACCACATCGATTCCGACCACACTGGTTTGACCACGCTGGTTTCGATCACACAGATCTTCGACCACATCGGTTTTGATCACACAGATCTTCGACCACGTCGATTCTAACCACACTGCTTCTACCACGTTGGTTTTGATCACGTAGATTTTCAACCATAGGTCTTTGACCATATTAGTTCAAACAAGTCGGCTCTCGACCACGAAGGTCTTCGACCACCAACGCACGCGGTACTTCCGTGATTACAATGCCAGCAGTTCCGGTTAGCGGTAGTACCGTAGACTACACTATGGTAGTTCCGATTTCCCTGAGAAGTGCAGATACTTCAACAGATTTTGCAAAACAAATTGCAAACAACAGTATCTTGCACACAAGGATCAAACATGATTCCCAACAAGTTGTAAAATATATTTGCACACTTTTAGAATCATGACACAAAGATTATATATAAGATTCAACTATTTGCAAAACGCATTTGCAAATATAAGCCTCATACTACAAAGAATGAAAACATGAACTTCAAACACTTGCAAAAATACATTCGCAAATACAAGCCTCGTGCCAACGAGTGCTAAAACAGGTGAGGTTAAGCTATCAACACATGATGAGACTTAAGCTCTAGATATGACCTCTCTTAATAGTACGGTAATTTATACTAGCAATCTGGTCTTCCAACTAAACACTAAGATCGGTAAAAGACTAGGAACACATCTTTAGCCCTAACTAGCTATACCTTTGCCTTAGGTCATTGTCTTGATATGCATCAACCTATAATGTATCCTTTACTTGAACTCCATCAATATATGATTGTTCTTCACTTGACTTACTGACACATGATCATCTCCTCTTAGACATGCATCAACTTATGCTGCATCTTTTTCTTGATCTTCAACTCATGAAGCTATCTTCACACATTCTTAACTTGATGATCTTCAACATATTAAGTTATCCCAAGTCACCCTCATTTGTGGAACCTAATCTCTTCATCCAACTCATGAAAAATGTTAGTACACAAATCAATTATCACCAATTACGAAAACTTCACCATTAACTCATAATGGAGGAACTAGATTCTACAATATTCTCTTTTTGATAATTCATGACAATCATTAACAAATAATGAGGTAGAAATTGAATTTCGAGTATACAACATGTACACAATACTTGTATGCTCTAGGATAAGCTTTTTAAGGAAAGTTTATTCATTCGGTTGTTATTAATTATACAATCATTAACACATAATAGAGAAACTAGATGACAACCCGATCATGAGTATATATGAACTACACAAGCTTTGACAACACAAAATGTCAAAGGGATATGCTTCACAATAAAGATCCTTAATGTGGTATGATGAACGTGGATCAATACTAATGAAACATCAAAACATAGGGTGAACTCCACCTAAATGTGTGCATACTAGAGCATATAATAAAGACATGCACATATTCATGTTTGACTATATATGGAGTTTAATCTATATTTTGGATCCGGGGAATGCACTAAGATATAAGAATGTGATGTCGAGTGTATAGCTCTTATGATTTTCACCTTTTTATCCAAATGAGACTAAGCAATATTCTAATTAATAAACAAATTAGTCTCACAATTAGATTTGTCATTATCAACAAAACCAACTTAATGGAGCTTGAACTTAAAATCACCTCCCTTTTGGTGATGAATGACAAATCCATTAACAATAATAGCATTTGGATGAAAATGAATATATGATGGGAAATTCAACTCAGGTAAAAGCATAAGCACAAATAATTTCCCTTTTTGACAATTTCAACAAATTGCTACTCCCATTCTTCCCCTTTTTTGGCAATTTTAACAAATTGCTATTCTCCCATCTTCCCCCTCCTGGCAATTTACAATTCTCCCCCTTGGGGCATTTTACACAATACACCATAATTCTCTTTTCTCCTTTTGGTATTTTATCATTTTATCAATGATATTATACACAATTCTCTCCCCTTTGACATTTAGCACCAAAAAGCAAGGAAAAAACAAAGTTAGCCAAAATGGAGATTTTCCAACACATGGAGCTTGATACCAATTGATTTAACTTAATTTTGGTCATAAAGAGTGAAAATAAATACAAATGACCATAGAGGGAATTACAGGAAAAGATATTTGAAACAGATTCAAATAATTTTACTCTTAAGAGTTTCTTTAAGGCTTTTGAAATTCTCCCCCTTTTTGACATTTGAAACATATTCCAATAACATTCCAATTGGGCTTAATGAGCTAGCTAAAAACCTGACTTACAAATGTCCAATAAATCTGAGAAAATTTGTCAGTATAGGTCAACAATAGGGGATCAATGACTTCATCAGATTATGAGCACACTGAAAGATATAAAAATCACAAAACTGCTCAAAATCATGTGAAGTTATGATATTTCAGCATTTTGTCAAAATGAGAAAAGTACATAACTTTCTCAAATGTAGTTGAAATGCTTTCAAATTTTGCAGAAATGAACTTTGGACTTCTAAGAAACTTTTCAAATAAGAATTTTCGAAAGAGGAGTCACCATTCAAAAGATGTGACAAAAAGCACTTTGAATGCATGAGAAAAAATGATTTTTCAAGTGGAACTCAAAAACCAAATCAATTTGATTTTCATGGAGTTTTTCACTTTCATGGTTTTGTAGGAGTTAGAAATACTATTTCAAGCCAACGTACACAATGAAGTTTGGCTAAAATTGCAAAAACTCATTATGTGCAAGAATATGTCGTTTTGGGTCAATACTTGTTTCTGAATGAGATTCAAATGAATATAACTTTTCAATAGTTGGTTTTTTGTAAAAATTTTGAACTAAAGTGTTGTTTGAAATGACCAACCATTTGAGTTTTGAGTTGACAACTTTTTCAAATTCTCAATAGATTTTGATTGAGAGAAATGTCATTTAATCCAAAATAAAGATCATATTAGATCATTTTGGTGCCAAATTTTCCTTTTGGTTTCTAAAATAGAAATTTTTACTTAAAAGACTTTGAAAAACACTTGAAATACATATTTGAATACTTTTATCTAGGTTTTCATAAATTTTAGCATTTTAAACAAGATATTTAATTTTTGACCAAAAAGGTTCCTTTTGAAAAAGCTAATCTTACATACAATTGGTTTTTTACTCCATGAATACCAATTTGAAGCTAGTGAGAATGGAACACATTCATTCACAAGATCCATAAAAATATTTTTGGAGCAAATGGGTAAAATAGTTTTCCTAATATTAGCACTTTTACCCCTTTTTGCTTCAGTAAGCCGAAAATAGTATATAAGTTTTTCGCTAAGAAAAATTCCTCCTTACACATAGGTTCCTCTTGGCTTTTATCTTCTCTTTTGACACAAAGGATTCTCCTATTCTTGTTTTTCTTTTCTGTTCACTTCTTTTGTTCATGATAGGTACCACTTGTAAGCCTTTTGTCTATACTAGATTCTTTTGTCTTTTTAATCCAGGTGGAAATTGTACTCAAGGCTTCGATGCTCTAGGCTCTGAACGTATTATTTAGAAACTAAGCTATCCATTAACAATAAAAAGAAAAATACTTTTTGCCATGCAGTTGTTTACGTAATAGGTTTCTTTCATTTGGAATTAACTGCTGAATATAATCGTGACAAATGTAAGAATATATAATTCTATTTACTTCATAATTTTTGTACTTTCATCTGACACAGTTCATTGCTATGCAAAAAATTAACAGGTACAGTATTGGTTGTTTGCTTCATAGTCACCAGCAGGTCAGTAACACCTTTCAAAAACCTAGCTGTAACTATTTTCTGTTGCTCTTCAGATGGCTAGATTGTGACAATTCATTATCTCTGTCGGTTTCAGTTTATGGGCTTCGGTAATCATTTTGATTGTGCTGGCCATGATAGTCTTGGATTTGATGGTATGTTTGACCCTCCTGTCCAAGATCAGATACTCCTAATTAAATTGTATTTTCAAATCAATAGCAATTAGATGAATATAAAACATGCATGCCATGTTTAAGTAAAAAGTGGTTGTGAAGTAGGCACATGTAGGTGATGGAGATTGTATGAGTGTGTAACCAGAGGGCGAGGCTTGAATTGTCGACGACGAGGAGGCGTCAGCTGGCTAGGGATTCCAGTGCACCTGGGAGCGCACCAGAGAGGAGTGGGGGGCAAGATTAACTTTTCTTATTCCCTTAATTGATGCGGAAGCCCCATATATAGGATTGCCCCTAACAAACGATATCTACATATCTAATATCTTGGAAACAAACTAACTGAATAGGAAAGCAATCAACTAACTTGGAAAGCACTAACTAATCTGGATAGCAATTAAAAGGCAAGTTTGATACGCCTTGATACATGCGCTGCCATGAAGAAAGACTTTATGATCCATGCGCCAAAAGGACATTGTGAGGCCGCTGAAATCCCATATGATTAGCCCAAGGGTTGCGAGCCATTGGACACCCAAGACGACGTCAAATCTCGCCAAGGGTATGGAGTAGTAGACCATGGTGAAAACTTTAGGCCCGACTTGAAGAGGCAGCTGCTGGCACATGCCTCAACTAGTTAGGTGGTTGCCATTAGCCATGGCAACCCGCATGCCATGGTAAGCTGGCTGTAGGGGCAGGCCTAAGCGTGCATGGACGGCTTCGTTGATGAAGTTGAGTTGTGAGTCGAACCAGAATCCGCCAAGGCCACAAGATGTTGGTCGCCCATTGTGACTTCCAGTCGCATGGTTCGGCCGGTGCTAATCCCAGTGAGAGTGTTGAGCGAAATCTCCAGGTCAGTCGCAATTGGCTCCGCGGCATCGAACAAAGACTCCGAGGGGTCCTAAGCTAACTCAATGGAGAAGAGCTGCTTGCAGACATGTTGTGGTTTGTATTTTTCCTCGCAATTGTAGCAGAGTCCAAGTCGTTTGCGTTATTCCTTATGTCCGCGCGTCATCTTGCGGATGTAGCGCTGAGCTAGATCGCTTGGCATGCCGCCAGTTGGCGTGCCTTGCTTATTGCCGAGGGGCTATCGCTAGGGCCTAGGTAGTCATCGACGTCGGCGTGGTTGGTCGAGCTGGGAGGCCGCTCTTGAAGGCCGGCTTGGACAGAAGGTTCACCCTGTTCGCTTCAATGGCCACCTACGCCTGACACTCATAAGAGCGAGCCAAGCTCATGGGCTACCTCCAGACTGTGCGGCACCTCCAGTTCAACATCGATGCGCAATGTCTCGGAGAGGCCTGCTTTGGATTGAGGCTCGCTCGGGTCAACAAGGCCAAAAACTTCGTTTGATATTCGGCCACTGTGCCTGTTTGACGAAGGTGCATGAGTTCGCCGAGGGGATTATGGCGTAGGGGTGGCCCAAAACGCGTGTGCACCAACTCGGAGAAAAGACACCAACTGGGTGTGCCCTCATCGCGTTCGACGTGAAAGTACCACTATTGCGTGGCATCGATCAATCGTGTGATATGACGCGAGCCACACCTTTTCTTCTTCAAGCGTGCGCTGCCCCCGAAAAAATTGCTCGCAACAATTTAGCCACGGCAATGGATCCTCCTCGCTATTGAACACCTAAAATTCCAGGCAATGAAACCACGGGGGCTTGGCGTTTGTTGTTGTTGTCGTCTGAAAACCTGTGGGTATAGTAGACCCTTGGCATCCTCTGTGCTGTGGCCGCTGCTCTCTCCTTCCAATTGTGCAAGTTGCGTATCATGTCGATCGAGCCGGCTTGTCAGGGTTCCCAATTAAGCGATGATCTGGTCGAGCTTGTCTGTCGAACTGGTATTGTCGCCGTTGTCGGACATGATGCCAAAGGCAGCTGTTGACTCTGATATCAAGTTGTTATGGACAAAGTTTAGGTGACGGAGATTGTATGAGTGTGGAACGGAGGACGAGGCTTGAATTGCCAGCGACAAGGAGGTGCCATCTAGCTGGGGATTCCAACGCGCCTGGGGGCACACCAGAGAGGAAGGGTGGAGAAAGATTAACTTTTCTTGTTCCCTTAATTGATGCGTATGCAGCAGCCCCATATATAGGATTGCCCCTAACAATCGATATCTAATATCATATCTAATATCTTGGAAACAAACTAACTAAATAGGAAAGCAATCAACTAACTTGGAAAGCATTAACTAATATGGATAGCAATTAAAAGGCAAGTCTGATATGCACAGTTGTTGCGCCTTGGCCATGGCCCGACGCACTGGCCTCATCCCGGTTGCCGCATCTCTGGTAGTGACGCCCGACCATGACATTCAACCAGCTTGTTAACTAAGACATATATGATTTTTTTTTCAACTATTGGTGAAAGCAGTGGGCATGTTGTCTATGCACCATTTAAATTTACTCTGTATTGCCGAATAATTGTGCTGAAGCATAAAAAACATCCATAAATCTAATGAAGGCATTCCACATTACCTTGCCTGGCATTATTGACATGTTTTACTGCGTGTTTGTATTTGTAAAGCTAGTGTTTGACATTAGGGAGTTCAACACAATTTGAAGTCCCTAGCAATGATACTACTTATTGTATGAAAATGTTTCATTCCATGAAAAGATGGCTTGATTTTTTACGTTCACACGTTGAGTCTAACATAACCCTCCTTTTTCCTAGCTTGGGACAAGCTATGTAGTAAACTGCACAAGCAGAGTTTTCTCTATTTTCTACAATAGTTCTAGAAATTCAATTTTCAATGTTAAATTGTTTGTTGTTATTTTCATTATCAAAGTGTAACATTTTCTTCCAAATTATTGGCAGGGAGTGATGGCTATCCTTGGCATTCAGCTCAATGCAATTTCTGTTGTAAACCTTGTTATGTCAATAGGAATTGCTGTTGAATTCTGTGTTCATATCACACATGCCTTTATGGTGGGTGCATTGTACATTTGGAAATACCAGTTCTAAATCTTTTAGTTTAACTGAGTTCTACGATTATTGGGACGAGTTATCGGTAGTTTGTTGCTCTATATTCTTGAAGAAAGTACTACTATGCATTTGAAGGATTTAGCAGGGAGAAGTATCACACTATTTAGGACGCCTGCCCCCTTCTACAGAATTGTTTGTGTTGTGCACTTGCACTAACCTTGAATTTTTTATTTATTAGTTACTTCCTAGCACTTGAAATTTATACATTTGCATCTAAGCATTTAGCAGTATACTGTGGAAGTAGTTAAATTTGATTTCACAGTCTGCATGACACTGGAGCCAAGAAAAAGGTAAACCAATTCTACTGGCACCCAACCCATTCATACCCATTAAAGTTGAACCACAGAAATAAGTTCTGATCTAAACCTACTTTTCAACAAATATGTCCTCTATGTTTATCTTAGCTGTTTCCCATCTCATGCCTAAACCCTTGATGCTCCCTTTTGATATACAGATAGGCATTGGAGATAGAGAAAGCCGCATAAGGCAGGCTCTATCGACGATGGGTGCTTCTGTATTCAGGTTAGCCATCTCAATATTTTTATAATTATTGAGACAATATTGAACTGAATAAGGAAACAGGAAAATCATTTGAATAAGTTGCTTACAGCTTATACTTGATTGCTTGAGTTCTATGCATCAATGTGCTTGAGAGGGAGTTACATATAAGAACTCAACAGTTTCGATTTTAATGTGCATTTTGCGTAAGAAATTTTCCCAATGTTGCAAATAAACTTACTACTGGAGTCCAATTTTAGTTGTTTGTCATATTTCCGCATCTGGTTGCAGTATTTATAATTTTATATTATCGTGGTTTGACACACTTCTTAATTTTTCAGTGGAATCACCTTGACAAAACTTGTAGGAGTTATTGTCCTACACTTTGCAAAATCTGAAATTTTTGTGGTACCTACATCTGAACCCACACTTCTTAGCCCTGTATTCTTTTTAGAATTTTGCTTGAAGCGCCTTTTTGTTTTATCCAATGACTACAGGTCTATTACTTCCAAGTGTACTTGGCACTTGTCCTCATTGGCTTTCTTCATGGGCTTATCTTCCTACCGGTTAGCATATTAATCATCTCTCTTAATTGTTTCCACACATTCCCATAAGGAGCTTCACCCTAAAATTGACGGATCTTCCAGGTTGTGTTGAGTCTCTGTGGCCCCCCTCCAAAAGCTATGAAGCCAGTTGGACAGAGTCATCCTCCAGCTTCGAGTTAACAGCCAACATATCGAATGAAAGTAGGCCAGTTTGGGATTTTACAGAGCATCCGTGTACATATCCATGTCACCCGGTGCAGGAGTAAGAGTGCGGTGTACAGCATTTCTACAGGTGAAAGCAATCTTAATAGAATCTAGGAAGAGGTTGTGCATTAGTTAAGCTCAGTTTACAGAACTAGATTAGTTGGTATCACCACATGGAGACGGAAACCCGAGAGGTATATGTACTTATGTAGACTAGTATAGCTTGTTCGCTACAGTCAGTCGGTGGTTTGTATCTGTTTCACGCGATAATCCAAATGCCCATGGTGGGTACCATTGAGCTTTTCTTTTGTCGTTTGAGTTTGTTCTATGGAATTGTAAGAGGCACCTTTTGAAGAGGTGCTTTATTCTTGCCTGAATGTGCTTGCGTGTACCAAGAATCACAGGCAGAACAAATGAGTAGTTTGAGCTTGTATCAATACCAATGTTTTTTTAGTGTAAGGTACAAATGCTGTACCTGTATGGTGTACAATCAAACTTCATCCCAAACATCTGTTTATGAATGGCGGACTGTGATCGATCATTTCGGTGTGTTTACCCTTCAAAATGGAATAGAAATAGACTGCCGATTTGGTAGGCTTTCCTGGTTTCTAGAGTTCGCACCTGATGGGACCAGTGAAATTCACGTGACTTTTACCGTTTTAAGGTCCGTCCCCGAACTAACACTCGGGTTTTGACCACATCACAAAGGTATTCTACTTCAGAATCCAACTAACAGCTCAAGATGCTGGAAACTAAAAAAAGAACGCTTGTTTTGTGTTAAATCGACATAGCTTTCCCCCCTTTTTTAAGATTTTATTTCTCCCAAATGCCAAACAATCTACTAAACTTTTTAGAAACAAGAGGGTGTATCCACCTCAGTTCCATTTTTTTTTTAATAAAATGAAACCAGACCAAACATCCAGTTCTTCGGTTACAGTTTCCAGCAGATTTAGCACCCCGAAAATCATCAAAAACTGGCATTTTGACTGGAAACTAGCTAGAGACCTGTGCGTTGCAACAAACTCATAAAAATGGTAAGATGAAACTTACTGTCTAGCCAATTTCACACATCAAATATTGGAGAACAAGTGACAAAGATAGAAGGATGGCCAGGATGCGCGAGGAAATGGGAAAAGTGGAGGGGGTGGGCGGTTGTATCCTGAGAGAGAGAGGAGAGAGACGAATGGTCCAGATCAAATCGAATGGCAAGATAGAGGGAGAATGGACTACCCACCAACTCACATTTTTATAATAGTAAAGATAATTAAGAATTGAATGAAAACTAAGATTTATTTGCTGGCAATTCACACAACTGTTTCCTGAATGAGACATGAGGACGAGCTTGGAGCCAATGACTATCATGCAGTTCATATATCTGGTATTGTAGCCAATGCAGTTCTGTAGCCACTTTATTTTTAAATTTAGTTTTTAAACATCTATTTTTACAAATCTAGGTGGTGATCGGTTCGGCTGAAAAGCTCGTGGCTTATGTCTGAAAACACTGTAGCTGACAGAGGCTTATTTAGCATAATTAAATTTAAAAAATTTAAAAATAAAAAATATGTTAGCCCATTACATATAATACAAACAAATACGGGAAAAAAAAAAGAACCGGCAAAAAAGCTCAACAAAAAGCCAAAAGTTCAGAAAAAAAAGAAACTTATAAATAGTGAAAAATAAGCCAGAAGCCGAAGCCGAGTTGACAAGTATCTATCGAGTTAAGGAACCTCGGCACGGCGACGTACCGAACCGGCTGACTGCACAGCGATTTAATTAGTGTTAATTATGCTTAATTAATGCTAATTATGTAATATAACGATTAATAGTGCTAATCATGTCCTTTTAATTAGTTGCCGTTGTGTGGTTGCTCAGTCGAGCTATGGTTGCTTGTAGGTCCTACCGAGCTTTGGTGACTCAACAAGATTTACTGAGCTGCTGTAGCGTGGCAAATAATATATGTGCCATGGTTACTAAGCTCGAAAAGAGAGGTAGATTTGAAAAAAAAAAGAACGTAGACGAGTTAGTTTTGAAAAAGAAAAATGGCCAGTGGATATGCGAACGGTTCTCGTCCTGCATTACGGATGCCATGCCAGAATCATGCGGCTCCTCGCCTCAAAACATTGGCTGGGGTTCGAATGAACTGTCAGCCGTCTTGTACGAGTTATAATGATTAATTTTTAAACAATATATTTTTAAAGGTACAGTCTATAAAAATTTTATAGTAAAAAATTATTAAATTTAGTTATACCGGCTAAAATTATATGTGATCATTTTTTCTGTATACCGTGTTTCATGAACAATCATAATTCAAAGTTTTAACCCATAAATCATTGCTAAAAAAATCTACCAATTGTTAGGTTTTCCAATCAACCAGTCCATGGATAGCAATCAGTCAAATTCGACAGCGACAGTGCAGCAGTGTGCGCCTGCCCCATTAAATTTACCGACAAAATCCCCGATTCGTGCAAGCTTACTATTAGTGGTACCAGCAGGAGCTCTCAAATCAAAGCCCCTACTTTTGATTTGAAGGCTCCCCCTATTTTTAAGGGCCCTGTTTTTTGAGTTGAACTCCAGCAGAAGCCCTCAAATCAGGGCCCTCAAGTTCATTCTAGTAGGGAATGACACGCGGGACCCGTTTGTCATCCTCTTTCTTCATCTTCTTCCTCGTTGACTAACTTGCCATGTCTCGACAGAAAAGGGGCGCGAAAAGGGGCTCGCACTCGCGAGCGAGGGTCGCGCCGGCGAGGGTCGCGCTGCCTAGGAAAGGGAGTTGCCGAGGAGAGGGCTCGCCGGACTTGCCAGATCTGGACGAGGGTCGCGCTGCCGGGGAAGGGAGCTGTATCCGCGGGGCTCGACGGGGAAGGGCGGGGAGGGGAAGGAGGCGGGCGCCGGGGACAAGAAGTCGCGGAGGTGGGCGGGGATGCCGGGCGGCGCGCGTACTTGGTACGGGCATCGCGTGTGGGGAAGAAAGCCGCGCGCAGGGAAGAAAGTCGCGGGCGACAGAAGCGCGGGGAAGGAAGGACCGCACGGGGAAGGAAGGAGCGCGGGGAAGTCTCGCGCGCGGGCGGGGGGTGGGCTGGCGGCGCGCGCGGGCTGGGAAAACTGCGGCGCGCGCGGGCAGGGAGGGGCGAGCGGGACAGAAGGCGCACAGGAAAACAGACTGAAACCGTCGTTTGAGGGCTTGGCCTAGAGTAGAGATGGCAACGGGCATAAACCCGCTGGGTTTTGCTATCCCAAACCCGTACCCATGAAAGTTGGACGTGCCCGCTAAAAAACTCATGCCCGTGACGGGTGCAGATTTTTGCCCAGACCCATGCCCACTGGGTTAACGGGTACCCATGGGTTGCCCGTCGGGTCAGTAATGCAAGCTGCAACAATAGTTAATGGAGAGGAGGAAGAAGTTCACCAGCCATCTTCGTTGGAGCCGGAGGGCAGCGCCATGGCCAAGGGCCTACTACTGTGATGGGCGTTGGCTGCGGCGTGGGGGCGGTGGGCTGAACTGGAAGGCAAGGCGACGGCGAGGGCGTGCTGGAGGACGAGTGTGCGGCGAGAGTGGCGGGAGCTACGGGACGGGAGAGCGAGAGTGGAGACTGCCGGAGACCGAGCGCGGAGCGCCAGATGCGCCGCCGCTGCGGTGGCTATTGAATCAGGGTGGGGACTGGGGAGGAGTGAGTATTGACCGTGGCGAGTGCTTGCTAGGGTTAGTTGTATGGGTAATGGGGCATTGCCGCATTGGATTTGGGGGTTGGGGCTAAATGGCTAATGGGCTGGGCTGGTTTGCCTGGGAGGCTGAGAGCCTGGGTTTATAACTCCTATGGATCGGGTTTATATTACCCATGGGTTTACGGGTTTGGGTACTATAGGAACGTACCCGAACCCGGCAAACCCGATGGGTTGGGCTTTTTGCCCATTAAGAGACCCATGGGTTAGGAAATTGGTTCAGACCCATGCCCTAATAGAGTAAAAACCCACCGGGTATCGGGTTTCGGGTACCCATTGCCATCTCTAGCCTAGAGCCCCCAGGAATGAGGGCTGGAGGGGGGATTTGAGGGCCTCCTCAAATTTGAGGGCTCAAGTAGGGGCCCTGCTGGACCTCTGTTTTTGCCTCAAGCCCTCAAATTTTGGTTTTGAGGGCTCAAGTAGGGGTCCTGCTGGAGTTGCTCTAAGTACACTTGCAACACTAATCCACCAGTAATGAGCAGCACTTTCTAGCCAAAAGACTTCAGAGTGGGTCTGTTTTTTTTTTTTTTTGCTTCGACTTATAGTTTATAATTACAGTTTTTGATTTTTAGAATATCAATAAGTGAGAATCGAAGTAATAGAAACTCATGTGTAGTTTGGTCGATATAAATAAAGTCACTATATTGTGTACCACAATCGACTTATCGATCTCGTTTTAAAAAAATACTCTGTTTAAAAACTAGATACCGTAGAAAAGCTAAAAAGCAATGTCTTTATCACACGGCTCCCACCATTCATCTCATGTACGATCCCATCCGTCCGATTGTATCTCTGCGGCCCTAAAAATCCCCGTGCATCATTGGAGGGGAGCGGCTGCGACTCGTGGTCGTGGCATCTCACCAAACCTCCTGGCTTGAAGTTTTGGGAGTTGGTCCCGACTGACACGTGGGCCCCAGCAATATCCCACATCCGCTTCCACGTGTCACCGGTGCGGAACGCCTCCCGAGATCCCGGGGCCCACAGGTCAGCGTGGTAGGATAGTGAGAGCCGTGACCTGGCCTAACCTAACCGAACGGGCCGAGCCTGAATCGGCCCGGGTCGGATGGCGCCGCACCCGGACGGGGCGATTTGAAAGCACGCGCACGCGCGCGGTGACCGTTACGACCACGGGCCCTTCCGAGCTGTCCGATCCAACGGCTCCCCGTCGCGGCTCACTAGCCGTTGGCCGTTCGCTTTCCTCCTTCAAAAAAATTCCGTCCCCCGCTCGCGCACCGCATGTCCCAGACAAACCCCCTCCTTTCTCGTACGTGACACACTCATTTCTCCCCCGAAACGAAAGCCAGAACCAAATCACTAGAAATCTTTCCCCCATCTCTCTCTCATTCTCTCTCCGCCTGCCTTCGAATCCCAACGCAGTCAGAGAGAGGGAGGGATTGGAGACGTTGCCGTTCCGTCATTGTTGACGCTGCCGCCGCCGCCGCTGCCCAGATCGCCGTCTGCATGGGCGTCTCGGCTTTCTCGCATCATCCGTAGCCCGCCCGCGTCTCGCCTGGATTCGGAGGGGAGGGAGGGCGAGCGATCCGTGCGCTTCCGCTTACGGGGTGCGTGAGTCCGGGTCTGAATCGCGATTTCCCATCCATGGAAGCCGGGCTTCTTGGATCCTGAGGCGGATCGATCGTCTTGTGTTGTGTAGGTGGGCGGCGTCGGCGGCGATGGAGAGGGCGGGTGACAACCGGAGGCCGGTGGTGGGGAAGCCCGTGCCCAGCATCCGAGGTGGGCGGCTCGGGTTCTTGGGGTGGGTTTAGAGGTCTGTGGCGTCGCGATTCCCCTTCTCATCTCTTGATTTGTCCGTGCAGATATGGGGAACCGGATGGCGCTCAGGGACATCAACAATCTCATCGGCGCTCACCCGTACCCGTGCGCGATCTCCAAGAAGCCCATGCTAGAGTAATCTCCTCGGCTGTGAATATTGAGAATCTCGTAAAAATTGCGTCTTTGGGACTGTTCTTGGATCGAAATTTTAATCCTTGTGTGGTTATCTTCCTTTCATTTCAGGAAGACTGGGAAGGATGACCAGAAACCGGCATTGGTGAACGGCCGGCCCGTCACGAGGTTAGGACGCGCACTGTTCTTGTGCTCTGACGTTTCTTGGAGCCTGGATCTGATGGTACTCTGGTAATTCAGGAGATTCGCCGCCTCCTTGGGAAGGAAAGAACACCCTGACCATCAGGCCACCGCAACTGATGCAGCAGTACTCGGAGGTGATCCCCGGAAGAAGCCCATCCCCGGTGGCATCATTGACGACGACGTGGAATCGTGCGAGTCGGTGGACGATATTGACATGGTATATGCACTGTGATGATTAGTAATGTTTATCGAAAGGGATGGCTCCAGCTTACTGTAACATTTGGTACTGCAGGATGAGATAGAGCGCAAGGATACTGTGAAGAATGACACTGTGAAGGATGAATCCATCATGGATATCGACAGTGCTGACTCGGGAAATCCGCTTGCGGCAACTGAGTATGTTGAAGAGATTTACATGTTCTACAGAGAAAATGAGGTGATCTTATGTACCTTATTGTCATATGATGTTTATCCTCCTTTTTTCCGTTAGATAATCTGAAATTAAATGTCAGATTTTGTATGAAATATGATCTGCTTAGGAGTTGCCAGATGCTTTAGTTACAATATGCTTGAATGAACAAGATGTGCCCATGCAAAGAAAATAAATGAATTTGACTGGGATCCTGTAATCAGTACACTTTACACAACAATTTTAATTGCAATATGCTTTAATGTGGAAATGCTTTAACGGAAAAGATGCCGCCCTTAAAATGAAGTTACTAACATGGATGGGCAATTGAGATCTTATGCACTTCGAGCAACTAGTTTGAATATATAGTGTTGATATGTTTGATTTTAGTCGGCACTGAATGTGCCAGGTGGAGCACCTAGTTAATTGTCCAGTGCAATACATTGAAATGTTACGAGTGATAGGTACAATAGATTATTGTAAGATAGGGCTTTTGTTGTGATCTCCCCAGCATTAGTGCATTGTCCTTGTACTAAAATTGGTTCATCTGTGCTCTGCACTAATACAGTTGTTAAGCTAAAACACAACATTTGAACAGTCTGATGCCCATTAAGAAAACAGTTTGGTTATGGTCTTCCCATTATTGTGCTTCAGATCAAATACATTATCCTTGTACTACTGAAATCAACCATGCTCATAACAAATCGTGATCTCCTCGATGGAAATTGTAGCCAACATTACCCTCAGATGCAAACAGTTAGATAAAAACATGGAAAAGTTTTTATGACAGCTGATTGCAATTTGTGCTCATTGACATGAATGAAAGAAAATGCTAGCATACTCTTATTCCTGTTGCGTGTATCCTGAAGGGTTTGGGCTCCTTAACTTTTCAGCATTACCATTATGGATGGTGTTTTATGCAGGAAACGAGTTGTGTGCGGCCTGATTATATGTCCAGTCAAGAAGACATAAATGAAAAGATGAGAGGGATTCTGATTGATTGGCTCATCGAGGTAGAAAAGCATGCAAACCCTGGACCTTTTCTATCTTGTAACCTGTGCTGATTTGAACTGTGCATTTGAGACTTAATTATAATTTATATGTCTCTTGACAGGTCCATTACAAGTTTGAGCTGATGGATGAGACCCTCTTTCTTACTGTGAACATAATTGACAGATTCTTGGAAAAACAAGTGGTTCCAAGGAAGAAGTTGCAGCTAGTTGGAGTGACAGCTATGCTTCTTGCTTGTAAATATGAGGAAGTCTCAGTCCCAGTTGTTGAGGATCTAGTGCTAATTTCTGATCGGGCTTATACGAAAGGACAAATTCTGGAAATGGTAATTCTCCATTGAATACAGTATGCACTTCCATTGAATTCATGCTCAATGCTTCGGGTCCTTGCATATCTAAATAAAATTCCATCATAGATGAAAGTTCCCTATGCATATCTTCTGACACTGAATTACATTGTGGTTAAAGTTAAACCAGCCACAGACTTTACACTTCAAAAAACTGGTAATCCTTTCTAGTTACATCATCACTGCACCATGACATAATTGGTCAATGGTAATCTGCTGAATGATTTCTTCCTCTTCTATTTTTACAGTGCCATGGCCTATTGTTCTTTTTGTACTAACAGGTGAATCTTCTGTTTGATCAGGAAAAGTCGGTTCTAAACGCTCTCCAGTTCAACATGTCCGTACCAACACCATATGTTTTTATGAGAAGGTTTCTGAAGGCAGCAGATTCTGACAAGCAGGTGAAGTATCACAACCTTCTGATTAATGTTTTCATGATTTGCATGACAAATCTCCCAGTTGTAAAATTTCTCCTTTGTGATTGACACAATGTCATGCATGTTGCAAATCACAGCTAGTGCTAGTTTCCTTTTTCATGCTCGAGCTCTGCCTTGTTGAATACCAAATGCTCAAGTACCGCCCTTCTCTTCTTGCTGCCGCTGCGGTTTACACTGCACAATGTGCTATCAATCGCCGCCAGCACTGGACAAAGGTCTGCGAGTTACACAGCAGATACACTGGAGATCAGCTCCTGTAAGTTTGTCTTAAGTTACTTCCTGTCTGTATTTACAAACATATCTGTCTTTAGGTGGATGGATGTATGGTGAGACTTTGATTATTCATTTGGCTCTCTTTTCAGTGAGTGCTCTAGGATGATGGTAGGCTTACACCAGATGGCCGGAGCTGGCAAGCTTACCGGCGTGCACCGGAAATACAGTACATTCAAGTTTGGGTGTGCAGCCAAAGTGGAGCCTGCGGTGTTCTTGCTGGAGTCAGGACGAGGGGGATAACCTTCAGCGGCAATCTAGTTGAACTTGAATCTATTCCCCTGGATAGATTTTAACTTACTCTGAAAGCAACATGAAGAACATCGTGCTGATGTTGCACAAAAGTGCAGCAGATTTCCTTACATCTTGCTTGTAATAATGTAATCTTAGTCTGTGTTTGTGAATGATGATCAGGGTAGTCAGTCCTGCAGTTATTCTGCGGCTAATAACGATTTGGCCTTTCTTAAGGAATTAATGCTTGTGGAACCTTGTAAAGAAACGTGTGTTTGCATGAAATGAAGCAATAACTTGGACCATTTTATCCTCTTTCAGATGTTGTAATTACCACATGCCATGGTTTCGTTCGGGCTCTGAGCAAAACCCCACCGACTCCCACTCGAACGAGATAGGGAGCCCCAACCAACTACGAATCCCGCCTCACTGTGAGCTTCTCCTCCCCCTCCGGCTCCCGCAATCTCGCGTCCTCCCGCGCGTCTAGGGTCGCCTCATCCTCTCCCCCAATTCCCCTCCTCACTATCCCGTAACCGCCTCCGCCTCCCGGCTCCGCGATCCCATCCGGTCGCAGTCTCGCCTCCGTCCGAGCCTAGGGTTTATGTTATACCCATGGCTGCGGCAGACGACGCGACGCCGGCTTCGGGGTCGATGGAGGCGGCCACCGGCGACGCTGCGGTTCCGATGCAGCTCCAGCTCTGCATGTTCCTTTTCGACGGCAATGAAGGCACCGATTTGGGATGTCTCGGGTTCTGCGGCTCCCCACCACCTCCTCCGCCTCGCCAAGCCCCCGCCCCCGCCGTCGTCGACGAGGAAGCGGAGGCGTGGTCCAAGGAAGCCGGGATTTACATCGCGGTCCTCGAAGGCGGCAGGATTAAGACGTTGTAACACCCCCATTTCTGGGACTATTATGAAACCCTCGCAGCTGCCCAGAACTGTTCAACTGCGAGTACATCCATTGAGCGTATAACATTGCCAATACAAGCTTAAGCGCAAAAGCGAACTTTATTACAATATAAAGGCTAAAAGCCAAGTATTACAGTAAGCCAACGGTCTTTACTTACATTACAGCAAAAGATGCCACAGGCACGCCTGAGCGGAGAACGACCCTAATTCCACGTTTTATCAACCTCGTACGAAATCGTCCCTTCAACTTCTCGCATCCTCAAAATTAGTTGGTTCTGTTTATGTTTTTAGCAAGCATGAGTACTACCACTTGTACTCAACAAGTCACACGGAGCTTAATAATAATTTCATGCATGATATATCAAGTAAGGGGGGGAATCAAGTCTATTATTTTATGTGGATGCATTTTTAGTTGGAACCATTTGAAAACCTAAAAAAAACTTCGTTAAAGTAAAGGGGGGTTCCAAGCTTGATTATCACTACTCAATATTTGCCAAACCATTCCAAAACTACTTATGCCTTGATACTGGATTCACCCACTAAACACAGCTTCGTTTACCGGAAGCACGGCGTATTCGAATACCATTTGTCATGACTTTGCAAAGCTGCCCTGCTTTACCCACAAGATCCCTTAACTCCGGCCAGAGAGTTAAGGCAACAAGGATGTTCACTGCTCAATTCTCTATATAGACTCCGCCCAGTAGGTGTTTAATCTCGATAAGCTCGGATGACCCCACGGATCTCGTCCGACTCATCGCAGTCCTACAGTTGTATGGTTAACCACCTCCCATACGGACTCACCCTCTGTCTCCCCCTTTCCAGTTGCAGAGGTTCAGTTGAAGTTGAGCAGTTACTAAGCCAGGTTTGACTAAGTCAGGTTTGACCAAGTCAACGCTTGTGGTTGGGCGGATACTATGTCCGTTACTCAGCATAAGGGTCTAGTCCTTACGTTTTAACTGAGGCATCAACCACACACGAACCCAAATTCAGTACACACTGTACTGCCACCAATCCCTAACCAGCCTCCACCCTAGGATAAAGTCTTCGGATCCATCTCTGCGATCCTCACTTACCCTAGATCCAACTTTCCAAAACTCTAAATCAAATACCAAAACCTTAACAGTATGAAGATTCAATGTGATTCTACACTACCATGTTATTAATAATGTTATATTTTATGTTACTAGGTCTTGTCAAGGTGAATGTGGCCATCAAGTTAAACGGGGTTTTTTCGGGTGGTAGGACATAACTAATATCATGTCATTCCAAGCATTTATTGTACATAAAATAACAATGCGCAAATAACATAACGAAAATACAAGTAAATAAATAACTTAGGGAATGTAGGATCAACATGTTCAAAAATATGTGTGACTTGCCTTGCGGATCTTCGATTTCGATTATTTCGTATTTTTCAGCGGGCCGGGTCTGGACTTGAGCGTTTCCCTCCTACTCTTGCGAAATCTCGACTCCGGAAACTAACGCAAAACAAGCAAAATGAATTAATTCTATGCCCGAAGGGATGAGCAAGGAATAAAGAAAATAAAAGAATAAAGAAAATCCGAAAAATTCCATTAAAATGGGAATATTGGGTTATAGGAGGGCTATATGGGGAAATGGGCCTTGGATTTGGGTTGGCGGGCTCGAAACGAATCCGGGGAGTATAAACATGCATTTTTGGGTTCGGGTCAAATACTGTTCATTGGGCTCGGTGCACTGTTCCTCGGGCTCGGGTCGGCCGCAACGGGCGCGGGGGCGAGTTGGCTCGGTCGAGCTGCGTCGCCTCGGGTGCGGTCGGTGGCAACGGGCGCGGGCGGCTTGGCTCGGGTCGGGCGCGGGCGAATGGACTCGGTCCAGCCAAGTCGAGGCGGCGGGTCGGGGGAACAGTGCCCAGGGCACTGTTCTTCTTCCTCACCCATTCCCGCGTGCGCTAGGAACAGGGGACGGAGGCGGTGGCTAGCGGCGGAGCTAGGGCGAAGTGCGACGGCGACCAAGGGTATGGACGGGTTCCTGGGAGCGAGGAGGTTCCATTTTCGGTGGTTGTGGGCCCAGTGGAGGCGGCAATCGCCGGCGACGAGCCTCTCCTCCTTTGCGGTTGATTTGAAAGTTAGGGCGACTGGGAGGCTTCTAGGGTAATTGGGCCGGTGCTAGAGCATCACTGGGGTGTGGAGAGGGTCGGAGAGGTGCTGGCCGAAGCTCGGGAGGCCTAGGTTGGGCCGGCCACGGTGGCCGTTTTTGGAGGTGGGGTGGCTCACGGTGCCGGAAGAGGAGAGGGGTCGAGGAGCTAGGGCAAGGGTCGGGGATGGTTTCAGGAAGCCAGGGGATGCTACTGAAGAAAGTAATTGGAGCATGGATGGCCGGAGGTGGGAAATTGAGCTAGGGCATGGAATTGGGGATTTCTCTGATTACCGACGATGGAGACGACGGTGGAAGCTTTGGGGTGCTCGGCTATATTCAGGGGGCCAATGGAGTCTAGTGGGAGGGTTGGGGTGGCTTAAATAGCCATGGAATGGCGGTTCATCGAAAGGGGGCGGGGAGATATTTGGCAGTGGCGGTGAGCTGGAGCTCGGGAAGACTCGGCCGGCTTGGGCGTCACTCCACAGCTGTCGGGAGGGTGCAGAGCGGCGGTCAAAAAGTTACTGGCGACGCTCAGGTCGGCTGTGAGGAGAACGCGCGCGAAGGGGCAGAGGGAGCGCGCGCACGGACGGCGGCGGCTTTGCCACGGCTTGCGGCCGGTCGGGGCGCATTTAATGGCGGGGTACGGCGTCTGACAGAGGGGGCAGGAGCTGGCAGCGGCGTGCAGGCGCGAGAAGGCGCGGAGCGTCGGCGGCGGCAGAAAAAAATCGGGCGACGACGGGATTTTTCAGACGTGCTACAGTGCCCGCGGGAAAAATCCCGTTTTCCACCGTTATCACGCCGTGCTGACAAGGATTAAGGGGTTGTGATGCTTTAGGATTTGTGCATAATAGGGCTAGGGAGGAGATGGGCAAGGGAGAAGAGGGAATTCAAATCCAATTTGAATTTTTGCAAATTTTTCGGTTGTTTCAGACGTCGCCCTTCTCTTCTCCGTGGAGGGACGTCCAGTGGGTGGCACGGGGGAGAAGGCGGAGGCGGAGGGGGATGGGGATGGAGAGAAGGAAAAGAAGGCGGAAGCGAAGATATCGGAGGAGGAGAAGGAAATGGAAGAGGGAGGGGAGCAGGAAGACGAGGTCAAGGGGCTGAAGCGTTACTCACTTTGAATAAGAATGTGGGCAAGATCTGTTGTGTTGTGTTGCCGTGTTTTTTTTGGATGTGTGTGTTGCCGTGTTGGTTCTCTTTGGTAAGTATGAGATGAAATAAATCAAAGTAGAAGTGAGGTAATATACAGTATACACTAAGAGCAACTCCAGCAGGAGCTCTCAAATCAGAGCCCCTACTTTTGATTTGAGGGCTCCCCCTACTTTTGAGGGCCCTATTTTTTGAGTTGAACTCCAGCAGAAACCCTCAAATCAGGGCCCTCAAATTCATTCCAACTGAGAATGACATGTAGAGCCCACTCGTCATTCTCAAATTTCTCTACCCCTCCTCTCCTCCACCCGTGCGCTCCCCGCTCGTCCACTGCGCCTCCTCTTCTCCTCCACCCGCGCCTCCTCCTCTCCTTCACCCGTGCGCCTCTCCTTCCGCTACTCTCCACCTTCTCCGGCCGCCTTCCCACTGCTCGGCGCCGCCACTCTCCACCTTCTCCGGCCGCCACGCCTCCAAATCCTCCTCCGTGCCACCACTTCTTCGCCGGCCCCACTGCTCCTCTACTCCGCCGCCGCATCTCTCTCCGGCGCTCCTTCCTCCCTCGGCTCCACCGCCCACCTCGGCGCTTTCTTCCCCACAGCGCCGCCGCTTGCTCTTCCACCTTCTCCTCCCGTTGCGCCATTCCAGATCCACCGCCGCTCTCTTCCCTTGCCGGCGCGCCACCTCTTGCTTCCCCCCTTTCTTCTTTCTTCCGTCCCGAGAGGAGCCGCAGGAGATCTCGCCGGAGAGCCGCGCCGGGGGAGTGATTCGCGGGAGGGGAGCCGACGGGGGCTGGAGAGCCGCGCCGTGGAGGGATTCGCGGCCGGGGAGCTCCGCCGGAGGCGGCACCGCACGGCATCGGGCGAGGCGACGGCGACGGGCGAGCGGAGGCGGTGGATTTTGGCGGCGCACGGGAGGGGAAAGAGGCGCGCGGGGAGGGAGGCGGGTGGGGAAAGAGGCACGCGGGGAGGGGAACTGGCGGCGCGCTCGGGAGGGGAAAGATGCGGGTGGGGAAAACGACTCCAACAGAAATTTGAGGGCTTGGCCTAGAGCCCCCGGAATGAGGGCTGAAGGGGGGATTTGAGGGGCCCCTCAAATTTGAGGGCTCTAGTAGGGGCCTTGCTGGACCTCTATTTTTGCCTCAAACCATCAAATATGAGGTTTGAGTGTTCAAATAGGGGTCTGCTGGAGTTGCTCTAACGGCTAACCTCTGTTCTTACCAGATGGTGGATGTTGGAGGTTGACTAGGGAGCATCGCGTTCACTGGCTACAGAAGAATCAGAAAGAGAAACTGCTAAAAATAATGGGCACGGAAATTGAAAAGATTGATGCTGTGGCAGCTAGTGGTCAGGTTACTCAGGTAAGCAGTATTGCAAGAATCACATTTTCAATAATACAACTAGCATGTTGGCCTGCGCAAATTGCACGGCTAGCTTCGTTATAGCTCTCTTTTAAATAGATTGGTAAATCAACATGTTATAATATGGGATGCCAAATAAGTGGATTATGTATGTAATTGGAGTTAGAGGCATAGTTTTTTTACTACATGTACGAAAAGCTTCCCTGCACCCCCTCCATTTGTGTGCTCGTACGGCTCGGTGCAGACAGGCCCGCCTGTCTCAGTCCACAGTTCTCTCCACTTCTGTGGCTGAGCTGACCGCTTCTGTCCTTGGCCAGGGTGGCTACTCTTCGGTTCAAACTTCGGAATGTGCTTAATTCGATGCTCCTTGGAGAATCTCTATGAATCTGCAGTTGTTTACTCCAGTCCGTACTAGCAGCAGCAAATGAAGAAACAAGTCACGCTGTTGGGGCTCTTCTTTTCTACTTAAAAACTGTTTAAGGTAAGGTCTACGTGTTGATTATAGTATATACTATAACAATTTTATTTATATTAGTTAAAATTGTATGTGAATTTTTCTTACTCCGTATTCTCTTTGACGAATAGCTTAAAAACTATAAGCCACAGCCAAAAAGAGCATGCCCTGTTCCGAGGGGCTTCGGCTTCCAGCTTCTTCTGGATTTCAGCTGTTTAAGCTAAAAACCACTTGAAACGCGTCAGCTTCTTTTTTGGCTTTCCCTCCTTTTTTCTCTCATTTTCTTTATTTTTCCTTTATTTAAATGACTCGTAAAAAGCTAACGGCCGCTACAGTGCAATTCAACCATAGCCATAAGTTGCTTAGAGAGGCCCACTCAATCATAGGCTTCGGTGATGTAGAGTCATACAGTAACACTCTTGCTTACTACTACTTTGGTTCCATAATATAAGTCTAGGGCTGGCAAAAAAGCTCGGGCTCGTGAGCCAGCTCGGGCTCGGCTCGGGCTCGTGGATGAAACGAGCCGAACCGAGCCAGCAAAAAAGCTCGAGGTCTAAACGAGCCCAACCGATGCCGCGATGCACTCCCGGGTCCAACTCTCCCGACGGGTCCCCCGTTCCTTCGCGTTCCCCTTTTCTTCCCGTTCCTTCCGCCGCCAGCGCCTCTTCCTCTCCTCCCGTCTCAACGCGTCAACGCCTCCCCCTCTGCTTCCTCTCCCTCCCAGCGCCCGTTTCTTCCCGTTCCTCCGCCGCCAGCGCCTTTTCCACCGACGCCTCAACGCCTCCCCCTCTGCTTCCTCTCCCTCGTGGCTCTCTCTCTCTCTCCTATGCCGCGCCGCCTCGGCTCCACCCTCTTCTTCTGGTTCCCCTCACACCGACGCCGCCCTGGGCCCCCGGCCTCCCGCGCCGCATCACCGACGCACCTGCCTCGCCGAGCTCCCTCTCTCTCCTATGCGCCGCCTCCCCTCGCTGAGCTTTGCCACCCGGACCGTCCTCTCCTCGCCACTCGGCTGCGCCTGGGATATGGCCGCCGGATCCACGGCCTAGAGCCCGGATCTGGTGTTCTCTTCCTCAAGCCATCCCGATTTCTTACGGATTGGTTGTTATTTTCTTTGATTTCTAATGGTTGTTCTTTTTGATGTGAGTTTTGGAGGTTCTTGATGCCGGGGGAGTGCACCGTGGCTGTCGGCCGTGGTTGCGCCGGTGGTAGCGCGCCGCCGCCGCCTCCATCTACGGTGAGCTTACTCCATTCTCCCCTCTTTACTCCCCTTCCTAGTGTTTGATGGTTTGATGTTCTAGTTGTATTACTTGTATATGTTTGATGTTGATGAATGTATATGACGAGTGTTCTATGGGTTACCTCCACCGACGCTGCTCCTCATTGTTGGCTCGCGAGCCCTCGCAAGCTGGCTCGAGCCGCACCACGAGCCGAACCGAGCCCACTAAAAAGCTTGATATCCTAACCGAGCCGAGCCGAACCGAGCCTCTATTCTACCAAGCTTTCACGAGCCGAGCCGAGCCAGGCTTGGCTCGGCTCGTTGCCACCCCTATATAAGTCTATTCTCTTATGAAATGATGTCCCACAATATAAGGGTGTGTTCTTTTGGGCTGTGACTTATGACTTATGCCTGCAGCTTATATCTTTTGGCTCTAATGCGAGTGCTCGTGCGAATAAACCAAAAGTCGATAAGTCGTTTCTAAAAGACTATCTCGGTAAGCTGTTTCAAAACGGCGGCGAAGAAGTCGTCCGTTTTTTTCGAGAGAAATCATAAGTCATAAGCTGAAAAGAACAAGCCCTAAGTCTAATAAGGTAATCAAAGTGTAGTTATTGCAATATTTCTACTCTATACATCTATTTTTATGCAAAAAAAAAGTGATTGAGTAGTTATAATATGTTCTTTAATAGAGGCATGTATTGTCCAATGATATTAATTTGTTCTTAGATTTAGTATATTCTTGATCTATATTTATGGTGAGTTTGAACTTATATTGGAGGACGAAAGGAATATTACTTTCATTGGGGTAAGTTTGCGTAACAGACTATCAGTATCCTACGTGTTCAAATTTTAGTACTACATGGACTTCATTTGGGCATAGAAATGCAATGTAAGGCCCCTGTGTTAAAACATGGAGAAACCTACTGGAATTGCTACAGTATAGGTAGGTTTGTCGAGCGAGAAAACTAAAACATGCTTTTCCCCCTGATTTCTATTTTCTACATGTTTGCAGAAACAAGACGCAATCAATATCGCCATCAAAACGGCTGATTTCCTCACCACTTCCTCTCCCAACACAATCATAGAGAACGGCCGCCTGTTGGTGCCATTTTAAGCGAAGTGGATGGATACAAGTCCGTGCGAGGCTGGGCGTCATGAACTGCACACTCCCTGCGAACGTGGATCCCTATGCCAAGTGGACCAATGCAACTAGTATCATGTTCATGTGCTCCTATATCCTGCAGCTTAACCAGCTCATAGTCCTTGTCTCGCCTCCCATGTTTCCCAACAGATCAGCGTTGTCTGACGACATCATTTGGTTTGATCACTTAACCTTTCATTCTCTCTCCCTCTCTCTCTCCCTTGGTTACGGTGATCAATCGGGCATACATTAGCTGTACTACGGTGTGTTCATATTGAGTGCGACTAATAATTTCTCTTTTCATTAGAAGTAAGATGTATGATGTGGTCGGGACTCCTATCTTATTTTCGAAGCAAGACAAAAGCTAAAAAAAATAAATGAAAAAACTAGATATTTATATTAACTTCTAACGGAAGCTAATGGGCATGTTCTTTTTAGCTGCGGCTTTTGGCTTTTGGCTGTAACTTGTGACTTTTGGGTTGTTTGTATGAGAGATTACAAAGTAATAGAAACTCACATGTGGTTTTTGCCATATAAATGAAATCAGTAAAGTATATACTACAATTAGCTAGTAGACCCTATCTTGAAAAAAATACTCCGTTTAAAAGCTAGTTATTGTAGAAAAGACAAAAAGCAGCTTTTAGAAGCTGAAAAGAACAGGACCAATATTAACATGCCTACGGTACAAAGCACAGCAATAAAAGCCGGCTAAGATGAGAGGATCTGTGCATGCACTTGGGCTAGGGTGTCGAAGTTACTCGTGTGATGGCCTGATGGATTAAATTATGTCACTTAAGGGCATCTCCAATGGTTATAGCTAGCAACTAACTATAAGATTTCTACATCATCTATATAGTACACACTACAGCTAGCATTCTAAAGAACTATCTATAAGGATAGCTATTTGATGCTTACATACACACACAGAATTTATAGAGGCTGCCTCGTTTGGCGTTATAGACTAGTGCTTAAAGAAGAGCTGGCTCGATTTTTTTGCATACTCTCTTTCCTCCACATAGGATATATGATGATGTGTACATGCATATAGCTAACTGACTCAGACCATTGGAGATGCCCTAAGTGCCGTTAAATCCAGCTCCATGATTGATTGAATCGGTGCTACCTTTATGGCGATGCTGTGGATCGTTCTTACCCAATGCAAATCCCTTTTGTAGATCTATCTACACTAATAAATCACCAGTTAAAATTATCCTACATCCACCCAACAATTACCTGCTCCACAGTCATAACCTTAACTACGTCCACACCACAATATGCACCCAGAAATACACCATCATAAAAATATGCACACCAGATTAACTCTTCTCCATTCTCTCTCCTTACTCAACCATATCCGACGGTCATCCTTCAATGGATCTGCAGTACCCCTCCCGCGTCCCTCACGGTAACGCTACAGATTCCCCTGCATCCCCTATCGCACCCGCCGCCTTCCCCTCTCCCCTCACCCCTCTCGCGCCCGCCGCCTTCCCCTCTCACGCTCGTGCGCCCTCCGCCCCTCAGGAACGCCGTCGCCGCCGCCTCCTGCCCCTCTCCCCTTCCCCTCTCGCGCCGCCGCCCGCCTCCTTCCCCTCTCCCCTTCCCGTCTCCCGGCGCCGCCGCCTTCTTCCCGTTTCTCGGCGCCGCCCTCCCTCTCCCTCTCCAACTCCCACAATCCCCTTCCCTGCTCCCGGTCGCGAGTCTAGGGTTTGGGGCTCGCCTCCCCTCCCTCTCCCCCTCCGATGGCCTCCGCCGCCGCCGAAACCCTCGCCTCGCTTACCATCGTGTCCCCCTCCCGGTCACTTCTTCGCCCCCTCCCCCGGAGAGCCGCGGCCGGAGGCGGGGCCGCATCCATCCGCCTCTCCGCTGTGCCGCCGCGGGGCCTGGGGTTCGCTCTCATCCACCGCCACATCCGCTGCCCACCGGCGGCGCGCGCCAACGTCGAGAGCGACGGCGACGGCGCGGACGCCTCCGGGCTGGGCGAGGCCTCCTCGGCCGGAGATGGCGACCGCGACGCGGCGGCGGAGCCAGGGGGCGATATGGTGACGTCGTGGCCTGCGTTCTCGCAGGAATTGGGCGGGAGGGCCGCTAGGAGCGGCGGCGCTGCGGAGGCGTGCGGGTCGCGGCCGGTGGCCGGCTCGGGAGGTGGGTTCTTCCTCCGCTTCGACCCCCGCGACGTCTTCCTCCCGGAGGACGCCCTCACCTCCCCCGACCCCTCCGCCGCCGCCGAATTCCTCCAACGCCTCGTCCACCCGCCCGACTCGGCTGCCACCACCGTCCCCGGCGACTTCACCTTCCGCGACCGCTTCCTCCTCCGCGACCCCACCGACGCCCTCGCGCTCCCCGGCCTCCTCGTCCTCCCCCAGTCCTTCGGGTTCGCTTCTCCCTCTCAATTCTACAGTGTTCTATGCAGCTATAGGCGTAGCGAGCGCTTGTGTTGATGTGCTTGGGTGCGTGCGTGCGTGTGTGGCTAGGGCGATCCATTTGGGGGAGACCTTCTGCAGCTACATCAGCATCAACAACAGCTCCAGCTTCGAGGCCAGGGAGGTCATCATCAAGGTATTTGATCAACTTGCATCCGCTTTTCCTCTCACGAATTTCGAAACATCGTTTGAAATTTTGTGTCATTTCTGAAGAATTGGATTGATTGGGTCGAGTTTGTGTCGGTGATAATTCTCAATACAGTTTTAGTCAAACTGCTAGGTTGATGCACTTTTTCCAGTGTTAGCCTTAGTTCTTATCGCTGCGGTCATGAACTAAGGTTAAGTTCGATTAGTGGATTGGCTCACTGTTGTCATGAACTAAAGGCTAACTTCAGTTACTGGATTGGTTGGTTGTTCTTTGTATGTTATATGGTTAGACCAATATGATATGCTTAAATGATCAAATCGAATTAGAAGTAGGTGTTGTCAACACATATAATAAATTATGCAAGCTTTTCCTCTAAAAAAACTTACGCAAGGTGATAGTTTGGTTAGCTTTGGACGTGCATGGTTGGCCTTAATTCTCTTGGTGGCTCCTATTATTCATTGAGGCTGGTTCTGTTGATAGATTAGCAGGTTTCCCTAGGTTAAAATTTGGTGGTACTTAAAAGTTTCCCCTTCTAGTGACATGAATTGAGGCCTTACCTTAGCTCTCTTTTTTATGAAGTCTTTGTTTCTTCTTATTCTGTCATAAATTTTGACTAAATTTACCTACATTAGGCGGAAATACAAACCGAGAGACAGAGGATACTTCTTCTGGATACATCAAAGTCCCCTGTTGAGTCAATTAGATCAGGGGGTAGATATGATTTCATCGTGGAGCATGATGTCAAAGAACTGGGAGCACATACGTATGCGCCTTTTCCGGTCGATTTTACTTACATATTGGTTTCTTTCAGGATAGCAATCTTTATTGTTGATTTGCTCATGTGGTGATTGAATCCAGGCTTGTCTGTACTGCTCTATATAATGATGGTGATGCTGAGCGTAAATATCTTCCTCAGTTCTTTAAGTTCACTGTTTCAAATGTCGTTTCTCCAGGTGCTTTAATTGTTTCAACACCTCAAGATAAAATGGAAGCATCCTGATGAGGTAATGAAACAGTTAAAATAATGAGCTCTCCTTATACACTTGATTGGGTGTTTAATTATCATTAACTATTTCATAAGTTTTGTTCATTTGTTCCATAAGCAGGCTGGTGACTATCTCCAAAGGAGATATAGAATAGTAATAAGGAGTACAATGGGTTCAATTGATCTTTACTTGGTTAGGTAATGTTTCAATCTTCTCTTGAATCTTGTGTGTCAAAAGGTATATGGGTGGCCTCACAGTGTTTTCTGATGGTGTTCAGAATCTTATTGAGAAGGGGTACAGAAAGATAACTCCTTTTTTCATCTCGTACGCCATAACAAACATGGGATCTGCCCTGCTTGCAATGGACATTGGTTTCATGGGTCCAAACTACTCTATCTCAACTGCCTGTGCTACCTCAAACTACTGTTTCTACGCTGCAGCAAACCATATTCGCAGAGGTGAAGCTGATGTGATGTTGCTGGTGGCACTGAAGCCGCAATTATTCCAATTGGTGTTGGTGGGTTTGTTGCATGCAGAGCACTGTCGCAGAGGAATGATGACCCTAAAACAGCATCGAGGCCTTGGGACCAAGACCGTGATGGTTTTGTCATGGGTGAAGGAGCTGGAGTACTGGTAGGCTCTATGAACGTTATTCTGATCCACATTATAAATTGGACTTAAGTTGATAAATCACTCTACTGAAAATTTTCCTATACTGATTGTATCCTGCAGCCTGTAAAGTGACACTAATTTATTTGTTCTCAACAATCTGTTGAATAACTTTTAGTGAATTTTGGTAGGCTCAGAGTTAATCTCTAACTACTCCAATAGAGTAACTGTTTCCAAACATATTCAAGTTGTCACATTTTAATTTGGTTAGACATCGTGTATCATGCTCCTATCATAGAACATGATGATAAGAAAAGTTTCGTATGCTCTACATTATATTGTGGAATTATGATTCACTGCTATTTTAATCTTTTAATTCTGTCAAATTGAAAAAGGTCATGGAGAGCCTAGAACATGCAATGAAGCGTGGTGCACCAATAATTGCGGAGTATTTAGGAGGTGCTGTGAACTGTGATGCTTACCATATGACTGACCCGAGATCTGATGGTCTTGGTGTTTCATCATGCATTAGGCGAAGTCTTGAAGATGCTGGTGTGGCACCAGAGGAGGTTATCCAAATATTTCACCCTTAAAAATACTATTGTTTGTATTCGTTCTGTTGTGCATTAATTTTTATTCTAACGTGGCAGTTATGTGTGATCCTTAAATTATGATTCTGTCGTGTGATTTGATTATTTTTGTATTAGGATTGCTATTTTTTTGGCAATAACAATTTAAGTCATCATGGCCCTGGCACATAGTTCTAACTTGTTAATGCCAATTCCTGCCATGTTTCCACAGTTTACCTTCTACTTGAAAAGGATCTCTTTTGTGTACTTGGTAAAAACATTCTACAATTAATTGTTATTTTATGACATTCAAGTGTAATAATTCGTACAGGATGGAAATACACTGAGGACCAAATTCTTGGTAGAGATGTTGAAGTACAAGGACAACGAATCTAAAGACAACATTCCTGAAGATATACAAGAACTTATTAGGCGTGTGAGGATTTAGGTGGCTTCAAAAGATGTAATAGCTGTGATGTTATTTATTGGCAATGTTGCTCTTTAAGCATAATAATTGCTATGGACTTAACAATATGATAACTCATCATGAATCTCTTTTGGCATGAGTCTTAATCTATCTCACTATTTACTTCATTTTTAAGAAACATAGTCTTAATAAGTGTGACTTGAGGTAGTCTTCTGCTGCTGAGCAACTAGAGGTAGTCTTCACTGCAAGGTTGTCATTTGGTTTTTTTTATATGCATTCCTCAAATGCCATCGTAGCGTTAGAACGGGCACTCTACTATTACGCATAGTAGTACAGTGGTTGGTAACTTGCTTTCCGTCGGGGTCAGTTCATGGGCCTCACCTCGCCTTATTGCATGCAAATTGTCAAATGGAGTAGGTACGCAGCTACGGCCCTTGGGGGGTGACGCCCACTGCTGGATGGAAAGCTATGGCCACGAGGAAATGAAATGGTTTAGTGGTTTCTTTATCAGATCATGCTACCAAAAAACAAAAAAAAAACAGGGGAAAGAAATGCCATGTCTTAAAGCTACCTACCTAATTAAAGCTTTGCTTTGTTCAGTTAAACATATCCACGCCGCTTTCTCTCTTTAATTTACTACTGCTACACTAGCAGTGGTATACTACTAGAAGTGGGTGTACTCCCCTTGGTGATGACTGTTGCACTTTAGGCCCCTACAAATACAGTACTCCAGATCACTGATGCTAGAAGCAAAAGTGTTATTAGTAGGATGGAACTTGTTGGACACGGATGGAGTATAACCTTGGCATGCGTGGCTTTGATATTTGCGAGAAACCAAAACTAATCAAACGGCCTTCTAGGTAGGCCATTACGCGAAGTGAAGCTGTGAAGGTGTTAGCTGCGGAATCGCCGTCCAAGCCTTTAAAAAAATTGGCATATGTGGAGCTAGCTGATCTAAGGGCATCTCCAACAGTATGAGCTAGTTACTAGCTCTAAGACAACTTCTCCAATAGTACTAACTTTAGCATATAGCTCATAACATAAATAGCCTCACATGACACTCTCACATAATCTTGGAATGTGTGTATGAGACTAGCTCTTAATCAAGAGATAGCTTTTCTCTCTCTTCTATTAAAATATGAAATAATATGCTTAGAGCTAGCTCATAAGTCACTGTTGGAGATGCTCTAATGAAACAGGGGCATGCATTGCATGTGTTGGCGCGTAGCACGATCCTGGGGATTCGCATGTACCAGACCCTTAGAGTAAGTTTAATAAGACTTAGTCAGCAGACTATAGCAAATATAATATCAACCAAATCTTACGTGGCAGAGAGAGAAAGGAAGAGAGAGAAGGAAGCTGACTACTAAATTACAGCTAGCTATAGCACGTAAAAATATGCATTTCACTCTCTTACACGTGGGGCCAAATAGTTATTGTAATAGCTACCTTATTGTATGAACTATTTTTTTGAAGGTTATAGATGAAATGGACAAGTGTTATAGCCACTAGTTGGCTATACTATTGTACTTGCTCTTAGAGCAAGTTTAATAAGGCTGACTGTGCTAGCTATAAGGGAATCCATGTCAGTATAGTCCTATGTGGAGGGGAGAGAAAAGGAGAGAGAGAGAGAGCCAAACCGACTCCCATGCAAGAGTCAGGCTATAGCACAGGAAAAGAGACATTATCCATGCATGTACCAATAGAACTAATTGCTATACCCATGCATGTATTAAATTATCAATACCCATGTATGTATTAAATGATTGAGAGCTCTTGTGGAGACAACTTATAGCCAGCTTACTGTATGAGTTGACTGCATCATTATCTTTTGATGACATGAAAATGTATTGGAGGTAGCAATTATCTGTATTATTAAACTTGCTCTTACACGGCACAAAGTTACTGGCTTCTTTTTATCAGTCTAAAAGTGAGAAGTCGCCCTCGGAGCTGGATTGGATGCGAGTATGCGAGTGAATTTTAGGTAGTGCTCTAAAGAGATGTAGGTTTCTAACTTTTGTTTTTTTATAGCAACGACTGAGATTAAACTATAATGATAGTTAATTTTTTGAGTAATTAAATTTAAAAAATAAAAAGCATACCATCAAAGACAATATAAAAAATAAAAGAAAAGGCGAAAAACTTAAAAAATCAAAAACAAAAAATTAAATTAAGAAATCGACGTGTTTTAAAAAATCAAAACAGCAGTTGTTTGAGCAGGCAAATCTTTGGAGCGTGTCGGTGCAGCAGCGTGCGCATGTGTACTGCCTCGGCTTTATCCCGTTCGCACGTAACCGGAGGATGCCTGACAGTCCCGGCCGGCCTGCTCGGTTTTCACAGATCGATTCGGCTGCTGAGCATTGAACAGTTTCGGCTTCGCAAAGTACGTAAGTGGGCCGTTCTAAAATATTGTGGTTCCGCCGCCGTAACCTTTTCTAATCTATTTAAATAAAAAATAAATAATATTATATCTTTACAAATAATATAAAGAAAAAGAAAAAAGTATGTTAAAAAACTAATACATTCTAAATAATTTATAGCTTCTAAAAATAAAAAACTATTGCTGTTTGAAATGGCCGAGCGTCCGTAGCCCTTGTTCTGCTTGCATCTACTCATTCTAGAGAGAAGAAACGTTCGTAGTTTACAGTAGTACCAGCGACTAACATCTCTGCATTTAGGCAAGATGCCAGCATGCCCATGCATTACCTAGAGCTTCTACGTAGGGTAGTTGGTGCTATCGTTTAATTGGCACTCTAATAAACCTGCACAGTAGTAGTACTATATCGAGTTTTCAGATGTACACGTACGGAGAGGGACTTTATAAAACTGTTCTCCCCAAAAATCCCCTCGTCCTCGTGTCACTAAACAAAAGTTCAGCACCCACCGACCTCTGTACGCTGCGTTGATCGCCGTGGAAATGAGCAAATAGATGGTTCTAATATTAACCCAATCCAATAAAAAAAATCTCCATCAAAATGGATGTCAAGTTCTGTAGAGCACCGCGTGCCTTCCATCACCTTCGTTTTGACTCACAAAGCAAGCTTTTTTTTAAGGGTACAAATCAAACGTATACATACAACTTATATTATGCACAAATCACCACCATATATAAACACACATGTACGCATCCTCTAATACACATTTAAATATTTTTGTAAAGAAACTAGACCATACAAAATATATACACATAATTTCTACTGAACGCACACACGTTTGTATCTTATCCTAAAAATGAGCGCTAGCGCCGAACTCAAAGCTCGAACACGAATAGGCTGGAGAGCATCGCACGCTCGAGGCCAACTGAGCAAGGCTCAGTTCTCTTCGCAAACAAAGCTTTATCAAAGGAGGAAAAGCTGAATCATAATCATTGAATTGAGCCTTAGCCACCTCAAAAGGGGGTCATGGATGCGTATGACACCGCGTTATCAAGTGCCAGAGAATAATTATGTGTACTGTCTAGTTAATTACGTACGTACAGACATGGGGCACAGCCGAGTTGTCATCAGCATGGTTGTTAGCATTTCACTTTCTCCTCGCCCAAAAAAAAAACCCATTTTGATCATCCGCTTGATATTTCAGTTCTCCTCTTAATTATTAGAATTTTTGGTAGAAACTTTTGTCTTGTCACTTAAATTTGCTGTGTTGGTTTTGAAAGAACATATGCTGATATGTGGAGTTGGATGGTGCAGAGTTAAGCTAAGCTCCTCTTCAAGTAATGGCTGGGTTTGTTTAGCCGTAGATACTGCAAATCATGGGAAACAGCTAGGTAGCCTTGTTAGAGCTATAGAGCATCTCCTTTTGAAACGAATATTCGATTTTTTTTCAGTGTTTGCGACCAAATTCGTGCGCTAGATTTCTTTGTTGATTCATCTATAAGAAGAAAAAAAAAAGAAAAAAAGATCGAGTCAATGACAGATTGACAGTACAGGATGTCACACTGAACTCTAGTCAAAACATATAGTCCACGATTAATTCCGTATTATGCAACGTATTTTAGTGTTGGACGATGGGAACGGCTAAAATAACAACGGATGCAAATACATGGCGGACTAAGATTTGATTGTACACAATTAATGTAACACCCTCTTTTTTGGGAGCGTTTTGAATCCCTCGTAACTGCCCAGGGTTGTTCAGTTGCGAGTTACATTATTCGAGTGTATAACATTGCCAACGCAAGCTAAAATACAAAAGTCCACTTTATTACAATAAGAGGACTTAAGGGTGTGTTTGGTTGAGCTGTGGCTTCTGAAAAAGCTGCTGTGAGCTGTGGGCTGTGGAAAAGCTGCTGTAGGTTGTGGGCTGTGGAAAAGCTGTAAGCTGTTTGGTAAACAAGTATAAAACTTACCTCCTATCTCTATTTTCCTTGAAACAACTGTGAAACAGCTCTCTATTTTCATCATTTCAAAAAGCAGAAAACCGAAAGCCAAAAGCCAAAAGCAGGGTCCAAGGTGCTTTCAAAACTGTACTACCCAAAAGTAGCTGCTTCTGAAAAAGCAGCTTCTGGTTTCCACCCCTTTGGTTGGCTTTTGGCTTTTTAGAAGCAAAAGCAGCTCCCAAAAGCTCAACCAAAGGCACCCTTAAAGCCAAGTTTCACAGTAGGGCCGACGGCTTTCAGATATATTACACAAAAAGAGACATCACAGGCATGCTTGAGCGGAGAACGACCCTAATCCCAAGCTTCTTCCATTTCATAGAATACCACTTCTTCGTCTTCGCTTGGCTCCTCAAAGTTGGCAGTTTCTATTTATGTTTTTAGCAAGTATGAGTACAACTACCGTACTCAGCAAGTCACACGGAGCTTATCATTAACTATATGCATGGAATATCAAATGAAGGGATAACAGGTTCTTTAATTGGGTATATGCAGTTTTATTTAATAATCAATTAAAAACTTGAAAAGTAACTTCATTAAGGTAAAGGGGTTTTCAAGCGTGATTAACAATATTCCACATCTCAAACCATTCTCAACCCTACTTATGTCTTGCTGTTGGATTCACCCATTAAACACAGCTTCATTCACCGGAAGCACGGCGTATTCGAATACAATTATTTTATGACTCTGCAGAGTTGCCCTGCTTTACTCACAAGATCTCTCAACTCCCGCGACAGAGTTAAGAGAACAAGGTTGTTCACTGCTCAATTCTTTATATAGCCTCCACCCAGTAGGTCCTAATTCCCCATAAGCTCGGACGACCCCACGGATCTCGTCCGACTCATAGCAATCCTACTGTTGTATGGTTAACCACCTCCCATACGAACTCACCCTCGGACTCCCCCCGCCAGTTGCAGAGGTTCAATTGAACTTGAGCAGTTATTAAACCAGGTTTGACAAAATCAACGCTTGTGGTTGGGCGGATACTATGTTCTTTACTCAGCATAAGGGTCTAGTCTTTATATTTTTCTCCGAGGCATTATCCGTATACAAACCCATATTTAGTACACCCTATACTGCCACCATTCCTCAACTAAGCCTCCACCCTAGGATAAGGTCTTGGGATCCACCTCTGTGATCCTCGCTTACCCTAGATCCATATTTTAAAGTTCTAAACAAATACTAAGATTCTTAATAGTGAAAAGATTTTAGTGAATTCCTAAGCTATCATATTTATATCACTATTATATTTAATACTACTATGTTTCGTCAACATGAATATGGTCATCAAGTTAAACGGGGCCTTTTCGGGTGGTAGGTCATAACTAATAGATCATGTCATTCTAAACAGTAATTATACACAAATTAATGATTTAAAAATATCATAATGAAAATACTGCTAAATAAATAATAACGACAAGATAGGCTCAACATGTTCAAAGTATGCGCGACTTGCCTTGCGAGTCTATGATTTCAACGAGTTCAAATTCCTCGGCGGGCTGGATCTGGGTTTGAGCTTCTCCCTCCTGGTCCTGCGAATCCTCGACTCCGGGAGCTAGCGCAAAACAATTAAAATAAATCAATTCCATGCCCGAAGGAATGAGTTAGGAATAAAGAAATAAAATCCGATAAAATTCAAATAAATTGAGATTTGGGTTTATAGGAGGGTCATATAGGGAAATGGGTCTTGGATTTGGATTGGTGGGCTCGAAACGGATCTAAGGAGTATACACATGAATTTTTGGGTTTTGGGTCGGGTTACTGTTCATTAGGCTCGGTTACTATTCATTGGACTCGAACCCGACGCGGCTAGGCAGTTTGGCGCGACCACGTTGGCCTGGCTCGGTCGGCCGGAACAGGTGCAGCTGGCTCGGGTGGATGGACTCGGTTCAACCGAGTTGGTTGGGTCCGGTCGGAGTCACTGTGCACGCGGCTCGGTCGGGTGTGACCGGTGCGGGGCGAGCGGGCTTGGCTCAGCCAGCTCGGGCGGAGTCGGTCGGGCACACAATGTCGTCTTCGACCTCACGCCCGTGCGCACGCAAAGGAACAGGGGAAGGAGATGGTGGCTGCCGGCGGCGGTGGGGTGGGTTGTGACGGCAGCGAAGGGCATGGACGGGTGCGGGGTGGGGAGAGGGTCCCATTTTGGGCGGTGGCCGGGCCAGCGGAGGCGACAATTGCCAGCGGCGAGTTCCTTCCTCTTGCGGCCACTTTTGATATTTCGGGTGAAAGAAAGCTTTTTGGGGCAATTTGGCCGGCTTTTGAGCATCCTTAGGGCTCGAGGGGGCTTGTAGAATGGTCGATTTGGGCTGAAGGGGGACGGAGATGGGCTAGCCGCGGTGGGGTGTATTAGCCGTGAGGTGGGTCATGGCGCCGGGGAAGAGGGGGCTTCGGGAGGCCATGGCGGCGGTTGGGGGTGGCTTTAGGGAGCACTAGGGAGCTACCGGCGAGGGCAATTGAAGAATGAGTGACCGTGGAGTGGAAATTGGTCTAGGGCTCGGGTTTGGGGATTTTTGCAATTACCGGAGTTGGGGACGACAATGGGGGCTTTGGGGGCGTCGGGCGGATGGCGAGGTTGATGGCTGCGGTTAGGGACGCTTGGCCGTTTAAATAGCGCGGCCAAAGGCGGTCCGGCCCGAGATATTTCCCATGGTGGTGATGGCGCGTGGCGGCCGGCGGCGATGCCACGCCTTGGGGCCGGTTCGGAATGCCAGGGCGGTGGGTAAAAAGCTGCAAAGGAGCTTTGTCCCAATGGTAGCAGTGGCAAGATCATGGGGTGCAGGGGGTGCGGTGGTGCGATCATGGGAGATGGGTGGCGGTAAAGTAGGGACACGGCGGCAGCGGGTTGGATTGGCGTGGCCTGCCACGGCCCTGGGGTGGGGTACGGTGGCCGTCCAACCGAGCGGTGCTGGCGGGAGATGGCGCAGGTGCGGGCGGTCACGAAGAAGGCGTGAGCGGCGACAAAAGCAGTATGGCGGTGGGGTTTTCGGGTGTATAAACAGTGCCAACACTTGATTCTTCTAATCTGGCTGTAAATGGAGGGATTAGGAGTGGCTTTGATCGGTGATGAGTATGAATTAGGTTGATGGATCAAGAGAATCAACTAGAAGCGAAAATTCAATTCAAAATTTTGCTTTTGAACATTTTCAGAATTTGGTTTTGTTTCAATTAAGCAGCTAATATGCATGATTAGCAAATAGATATTTTATTGGCAAGCCAGTTATGTCCCTAATACATCAAATTGTAGGACCGATATGGCAACAGAGGGGATGAATGATGTATTTAAATTTTTTTCTATAAGTATTCATCAATTTTTTACTTTAAAAGCGATAAGAAGCTATGAACATAAAAAACCCAAAATTCTTAAAACATTCAGTGCTACATTAATTTTAGCCCTGTAAACAGTAAAACCAGCGCTATTTCAAAAACAAAAATATATGAAAACTTTTGATCTGTAAATTAAAAAGACTTGAAACTTGAATTAAGACTAGATCGTGACCTTAGAAACCTACCCCAATAAAAAAATATTGAAAGAACTTGAGGGAAATAGGATCTTTTGGTTCACGAAGCTCTGCTGCACTGAAATCAGGTTAAAACTTAAAATTGGGCTAACTCTCAAACAAACCTCCAAATTACTTAAAATTTGATATACACATTCTTTAGAATGTTAGGAACATATTCCAATCAACGATCATAAAAATTGTTGGCAAAGTTCTGACATTTTTTCATTTAGAGGAAGGTTGCATAAAAAACAGGTCAAAAACTAAATACAGTAAATATGACTTGATCATCAATGAATAATAGTTAAGATAGATCTAGACGTGTTCCCATATATCCCAACAAGTAAGAACACCAAAGAAATTGAGGTAGAAACAGATTGATCAAAAAATTACTCGAAGAGGCCAAAAAGAGTAAAAACCAGGGTTTTTCATAAACTGGGTGTAGATTGATTTTCAGCTGCTATCTCTATCTCTTACACATTTTTTGTACAACAAGATCAAGAAAGGGAGAAAGATGACAAAAAACTAATCAAATCAAGAGTAAATCAATCAACACAAGAAAGATTCATGGAAATAAACAAACATTGATGTATTGCTACTTGAGGATGAAGGTATTATGGCTACTCCACCTGGAGGACAAGAGAGCATACCACGGCACTTAACTTCTCTCAAACCCTAACCGTAGAACTCATAAACCTTTGATCTCAAGAGAATGGTTAATTACAAGTCTCAATCCCAATTGGTTAAATTGATGAGTTAATTAGCTCCATCTAACTCTTAGTGGATACTATCCACTTAACATATATGGGAAAATCCGATAACCCTCACACAAGTTTTAGCACATAGTCCACTTATGCATGTTTTTCAAAGCGTATAAATCTGAATTCGCTAAGTCCTTAGACTTTATCCAATTTGATCTTCTCAATTTCTCCTTAATCTAAACCGCTCTCACAAGCGTCACTCAAACACCACGGTTTTGCTCTAAGATAGTACTGGTATTTTGGTCAAACTACAAAAACAACATTTCTTGACCCGGTCATCTCATTCTATTACAAGCAATCATCATGTTTGCTACGTATAGGTGTACTACCGACTTGCCACGCGTCGGCAAGACTCTCCTGTTTCGGTTCCACTGGACCACACCTTAATTGCACCAACCAAGACATATGGTGCAACCTGTAGTTTGGACTTTCTTCAATATTTCCTCTCTTCATTGTGCCATAATGAGCTCATCCATCTCACCCCGGCATTTTTTTATTGTTTTGAGCCTCAGTTCCTTCATGAGCGTATCCCCGATCCTTATCATTGATCATAGTCAACACCAAGCCACCATGCACATCTAAAGACAAAGAAATCATTTTCGGACATAAGTTCTTCACGACTTGACCAATATTAACAATAATATGTCGCATATAATCTATAACCACTGACTTAGATTATCAAATTATCCCATAACTTAAATTTTCTAAAATCATCTATTTCTATAAGTTATCTAGAAAAATCTATAAATTTATAAATTCTAAAATTTCACTCTAAAATAATAATGATTCATTATAACAAAATTATATACCTTCACAAATAAAAGGGGGGAAAAAGAAGAGCCGACCGACAACCTTTTCAGTTGATGGGCTGGGACCAGTGCCTGAGATTAGGTTGATGGAGTCTTTTCTTGTAATCCACCTATCAACACATCATTTTTTGCCCTTTTGTGTCCAGTTTGTTAGCTTGCCCCACCATTATGCTCCACCCCACTTGTGTAACAAACTTTTCTGCACAGTACGCCATCGATATCGATCAGATGCAGATCTTCTAAACTAATCTTTAGGGCTAGTGAAGGGAAGGGAAGGGGAGGGATATATATATATATATATATATATATATATATATATATATATATATATATATATATATATATATATATATATATATATATATATATATATATATATGTAATTACTTTCACCTCTGATATATCACCTAAACAAACTTGATATACTCCTTTATCATTTTTCATTTTGGGTGTACTTATATACTAATTATAAGATACTCTAATGTGAACCACATGAAAAAATTGTAATGAAGTATATAATTTTTAGCGTATTTTACAAATACATTCATATAAGCATATAAAAAGGAGTATGTCTAAAAATATACATACCACATCTGAAAAAATATACATACTAACTAGATAGTGTTATATATTTGTGTACTACATATATACTTTTCGTTACGCGAAATATTCCATACATTGTGATATACGACATATGGAGTAACTACTCTGGGAGTAGAAAAGAGCAACACAACTGAAATGCTTTTCCTGGCCATAGCCCATATGTAGCATTGTGTAAATTGTTTAATTTGCTGAGATCTGTAAAAACCAATGATTAATTTCCTTGACATTTTGCATTTGAGGAGTGAAATAATACAGTACCGACCGGAGTGTAGCACCTGCTGGCGGGTAACAGTAGAATCCCAACAACTTTTTTATACAGTGCCGAGATAACGTCAACCTCTTGTAACTAAGCTAGCTAGGATCATATGTATTTATCCATTTCAAACTTCTTTCTTGTTGTTATGATGGAGAATCTGTTCATTATCGAACTTGACCAGAATCTTTTTTAGCACAGCTTTTGCATGACATACGGCCGGAAAGGTGAGTCAGGGACGAAACTGATCGGTTGCTTGTTAGAATCGAAGTGCAACCAAACATCACATGGACTGTTCGTGCGTGCACGCGCGCGTATACCTATATCTACATACATACATACATACATACATACATACATACATACATACATACATACATACATACATACATACATACATACATACATACATACATCCACTATTCAATGTTGTTCTCTTCCCCCCCTTTGTTGACGCGACATGAATTAAAAATTTTGCTACTTGCTCGTTAATTAGCACGTCGTGCAGGGGCAGATGCTTACTTGTAACACTTCTATTGGGCAAACGGCACACTGGGGTTGCCTGGTAGGCGTCTTGACATCTCTGGAAGAAGAAAAAATCACCTTGAAAAGAAGAAAAACTACACCTGGTGATCATTTGGGCTTTTTTGGTGACTTATGGCTGAAAAGCACTGTAGCTGACAAAGATTTATTTAGCATAATTAAATTTAAAAAATTAAAAAATATGTTAGCCCATTACGTATAATACAAACAAATACGGAAAAAAAAGAACCGGCAAAAAAGCTCAACAAAAAGCCAAAAGTTCAGAAAAAGACAAAATTTATGAATAGTGAAAAATAAACCGGAAGCTAAAAGCTGAACCAAAACGATTTAGGAGCAGAGAAATGAGCGTTGGCTCAGTGTTGAGCGCTGCCCAGGGTGCAGACCACCCGTCCGGATTTGATCTGATGCGTGCATTCGGTGAGAAAATATGCATCTGTGTTTCATGAAGTATTAGATAAATCTCAAAAATGAATTCACTCTTGATCTAGCATATGTTCCAATAGAATGCATGTGCATGTGGTGTGATGTAAGTTAGGGGTGGAAAAATAGCTTGAGGCTCGTGGCTCGGCTCGAGCTCGTTAAATTTCGAGCCGAGCCAAGCCTCCTTTCTGGCTCGTGAAAAAAACGAGCCGAGCTCGAGCCGCTCGCGAGCCAGCTCACGAGCCATTTGGCTCGCGCCTCCCGTCCGTCTCCCCACTCCTGCGGTCCTGCCTGCATCCCCCCAGTCCCCAGATTCCCCACTGCCTTCGCCCTTCGCCTCCTCCCCCATCTCCACCGTCATGAATCCCCACTGCTTCGCCGGGAATCTCACCTCCCCTCCCATCTCCAATTCCCTCTCTCCATCCCCCTCCGCCGCCGCCATGACCCCCACCTCCAGCGCCGCGGCCTCCCCGCTCACCTCCACCAGCTCGGCCTCCCCCTCCTCCCCCACCTCCCCTCTCTCTCCCTCTCCCTCCGCCGCCATGACCCCCACCTCCAGCGCTGCGGCCTCCCCGCTCACCTCCACTAGCTCGGTCTCCACCTCCTCCCCCACCTCCCCTCCCTCTCCCTCTCCCTCCGCCCGTCCGCCGCCATGACCCCCACTTCAAGCCATTTTGGCTTGAACTGGCTCATTCAAGCCATTTTGGCTCGTTCAAGGCATTTTGGCTTATGTTATGTGTATCTGCTCTTATGTGTTATGTGTATTGGCTTATGTGTTATGCTGCAAAAGTATTGGCTTATGTGTTATGCTGTTAAATCTGATATGCTATTAGTATTACATCTGAAATGCACTATTAAATCTGATATACATCATAAATCTGAAATGCTATACTGATAATTGACATACAGACTGTATGCTATGCTATTTATCTCTGCTGTGCTGCTCTCTGTTATGTGCTCTCTGTTATGTTATACTGATAATTGACATACAGACTGTATCTGCTTTTTGGCTCGGTCGGGCTCGCGAGCTGGCTCGAGCCGCCAGTCGAGCCGAGCCAAGCCTCCCGCGTAGCTCGTTTCCAAAACGAGCCGAGCCGAGCCGAGCCGCATCTTTGACCGAGCTCGGCCGAGCCTGGCTCGAGCCGGCTCGGCTCGGCTCGTTTCCAGCCCTAATGTAAGTATGCGCTCTTTGTTGTATTCTCAAAAAATGAAATTATGGGTATAACAGTGAAAAATGTTTTTTTATTAGCAAAAGCAATAAATTAGTAGCAAGCACCAAATAGATTGCACGTTCATTGAGCCCATAATTAAAATTCGCACTAGTGCTCGTGAATGATGATAGAGACAACGGTTAAATCTTTGTAATCTCGCCATTACTACGTGGGAGCAGAGCAAAGGATATTTCTGCGGAAGGCACCCTGAATTTAGCGGATATTACTAATCGCCGCCTGCTAGACACCATCATGTTCCTCGCTAGCTAAGAGACGCACGCACAGAAGCAGCCAGATCGGCTCATATGGGATCACATGAGAAAACAAACGAAACAATTATTTGTTAATTTCGCTTTAGTCCAAAACGAACAGACAAACGAAATTTAAAACGGCTAATCTGCTAAGATTCGCTCTGATCTTCCATTTTTTTTACTGGGCCACTATTTGTTGCACTTTAGCCCCTGATCTTTCGCTTTATTACCATTTCCCCCTCCCTCTCGCCGTCACCTCGTGCTCTCTACCAGCTTTCCAAACGTTGCCACCCAACTAAAAGCTTCCGCCTCCGCATCCCATCTCAACACTGCCGCGAATCCAAACGCATCGAAACCCGCACTCGATCAAAAAGGAGAAGGCGAGAAGCGGGGAGAAAAGGCCAAGAAGAGGCCGCCGCCTTTGAGGAGTCGCTCGCAGGGCAAGGAGGCAAGGAGCAGAGGTGTGCAGCACCACCGCGCGCGCGCGCGCTGCTTGCATACGTACGTGCGTGGGAGGAGGAGGTGGAGCGCATGAGGTCGAGGCGGCGGCGCCACCACCACCACGGCCGGTGGGTGGTGCCCGCGGTGGCGTCGGCCGCGGCGGCGTTCGCGGCGGCCGGGCTGCTGCTCCTCGTCGTCGCGTTGTCGCCGCCGCTCGGCAACGGTGGCGGCGGTCGTGTCGTCCGGCGCCCGAACCCGCCGTTCTTGGTAGGCGCCCTCTAAAGCTGCGATTTTGGGACGACGGGAGTCGTCTGTTCGTGCAATGGGTTGGCCTCCGATTTCATCCCAGTTCCTGCTATAATGTGGATTCTTGTTTTTTTTTCTGTTTCCCCCCTTTGTTTCTCTGAGCAGTTGAACAAGCCAGGCGAGCTGCGTAGAAATGTAGTTGGCACCGTGGATTTTTCCGTCCCTGTGAGTGGATAATTCTGCGTTTGGTTCATCGGTTCTTGCGTTTCGCGGGGGAATTCACTGGTCAATTCGTCTAATTCTGGATTTGCAGAGTGGTGGGAGCAAGCTGGGGGAAGATCTCTGGGTGTCGAAGGCGGCGAGCAACTTCTTCGGCTGCAGCAAAGCGACCAAAAAATTCACCGGTACGCGTTACTTGCAACCTGTTGATTTCTTTTCGTATACGAAAAGTTTTGATTGGGATAAGATTAGAATTGCCACTGTTTGTGTTTGGTAGCAATAAAGCTCGCTTTTTTAATGACTCGGCAGATGCCAAGGCCGTCACCGAGTCGAATCTCTATCTGATGATCGCGACGAGCGGGGGCCTGAACCAGCAGCGAACAGGGGTAAGAGGATGATACATGCTGCCAATTGAGCAACCTGCCATCAATTTGTTCAATTTGTTATTGGTTGCACAATGCGATAATTAAATTAGCCTGTGATTTCAGTACATACATAAACTATCTGAATTCTTGGTGGCCTGATGCCTTGTTTGGCAATGATGAGACTCAGGAATCGTGTTAGCTATTCTAGCTTCAAATCCCTTTACTTCAATTGTACGCGTGCAGCGTGTACTAGTTAGTGATTTACCCCCAGGTACTCTCTGATACGATGGGCCGTCAGCTAGTTATACTCCAACAGCTTGTTGATGCCCTCCATGACCACATCCGTGCATTTCTGATATATTCCAACTACTTTTGGACGCCCTGCGTGACTGCACCTGCATTTCTTTCATTTCTTGTTATCACTAGCTGCTATTTACAACTAGTCAACTACCCTCTTTCTTTGGAAATCCTGACTTGCTAATTCTGTTCGTGAATAATCTGAACAACTACCCTCTATAAGAGTTTGTTATTGGTGACAAGCTTGCTCTAATCCGAGTTACCATATTTAATTAGCAACATGTATTCAGTGAATTAGTTGCTTGTGTGTGAGCTCAACTCTCTTTGCTCCTTAATGGATGGAGAAATGAAGTTATGAAAAAAATTCTCCTGTTCGAACATTAGTTTTTCTCAACGTGATTTGCCCCATATTTTTTACTGAATTATCCTTTTCCGTGAATGACGGGAGAAATATGCTGCTTATCTGATTTTCAGATCATAGATGCTGTTATTGCAGCCCGCATTTTGAATGCAACACTTGTCATTCCAAAGCTCGATCAGAAATCCTTCTGGAAAGATGCGAGGTTACAATCTTTACCCTCTCTTGGTTGTTGTAGCAAAGTACCTTCTGCTAATCTTTTGTTCTGTATGCAGTGATTTTGCAGAGATATTTGATGTTGATTCATTCATATCCTCACTCTCAAATGATGTAAAGATCATACGGCAAGTACCTGATGATAGGAATGGGAAAACACCATCTCCATATAAGATGCGTGTTCCTAGGAAGTGTACTCCAAAATGCTACGAGAACCGAGTACTACCTGCTCTTTTAAAAAAGCATGTAAGCATTACAGTTTGTCAACCTGACGTGCTTCTTATGTTCAAAACTTTTGGCTAAAAATGTTCAATTCTGACATGCTTCTTGCATTTCCTCCCATGCAGGTTGTTCAGCTAACAAAATTTGACTACCGGGTTTCCAATAGGTTAGAGACTGATCTTCAAAAGCTGAGGTGTAGAGTCAATTATCATGCACTACAGTTCACAGATCCAATTCTCAAAATGGGTCAGATGCTTGTTCAAAGAATGAGAGCCAAAAGTGGACGCTTCATTGCTCTTCACCTAAGGTTTTTTTTTGTCAAAATTTTTTTGCTGCCTACACAGTACAAACGAGCTCTGTTACCCACATAAGCTATGACAGATTTGAGCCTGACATGCTCGCCTTCTCCGGATGCTACTTTGGGGGTGGGGAAATTGAGAGAAGGGAACTAGGTGCAATTCGTAGGAGGTGGAAGACACTGCATGTAAGAGAGTAGTATTTCCGAGTGATGGTTATTGAAGTATGATCATTTCAGATTTTTACAGTTACACATTTGTAAATTCATGTGCAGGCAAGCAACCCTGACAGAGAACGCCGGCATGGCAAATGCCCTCTAACACCAGAAGAAGTTGGCCTCATGCTCAGGGCGTTGGGGTTTGGAAAGGACGTGCACCTATACGTTGCATCGGGGGATGTATATGGAGGAGAGGAGACATTGGCACCTCTGAAAGCGCTCTTCCCAAACTTTCACTCGAAGGAGACTCTAGCAAGCAAGGAGGAGTTGGCACCATTCTTGTCATTTTCGTCTCGCATGGCTGCCCTTGATTTTATCGTGTGTGATGGGAGCGATATTTTTGTGACAAACAATAATGGCAACATGGCCAGAATGTTGGCTGGTCGAAGGTAATTTTTTTGGTGTTGTTCTGAATAATTTTAATAACAGTAGATTCAACAAGACCAAATTGTTGCTTACATCTTCGAATACCCTCTAAAGAAATGGTGATTGATTGACAAAATGTGGGTTTCAGGAGATATTTCGGGCACAAGAGGACCATACGGCCCAATGCTAAGAAGCTTTACTCACTCTTTCTCAATCGAACCAGCATGAGTTGGGATACATTTGCATCCAAAGTTCAGACGTTCCAAAAGGGATTTATGGGGGAGCCCGACGAGATTAAACCAGGAAGAGGTGAATTCCATGAGCACCCTATTGACTGCATTTGTGCAAGGACAAAGGGCAGAACTGGACATAGTAAGCCACACCTAAGTAAACGTGTTGGGGAAGCTTTTGAGATTCATTCTAGTGATGGGGAGTTCGACTGGAGGGATTTGGACTATGGAGAGAATACACCCTTGAGAAGGGATTCATCAAATGAAACTGATTCAGATTATAGTCGTATTGGTGGATCAGACATTCCTGAATTGGAGGACATGATCTCAGACTAGCCACTTAAAATGGATAATTATCATAATAGGTTTTGTCATTTCGAAGGGATTGGCGGCAAAGTTTTTGTGGACAGAAGCTGCTACATAATTTATCTTCACCTGTTTTTTTCTTGGAGACTTGTAGAAATCAGGAAGAGCTTACAGAAAAGACAGGTAAATACGAAATACTTGAAGTGAGTAAATGACATTAGCCTTTATACACTTGATGGTATGCATCATACATGACCTTCATGTTTGATTCTCATAATATAAACTGGCTTTTAATTGTAGCTTTAACAATATTTGGCACCAATGAGTATTTGTTATGATGAATCAAAATTTTCGTTAAAAAAAGACATGTTGAATCAAACTGGGAAATATGACTTTCCTTTGTGTATTTCTGACTTGGACTTGAAAGCTCTAATGCTCTCTCTGTCTTGTCAATGCAGAAGTAGGCCTTCAGTATGAGGAAGACAGTTGTACAGTGTTTGATTAGTCTGAACGAATGCTGAGGGGCAAATTAGAAGACTTCCTTTTCATGGTTATTCATTCATATCATTTAGCTTGTACCGTAAATAGATGATAAAGCCTTTTTTCCCCCTTTAAAGTTTTTGATGTAATGTGCTTGTTAGTTTGCTGGGTTTGATAGTTACTCTTGATTTTTTTTTCACAATACATGGTTGTAACTAGTCTTTGTGGCTTCCCATGAAATTTGTACATAACTTGAAACATGAAGAAAAAGAAAGAAATTGTACCGATAACGCGTAGGGCATTATTAACTGGCGCAGAGCTGCCCCTTTTATATTTGGAATTTGACGTTTTTACAGCATTTAGCTTCTTGTTTTGTTTAATTGTTGACATTTCAGTGTGCTGAATGTTCCTCGAGACTTTTCATTATAGGCTACAAGTTCTGTATGGTTGTTTTCTTCATTTTCTTGAGGCTGCTGACTTGAACTGAGTGGTTGTTTACTGTTCTCTTGTACATATATCAGATTACATATGCAAACTGGGTGCTCTAAACTAATAGCTTGCACGTTTTGCCTTAACTGGCTGAAACTCTGGTGTAAATGTGTAATTGTTTGATATTATATTCTAGGAACATTTTGAGGTAAAACACACTCTTTCAGTTTCCGATCCATTTTTGTTTATCTCATAGCATAAGAGTCGGAAAGAGACGATCCATTTTTGTTTATCTCATAGCATAAGAGTCGGAAAGAGACGATAAAATTGGTTGTGGCCCAATGCAAATGAATGTTCCACATGGCAACAATTAACATGACGTCTGATGAGGATTAAGTAATTCGTATCTAAAGAACTTATTGTCCATGGTAGCTGTTGGAACATGATTTGGTCAAACAGCCTTCACATAGACTATCTTAGGCTGTAGGAGCACTACCGCTAATTAGAGGAGGGTGAATAATTGTTAAAACTTTTTTCTCTAATAATATTTAAAATCTTCACTTAAGCGAATAAGTGTCACCAAGTTCGGATTGTACGAATTATATTTACAAAACAAGGTTAGAGACCTAAACTAAAAAAACCAGCAACCTTCAGTACAAAGTCAGTCAGACTGCCATGGAACTGGAACCGAGCAGGTACAATGGCAGTTTGACCGCTGGGGCCGGTCTGACCGGTCCCTTGTTCAAAGACCTGAAAGTATCTCAGGATAAAACTCAAATATCAAAAACTTGCTCAATTCTCATTCAAACACTTTTAATTTTTGTATAAGATTTATTCAAGACATTATGAACATAAAGTTCTTTGGCTGGGGTTCACTTTGAACAGAATCGGATATAGTTCACAAGAACATCTAAAACCCAAATTATCTCTTACTTGTGGGGATCTAAGGCATGAGGTCTTTCAGATTTATTCTCATATGTCCTAACAAGTTAATTTAAGTAGGAGTTTGGATTAGAACTCACACAAACACGAAATCACAAATCTTACTCAAGAACAAGCAAAATCAAGTAAGAATATAGACAAGAATATAATTGAGACAAAGCTTTAATCTATTTCCCGTAGCGGATGAAGTTTACATACTCATTGATGATTACAAATTGTAGCTAAAGTACTACTCTTTTATCTTTCAAGTTGTTTCTCACAAATATGGAAGGAGATAAGGTGGTAGAATAAAAATATAAACCCTATAATTATATGCACTAACTAGTTTCTTCATAATCTTTATCTTTTCTATACTTCCTGCTTAGGCCACCTGAGCCCACTAAACTCATGCAAAAAAAGGCACTTTTCTCTTTTTCGGATTTGAGATGCATGCTTCTCTATAAGAAGATTTTTTTTCCCCTGTCAAAAAAAGAGATATTTTTTTTAATATGTTTTGAAGAGGGAGATCCTAAGCATGGAAACACTTCCATTCAAGAATTGTACAGCTAACGATCTAGTTCCTTAGACAATCCGTTTAAGTGGCGTATATACTATGTTTATACACACAGTGAATCACTCATCTTCATTTGTTTTCCTTTTGCAGGCTTGTATTAAAACTGCACCGACGGTTAGTACAAACAATGAAAACGAAAGATATAGCCAAAGTCCTCTACGTTCGTGTAGCCAGGTAACATTGCAACTAAAAGAACGATATATCTTTGCCCAAGTTCCTCCTACTAGTGATCACATAATTTGCGAAGTTAGATTATTTGTTCCTTTTTCCGCCCGCCGCGGCGGCCCCCCCCCCCCCCCCCCCGGGGGGGGGGGCTGTATTGAAAAAATCAGTGAATAGGTTTCTCTCTGCATTTCCTTTTACCACTCAGAGAGGAAACGGTGTAATGATTAGCCTTGTTTTCTTGCTAGTGCGGGGAGTCTGGGTAAGAAAGGAGCAAGGGCATCCGTGCAGTACATTGATGTGAAAAACGTCCACTTCATCAATGCACAGAATGGAGCCAGGATCAAGACATGGGAGGTAAAGTGCAAGCTGTTCTGTTTGGAGCGAAGGGATCTCGTAGGAATTCCACGTAAAACAATTTAGCTTTTACATTAATGGGGAAAAATTCTCGCATCCAAACGGGGCTTAAATGTATACATGGTGATTATTTTTCCCACAGGGGTGAAGAAGGGTACGCAAAATCCATCTCATTCACAAACATGACATTCACCAATATGGAACATCTTGTACTCATCAACCAATTCTATGGAGATGGCGCCATCCAAATTTAGTTAGGGCATGCACACAATACAAGATGCTTATATACGAATGTTTAAAGAGAGAGAATATAGCCATATCATCAAGCACCCATACAAAAGTTATTTCCTCCAATGCAAGCATCTCTTCCGTGGGTACTTAGATACACATAAGCACTTACTAAGCACCGATGCTTATTTAAGCACCGATGCTTATTTAAGCATCGATGATTCAAAATAAGCACCTTATCTATCCTATGTGGCAAGAAAAATCAGTTTTTCATTGCTGAGCATATCTCTAAGTGCCTGCATTGTACATGCTCTTATAGTATATTACCCTGTCTTCATTGCGAATTTCCACACAGGGCTTACTTGCAGAACTGAACCGATCTATGTGAGAAACACTAGTAACTCTTATGTATCGACCTCATGGCCTTGTAGGGGGCAGTGGCGATCAGTAACATATCATACACCAATCTGAGCGGGACTTCAAGCCGGCGTTTGAGCGCAGCAAGAGCGGCAGCTGCACCGAGATCCATGGCGATTACAGGCTCAGATGCCCGAGAAACCGTCGCCCGCTGCCGATCGAAACGCGCAAGGAGACACCTCCGGATACGTTTATCCAAAGATCCCTTGCCTTGGCTAACGCACAGTTACAAGTGTGTTCTTGGCAGTGGAGGCGTGGAAACATGGCCAAAATAAGAACAAATGTTAAAGCGTGTCTGCATGTGCAAGCCTGATCATCGCCTAGGCCTAGTTACTGTTGGACACACACCGAACGCTGGTACGCGAAGCAAAGGGCCGAATCTGTAGAGACCGCGCGTGGGGTAGCCATGGTCCAGGGAAGGAATTTTACACGGGCCACGGTTAGCACTGCGGCGGGCGTAGGACAGCCAAGCCACGGCGACGAGCGTTCAGGGCAACGTGACCGACGGACACATGTGGACCAGTTTTTGCCTGGGTCTTTATGTCATTTTGATTACATTTTATTAGTTTGACAATTAGTGATCGCCGAAAGAAGCTAAAATCAAAAACTGACCGAAACAACAGGTGCGCCAACGCTTAGGTAGGTATCTAGATTCACCGTATGAATTCCATTTTCGATTAAGAGTGCGTCCAGAATTTAAGATTGTGCAAATACTGATCTATCAACTTCTTAGATTGTTTGACGTGTCGGATTGATTCAACCTAATCGCCGGACTAAACTTGCTTTTCTAGTAGTTCGCTTTCATCGTAGATGATGTAGTTGCCTGTACAGCTAGGACCAGTACCAATTCAGCAAGAAGAAACATCTACTACGATCAAGTCAGCTCTTGCATACGTACAGTTCATTTTGTTTTTAATTTGTTGTTTCAGCATTGTTGTCGAACAGGAAAGTTTCAAACGTATGTGAAGCAATTTTTTCTCTCTTTTTTTTGGTAGAGTATGTGAAGCAATTGGAAAGGACTAATATACAATAACACTCTTAGGGCATCTGTAGTGTATAAAAATAGAAGATCTTAAGCCACCTTAAGGTCAACCTTATACATTACAGGGGTGACCTTAAGCAGACTGTAAGCAAAAAAGGCTTGAGACTGACCCTTAAGCTAAAGACCTGACCATAAGCATTAAAATACATTTTTTCTTTATCTACCGGGTGGGACCATCTTAAGGCCCCTTGGGTTATAATATATACATTACAACGTCGGCTTTAAGATTTAGATTGGACCCACCTTAAAGTCCCTTGGGTTATATACACTATGGATGCCCTTAGTGGAGTAATCGACAGCTACCACCCTACAAGCACTAAACAATTCGGATCCTTGGTTGCGAAGACACAATAATAATAGAATATATACAATTTGATACATCAACAGATTGTTTCCCTAACGCACATTCAGCTGATTTTAACTCTGTCACTTTACATGCCCCTATCACCAAACTGTAACTGATTTGTATTTTGGGGACCGTTGTATGTACGTGCATCTTGGGTAACAGATACACCTTAGATTGGCGTTGAACCTGTACAGTAGACTGCTGTTGAACCTTTGGCATCTGGTATTCTGGTGTTTTTGAACCTTGGCATCTAAGCACTTCCCTGAAACAAAATGGTCCTTCAGTCAGATCTTTGTGCTGAAACATTCCCGTGATTATCATTTTGTCCAAACTGCTCTAGCGACAAAATTTCACCGACACAATACCTTTTTAGAGTTCTTTCATCTTCTGCGCAAAAGCCCATCCGTAAGTTACTTGATCTTTCACAGTACCTAAGGAGCCACCATGCTTCCACCTCTGTATCATATATTTTCGTTTCAGTTGTTCGCTGGTTTCCACCTAGCAAGGAGTTGTTGATACCTTACAAGCTGGGTTTGCTGTTGGAGCTTCTCTTCTAGTTACGGTGCCCTCACATTCTCTCTTGACAACCTTGCCTCTTCAGCACGTCTCAGTATCTCCTGGAAAGCTTGCAGGGAATTGCCATCAAAGTTCTCCAGAGCTTGAAGAACCAGTCTCAAATTTATATGAATGTTGCTTGCTTCAATACAATGGGCCTCATATGTTTGTATGGATGGAGGCCGTTGAAAACTCTGCCGATTCGGTACTAGGGCCAGCTTCCTGTTTAATTCATCAGCTTCCTTGTTAATCTCTAGTGCCTTCCTTTCCAAAATCTTGATCCATTTTTCCCTTTCTCGAATTGCAATGATTTGTTCACTTTGTTCAAGATTTTGCTGCTCTCACAGGTGTCGTACACTAGACACAAGAGCTTGCATGGCATTAAACACATCCTTCTCAGAAATCCGATCCACAGCCTGAGACCATTTGCTGCAGACAACAAAAGCCAATGGAGCCCCTATTCTTCCGGGCGAATAAGGGGGAACTCCATTAGCTGTCTCCTCGGGCTCGTAGTTAAGACAGAGTGCCAGCCATCCATTCAGTGCCTTTACAAAGTTCCTGTGCACGTTCACCCAAGAGGAAAAATTGACGATCCATTTAATCAGCTCTAGTTCAAGATCCATTGCCAAATCACGGCCATTTCCACCTGATACAACCGAAGTCAAGTTTTTGGCTGCTGATATCACTTGAAACTGAGTCTGGTAGGAGTGTAGCTTATCTTGCCACATTTTCGCAAACCTGGAAAAGGGTTATCTGTTTGTTAGATAGGGCTAGAACTATATGAGAAATCGCTGGAATTTAAGCGGGGAAGTCAATTAGAATAGCAATCAGAAACTTCAACCTTTACAAAGGATCATGTATCCACAATTCAACATATAATATGCAAGAGTCTAACCAACTCTTTGAACAATCCTAGATATAAATGCATGATTTCCCCCTTCCCCCAATTCATTGAATTTAAATATGTGAATAACTGCACTATTCAGTTCACAATGCATAACAACTAAGTACCATTTGAGACCTTATGACTGCAATTGTGTGATAAGAACATTTTGATTTAACAACAAACTAGAAAGCCCAATGGAAATATAGGAGCAATTATCCTTCAGTTAAAAAGGAGACTTACCCTTGGATCAAGGTATTAATTTGTGGCCCTAATTCCTCGTCCCTTACTTTGCTTATCTTTCTTGAAACCTTGGCAATGACACGCACAGCTATTCTTATCTCTGTTGACAGCTTCCTCATTAAATTTCGAGTTTCATCAATCTTATGAGCCTCAGCACCCTGTTATCCAAGAACTTCAGTCGCTTAGTGTTTTTGGCAAGAAGTAAACGCATTTTCTCCTCAGCCTGCAAGAGAAAGACAAAACATAGAAAATACTGTGTAAACAGGATACATGGGTGAGCACATGCATCATGCATGTACATAAACTACTGAATACTAAATAAAAGCATATGGCACATTGCCAAAATCAACTATACAAAAACAGTTTCAATAATGTGGCATATCCAATCCACCAAGGATGATTGCACATACTGTGACACAAATGACCTTAATAATGCACTTGGAAGCTATTGTAATCAACATAGAAAATAGGAGAAAAATAGTGCATTCCAATACCAAATCCCAATTGTTAAAACAACATTGCCAGATGCCTAAAAACCATGTTCATCTGCTCTCCCAAGTTCCACTAGCTCACCTATAACTCTACGGCTACAGATCAGAAAAATATTTGAAAGCATTAGTCCAACGAGTTCTTCCGAATCTGGTTGTTAGGCTTCAAGAAAGTTACTTTCCATAGTGGATAACATCTAATGGACCCTGGATTATAATGCTGAGAACCCTACACCACCTAGACTCCTAAAGTACACGCAAAAATACTAAACAAGCTACTCTAGTACCATCGACCGATCAACTAGGTCTTTAGATAGCAACAAATGAAAATCGCAATTTTCAGCCTTTTATCTTTCTAGATATCACAAAGGAAGAAGTTCACTTTACCCTTTGAATTTATGCGCTGAGTCCGAGAAACACCATTAACTACAAAACCATTTATTTTACACGCTCAACTAACAAAACTAGTGCAAATCACCCCTCACCCAAAACCACCACGGTTTTGACCGGGGTGGCATTTGCGTGTTCATATTTTGATGATATGGTATTCACGTGTTCATATTCCAATTGAGGCTTTTGCTGAATTGGCGTTGTTTGCCCGCGTAATAGCAAAAATGGCACTCATCGCGACGAATTTGTAGAAATAGCGCCTCCACCGCATGGGACGGCCGGTGAACCGACACGTACCCGCTGCCGCACGGCTGTCATGCGAATTAGCCAAAACCAAAGGTGGCCGTGCGGTGGAACATTGTAGCGCCCAAAACCGCACGGTCACCATGCGGCAAGCACTGTAGCAAATTTTCAAGAAAATACATTTAAGTATATTTTTGTAGAAATTTTTAAATATAGCAAATGAGCTTTAAAAATTATAAATATTTTGTAGAGCCTCCTAATATAATGTACTTACTTGTGTATTTTTTTCATAATTTTATCCATTTTGAATTTTTCTCAAAAAATTATTTAATATATTGTTTGTATGAATTTTTTTAATATAGAAAATGAGGTCCAAACATTAGGAATTTTTTGAAGGCTCCTTACATAGTGTACTTTATTGTGTAATGTTTTTAGAATTTTATATGTTCTGAAATTATCTCAAAAATTAAGAGTTTAGGTCTAAAAAATTAGGATTTTAAGTTTTAGAAATTATGACTGTTACTTGGAATGTAGAAAGTTTAGTACCATATGACTACACTACGTAAGAGACACTCATTAAGGGTTTACGCCACTATTCAGCCTCCCTACTCCGTACATCTGTTGCCCTATCGCTGCTGTCCCCTAGAAGGAACTTCCATTCCCGAGATGGGATGCGAAGGGTACCGGATGGAATTCCTCGGATAGAAGTTCCTTCTAGGGGACAACAGCGACAGGGCGACAGATGTGCGGAGAAGGGAGGCCGAGCAGTGGCCTAAACTCTTAATGGGTGTCTCTTAAGAGTGTCTTTTATCTAGAGTAGCATGTGATACCAAACTTACGACATTCCAAGTTAAATAAAATCATGAAACCTAAAATCCTAATTTTCAAAACCTAAACCCTTAATTTTTGAGATAATTTTAGAACATATAAAATTCTGAAAAATTACACAATGAAGTACAATGTGTAAGGGGCCTTCAAAAAAATTGATAATGTTTGGACCTTATTTTCTATACTAAAAATTCCTACAAACATTATACTTAAATAAATTTTTTGAGAAATTTAGAATGGTAAAATTATGGAAAAATTACATAAGTAAGTACATTATGTCAGGAGGCTCCATAGAAAATTTAGAATTTTTGGAGTTCATTTACTATATTTAAAATTTTCTACAAAAAGAATACTTAAATGGATTTTCCTGAAAATTTGCTACAGCGCTCACCGCACAGTGATCGTGCAGTTTTGTGCGCTACAGTGCTCCACTGCACGGCCACCGTGTGGTTTTGGCTAATCCGCACGACAGCCGTGCGGCGACGGGTATGTGTCGGCTTGTCGGGCGTCCCGCGCGGTGACATGAGGTGGAGGCGCTATTTCTGCAAATTCACCACGACAAGTGCCATTTTTACTATTATGTAGACAAACAATACCAATTCGGCAAAAAATTCCTGAATCAGCAAATAACAAGCAGATGGACCCACAGGATCAGCCCCTAAAGGGGCTTCTTCCCCATCTTTCTCTCGGAACCGGATCCTCTGACGTCGACGTCAGGGACGTTGGGTCACTGACACGTGGGCCCCACGAGCCGTGGGGCCCACGCGTCAGTGACCCAACGTCTCTGACGTCGACGTCAGGCGACCCCCGCGCCTTTCTCTCTCCCACCCTCCTCTCCATCTCTCCCATGCTCTCTTCTCCCTGCCAAAGTTCGGTGAGCCAGAGCTCAATTGCTGGCAACAGCTGCTCCATGGCTGTCCCTAGCCCACGATTGCTGACTGCTCCTACTGTTCTTCCTCTTCTCTTCATCTCTCCCCAGATCTCTCCGTCTCCCTCTTCATTCAGCTAGTAAGCAGAGGAGGTAGCCTGACAATTGGCAAGTCCCGATCCGTATTCGACGAGTAGAGATGGCCCGACAACCAGTGACCTCGACCTCAGCAGGCGGAGGAGGCGTGGCATGCCTGAATCTGGATCTGGCGGGCAAAGTATGCGGCCTGAATTGTGCTCCGCCATTTCCACTACTTCTTCCTCCTGGTCGGTGACCACTCCGCTGCCTCTTTGTCATGGTTGGCAACAATTCAAGCACCAAATTGGAGGCTCACGACGCCGGGGTGCTCCGCGTCTCCAAGTCTCCACTCGGTAATCTCCTCACTGTGGCGCGACAGCGACGGCTTGGTACGGGTGACCGCGGCTTGGTCCGAGCAGAGGCAGCAATCTTGGCTTCCGGTGAGTCGCGATGGTGGGAGGAAGGGGTAGGAGGCGGCTGGAGAGAGGGGAACGAGTGAGAGGAAGAAAGGGGGGATGGTGATGTGGCTGCTTACATGAATGCTTTCTTTTAATGCCATATCAACACAAAACTTACACATGAAAAAAAATGGAAAAATTGCTCTAATGCCACAAACTTATGTGCCATCCTTCCTTTTGCCACATACTTAAATAGCTTTGTTATTATGCCACAAACTTAAGTGTTTATTTCTTTCTTTTGCTATTTCCTCCACTTAAACTCTATTTTAATTTCAGTTTGTTTTTTCCCTTACATGGAGTGACCGTTTTGCCCCTTCTCACTCCATACCCTACACAACGTGCACGCACAGATCAGATCGAGATCGATCTGTCTCCCCTCCCCTCATGCACAGGAGCGGAGATGGAGCCGACCACCGCGGAGATGGAGCCGGGCACCCTTCCTGTCGCCGGCGACCCTCGACCCGATGTCCTCCGGCGACCCTCTCCCGACGCCAGCGCCCACGACGTCCTCCGGCGTGGCGTCGCCCCCTCTCCCGACGGCGGCGCCGACGACCCCGGCCTCCATGGCGGCGGCGCCCACAACCCCGGCGTCCATGGCGGCGACGCCCACAACCCCAGCCTCCTCCGGCGTGGCAGCGGCGCCCACGACCCCGGCCTCCTCTGCGGCGGCGCCCCCGACCCCAGCCTCCTCCGCGACGCCGCCGACGACCCCGGCCTCCATGGCGGCGGCGCCCACGACCCCGGCCTCCTCCGCAGCGGTGCCCCGACCCCGGCCTCCATGGCGGCGGCGCCCACGCTGTATCTTGCCCAGCCAGCGACGACCCTTGCCTCGGCCTCCTCTCTATAGTCGCCGTTGCTCCAGCCTCGTCAATGGCAGCCAACCATGACAGCGAGGATGAGGTAAGTCCTGACATCGTTTGTCTTTTTGATCTTTAATTGCATTTAATTTTGTTGAATGGAACCATAGGTTGTTGGATTCAATAGCGCTAATGTCAATGGGATGGACGAGCGCACGATAGACATTGGGTATCCCGGGGATGTTTCGTCGTATGTTCAATATTGATTAGGGTTAAATGTCCTATTTGGTACTAACTTTTTTCGTATTTAGAACAAGCGATCCTAACTGTGTATTCAACATAGACGCTGGAATAGAACGAGTGGATTGGGCAAGTCTGCAGATAATATAGGGTCCTGATGAGGAAGGGAGAGATGTACCAATGGAAGAAGATGAGATGTTTGTGTTTTTTGGTCTTAGAGCTGAAGATGACAGAGCTAATGAAAGGCGTAACGTAGGTATTGAACAGGAGAGGAACAATGCGCTGCCAGACGTTGAGGGGGCTGCTATTCCTGTTGACGATGTAATACTTGAGGAACGTCACTTTTCTTATGATATGGACCATCCAGAGATAACCATTGGCACCATGTATCCCACGATGGATCAGTTTAGGCTAGCGATTAGGCAATATGCAATAAACGAGGAGTTTGAGTTGGACATCAAGAAGTCTGACCGTTCAAGATTCATGGGATATTGTAAAGGTGATGGATGCCCCTGGAGAATTTTAGCTCGGGTGACACCAGACGGGATAGCAATAAGGGTACTAACTTGCACTAACTAACCCATACTTTACATGACATTGTTACTAATTTCTTTTCATAATACTTTTGTAGGTCAACCGACTTGTTGAAGAACATGCCTGCTCTTCTACAAGCAGGATCAGATCTTCTATGGCCAATTGTCGATGGGTTGCGTCAAAGGCAGTAAGTATTTTGAGGACCAATCCTAACATGGGTACAAAAAAGATGCAAGAGATGTTGCAGGATGACCATAATGTCACCATTGGATATGATACAGTTTGGAGGGGGAGAGAAAGAGCATTGAATGAGATTTATGGAAGTTGGGAAGGAAGTTTTCAGTTGCTTTACAACTTCAAGGCTGAGGTTGAGCTTAGGTCGCCAGGTAGCATTGTTGAGATTGACACTAAATCAGTGAAAGGTAATGTCTACTTCCACAGGCTTTTCATTGCATTTAGGCCTTGCATTGAGGGCTTTTTGAATGGATGTAGACCATACATTAGTATAGATTCAACTGCTTTGAATGGCAAATGGAATGGACATTTGGCTGCTGTAACTGCATTGGATGGGCATAATTGGATGTTTTCGGTTGCTTTTGGCTTGATACAAGCAGAGACAAATGATAATTGGACTTGGTTTATGAGTCAGCTCAAAAGGGCAATAGGTGAACCTCCTCTTCTTGTAGTTTGTACAGATGCATGTAAAGGCTTAGAAAATGCTGTCAAGAGTGTGTTTCCACAAGCAGAACAAAGGGAGTGCTTTAGACACCTAATGGAAAATTTTGTTAAGAAATTTCATGGTGACATCCCTAATAACATGTGGCCGGCGGCAAGAGCATACAAGAGTGATGTATTTGACTACCACATGGATTTGGTCCTTCAAAAATGCCCTCAAGTAGCTGAATATCTTGGAAAGTACCATAACATGTTGTGGATGAGATGCATGTTCAATCCTGACATTAAGTGTGATTATGTTAACAACAATTTGGCTGAGTGTTTCAATAGCTAGGTGAAGGGCATAAAGGATCTTCCTGTGGTGGAGCTAGCAGACAAAATTAGGGGAATGGTCATGGAGCTATTTGATAAGAGGAGGAGGATTGGTCAGAAGCTAGAAGGGTATATACTACCAGCTGTTGTTCTTCAGACCAATGCAAGGACTGGGGGCCTTGGGCACTTAAAAGTGAATAGGTCTGCTGATTGGAGTGCAGAGGTGAGATATACAAATAAAGGTGATTTGAGACATGTTGTGAAGACACTTGAAATGGAGTGCACATGCCAAGAGTGGCAGCATACAGAAAAACCGTGTCAACATGCACTTGCATTTCTTACTACACAACGAAATGTGAAAATGGACATATACATACATGAGTACTACTCTGTGCACAAATTCAGGGCTGCATACCAGGGACAAATAGAACCTTTGACGGACAAGTCTCAATGGCCTAAGGTTAATCTAGATTTTGTCCTTCTACCACCACTTGCAAAAAGGCCTTCTGGGAGGCCTCGAAAATTAAGAATCAAGGGCTGCTTAGAGAATGGTGAAAAGGGTAAAAACAAATGCAAGAGGTGTGGGGAGCTAGGACATAGACAGGCAAAATGTCCTCTTAATGGCACCAAGAAGAGGTAATTAAAATGTAGTCATCCAATTTACTGTTTCCATTTTATGCAATTCATTTGACTGTTGTTCTATAACAGGAAAAGAAAGCCTACAAAAAGGAACACTAAGGCTGGAAAGACAGCTTCTACTTCTCAAGCAAGCACACCTACTAGAGCAAATGTTTCCATTCCTCAACAAATCATTGATAGTCCAGGGGTGATGACAAGAAGGATGCTTGCACAAGCAATGGGAGAAGGGCCATCACAGCCTGCAATGACATCTTCTCCAGTGAAGGCCTCCAAATCAACAAAGAAGATATCTCCGAGGAAGAAAAAGAAGTAGAATTTTAGTGTAATTCTGTTATTTTAGATGAAAGCAATGAATATGGGATGGAACCACTCTCTTTATGAATGTTCTGAAGTATTACCTTTTGTTTATGTATGGGCTATGAATATGTGTCATACTGCTATATTTTTGTAAGAACTAATGCATATTTTATGAAGGTTCTAAATGTTCTGAAATATTATCTATCCTGATCATAATTGTGGACTATGGCTGAAATTGTTAAGAATTCTGAACATAGCACATAGCTTCAGCACTTGTAACAGAGATTTGGGGACGACCTTAAGCAAGCACTGGAAAATGGAGATATGGTAAATGTCCTGTATGAATTCTGGACAAACAGCACTTCATCACTCATTTCAGCATTGCAATTACATTTCTCAATTACAATTACTTCATCACTACATTTCTGAATCACAATAAATCTCTAATCACACAGCCATCCAATTTGTCATACATCTTCAATTGAGTCATAGACAGAGGCTTGGGACATTTCTGAATCTTCAATTGAGCCGTCGGGAGATGAGACACCAAGAGAGGAGGCCGAGGCAAGGGTCGTCGCTGGCCGGGGTCGTGGGCGCCGCCGTCGGGAGATGAGACGCCAGGGCAGTGGGCGCCAACGGCCGCGCCTGGAGAGGGGGCGCCGCCACGCCGGAGGAGGCCGGGGTCGTGGGCGCCGCCGCCACCCCGGAGGAGGCCGGGGTCGTCGGCGCTGCCGCCATGGAGGCCGGGGTCGTCGGCGCCGCCGTCGGGAGAGGGGGCGACGCCACGCCGAAGGACGTCGTGGGCACCGCCGTCGGGAGAGGGTCGCCGGAGGACGCCGGGTCGAGAGTCGCCGGCGATGGGAAGGGTGCCCGGCTCCATCTCCGCAGTGGCCGGCTCCATCTCCGCTCCTGTGCGTGAGGGGAGGGGAGACAGATCGATCTCGATATGATCTGTGCGTGCACGTGGTGTAGGGTATGGAGTGAGAAGGGGCAAAACGGTCACTCCATGTAAGGGAAAAAGCAAACTGAAATTAAAATAGAGTTTAAGTGGAGGAAATGGCAAAAGAAAGAAATAAACACTCAAGTTTGTGGCATAATAACAAAGCTATTTAAGTATGTGGCAAAAGGAAGGATGGCACATAAGTTTGTGGCATTAGAGCAATTTTCCCTGAAAAAAACCACGAACGGATTTGTGGGGTGTATGGGGTGTACAAAAGAGGAGTTTTGAATGACTATATACAAGGATTGAATTCTAAAGAGAAGCCAACTCAGTCTTAGGTAGAAAATCAGAGTATCGTGGGACCATGACTCACAGAACACTAGTACAAGATAAACCAGACACGTCTTAAAGGATACTAAAGGAAATAATAACGAATATTGATATACAGAATGAGTATTTGTGGAGGTTCTGAGAAATGAATCAAACAGTTTACAGGAAGATACAAGACATGTTATAATTTGGTATGTATAAGGATGATATACAGGTACAGTCAAAACAAAGAGTATGTAGAAACTCAAGTGTGACAAGGAAGTTTTCAGGAGCTAGATTGATCACAGCCTCAATTCTAATACTCCCTATCCTGAAGGATTTTCAACTTTACAATTACACCTCCAAAACAGGGACTAAGATGTGTATTGATGCAAGATGGAAGGGTTATAACATCTCGTCAAGTTGGGTCACCACATGAAAGAGATTACCCTACTCATGACTCATGATTAGCAGCCACAACACACATTAAACAACTAGAATTAAATCTATGACAACAAAGATGGAAGGATGGGATGTATCAAGATCTGAAAGAAGCATTTTGGTGAAATAATATGAAGAGAGAAACCTCAAAATACATATAACGTTGTGGTGTATGCAAGTAAAACTAAACCATCAAAAGTCTTGGAATGGAAATGAGAAGATATTGGTATGGATTTTATTACAGGACTTCCACAGACATGAGAAGGATATGAGACTAGGGATGGTCATAGGCTGACTAACTAAAGTGATACCTTCCCTACCGGTTAAACCAAACCAACGGAAAGATAAAGTTAACATAACTAAGCTTAACCAAAGTCGTGGTACTACATGAACTTTTAGAGGGAATCATCTCAGGCCAAGAAGCACAAGTCACATCTATACTTTAGAAAAACTTCATGAAGCCATGGAAGCCCAGATGCAACCAGAAAAGATAAAGGACCAACAGAAACACCAGTTGACAAATACTACATGAAGCTCACCCAGAATGGCAGGCAAGACTTAAAGAAAGGAATCAAAACTGTAACAAATTTTATTTTTCAACCCAATCCATAACCTGGGTGAATCTCGAGGACGAGATTCTTTTTAAGGGGTAGGTTGAAACAACCCAAAATTTGAAAATGTATTGAATTTCACTAGATTCTGATTTCATTTGAATCTTTGCCCAATTCAACACTCCCTCCATTCTTTGGCATAATCCTTTCTTAATTTTTGCTACCTCCTCTGCTCACTTGTGCAAAACTAGCCGGCTGACACTATTCATCATATGACAAAACTCACCGCCGCCGTCTCACTACCTCCCTCTCATTCGGTCCACGCCACCAGCCGACATACACCTCGTTTGCGATGCACCAACACATCCTTGATTATACCCTGTCCGCACATTGGAGTGACCAAAACCAAATTCGCCATCGCCACTCCCTCTCACAACCAGCCGCCGCCCCGCACACGCCTCTGCCACACCCAGCATTCCCCTCACAGCCGCAACATGCGCCCGTGGACTTCTCGATGCCCAAGGCACCACGCCATGGCCGCAAACTCCTCCTCAAGCCACTGAACTCTCCAACGCCTACCCAACCCGAAATATCTCTCCCTCCCTCGAACCACCTCAAGACACCTATTTAAAACCTCGAACCCCCTCCATTGAGATGCACTGGTGCCCAAACAAGCCACCCACACCCCAATTGAGCCTTTGATCGCAGCTTTACCGGCAACACCAGAAAAGCTCTAAGTAAGCCAATTTCCAATTCTCTTTGCCTAGTCTATAGCTTTTCAATTGCTTGCACTGGTAGCATCGTCATGACCCCAGGAACCCCATCGAAGAATCGCCATGGCCAGCCAAGCCCTATAGCTCATCGGCCACCTTCTCTTCGCCGGTCAAAACCACCCCGCCCTGGGTGTGCCACCATGAGCTGCCCCAGCCCGTACCGACCATACCATCAATACTCCCTCACCCCAAGGAGGCTCAAATACTAGTGCTCTTGTCCCCTTGACACTTAAAGCCCACTGTTGCCATTAAAACCCGCCGCGGAGCCCCCTCACCGCCAGCGAAGCATCGGCCATCCCCGACCTCTCCCATGCCCAAAAATGGGTTCTCCTTAGTCCCAAGAGTCCATCCATGCCCTCGGTTTTCTCTAAAGTTAACCATAGTGTCAGAATTTGCCATCGCAAAACTACTCTGCTCGGCTGCTACAGTACCTTGCGGGAGGAGGAAGATAAACATTATAGACCTGACACTGTAGCAGAAAAATCCGATAGCCCAATACTGTAGCAATTGACCCAGTATGAACAGTAACAAACCTGGTAGTGAACAGTAAAAACCCATAGTGAATTGTACCAGAACTTGCTGTGAACAGTGCTGACCCGTGATGAATAGTAGACACCAGTTACTGTTCATGCAAAAATTCGAAAAACATATTTATAGTCATTTTGACTGCTTTGCCCCTGCGAAGTCTAATTTCTAGTCCCTTTGGTCAAATTAGACACCAATAAAATCCTAATTAGCTCAAACACCATTCCAACCCAAAATTCAAATAGTCTTCAAGCCATCTCTATTCACTAAAACCCTAAAAATATTTATGCACCTATTTTGATTGTCTTGAACCTATCTACCATTCCCATCTCCATTCTGTCATTTTAAACTTGGATAAAACTCTAAACCACCCAAATAATATTTCGACCTAAAAAACCCAATACCATCCATGCCTACAACCATTCGCTGAAACCCATATCCACCTATATAGCCATTTCGATTATCTCAACCATTTCATGTCAATTCTTAACTCTGATAATCCAAACCAAACATTGTCTAAACCCTGACCACCCAAACCTATTATCTTTGTCTTTTGATTATTTTATCTTGTTTTGTTCCCAGCTTGCTTTATGAAGCAGGAACTCATTTGTTTTTATCTTCCATGCTAGTACTCGAACCACACGAGTTGGTCAACAGAAAAGCTACAAGAGAATTAGAGAAAGCAGTATCCAGTCTGAAGACTACAGTAAGATAATTAGAGACTATGGACAAATAGGCAAGTCATATGTTTTTGATCATGTTGAACCTACATTCCTTTAATTATTTATTTATCAGTATCTTCGTTACGCTATTTACGCACTATTATTTCTTATATAATAAATGTTTAGAATGACATGATATTAGTTATGTCCTACCACATGAAAGAAAAACCCTGTTTAATTTGATAGCCATATGCACATTGACAAAACTTAGTAATATTGTATATATTATTAATGTAATCATGGTATTCTGGAATTCAACAAATTTTCCACTGCTAAGAGACTTAGCATTTTGTTGTCAGAATTTTAAAAATGGTTCTAGGATAAGAAAGGATCGCGGGAGGCCATGAGTTGGCCGGGTCCCATGACCTTATCTTAGGGTAAAAGCTTGGATTAGAATGGTGTCAGTGCAGCGGGCACTGAAATATAGGTTTGTGCGTGGAAGTTACCTCAGTGAAAACTAAGGATTAGACCCTTATGCTGAGTAAAGAACATCGCGATCGCCCAACCACAAGCGTTGATTCATCAAATCTAATCTAGTAATTATTCAAGTTCAATTGAATATCTACAACTGGTTGGGAGAGACCGAGGGTGAGTTCATATGGGAGGTGGTTAACTATACAACGGTAAGACCGCGACAAATCAGGCGAGGCCGTGTGTGCCACTCGAGTTTGTTGAGATCAAAAACCTATTGGGTAGAGGTTATACAAAGAATTGAGCAGTGAAAAGCCTTGTTTTCTTAAGCCTGGATGCGGGGATTAAGAGATCTTGTGGGTAAAGCTGGGAAATTCAACAGAGTCATAATTAATGGTATTTGAATATGCCGTGCTTTCGATAAATGAAGCTGTGTTTAATGAGTGATTTCAATAGCGAAGCATAAGTAGATTTGGAAATGTTGAAGCCTAGTGATCAAGTTCTGAAACCCCAATTACTTAAGAAGTTATTGTTCTTTTGAGTTTAAAAATATTTACAAATAAAACCACATCCACTACTTAATCAAACCCATATATTTCCATCCTTTGGAGACCTTGACAAGTAGTTATATAGTATATTCTCCATGTGACTTGTTGAGTACGGTTGGTACAAGTAGTTATATAGTATATTCTCCATGTGACTTGTTGAGTACGGTTGGTTGTACTCAGTCCTGTTTTATTTTTCCTCCAACACATAGATAAGAAGAAGAAAGGATGTTACAAGTATTCGTGTTAGGGTTACGACCGCACTCAAGCGTTCATGTGGAGTTTTCTTTGGTTCTTCTGAATGTAAGTTAAATTTTAGATTTGGACGCCCTTAAAATTGTTAAAATTGACCGTTAGGTATTTGTTTTAATCAACTTAACTCTTTTTAAATGTTTGTGAACAAGTATGGTACTCTTTTTATCCGCAACTGAACTCCTGGGCTGTTGCGGGACGTACGACGACCCTGTTCCTAAAAACGGGGGCGTTACAATTCAGTTAACCAGTTTGTTTCGATTGTAACAATTCTTGTAATCTCCTGTGTATAGAGACATAGTCACATAGAGTACATAAACCAAGGAGACCTTGAGGCTCCATCTACGCCAAAACAATGCGTCTTTTAACTTTTTGTCCATACAAGGAAGAATCTGCCTTGTTGCCGGCACCATCATAATTCGTATCTCTGATGGTCCTCGTATGATCTTTCAGGACCCAAGACAGCTTTATGCTGACCTCAATAAAGATTCATACTCATATATAGCATAGGGGTAGCAAACCATAGTTGGTCAAATTTGCTCCGTATTAAAGTTTCTGCTCGTGCAGGCCACATGCTCTCATCTCTGTTGAATCTCATGACAGCTTTCACTACGGATTACCTAGCTTTAGTTCTTTTGGCTTTCCTCTTTTTCTCCCTTCCATTTTTTGAGTTTGTCTTTTCGGACAGTGTAAAAGTGGTGTCAAAATAGAACACTTCCGTGTTCTTGGTGCCATGCATGCATGCAGCCCAAACCTTGAATTGTTTGGCGTTCACAGATTCTAGTGTAGCGACTCCAGTCTGTTCACATGTTGAGCTATCCACTCCTGCATGAAGTAGTCTTTGTGTTCTGCAGATCATAATAGACATGGCCACAGGTTAAAATGCCAAAGATACGAACGAAAAGACAAGTGCTAATCTTTCACAGAGAGAAAATGAGACAGGCAAACATCTGTTGTGTGTGTGTGTGTAGGTACACTGAATCTGAATGATCGATCAGTAGATCAATATCTGCCTGGAGGAAGAAAACATGGATATGTACCTCTAGATTTGTTGTTCTTTTGTGCCTATTCATGAGTAGTAGTCATCCTCCAACATCATAAGTTTGGTCTTTAAGCAAGCACGAGAGACATGATCCACCTCGCACTCCAAAAGAAAAGGTTCGTTCCCATAGTCCCGTACCAAGCGACAATGACAGCACCGGACAAACATGAGACACTCGCAACCAGCACACTCGGCAATGACATGTATAGGGACTGGTACTGCAAATACGACACGCTGAAAAGATTAAGATTCTGGTAAAAAAAGATTAATAATTATGCTACCTATTATTGGGTTCTCTCTAAGATACACTGTGTACAAGAACACACCCTGCTACCCCAGCACACAAATTTCTCGCAAGCAAATACAGTGGCTGTAATGAAAAATGTACACAGGAATGTCGCATCCCATGCAAGAATCCTGAATAGCTCCAGGTACATTGGGGTTTTACGCTATTTAAGTTCTCTTGTCTCATTGGTTAGAACGTCAAATACGACCAACTCAACAAATTTCCTATACACATCGTATCCACAAGCCAAGATTTACCATCTAATTAAGACGCCCTGAAATTGCACCTGAGCCCATACTGTTTCGTCTAATCTTATGTGCTCATCCTCACCAGTCATCATGCATGCCTGGTGTGGTTGGTGGCTGACCAGCCTTTCAAGGATTCTCTGAAAGACTGAAACCAAAGCAAGAAACTAAAGAGAATAAATTGGGCCAGAGCAGAAATGATGTACCAAGAGGAGCCTTCACAATCATCACGGGGACAGAACTGTAAAGCCAGGAGAGCATGCACTGCAATCCCTACGGCAGGAGGACGGTGACCGTGCAAGAACAGTGTTAAAAGGAACTGCACAGGTACTGGGTTACGGATATGTGCAAAAGATAGTGTAACAGTAACAACCATTCTATTGCGCTATGGTTTCTAATCATGGACGCATGAATCTGTGTTTGTTGAGGTGTAGCCGTACTGGTTTTGTTGGCCCAGTGTATCATCAGGCTAACCATTGGCATTGTTGATGGTGATGCACTAAATGATTTCAGAAGCTTTGGAGCATTGGATCCACTGAACGATATAAAAGAATAAGTCAACTACTTCTCTTATAAATATCTATCTACATCTATATGACGTGCATTACCGGTACAGCTACAGCAGATCATGAAATTGCAGGTCGGTATCTATACGAGCAAGTGCTCTGTGGTCTTACGTTTTAGGTGCCTCCGGGGTTACATAGGAGTGTGAAATTAGACTCGAAAGTTTGTATGATGGGACATCTTTCAGTAGAGGGAATTGACGTTCATTTTTTTTTTCTTCGCCCTCTCTTAAGTCTTTAACTCTCATTTACCCTTACACCAACTCAGTCCGCATTGTGTTAGAACCATCCACCACACCGGTTTACTGAAGAATCAAGATCAACTTTTTTTTTCTTTGGAGAGAGAGATGCTGGAATTGTTTGGAACCCAAAAAACTGCTTTGGGCTTGGGTTAGTAGAAGTACCACACGAACTGGTCCAAATTAGGCTTTAGAAAGAATAGAAGTTGGAGTCAGTCAGCTCGGGCAGAAAATGATTAGGCCGAATGGCAGCGCAACCTGCAGCCCATCTACGAACAGGCATGCTCATGACTTTACGGCCCATCTTTACTTCCTAGAAGAAAAAAAAAGAACCCAGCAGTCTAGCATCTAGATCGATCAGCACTGCTGCGCTAGTAGCAGGGACTGCATCCTCTAAAAAAGAAGACTACTAACAGGGACTGCAGGAGTCGACCCATCCCATCCTGGCTCAGGCTAGACATGAGGCATTTGGGCGGAACTAGCCACAGTAGCCCCTGTTTCTGAACCGAATCTGTTTTTTTATATAATTTTTCTATTAGTTTTTTAATGAACTTTTCTTCCTTCGTCTCCGGCTATATAGCACAGATAGCATGAGTCCTGATTCCGTCCTTGCAGCTGTTGGATCATCCGTCCAACAACCGGCCGACACGGCACGGCCCCGGCGACCCAGCCAGCAGAGACCGTGAGAAAGCCGAGTAACGAGACGAGGGCCCTGCAACTCGGGAGCAGCCTGCCGGGAACGTACCAGCTAAACCCTGCGCGCTGCCGTTTCATATTGCCAATTGCCATGGGCCCAGGGCGACTCCACTCATCTCAATCCTACACGTTAAACGATCTACACGTTAAAAGCGGGGTGTTCTTTTGGGCTTTTAAAAGTGGCTTTTGGCTTCTGCTACAGTACTTAACTTTTAAACGGAGTATTTTCTCAAGACGGGGTCTACAAGTTAAACGATCTACACGTTAAAAGCACAACATCTGTACCAGCCAAAATCGCAAGTGAGTATCTGTCTCTCCGTAATCTGTACCGTAAACAGCCAAAATTCAAAAATTTCAGCCAAAAGCTATAAGCCGCAGCCGAAAAGAACAGGCCCTTAGCTTCGTCCCGGCTTAAACAAAGAAAAGCTGTCGGTCTCGCGCATGTGGCTCTGCGACGTTTTTTTTATCTGTACTGTACGGGGGAGATCGGTGGCGAGCCTGGCTGGTCAAGCTAAGCATATAACGTGCGATCGGTGCCTGATGCTTCGTGCGAAAGCGCGTCGAGCAGGTCGCCGCTGAAAGCGACGGGTCGGACTAGCTCCCGCGGTGCCGGTCATGGTTTAATGGCCCGTTTTGCACGTCGAGATATCAAAATCAGGTTCGAAAATGTACTGAAACCTCGAGATCGGTTTGCAACGCGTCGACCTGATCGAGATTGCAACGCTGTGTATGCGTAATATTTTTTTTTCGTTGAAGGCACGGACGTGGTTTTTGCCACGGAGATGAATGTACATTTTCTTCATGCGCCGCCGGCCCTAGGAAACTGCATCTCTCTTTTGCCAGAATTGTTGCGTCCAGTCTATCACATGACGGCTCACATGTCTGTCAAATGATGCCACACAGCACACATGCATCGCGAATGCACATGATATTTTGCCATCGTCGGTGCACGAACAGAGGGAAGAAGGCATCTTAACTTCTTTCTGAAATAAGGCGCGGCGTGGCAGGACAGGTAGAAAAGTGAAGAGACATCCGCACCAAACTTATCGATACCATTCTGCTCCTTGAAACGGTACAGAGTAGCTCTGTGTTGCGTATCTGTTTCGAGACCGAATAATACTCGTCATATCAGCCGAATCGAATCGATAATATCATCTATTAAACTAATCAAATTATATGTTTAATAAGTAACATTACAAGTAAAAATTGATATGTATATAATTAAATATATATACTTATAAATATATATTATTATATTAGACGGTGTAAACTGGTACCGGAATATACATTCCAAGAGCCAAGTGCCTCCCAAATGGCACTGACAGCTATGATCCGCACCAACTCACCAAATGCATGCGGCGCGCACCGCGATCGGAATTCGGAGCTGTCGAGCCGGCAGCGCGCGCTCCCTGCACAGTAAGTCCAGCTAAACTCACATTTGTCGCCAGTTAAGCACGCCCCCGGCAACGAGCAGAGATGACACGAGCTGGACCCGTGTGACTTGCTCACAGGGGCTCCGAGTTTGTACAAGGATATTCCTGTGGCCACGAACTGACGAACTTGATAACAACAAACCAATGACGACGTACGGTACGGTAACGTTTAGGCGACGGGGCAACACCGGGGGCACTGTTGCATAACAGTGTTTTTGGTGGTACTGATGTTACAGCGTCCAAATGTAGTACTACGGAGCGATGCACGATCATAAAATCCATAGCGTTTCTAGTATAGAACAGGTACCAATCTCGTGTGGTTCGGTTCAGCTAGCTGACACCTTTGGGGATAGACAAGCTGCACTATTTGGACCAGAAATAACGCTTGGTAAGGGTTTTCTTCAAGGCACGGTGGCTGGATCCATGGACGATTATTCTAGATTGCGCGAAAATTTTGGCTTGCTCCTCCCATACATCTGAAGGTTCTCTGGATGGATAGTGTAGAGAACGTAGACTTTTGTGAAATAATTTGCTACATTTGGATTCCATGGGTTGTTGCCAAGAACCGGACCAAATAATGCAGATTTTGCAATTTTGAGCACCCGGTTCCGAAGCTCTCGAAAGATGCAGGCGAACGAACAGACTGCGTCCGGAAGGACACTTTACTATATACAAATTCTGTCCAAACATGCAAGCTAAAACAAAATGTTTCTCAAATTTTAATTCGAGTTGTTCGGACATCAGAAGGTTGGGCTCAGAATGTTGAGCAAGGAGACTCTAGTGTTGACCAAAGCTCGGAACACCTTCTCGCCGCTGCTGTCGACGTTGGCGATGCACCGTTCCAAGTTCTCGTGCCGCTCGAGTGCCGCCTTCCGCGCCCTCTCCTCCGGCTTCATGCGGGATTCCGATCGGAGTTGCACGGTGGACGACTCGTCGTCGCCGCCGCCGTTCTGTTTCTCGGCGGACCGCCGCTTCGCGCGCGACATCCAACGCACGAGGTCGGCCACCCACCATATGGGGTGGTGGCTGGTTCTTGGTCTGTCCGATGCGGTGGTGAATCTTGCGGGGGTGGTGATCCAGCAGGGCGTGGAGGCGACCTCGACACGGGCGGCGGCGGCTGCGTTGGAGAGGGAGGACAAGCCGGAGAAGACGACCGCGGAGGCAGAGGCCACGGCGACGGTCGCGTCGGCAACCGCGGCAGCGAGGGCCACAGTGTCGGCCGGGAGGTCCTCCGGCAGAGGCGTGGGAGCTTTGCTAGACACGGCGCGCGCGGCGGCGGCGAGGCGTGGGAGGTCGCGCCCGGCGCGGCGCTGTGCGCGCGCCGCGGACGCCAGCCGCGCGGGGTCACCGCGCCGCAGCGCGGCGCGCGTCTCCGCCTGGAGCGCGGTGAGCGCGACCAGCGCCTCGCGGAAGCTGCCATGCGCGTCCGCCAGGCGCAGGAAGTCGTCGAGCATCCGCTCCGCGAACGGGGACCTCCCCAGCCGGCGCAGCGGCTCCTGCGCCTGCGGGTGGTGCAGCAGCTCCGAGAGCGACACCAGCACCCGCCCGACCTGCGAGGCGGCCGCGGAGATGGACGATGCCGATGGCGCCCAAGAGGAAGGCGACTGGCCGATCACCAGGCGCAGCGCGGCGACGTCGTCGTCGAGCTGCAGCACCAGCGGGTGGAAGCGGCACGGGAGGCTGGCCGAGCGGATACGGTACGCGGCCAGCTTGTCGTTCGCGCTCGCCAAGGCGGCCGCTGCGGGCTTAGGGGCGGGGAACGAGATGGTGCGGCGGTACCCGGCCATCGTGCTTTGGCCCGAGTGGCGTGTGTTTTTGCCGTGCCGAGTGGCGAAACGGAGACGGGTTTTCTAAGCCGCCGGGGTTGGGGCCTGGGGACGCGCGAGGAAGGCGAGCTTGTTGGCCACGGCCGTCGTGTAATTATACAGGCTGGCAGGCTACTAGAGAGCACGAAAGCGCAAGGGGGAGTTCACTGCCGCATTGACTGCCCGGTGCGTTTAACGTTTTCGTTCTGGGGCATGGAGCGGGGGCCGCTTGTCAGTTTGGGCCGGGGAGGGTTGGCTTCTGGGGAAACGCGCGCGCGTTCCGTAATCGGCGGAGTGGCGGGCAAGGGTCCACGGAGGCTGGCTCGTCCGTTCGTGGGTGCCAGCGGCGGGCATCCGATTCTGTATCGAACAGTGGCGCGTCCACGTCTCTGGTACGGTATGTTCTCTGCACGGTGGCATCAAGATCAAGGGGCGCTGCTGGTGATTTATAAGGTAAAGTTTGTGGTTTATTTTACAGGGTAATTATTATAGGGTTATTTTATGTAATTAAATATACAAGAGAAAAAATATTATATCAGTACAAATAATACAAAGAAAGAAGAAAAAAAACAAAAAAAGCCTCTAAAAAGTCAAAAAGCTAAAATAGACGAAAAACGAGAAGGTAGAAACTAAAATCGTTAAGAACGGACTTAAAAAAACTAATATGACAATGTTCAATCGACACGGTTAGACCTATGTCGTAGTGAAGATCTAATCCCTATAGGATCAACTCTTCTAAATCTTTAAACTTTTATAAGTTTATTTACAAACATTAATAGCAATCGAACATTTTTGTAATAACCTGTACGGTCAATTGACCTATAGTTTTAAACTGTCTATGCCACTGAGTTAGACTAATCTAGCAAAACTGCAAAACTAAGACATCCATCCATTAAGAGCATGTCCAATGCAGGCGCTTAGAGATATGCTTAGTAATAAAAAACTGATTTTTCTTACCACATAGGATAGATAAGGTGCTTATTTTGAAGCATCGATGCTTAAATAAGCACCGGTGCTTAGTAGGTGCTTATGTGTATAACTATATCTATTAATAGATAATATAGCATCTAAGCACCTATGGAAGAGATGCTTGCATTGGAGGAAATAACTTTTGCATGGATGCTTGATGATGTGGCTATATTCTTTCTTTTTAAGCACTCATATATAAGCATCTTGCATTGTACATGCTCTAACCTCATCACAGATGCTACTAAATATTAGATGGGTTCTTTTGGGCTATAGTTTATGGCTTTTAGTTTAAAATTTTGAATTGTTTGTTCGCAAGATAGAGTACGGAGAGAGACACTCGCATATGATTTTGGTCGATATAGAGAAATTCAGTACAGTGTTTACTATAATCGACTTGTAAACTCCAACTTAAAACACATATTATTTAAAAGTTAGTTACTAAAATATAAACCAAAAACTATACTCTCAAAAGAACACAACCTTTAGCAGCAGCAACTGCAGCACCCTATCTACGTAACAACTTGATCAACCACGTAGTCACGTACGCGAAAGCAGGACAAGTGGGCAAGAGGTGCGCGCCATCTCTCCCTACGCAATGCATGCTGTGCTGAGCAAGCTGCCAGCAGTTCAACTCCCTGGTGACGGTCACGAGATTTCGATTTTCGAACCACCAACACGTGAAAAACCTGATGCCATTTGAACAGCATGCATGGCCCTACGCATCCGAGATTCATGAGAACGAAAGACGGAATTGGGTGGACCGATAATACACTGGCTGCAGCCTAGCCGATCATAGTGCCACTTATGTAGGCTAAAAAAATAGTAGTTTATAGTTAAAATTATACTGTAACTGATTGAAATTGAAATGTAGTTGAAGATGATTTATTTGCCACAATTAAATTTAAAAATAGAAAAAATAGTTTAGCCCATTATAGACAATGTAAATGAATACAAAAGGAACAGGCAAAAAAGCTAAAAAAACAAAAAAATAAAATTTTATAAATAGTAAAAAATAAATAAAAAATTAGAAACTTAACCCGAGATAAATAAGGCCCAGATCCTGCTCGGCTTCTCCAGACCACAGTCCACCCAACCCATTCATTCAATCTTGTGCCACCAAATGCAGAGCACAACGTGATGACATTATTGATTACACTATTTCAGCGAAGCAGCATCCATTACACTATTTCAGCAAAAGATTATTCTGCCTGGTGTTGCCTACTCTTGTGGAGCAGTGCGCACGTTGTCTACTTGTCTGTACCAAAGGTTGGCTCGGTGCTGTATACTTGTCTGTACCATCATGTCCAGGACTAAGAATTCACACGAGACGTTACTTACCGTGTAGGCCAGTAAACAACTCGTCGTTTAACGGACGCGTGGAGCATATAATACCACGATATTTACACATGATGCATTACTTAGGCCCCGTTTGGCACAGCTCTAGCTCCGAGATCTATGCTGGATCTGTAGTTTGTTGACTAAATTAAAGTGATTTAAATATTTTTATTTAATATATAATATAAATGAAATGAATGCACTTAACATGCCTGCAACTCTAGATCCAGGATTTCCTAGAGCTACAGATGATCAGCTCTGCCAAACGGGGCCTTATTATTCTCTCCGTTCTTTCGTAGATAACTTCCTATAATCTATATATCAAATTTTAAAGTTTAATCACTAATAGATTTAAAACTATCTCAATTAACTATATAAAAATTATGGTTCTCTTCTCTTTTTTTACTTAGGATTTAGTTTTTACAGTAACTAACTTTCAAACGAAATAACTTTTTAAGGCAGAGTCTACAAGTCAATTGTAGTAGACACTGCCCCGACTTCATCTATATCGGTCAAAATCACGCGCGAGTATCTCTCTCCCCGTACCCTCTCTCGCGAATAGCTTCCGTGGTTGTTTGATGAGCCATGACTGTCTCTTGGATCTCCCTATACTAGCAATGCCTGCTCGTTTTGAGTCCAGGATCTCTACTCGTTACCAGGCCCGGCCCTGGGGGGCGAGCGGGGCGGCCGCACCGGGCCCCCAAAATTCAGGGGGCCCCTGGCCCATATACATACATAGTATATATACTATCCATCTACGGTTTATACTCTGTCCTCGGGCGACTTCTCGTGACCTCGTCTAGTCGTCTTCTTTCAATCTTCGTCGTCTCGTCTAGGGCAGTAGGGCGGCGCCGGCACGCACGCGGCACGCCGCGCGGCCCGCGCCGAGGGTGGCCGTCTCTCCGGACTCTGCCGCGCTACATCCCCGGTAATCCGCAGTAGAGCAGCCACTGACGACTGACGTGTTTCTGCAGTTCGGCGGTTCCGCACTTCCGCTAATCCGCTTTGGCGGCTTTGCATTGCATGCAGCATGCAGGTATCGGCGTGTCTCACCGAAGTACCGAACGTCGTTCCATTCCATAATAGCAAACCTGAAACCAACAACTCAACAAGCGTGCACATCATGCTCTGATGGCTGATGCTCATCTCATGCTAGTGTAAGTGTGTAACTAGTGTTATGCACATATCATATATACGAATATACGATTCTCCTCCAGCCGCGGAACTCCCAAACCAACAGGTACACATCTACAATACTTTATCATTGCTTCTTATAGTTTGCATATTAGAAATTTTTTAATCAATAATTAGTTGCTGTGGAGGAAGATGCTAATGTGAATCTAGAAGATGAGGGTCCTATGGAAGACCATGTCAACATCAACACAGATGATAACAATGTGAGTGATCATGAGCACATATTTAATTCATCTGCTACAGAATCTGCTAGTTTTGATGAACCAGTATTTACTAGAAATATTTATGATCCGATAAATTGGGGTAATCTTGATAACAAAGCAAGAGATATATTAGTGGAGAAGGGGCCTATAAGAGAAGAAAATATTGAATTTCCTTTGGATGACAACTCAAGACATTTTTCGTACAGTCATTGCCAAAGATATTGCAGCTCAAATGAATGTAGAGCCATCATTTCCAGTTAAGCGGCGTGTTCTTAGGAAGAAACAGTTTGATGAAATTGATTGTGATGAAGCAGTTTTGCAAGCTGAGAAGGAATTTGAAGTTAATTATTTTTTGTTATGGTTGATATGGCAATCAATTCATTGAAAAGTAGATTTCAAGAACTCCAAACATTCGGAAGTATATTTGGATTTTTAATGAGTTCAACAACATTGAAGTCATTGGATCGAACTGAATTAAAAGAATGTTGTACAAAATTTGCAGAAACTTTCTCTCTAGATGGTTCATCTGATGTTGTGTTAAATGATCTAATTTCTGAGTTAAGTGTTATGCAATTGACTTTATCAGATAAACCAATGTCTGCTATGGAGATCTTTGAGTTTGTCAGAGAAGCGGGTTGTTATCCTAATATTTCTATTGCTTATCGGATTTTATTTACTATGCCTGTGACTGTGGCATCAGCTGAAAGAAGCTTTTCAAAGTTAAAATTGTTGAAGAATCATTTAAGGTCAACAATGTCTCAAGAGAAGTTAAACGGTTTGGCAACTTTATGTATTGAGAAGAAATTATTGGATGAGATTGATATCAATACCATCATCAATGACTTCGCATCTAGAAATGTTAGAAGGAATTTTTAAGGTAATATCTATAAACTCTTTGATATGAATTTTTCTTTAATACATAACGCATTTTAAGTGTTTGTTGGTACAATTATATACATATATATGTATGTGTATATAGATTTATATTTACATATTTATACTAGGGCCCCTATTTCTAGTTTCGCCCCGGGCCCCTAAAATCCCAGGACCGGCCCTGCTCGTTACGTGACCGAAACCCCTTCAGTAACTCCTCAAGCGCCTTGAAGGAGTCGGTGATCTCCTCTATCTTCTTCTTGTCCAGATCGAAGAAGTATATAAGTGTGGTGATAACATGTATGTACTTCTCCAGAAACACACGTAAATTTAGAAATAGTAAAAACTAAGCCAAAAGACAGAAGTTTAAACTGAAATAAGCGGGCCTTAATCACGACGCCTGTATTGGCCTCTGGCTTTAAGGGGGTGTGCCCCTTCCTGCATGTATGGTCAGAACTCAGAACCGTCTGAAAGTGACCTGGAGCTCATCTGCTTGTTGTTCCTCGTGACACCAACAGTACTTCTTAATTATCATCTCGTGACCGACACTTGCAGTTCTTATTGACCTGATTTGATCTCAACAAGTTAAACGTTTCAAAGTTTGAATGAACTATCATAAAATAGTCACCGCAAAATACACAGCCTAAAAGTCACAGTAAATTAAAGGATGAATTTTGTAAGTTCGCAGTAGTAGCAAGCCTAGTAGGATACTACCCTCCAGTTACATAAGAATGGCATTTTGTGATACGTATAGTCAAATTTTATAAACTTTGATTATCGATATCTTTATAAATTTTTATATTGATAATATGAGAATGATACGTGTAGATTAGTCTAAAAACACTTTTGTCATATTATAATATCATTAGATTTATAAATATATGTATAATAAAAATTAACGATTAAAGTTGTGTTTTAAGGATTATGTTTATGTTCAAAATATCACTCTCTGGTGACCGATGGGAGTAGGATGTAAGTTTTGTATGCTATTAGGAGAACAGTAGTTGAGGAATCAATTTGCGTGACAATCGCTTAGCACTAAAAATGAAGTATTGGGATGTGCGTAAGAGCAACTCCATCCCATTAGTCATTTCTCCCTCTCTATTTCCTAAGATGAAGAGGCTAGCTATTATTTTCAGCTCTCTATTTGAGTTAGCATTCCAATGGCCTAGCTATTTGAGATGCGAGTGAGGAGGCGCTCGCCAAATCTAGCTAGCGGCCGAGAGAAAATAGCGACTCGATAAAAATGAAGAGGAGGATAAAGAACCGGTTGGAGTCCATTTCTTGAGTCATATTAGGTAAATATACAATGAAGAGCAGGATAAAGAACCGGTTGGAGTTGCTCTAAAGCTTCACTTTCGCACAATGCCCACGCATTGTCTATGGACAAACAAGCGCATAATTTGCACGACCAAGTGTAATTTAATCCGGAACGCAAATGATAATTTTGGCCTGTTGTTTGTTTGTTTGAGAGGGGGCTGTTGTTCTTTTAGGTTGATGACTTATAGTTTATAGCTTAAATATTTAAATTCTGACTGTTTATGAGAGGTAGTACACATAAGAAAAATAGTCATATGCGATTTTAGTAGGTACAGCTAAACTCAGTATACTTTTTACTATAATTTCCCTATTGATCATATTTTTAAAAAACATACTATTTAAAAACTAATTACTGTAGGCAGTACGAGCATGACCCGACTGAAACCGGTTCCAACCCAGCCATGTCTTGACTCCCAATTGAAACAGAACGGTGCTCCTTGTGACATATAGATTAGAGTTGCCGAACGAAAAACAATGTAGTATTTTGCCCGTCAACTGCGGCCCATATCTGACATTTATTCAGGTTTTGTGTATCTAGAGGGCTCAACACGGATGCAGCCAAGGACCAGTCAATTTGGGGATTTGTTGAGAATTGAGACCATGACTCGTTTTTGTAAGACTCTCTGCCCCTACAAAGCAATCTAGTGGATATACTGGTATGGTCTACAGAATATTATGTGGCTTTGATTAGGACTAGTGATCAGCTTTGAAGCACACGAGCATTTGACATATCTTTGTTTAATATATTTGACATATCTTTGTTTAATATATTGTGTGACATCATGGTTTGGCCTCCTGTAGAAAGAAACAAAATTAGGGGAGGTTTGGTTAGATTAATTTGTTTGTCACAAAGATGCCCAGAAGCAGTTTGAAACGTATAAAGAATTTTGAGTATATATTTGTCTGATTTGATGTTATTCCTCAATTATGTTAACGACGTCACAGCAAGCTTATTTCCAGTAAAATAATTAAAAACAATCGGTTGATTGAAAGAAATAGAAGTAAACAAATGAAAGGTGATGTCAGCGGTAGGCTTCAAATCTTTAGCATGAATACCCACTCGTAGATAAAAAAGGCATAAGCAAATACGTTTGATAAATACTGCAAGACTAAAATCAAAATATAATATGCACCAAGAGCAACCATAAATAGATGTCAAAGGCAAATTCATGACCCAAAAGGAATCGCCGTTTGGTAGGGAGATGGAAAGCAATGCGCCAAGGACCGTTTTGATGTTGCACACAGACATTCAGCATTGAACCATACTTAAAAAGCTAAGTAATCCCTTTGACGGCAACTTCACATGCCACTTGTTAGTTGGTAGTATCAAATGACTTGTGCATGATCAATCCAAAAGCCACTCCAGGATGACAACAAATTTATGCACAGAAACCTATGTTTATGTCTCTGTCTTCCTGATTATTTGCATGGACAGGTGGCGTGGACTGCGTCGTTATTTCACCGGACAAATTCATGCGGGCACATCGATGTAATCCTCTCGTCCTAAGCAAAGTCAAGAACAGGGCCAATGTCAATGGCACCAAGTGTGCATATTTCCTGTTATATAGTACTACGGGTGCTGTGCATCTGAATATCTGATACCGTACATTCTTTTGACAGCAAGTAGCATCTTCTGTTGTCGAAGAAAGATGCAAAGCGAACAGCTTGCCCAGGCAAGAAAAAGACGATGGGCGATCTGCACGAAAAAATACTCATAGCTAAGCTAACCTTGTGCCAGGAGCAAGCTCATGACCGTTGTTTGTTGCTTTAGTGTGATTCCAAGTAAAGCAAAGAATACCCAATGGTGGCCGGGATCTACTAATCATGTTTACTGCTTAGTGCTACTACTACTACCCACAAGGTACTCTCGACGAAGGCAAAACGGAAAAGAAAAGGAGGAAGGGAGGTACACCTTTTCTGTACAAGCCCAGATAGGATATGCCTCCATAAATCAACTCGTTGATAACTGGGCCTTTTCAACTTGTTCTTTCATTCCTCTCTTCAAACCAGCCTGTTTCCATTTAGGCCCACATGCTTCCATCCCTGCTACTAATTTGTTCCTTTCCATCGCCCTCCCGTTTAGAGCTGGGCGCCTGGGCCGGTGCAATGCTACGTCAGATTTCGGGAGCCGCGGTGGCAGCGAGGGTGCGAGGGGCCGCGGCCCGCTGATGCGCCCGCCGTCTTACCGGCATGCGGCGGCGGCGTGCCCGCGTACGAGAGCGCGGGTGCGAACTGGGCTCGGCGGATGCTACTGAAGTCTGCGGGATGCGACTCTATGCGCGGCGAGAAGGACGGGCCCACAAGGCTTGGCGGCTCGGGCTTGCGTCATCCGCCGCGCGGGGCATTGGGCTGCCGTTCGTTCCGCCCAACCTGCATCTGCACGTGGGTTGCCAGACGCAGCTTGGTCGCGCGGTTGGGATAGGCCGCTCCGAGCAAAGCTGTGACGCGTATCGCGCGGAGCCGCGGGAAACAGCGGCTTCCAGCCCAAATGCTAGTGCCAACGCCGGCGCTGTGGATCCGCCCCGGACGCCGATTAACTGTGTGCTCGTGGGCTCGTGGCACCGTCTGCGCGACTGAACTCAATTACCCTTCTTGCCTATGCGATTCTTTCTTCACACACACACACAATAAGATGTCAATTGTTCATGTATTTAGCATTGCAGCCATATTGTTTTTCATTTTTGACTCTTAATATCCGTTTTTACAAAATAACCTCTCTCCAAGCTTGAAAGCGACAATAGATGACACTTGTCACCTATCGCGCCCCCATTGCTCGGCAATACGGGTGGCGCACAGCAGGAGGCTGAAGCGCAGGAGGGGACGGCAGAGGCGCGGCAGTGGATGGGCCTGGGTGCTACCGAGCTGCCCTTGCTCGCAATAGCTTGCCAAGATGCTCCTGCTTGGTGGGTGCTACTGAGCGCCACCAGCTCGGCAGCTAGCCTCAGGGGCACGCGCACACAGGCAAGGGCAAGGCGCCGAGGAATCACAGGCAAGAGCAGTGTGTGTGCGTGGTTTGGCTTCTAGCGCGAGGGAATTGCGAGGCGACGCGACGTTAGATTTTTGTTTTATTCGCACGTTAATTGCGCTGTCGTTCACAAGCGCATATAAAATACAAATCGTGGTCGATTTCCTATCGAGCAAGAGCGCAGCGAGGGAGGGGAATGAAGGAGAGATTTCCTACTGAGCAAGAGCGCAGGGGGGAGGGGAAGGAAAAAGATATTTCCTGCCAAGCGAGAGCGCAACTATGATTTACAATCCTCGCAATTAAAAGCATTGTGGAGATGACGAATATCTTCAGAAAGGTACGCTTCATTCGCATCGAGCAAAGCACTTAATGTATCCTTAGTGTTTTATTAGCGTAACTGTAGTTTTGTAATATAGAATGCGCTACGTAACAATGTTTAGTTGACGGATGTGTTTCTGTAAATAGCCATATTTATTTATTGTAAATAGCTACAAAAATACAAGCCAAAAAAATAGCTTAAATAATTTTATATATGTCCGCACATATATATATTTATTGCTCTTGTGCAATTATAGGAAACTGCAGAAAATGATTGGTTGGTACGCACTGTGTATGCCTAATTAGTGTTGTAATTAGCACTAATCACATTTAATTAATGTTAATCATATTTAATTAGTACTAATTGCAATAAATTACTATCAGTGTGCATTTAATCATAGCGAAAAGCTAGTGCAAGAAGAAAATTTTGAATAGCACTAAATAATTGTAATTTGCTAAAATGGATGTTCGGGGCCACATTTGGAGGAAAAGTGGCTACACTATGCGAACTGTTCCCCGTTTTTGTAAAAAGGTGAAGAAAATATGCGCCGCTATTTGTAGTGTACTGGTGCATGCAAAATTTAGAAAATATGTATATACGTACGCGGCGTGATTATTCTCAGTTATGGTCAGTTGTATTTTGCATTGTTTGATACCAATAAACTATTTTATGTACTGCAGGGAATGGTTGTTGGTTGCGATGTTGCACGTGGCACATTGTTGGACCCATCTTAGGATGGGCAGCATTGTTGTTGGATGTGGTCGAGCGGTGATGGAACACCCCCTTTGTTCTCCGAGGAGCTTGGGAGGATTGGTCTCTCGATGATTAGTACGTTTCAAACTGCGGTGGGCCGGGTTGCTGCCCATAGCAAAGATGATGCACATTTGGTGATTGTTCACGCTGGACTCGCTGCTTCTATCGACACTCGTTGACCAATGGAGGCGAGAGATCCACACATTTTACTTTCGGTGGGGGAGATCAAGGTGCTAAATAGAGAATAGTGGGGTAGTAGCGGATTGATGTCCGTATAGCGGATAGCGGGTGATATATTCTAATAGCAGAATCTAAAAAACACTAACAATTTTGAGTTACTCAGGTATATATATCGTGATTCATGATTTATTAACCTAAACATATGTCTTGGATTCCTGGGTAGCATGCATGTTCCCAACTTTCCATCAAGAAATGTGCAAAGGTGCGTCTCAAAGACATTTGCTCCAGGTTGCATTGCATATTCGCATGCATGATGACTGAAACCTTTTCAATAGCTCTTCATGCACCTTGAGAGCCCCAGTTATCTCTTCTATCTTCATCTTTGTGAGATCTTGGGAATACATGAGAGTAGTTACTACCGGTAGGAATCTTTATGGCAGAATCCTCAAGTATTTCTTCACAACCACCTCATCTTCTTGTTTGTCACCAAGAGATTTGATCTCATTTACGACTTCATTGAACTTCCTTGAGAATTCTTCCATTGTCTAGCTCTCTCCCATCCTCATTGCTTCAAATTCGCTCCGTAGTGTTTGGAGTCGAACTTCCTTTACTCTGTCAACGCCTTCGTGTATTGTCTGCAGCGTAGTCCAGGCATCTCGCGCCGTCTCCTTGTCGATCAATTGTCGCATCATTGAATCCGGCACAGTTTGATAGATCACCACCAATGCCATCTGGTCTAGTCGATCATCAATTATTTTGTCCTTTGCCTTTGGATCAACAGCGCCCCATACTCCCGAAGCACGCATGCTGGCCTTCATCTTCATGGACCAGATCGGATAATTATCCGAGCTGAGGAGAGGATATTGCAGCGACACACTCTCCTTGGCTTTTGAAGTCTCTTCCATACCTCTAATACCACATGTTGCAATCCTTACAACTGCTCCTAGGACTTTCCGACCGCTTACGACCACTCACGACCACCTCCCGCGGTGAAAGCATCTAGGCCCCTAAAAATGGTTTTGATAATTAATGAATTTATGTGAATATGGCACTAATTTGTTCAATAAGCGTTTAAAAGGTTTAGCCCATAAGTGGATAACGAGAAGCATGTCAAGGATAAATGTGAAGATAAAAAATGGCTCAAGGTAAAGGTATACTTAGAATATGATCCCTTTTTATTTTTTACCGGTCTTAGAAGAAAAGGTGGAAGACTGAATTATAGGTTAAATGTCGTACCATAAAGAGGGATCGTGACAAATAGCTTGATAGCATAATTATTATGCTATTTGGATCAAATTAGGATCATGCATTCATTCAAAATATGATTTAATAGTCAAATCTGTACTCTGTCTGGAAAACCGAAAGTACCGAAGTTTTTAACGTCGGAACTACCGTAGAGCGGAAGTTCCGTAGCTAAGAACGGTACTTCCGACGCTCGAAAACTCCGAAAATCCGAACGGAACCTTCTTCCAAAGAGCACCCCGAGTGCTCGGTGCTCTGTCCGGACAACCGGAAGTACCGGCATGCAAAATACGGTACTCCCGCTTGCCGGAAGGTCCGGCCTCTGAGCAGAGCCTTTTTTTTCTAGAAAGCACCCTCCGGGTGAATTTTAAGGTTTGCGGAATCGGAAGTACCGGTGGTTTAACGCCGGAACTACTGTTGGAAGCGGTAGTTCTACTGTATGAAGCGGTACTTCCGGAGTACGGAAGCTCCAGTGGCAAGGGTGGAACCTTTTTTCCAGAGAGCGCCAACTTCTGGTTCCGGCCCAAGCAGTAGTACCGCGCCGACTTCCCGGAACTACCGCAGATCGGAAGTACCGGATTTATAACGGTGGTAGTACTGCGCCGACTTTCAAACGGCTAGTTCAGATCTTCTGGCATAGCCGTTCTGCCGCGCCAGAGCCGGAGCGGAAGTACCGCAGGCCAATGGCCTGTGGTACTTCCGCTCACCCTAATTTTTTCTGAATATTTCTTCAAATGGCTAGTTTTGGTTGATGGGGGTATAAATACCTGTACCACTGCTCAAGGATAGATGTTAGAGACCCCATTGAACATTTTTTAGCATTGAGCATTCACTTCACACCTTTTTTCTCCTTGTGCATTCAATTGAGGTGGTTGGTGCAAATAGTGCATTACATTGAATAGTTTGATCCTTTGGCACTTGTTTGTAATCAAGTGAAGCTCGTGGTTTATTACTCTTGGTGATTGCCAGCATCTAGACGATTGGGTGGAGGTTGATCGGTGATTTTCTCAAAGAAGTTTGTAAGAAGGCCCGATGTTCATGTGAAGGTTGGAGCTCACTTACCCGGAGTGGGAAAAAGCTACCACTAATGGATTGGAGGTGCTTCGGCTTAATTCGTGGAGCTAGTCCAATTCGTTTGGGCTAACCTCAACGTGTATTAAGGGAAACCAACAAGTTTCCGAACACCACGGTAAAACATCGAGTGTACTTGTTTCCTCTCTTATTTCTTCTAGCTCTTATTTGTTACCTTTATCGTGATCATTTATTTGAGATAGAGCTAGTGTTGATACTCTACTTGACTAGAATTGTGTAGGTATTAAGTGCTTTACACTCTTGTTATATTAAAATTGTAGGGACTTAATTAAAAGATAAGAAAATTTAAAAACCTCCTATTCACCCCCTCTAGTTGGTTATCCTTGATCCTACACGCGGCCGTTCGACCACTCAGACAGCTCCTCCGATTCACTCAGACGTCTGCTGAAGTTTTGACTGCACTTCTCTGCCACTGTGCTGATCTTCCTTCGACCCCGCTTGAATTACAGTGATCACAGCTCCCTACGACCACGCAGTGATTCTACCGATCACTGTTCATCGTGGTCGAAACACCCTTTCGACCGCGTTCAAGTCTCCACGGTGTGGTCGAAGCCTCTTCCGACCACTTACACCGTGGTCGAAGGCACCTCCGAGTCCTCACAACATGGTTGAAGCCTTCACAACTTGGTTGATAGCCCTTCCGACCACGTTCTGTTACAACTCTTCTTTAGGGATCTCCTAGGGTTTAGATCTAGCGGGTTCCTTTTCTATTGCATTCGGGTTCTTGAGTGCTACACTGAGAGGGAGAGAGGGGTACCAACCTTCCGACGTGGAGGAGGAGGAGTTGGCCATCGCGGGGACGCTCGGTGAAGTCTGCGCACGGGCAGCGACGGTCGGGGAAGAGGTGCGAGGCTCCTCGGCGGCGACGTGTCCCGGGCGGCGGCGACCTCCCTGGCGGCGGCGCAGATCCGGCGAAGGAGACGACGGTGGTGCTTCCCGTCGCTAGAGCACCACCCTCTCAGATCGGGTTAGGGTTTTGTTGGTGGGTCTGGCGGCGGCACGGTGAACCTTGGTATTCGTGCCGCCCCGGCCCCCACCTCTTTTATATGGCGCTGGCGACAGGGGCCCACCAGCCAAATGGGCTAGGCGCCCCCGATCAGGGCGCGAGCAAGGGGGGATTTGGCCGTTGGGCCAAATCCCCTGAGATCATTCTAACATTCTCCCCCTTGATCTCAATCTATACTTTATCTTTAATTACTTTTGACTTTACACATTCCATCACAGATTAGTGCATAGAACATGTCTCATCGTCACGGTCAATCGCCGATAGATTCAACAGCTACAATACACCTCTCTGTTCTGAAATAGTTACTTTAATCTTTTGGGCCATCTTTTAGTCCAGGAATCATAGGCTTTCCCTTAAACCCATGCCGGCTATATGTTCTCTGAACACGTTAGGTGGTAAGCCTTTAGTAAGCGGATCCGCTAGCATATTTGCGGTACTTATATGCTCAAGACTTATAATTTGATCCCGAACTTTATCTTTCACAACATAGTACTTTGTGTCAATGTGTTTGGCAGCACCCCTTGACTTATTGTTGTGGGCATACGTTACTGCGGGTTCATTATCGCAGTACAACTAAGTGGTCTATTGATGTCGTCAACCACTTTTAAACCGGGTATGAACTTCTTTAGCCAGTTCACCTGCCCCGTAGCCTCATAACATGCTACAAACTCGGCATACATTGTGGACGATGTAGTGACGGTTTGCTTTGAGCTTTTCCACGATATAGCTCCTCCTGCGAGAGTGAACACATATCCGGATGTAGACTTTCTATCATCTCCCGCAAATTCAGAATCTGTATACCCCACTATATGGAGTGAATCAGATCTTCTGTATGTCATCATGAGGCCTTTTGTTCCTTGCAAATAACGCAAGACTTTCTTTATCAATTTCCAATGTTCTATTCCAGGATTGCTCTGGAATCTGCCAAGTAACCCGATAACAAATGCTAAGTCAGGGCGTGTGCATACTTGAGCATACTGTAAGCTTCCGACAGCTGAAGCATATGGAACCGCTTTCATTTGATCGATCTCATACTGGTTCCTGAGGCATTGAAAATCCACATATCTGTCGCCCTTGACTATAGGTGCAGGTGAAGGACTACTTTTATGCATACCAAATTTCTTTAAGACTTTCTCTATGTATGCCTTTTGTGACAGTCCCAATATCCCCTTGTTTCTATCCCGGTGAATTTCGATCCCTAGAACGAACGAAGCTTCACCAAGATCTTTCGTATCAAAATTTGAGGACAAAAACTTCTTTGTCTCCAGTAGCAGACTGACATCACTACTAGCCAGTAGGATATCATCCACATACAGGATTAGGAAGATAAACTTCCCATCTTTAAACTTTGCATAAACACAGTTGTCCTCTACATTCTCTTTAAACCCAAATTTTCTTATTGTACTGTCAAACTTCAAGTACCACTGTCTTGAAGCTTGCTTTAACCCATAAATCGATTTCTTTAGGCGGCATCCCATTCTTTCATTTCCTTCCACGACAAAACCTTTCGGTTGTGCCATGTAAACATTTTCCTCCAAATCCCCATTAAGAAATGTCGTCTTTACATCCATCTGATGTAACTCTAAATCATAATGTGCTACTAATGCCATTATGATTCTGAAGGAATCTTTACATGAGACTGGAGAAAAGGTCTCATTGTAATCAATCTCTTCTCTTTGCGTAAAGACTTTTGCCACAAGTCGCGCTTTGTATCTTTCTATATTCCCTTGGGAGTCAAGCTTTGTCTTGTAGACCCATTTACAGCCTACTGTTTTGGCTCCTTTAGGAATAATTTCCAAGTCCTAGACTTTATTAGTCTTCATGGACCTCATTTCCTCTTCCATGGCCTCAACCCATTTTGAGGAATTTTCGCTTCTCATGGCTTCTTCAAATGAGGTGGGATCATCCTCCATTTGAAATTCCTCTGTATGATAAATCTGATAATCATCAGAAATAGCTGATCTTCTTACTCTTTGAGACCTCCTCGGGGCCTCCTCATTTGGTACATCTTTTGTTTGAGGCTGCTGTTGCTCCCCCTCATCTGTGGCAATAGGTTCTATAGGATCCTGAAGAACAAGTTCCTCATTATCATTCATTGTTGCCACAGGAGGAACAATAACAGGTGCTGGCACCACAGTGTCTTGCACCGTCGGTGCAGCGACAGCAGGTAGTGTGAAGAATGGCTCTTGAATCATCGGAGTGGGCGCATACACCCGCTTCTCTTCAAGGTCAATCTCACGAGCTACCATGCTCCCCCTCATCATTTCATCCTCTAAGAAGACAGCGTGTCTCGTTTCTACAAACTTTGTATATCTATCTGGACAGTAGAAACGAAACCCTTTTGACTTTTTAGGGTAGCCAATGAAATGGCAACTTACTGTTTTGGGATCAAGCTTCCCAAGGTTTGGGTTAAATACTTTAGCCTCAGCAGGACTCCCCCATACACGTAAGTGGTTTAGTGAGGGAACTCTTCCTGTCCACATCTCGTACGGTGTTTTGGGCACCGACTTACTAGGCACTCTGTTGAGAATATGAATGGCGGTTTTCAACGCCTCCATCCATAAACTCAATGGCAGTGTGGAATAGCTCATCATGCTTCGCATCATATCCATCAGGGTACGGTTGCGTCTTTCAGCTACTCCATTTTGCTGAGATTCGCCCGGTGTAGAATACTGGGCCACTATGCCATTTTCCTGTAAAAACCTCGCAAAAGGTCCAGGAACTTGTCCATATGGGGTATGTCGACCGTAGTACTCCCCCCACGATCAGATCGGACTATCTTAATCTTTAAATCGTGTTGGTTTTCAACTTCAGCCTTAAATATCTTGAATTTATCCAAGGCTTCATTTCTTTCTTTGATTGGATAAATATATCCATAACGGGAGTAATCATCCGTGAATGTTATGAACGAGTCATAACCATCCACACTTTTCACAGGAAAACGACCACAAATGTCTGTGTGAACAATTTGTAGAACTCATGTGCTTCTTTTAGCGTCTTTTTTAATTTTCTTTACATATTTTTCTTTAATGCATTCTCTGCATTGTTCTAAGTCTGAGAACTCTAATAGAGGAAGAATTTCATTCTTAACAAGTCTTTCTATTCTCCCCCTTGAAATATGGCCTAAACGACAGTGCCATAATTTCGACGATTCATTATGAGTTCTCTTTCGTTTTCTGTTCGCATTCACAGGCGAGGATATACGCTCATTCACATCACATACGAAATTCACATTTTCACGAAGTGACAACAAATGAAGCTCATTCTGTAAGATGGCAAGACCAACACATTCTTTATTAAACATTATTTCACACTTGCCATTTCCAAAATTACAATCATAACCATCTTTGTCCAAATTTGAAACACTAATCAAATTCCTCTGTAAAGAGGGAACAAAAAGGACATCTCTAAGTAAAAGATTGGAGCCATTAGCTAACTCTAATGAAAGATCGCCAACGGCTTCAACTTCAGCTTGGACTCCATTTGCAACTTTAATGCATCTTTCGTTTCTTTGCGTAGTCCTCGTCGAACGGAATCCCTGTAAAGAATTAGCAACATGAACAGTTGCTCCTGAGTCAATCCACCAAGTGGATTTCGAATATTGCACATACAGGGATTCATTTATAAAGGTAATAATGTTCTCACCTTTCTTTGCCATTATCATCTTTAAATAATCAGGACAGTTCTTCTTGTAGTGTCCCGTCTTTTTGCAGTGAAGACACTGATCTTTGTCTACAGCAAATTTGTTCTGTTGAGGTTGATGGACAGAGGCTTTTCCCTTGTTCTTTGAGAAGGATGTACTGTTGAAGTTCTTTTTCTTGTTATCCTTCACATAGTTGATAGATCCACCATGTGAGGATTTAATTCTTTCCTCCTCTTGCACACACACAGCTATGCATTTCTCCAAGTCCCATTTCTCGGGCTGCATATTGTAGTTGACAACAAATGTGTCAAACTCTTTGGGCAAGGAAGCAAAAACCAAATGAATAAGGAACTCATCCTTGAGAGCCAAATCCATTGGTTTAAGCTTGGATGCCAAGTTGCTCATCCTCAGTATGTGCTCTCTTATGCCACTGCCACCACCAGAGTACCTCTCTATCACAAGTTGTTTAATCAGCTGTGTAGCATAAGTCTTTGAAGAGCCAGTAAACTGACTCTTTATTCTCTCAAGGTACTCTGTGACAGTGTCACACTCTGCGATTGAGCCCACAATAGCAGGCTCAATCGTGTTCTTTATCACAGCCATACATTTCTTGTTGGCTGTGGTCCATTTCTTATGATCAAGGTCATAAGACATCTGTAAGGGAGCATGATCCCTTTGTCTTTTCTGCCATGCAGTATCATCCTCATTTTGTTCCCTCACTGGTGCCAAAGGCTCAGTGGGACGTGCTGTAGTGAGGACCCAGTCCACCTCAGCCAAGATAAACGCTAAGTCTATCTTTTTCTTCCACTCTCCATAATTATCACCTTTGAGAGTGGGGATCTCTCTGATACAACCCATCAAGTTGTATCCGCCTGAAAATTTAGTTCAATAAAGTGAGAACATAACAGGAAAAAATTATATGCCTTATTTCCAACGTTGGTCAAAATTACGACATACAATTTAAATCAATTTTATCTATACATTAAATCTACATCACCGTTGGGCAGAAATAGAAATAATGCATAAAAAACATCAATTAAAAATTATAATACTGTTATTATCAACGTTGGTCAGAAAATAACAATATCATAATTATCTGGGATTTATCTCTATTTTTCCAAAATTAAATTCTCCCGTTGGTTCGAATTTAATAATGAAAATCAATCAACATTAACTTTTGCAGCGGAAACTGTAATTATTCTAAAAATAATTCAATATTCAGAAGCATTATACAGTACACTTTTAATCTCTGGAAAATTAACAGGTTGGTGCAAAAAATTACAGAGATTTTGGATCAAATTTCAATCAAATTCATTCAAAAGGCTTCTGAAATAACAATAAAAAATCCATTAACAAAATTTACTGTTCATTTAGCCATTTTGGCCCATTCGGCCCAGCCACGGCCCACGGCGTGCCGGCCTCTTTTTCCCCGCGCGGCCCAAAGGCGGCCTGCTCTCCCCGCGCCTTACGCGCGCGCTCGCGCTCCCCCGCGCCCAGGCCGCAACCTGGGCCTGGGCCGGGAATGAACTTTCCCGCCTGGGCCGAATGTGGCCTGCTCTTTCTCAGCCGTCCGATCGGATCCGATCTGATCGGACGGCCGACCGCGCGCCCTGCGGGGATCAAACACCCGAAACCCTAACCCTAGCCCCATTCTCGCCGCGCCTCCTCCCGAAAACCACGGACGGGCGACGGCGCGCGCGCTCGCGCAGAGCGGCGGCGGCGGCCCGCGCGCGGAGAGGAGCGGCAGCGGCGCGGCGCGGCGGCCCCAGCGTAGCGCGACGGCGCCATGGTAGACGCGGCGCACGGAGGGGCAACCCCGAGCGGAGCGTGGCGCAAGCGGCGACGGCTCGCACGACGCCCGCGCAGGTCGGCGACGGCGCGACGACGGCCCCGAAGCGAGGCGGCGCGGCGACGGCCCCGATGCGGCTCGGCGGCGCGCCCACGCGACGCCCGCACAGACCGGCGACGCGGGTAAGCCCCTTCCTTTTCACTTTCTTTTTCCGTTTTCTCGGGTTAGGGGGTTCTTTCTCTTTTCTTTTCCCATGTAGATCTACCACTAGGCATGGCTCTGATACCATTGTTAGAACTCTTCTTTAGGGATCTCCTAGGGTTTAGATCTAGCGGGTTCCTTTTCTATTGCATTCGGGTTCTTGAGTGCTACACTGAGAGGGAGAGAGGGGTACCAACCTTCCGACGTGGAGGAGTAGGAGTTGGCCATCGCGGGGACGCTCGGTGAAGTCTGCGCACGGGCAGCGACGGTCGGGGAAGAGGTGCGAGGCTCCTCGGCGGCGACGTGTCCCGGGCGGCGGCGACCTCCCTGGCGGCGGCGCAGATCCGGTGAAGGAGACGGCGGTGGTGCTTCCCGTCGCTAGAGCGCCACCCTCTCAGATCGGGTTAGGGTTTTGTTGGTGGGTCTGGCGGCGGCACGGTGAACCTTGGTGTTCGTGCCGCCCCGGCCGCCACCTCTTTTATATGGCGCTGGCGACAGGGGCCCACCAGCCAAATGGGCTGGGCGCCCCCGATCAGGGCGCGAGCAAGGGGGGATTTGGCCGTTGGGCCAAATCCCCTAAGATCATTTTAACACGTTCAACTCTTTACAACGTGGTCGAAACCTTCCAATCACGTTCAAACTTTACAACGTGGTCGAACGCCTTCCAACCACGTTCAAACTTGCTCTGCTGCGGTCGAACGTCTTCCGATCACACTCAAACTTTCTTTGCCGTGGTCGTATCACCTCCCGACCACGTCTTCTTCAGGTTTGCCATGGTCGAGCGTCTTTCGACCATGCCTGCTGATGTTTTGCCGTGGTCGAAGCCCCTTCCAACCACGTTTGCCGTGGTCGTAAGCTGGTTTCGACCACATCTGCGAGATCACACAATACTCAAGTTTTTCCTTCTCTTTTTCTTTACTTCTCGCATTGATCTGATTACAAGACTCCTCCCCTTTTATACTCGGCTCTACAACTTTTGCTCGGGTTTCGACTATGAACACAACTCGATTCTGACTCCGATTACAACTCGATTTTGACTTCGACTGCAACTCGACTTCGACTACGACTTTCGACTGCGATTACAACTCAATTTCGATCATGACTATTTTTAAACATAACTTCTAAACAAGATTATTTCCAACATTCAACATCGCTTGCGGGCCGATGTGCCTGGCGCAGCCGCTAACCACCGTGGAGTGGTACCTCGTGTTCGTCTGCCTGGCCGTGGTGCTGTCCCAGCTCCCCAACCTCAACTCCATCGCCGGCGTGTCGCTGGTCGTGGCGGCCGCGGCGGTCGGGTACTGCACCATGATCTGGGTCGTGTCCGTGGCCAAGGGGAGGGTGGCCAGCGTGTCCTACGAACCGGTCAAGGCCACGAACGATGTGGACGGCGCAATTGGTATCCTGAATGGCCTCGGCATCATTGCTTTCGCATTCAGGGGGCACAATCTTGTACTCGAGATTCAGGTCAAATCCAGAAAAAAATGTTTTTTTTCCTTTTTCTCCATTGCTTATGCCCATTGAAATGATGAAGAAAGGTCACTGAGTGTGTTCGATTTGTAGGCCACAATGCCATCTACTCTGAAACATCCTTCTCATGTGCCCATGTGGAAGGGCGTCAAGGCTGCGTAAGTCATCGACGCGTTCTGCTTGTACCCCGTAGCTATTGGTGGCTTCTGGGCTTATGGCAACCAGGTACCCACAGCATATACATCCCTTAGCTCTTAAAGTAGGTGCTAACAAAAACTCATCATATCTCTCTCCACAAGACTCGTTATTAGCTACTTTTAGTTTAACTCTTAGCATCATCTTTTGGTGCTAAAATCAGGTACTTAGCTACGAAACATTCAACTTTTCTAGCCTTATCACCATCTTTCAAGGTTTGCTTTGGTGCAATGTAATTTAGGCTTACCACCTATTCCTTGCATCTGATTCACAACTGGTCTGTTTGTAATACCGTTCGTTCGATGCAGATACCTGCCAATGGCATCCTGACTGCACTGTACAAGTTCCACAGCCGCGACGTGTCCTGGCTGGTGGTGGGTCTCGCCGCGCTGCTGGTGATCATCAACTGCCTTACCACGTTCCAGATATACGCCATGCCGGTGTCCGACAACATGGAGGCCGGGTACGTGCACAAGAAGAGCCGGCCGTGCCCGCGGTGGCTGCGCGTGGGCTCCCGCGCCTTCTTCTATGCGGTCAACCTCCTCATCGCCGTCGCGCTCCCGTTCCTGTCGGAGCTCGCCGGCCTCCTTGGAGGGATCTCGCTGCCGGTCACGCTGGCGTACCCGTGCTCCATGTGGGAAGCGATCAAGAAACCCGGGAAGGGCACCGCGATGTGGTACGTCAACTGGGCTCTGGGAAGCCTTCCCTCGTCAGTTCGGCTTGAGCTCCTGGTTTATTTTTTACTATTCATAAATTTCGTTTTTTTTGAACTTTTAGCTTTTTGTTGAGCTTTTTTGCCGGTTCTTTTTTCCTGTATTCGTTTGTATTATACATATTGGGCTAACATATTTTTTATATTTTTAAATTTTTTTAATTTAATTATTCTAAATAAGTTTCTGTCAGCTACAGTGTTTTTTTCAGTCAGCTACAATGTTTTTAGCTATAAGCCATGAGCTTTTAAGCCCAACTGATCACCTCGGTATGGGTTTAAGCTTCGTGCTCATAGTTGGGAACCTGTGGGGCCTTGTGAAAAAGGCTTGCATGTACGGTTCTTCAAGCCTGCTGATTTCCAGTAAAAACATGCAAAACTCGTCAACCAACGGGATACATAATGCAATATAATCATAATGTTGTATCTTTTTCTCCGAGAAATATATGGCGTTGTATCTTCAAATGTTGATCTTTTTAGAAGCAATGTTGAATTAACACTTCAACATACTCTGGATCGGCAGTTAATCTTCTGTTCTTGTGGTTGTGGTGTTAGTGGCCATCAATCTTCACATCAGCTGATATCCATGCATGGTGGCTATTGACTACTGTCAAGCATGACAACAAGGATGGCACATGAGAGCAAAACGGACAATGAGATACAGAACGAACCATATCTCAGTTGTACATCTGAACATAAGCTGTTACATTCCCTGAGTTCTATCTCGGAATTTAATGAATGATGGAGTACACATCTCTTTTGAAGCTATCAATGTATATTCAAGCATACTCTGGTCAAGCTAATGGCATCGGTTAACCCAGACGCAACATCTAGGAAACAAAAAGGGGCATAAACTGTATATGAATAATGAGCCACAAGTACCTCTATCATATTACTATATGCATTATACTTCCTGATGTTTTCCACATATAGAGCACATTAACAGCACCGGCAGCAGATTACATCTCGGCATGTGTATGGTCGAGCTCTGGCTTCTAGTTCCTCCAGTGGGGGCACTGCTTCCAGAACATATCCCTTCTGTCTAGAGAGGCAGAGATCATAGAGGTTTCTGCAAATACCTTTGCTGAATGGATAAACCTTGCTAGGGACTCCCCTGAAAATGGCGCAGTTCCAAATGATTCGTCACTGGTGCTCTAAGGACAAGCAAATATACGGAGCAAAAGGGTGAGCCTTCAGCCATCTATACCTTAGGTAAGAAATTCGCTTCCTTCTGGCAATTTCATATGTTGTTTGGTTCGTAAGAGCAAGGTAACTGCAGATATATACACAAGCTCATGAATACAATGATCAGCACCAGCAAGTGTTCTACCGAAGGACCAATGTCGATTTTGTGCCTTTGCAACACATAAGATACTCAGCTCTTCAACTATTTTGGTGCAAGTTTTAGAGTGGTAATTCTTATCAAGCTTAAGTCAGCAATGTATACTTTCGTGATTTCATCAATTTAACAAAATATGGATTGAAGAGAACTTAAGTTCGATAGCTACTGTTATTATTTTCTTTTCAACTATTGTGTTCTGCATTGAGATGGCTAAAATAACTCAATTATTGTAAGGCATATAAAGGGGAAAAAAGGCTTACGTATGAAACATCAACAAGAGCAGCAAGACTATGAGGATTAATATCAATGCTACCAACAGTATCGAACCGATAAAACCCTTCCACCTGTCCATAAAAAATCAAATAAGATGCTCAGCTAAGATGCCTGGCAAAGGAAACTGAAGACCAAAACCAGACGAAGTCTTATGAGTGGGCAAACTAGATCTAAAAGGGTTAAGAACAACATACCAGGACTCGTTGATATCCAAATGTAAGAACTGAATGTAGAGAGCAACAGTCCAAACAGCTAAGATTGTTTGTTCGAATATGTACCACCTAGAAAATGTCAATTATGCAATGAGAATAGCTGGATAGACTTTCAATGCGTCATAAAATAGAACACCATAAACTCACATATGTATATTCCAATGTATCAGAAGTGTCATACAGCACTTTTTTAGAATACATCTTTACAGGACATTAAATTTTTTTTTTAAAAAAAAGAAATGCAGCAGAGATGCAGTGGGATTAAGGAGGGAAAAATATACTTGGGATTGAACCATTTTACACCCCCCTAGATGGTACAGAGAAAATAGAAGAGAAAGATAACGTAGGCTAAAGCATACTGACCATAGTTGTAACATTCCCATTACATGGATGTACCTACTACTACCCACATATAGTGGAGGCAGACTTATTAAAAGTCCAAGAACCATTAGTCTTCTTCTCATTATTTCTCCTCACCTGCTTTGATCAAATAACAATTGGATTATCATTGGCTTGCTTCCATTACAAAACAATCAGGAGTCCAGGACCCAAAGGAGAATGATATTGGCAACAAGGTAGCACTAAAAATCTACATGTGCAGTAAGTTCGGAGTTAAGACTCAGCATGACCCCCACCCTCCTCAAGAGCACATTCATATAGCATGATAATAAGCACCATATGTCTGGATTATGGTGGATAGGAGGTATAGGTTGAAGGAAGAAGAGTCCTGCCAGTTCCCACTACATCAATACCACGGGAAAGGGTGGGAATGGGAATTGGTACACAATTGACAATTCCAATTGCAGCCAAGCAGATCCTTGATAAGAATTAAGATAAAGAAAGTACGAGGGCGTGACTTGGTTATTAGGTAAAAGGCATGTTGTCATAGACGTGGGCCTTAGGCCAATCGGGTTATTATTAGGAATTAGAGATTGGTTTCTATTTGAGTTAGAGATTAGTTTCCTTGTATTAGAGATATATTTAGAGATATGATATGAGTTAGAGATATAATTGGGATTAGATTCTATCTGTTAGGGGAAGCCATCTATATAAGGAGGCTATCACATGCTATTGGAATCAATCAGAGAATTATCATAGTCTTCCTCATTTAGTCTCTCTCTCTCCTTCTACGTCGACGCCATCCGGCTATCCTCTCGGTGGTATTTATCCCTCATGAACTAAGGTTCATAACACATGTCCTCCATTATGACCTAACTTCTGCATGGGAGGCTTCTGGATTTATAGAGTTCCAGCCAAGAAACTGGAAAAGAATGACCGTGTGGTGACTGAGGGTGCCTTTGGTTGAGCTTTTGGGAGCTGCTTTTGCTTCCAAAAAGCCAAAAGTCAACCAAAGGGGTGAAAACCAGAAGCTGCTTTTTCAGAAGCAGCTACTTTTGGGTAGTACAGTTTTGAAAGCACCTTGGACCCTGCTTTTGGCTTTCTGCTTTTTGAAATGGTGAAAATAGAGAGTTGTTTCACAGTTGTTTCAAGGAAAATAGAGATAGGAGGTAAGTTTTATACTTGTTTGAACCAAACAGCTTATAGCTTTTCCACAGCCCACAACCTACAGCAGCTTTTCCACAGCCCACAGCTCACAGCAGCTTTTTCAGAAGCCACAGCTCAACCAAACACACCCTGAAGAGAGCCACATGAATGTACATATAGAGTTTCTATAGAAATCTATCTGCACATTATGGCATACACAAAACAAGAACACTAAACATGTATGATTCATCTGACATGCAAATTTGTTCAAATAAGCTGCACAATATGTAAACCCAAAACTCACCAAAATCGGCAATGATTCCTTTTGCCAATGCACGTTCCAAGCCAAACACAGTGATGATCAAATTTGAGAACACATTTATCACAATCATGACAGTGCTTGGAGCGTGGAGGCTGTGAAATGTAGTCAACAGCAGAAAATGAGCTTTAGACAGCTAGCAAGAAAGAAATGTGTGCTAATTAAGGATATTGTGATGGATAATGCACATGAATGTGACAGAGAGATATTTGAGGACAAATGAGCACATTACAATTTCAGCATTATCCTAAACCAATAAGGCTGCATTAGTTCCTTTTCCCATATAAAAAACAGCATCTATCTATTTGCTGAATAGATTTTGAGATTTGTAAATGCTAATCAAGCATCAAGCTATAGAAACTCTTATTGTGGTTTGGAACAAGTGAACTTTGGACACGATGAATAAGACAACCATCTCAAACAAAACACAAGTGACTCACTGGGTGCGATGGGAAAGGATATTAGATGGCAGATTAATATAATTGTAAGACCGACACATTACAACCCATAACTGGTCCAGTCATACGTTAACGCTCTCAAGTTCAACTTGGTAGATATGAAAACAAGAGCAATAGGCACATGGCATAATCTAGTCTTCGAGCATATTGGACGTACCATAAGGCTTGATTTCAACTAAACATTAAAATAAGCATATCTCAGACAAAATACAAAATTTACATGCTTGCAAATGATCTATATACCATAAAATCAATTATCTCTCATATATTTTTTTCTAAGTATTGTGTTTGTTTGGTCAGCTATAAGCATTAACATCAAGATTTCATTAAAATTAGTATGAAATAGCAAATTTCCGGCTGGTTGGAAATACCAGTCCAAGCCGGTATACCACTGTTTTTTTTATCCCTGCCTTGCCTATAGAGAACATCATACTAGCTCTACAAATTTAGAAAATTAAATATTACCTGAATGAGACGGCAGTGAGAGCAAGTCAAATCCCTAAAATAAAATGGAGACATACAACCATATTACAGACAGAAACTACATGAAAATATATATTGAAGACTACACCTCAGAAAAAATAAATAACTTTATCAGTTTCAAAGCCAAACAAGTGTACCTGCTGGATGACCCAGGAGGATATAGATCCATCACTGGTGGAAAAGATGATGATGCACTTGATTGTGGGTTTTGTTGCTCTATTTTGCTGCGACTCATGGCGGAATTTAAGCTTCCATTTTTTGAACTGGCCTGTCTTTTCTTAATAATAACAAAGAAGACATTTAATTTAGCACATAAAAGAAGTCTGTACCACCTTCAGGGTCCAGCTTCAAATACACATATATCTGACCATAAGGCAACACAACAGAACTTACGACATTACTTTGAGAGAGTCGCTGTATTAATGAAGGTTGCATGCATCCCTGAGCCAGCTCTCAACATATCAGCAACATACCTAACAGCACAAATGCAATTTAAAGCGCGTCCCTGTTCCAATGCATAGTGTCTTTCCTCTAGGACAAAAACAGCATTGACAGGGATCAATTACCCTGGAGACGAATTAGCTGTATACAAGTATTGCACCAAAGTAAGCAAAACCAGCTCTCCATATAAAATCATGTACCTGGCATCAAAAGTGGACTGTAGAATCAGCCTAAAGAGAGATGGCCCCAAAAAAATCCTTCTAGATAACATGCTACTGAACATATGAACAGATAAATAGCACACTGATAGCATTACGAATTTTAATGAAATCAGAAATTCTAATAAGCTAGACAGCACTAACAGCCAATCAGTTCTAGTATTCTTTGAACATATCAGGCAACCACGAGGGTATATTCGGGCGCTTGGCACAAACACAGCATGCTCTCGGTGCTCTCAGCCCAGACCAGTAATTTCACATGACTCCCTCCTCATGGCCTGCATCACGAGTCGAAACATGCACCCAAAACTACTACTCCTCAAAATTAAAGCAGGCCGCGAGGTGATACAGACCAATTACACGGCGATTTGGTAGGTAGCCGGGAAGAGCACTAATTGCCACCCAGAGCCCAGAGCTAGAAGCAAATCGACTCCAAAAACATCTCAAAACCTATAATCTGAACAAACGGAAACATTTTGGAGAAATTTCAGGGGGCGTCATACCACTTGGCCTCGTGGATTCGCCTCTGGAGGGTCGGATCGAGCAGGAAGACGGCGCCGATGAACAGCACGTGCAGCAGCAGCACGACGACCTTGACGCCCCGCCACGGCTTCCTCCCTGCGCGCAAACCCCAGCCCCCGATCAGACCCCGGAACCCCCATCAAAAACCACAGCCCAACCGACACAAACAGCAATCGAGGGGGGCGCGAACCGTGACGCTGGGATTGGGAGAGGGCCCTGATGCCCGCGTAGGGATCGCTGGCTCCGCAGCATGGCATCGTCGCCGCCGCACCCGACGGGATGAGGAGGAGATGGAGGTGGCGTCGTGGCGATGATTACGAGCGGTGGTCGGGACTTCGCGGCAGGCGAAGCTTCGGGAGGAAGAGACGGGGCCCCCTTCGGTGGGGACAGCGGGGAGCCCACCTGGCGGCCTAGGGAGGGGTTCGTGCCGGGTCCCGGCTGGAAATGAAAGGCAAAGGTTGTCTTAAAAGAAAAGAAAAACAAAACGCCAGGTCATTGAGGCCCATGGCCCATATTCGTTGTGCAGCTTTCAGCCCAATCAGAAAAGAGTTCCATACAGTTCAAAAAAAAAAGAGTTCCATATTTCTTATTTAGGCGTACAAAAAAGTTTTCTGGTGGACTCGCTATCGGATCCCAAAGCGGCGTAGCAGGTCCACCCACCGTGGAGATGAAAAGCTAGCCTTGTGCGGGAATTTGCTTCACCACCGCAGGCCCAAGACGGACCATGCCGTGGGTCAGCCCGCAGCCCAGTCTTCGCACGGCCCGTAGGAGCAGCGTCGAAGGCCGACGTGGGTTCTTTTGACTGTAGCGGTGACTTTTGATTTTAGCACGAATATTTATGTGAACAATTTAAATATTAATAAACTATTTTAAAAAATTATCCTGATAAATCTGTTCATAAAACGAAAAAAAAACTATCTAAAGCCATAAAGCATGAGCCAAACAATTCTAAAAAATCTACAACTGCAAAATCCATACAGCTATTAACAACTTAACATCACCGTTGCGTCTGTGTTTACCACCAGTTTTTAATGTCAACAATGGAACCGATTCATCTGAAAAAACAACGGAATCGATTAACCAATCTGCGTTGCATGTATCCCCGCAGGTATTCCGTACGAATGCCTTGGCCAAAACAAAGGCAAATGCGTGCTCGGTGGCTTGTCCAGCCTTGCTGAGCCGTCAGCTCTGTATTTATCTAGGCTTCCAAGTCCAGTAACAAATGGTGTCTTCTAATGCAACCAATGAAGCCCAACTGCCCACTTGTTTCCTTTGCATATACCTGTCTACGCTGTTTGTGGATTGTGATCACAACTTTATTCCAGATCAATTTTAGGTTCCTTCGATACTGCAACAACCACAGGATTACAATAATGGGCTGGTGTGTCGACAAACCCTGATCGAAAACTGAAAAAAATATGGCGTTTTGAGGGGGTGAAAAAACGGTTATCGGACTCCATTCACCAAAGTGTGAAAACTTTCTCTTCGCAACAAGCTGAAAATTTTGTCTCTTCGCAGCAGCCTCCGGATAGAATCAGAGTTTATGAGGGCATGAGCATATACAGTATTAAAAACAAAAAAGATAAATCTCGAGAACCAAAATAATGATGTTGAAACAATACAATGAGAGATAAAAGATTTGCCGAAGCCGACCGCAAATTTCTTAAACACAATCTAAAAAAGTACAAGGTATTATTGCTCATTCACAACCCTCTTTAACTTTTATGATCCTCATATTCTTTTCTATAACAGAATTTAGTACTAAAGAATATTATAGCATCTAATACTCTCTTGCACCCTCTACCTTTAGATGAGTGATCACCCTCATAGAGGTTTATATAGTCCCTTCTAACCCTTCTTTAATTTGGAGTATGAATCCTAGTTTAAATAAAATTACAAGTCCTAATTCTAGAATTCAGTCAAAACTCTTTATAACATATATTTCTAAATCATAAAAGAATATGTATGAATCATCCTATCTCAACCTCTTTTATCGCAATCTCAACATCTTGATCGCAACAGCTACCAATTGAGTACTATCTCTGAACGACAAGTGGAAATCCTGCTAGCTTACACATACTGTTGCACCATCGTTACGGGTGTCTCTTCTCATCTATAAATGCTCAAAAGTATACTACAGATTGAAGCCATAGTAAGGCCGTGAAGCTGCGTACTATCCCCGCATGGCCGCACCTGGCTATCTCCTCTGCCAAACAAGCAGAGAGCTCTCAGGTTGAGGTCGAGATGTCAGGGAAGAAGGTAGCCCACGTTGTTTTTGCGTGCATCTGCTCGCTCATCGTCTCTGCGCAAGCAGAAACTCCGTACAGATTCGTCCACTTGGAGATCACCTAGGTGCCCGGCAACAGGTATAAAAGCATACCCTTTCGGTTTAATCTGACCAAGTTATAAAACGTATGCTTCATTTTACCTTTTATTTTTGCATCCACAAACCACTTGCATAGCATTACTTGTTTGTTTTCTCTAGCAGTTTCCGTTGCCGGAGATCGAGTGCCAGTCTGCCAGACCAATGACAATCTGATCATCAACATGCACAACCGCTTGCCGGAGCCATTCCTTCTGTCATGACAAGTTTAGCTTACTCAAAAGGCTTCTGAAGTGTTGCACCGATTCAATCTTCACTCTTGTTATCTTCTTGATTTTGACCGGTTTCAAGGATGAACCCTGCATTTTAACGAATAGTACTATTACATGCAAGAAACTGTATACTCGTGGCGATTTCTTAAGTTGATGTATCACGACGTCGTCTAGATAAAAAAAAAAAAGGCCATAAAAGGGGAAGTTTGTTTGCGGTGCAATCTGCCCGTAGTAAGGGCTGTTTAGGCACTTGAAGTCCCATATCTGTAGACTCAGTGTCTAATATACAGACTTAAGAGATAGCATATTTCTGTTACTTCTGGGTTTGCGTACGTTTCCAGTATCTTCTACGGCTTCTTTTACATATTTGAAGTTTTTAGATTGGCCGCAATGTTTCGCATCTCATCTAGTCTTGAAATATAAGTCACTAAACAAAATTAGATGTACGACATATCCCATCTCAAATATGTCCTTCCGCACCATTACATCTGATTCCTTTACTGTAATTGCAAAAACACACGATACTGATGGAGTACATCACGATCGAAGTGCATCTGCGTCTTCTACCTGTTGCTTATATCACACTATTTGCCGTGCTTTTATGAAACTTGGACTAAGATAGATCGTACTACTTTTTTCGGATATCTCTCTTCTAGTTATTACGAAGGTGTTACTTGCACTGGAATGCTTTAATTTAAGTTTTTTTAGATGTTGGTGCTTGGTGCAACGCAAAGGCAACGTAGTAACGTAGATGCTGATGGTGCATGGCGCAACACGGACGGAGCACAGGAAGAACTCGTGGCAGGACGGCGTGTCCACCACCAACTGCCCGATCCCGCCGGACCAGAACTTCACCAAACCACATGCAGGCTAAGACAAGATCGGCAGCTCCTTCTACTTCCCTTCGCTCGCCTTCCACAAGGCCGCCGGCGGCTTCGGCGCCATCCGCATCCACAGCCGGCCGTAGATTCCCGTCCCTTTCCCCCGCCGGCCGACGAGCACACCGTGCTCGTCGGCGACTGGTACAAGACCAGCCACAAGGCTCTGCAAGCTATGCTGGACAGTGGAAATCAGCTGCCTTTTCCTGATGGCATCCTCTGATAACGGCAAGGCCGCAAGGGTGCAAATGGCGCGAACGTCACTGTTGAGCAAGGTGATTAACCCTTTTCTTTTTTTCCTTTTTACCGCGGGAATGACTGTAGTCGATTGCAAATTTTGGGCTAAAAAGCAAAAATTTTACGCGCGCCCTCAACTCGAACGCGGTGCTGCGCTACGCCGGCTCGAGCCTCCCTGTCTCCGGGCCACCACCAGCTGGGCCCGTCAACGACTTTTCCCTCGACCAGGTAAGCTCCATCAAGTACACAATTCCTCATCTCGACCGTCCAATTTAACAGATGGACGGCTATTAGCGAACGCTTCTGGATTCTGAACCAACAACTTCTTGTCGTGACCGCCAGGACGAACCTGACGGCGAGCGGGCCGCAGCCGAACCCGAAGGGCTCGTACCACCACTGCTCGATCAACGTGACCCGCACCATCCGGCTCGCCAACTCCGCGGTGCGGGTCGCGGGCAAGCAGCGGTACGCCGTGAACGGCGTGTCGTTCGTGGACGCCGAGATCAAGCTAGTCGACTACTACAACATCAGCGGCGTGTTCCGGCTCGGCGGCATCCCCGACGCGCCGGCCGCCGGCTCGGAGGTGCGGAACGAGACGGTCGTCATGGACTCTGACCACCGCTCCTTCGTCGAGGTCGTGTTCGAGAACAGCGACGACAGCGCCCAGAGCTGGCACCTCGATGGCTACAGCGTGTTCGTCGTTGGGTACGTCGTGAGCATGCTTCGAGAGACGACATACTGCATCTTTGGTCCGATCTGTTCCCAAATACTATGTGGCATTTGTCGTTGTTTTGGCTGGGAATTCTCGTAGGATGGACAAGGGAGCGCGGAGCGAGCAGAGCAGGAAAGGCTACAACCTAGTGGATGCGGTCGCGCGGTGCACGGTCTGCATAGTTGCGTTTTTACTCGACGCGTGCCGGCCATAGAGCACAATGAACGGCACGGCCACGCATGCAGGTTGTTCACGTTAACTTGTTGCGCTCTGGAGGTGCATCCGAGAGCGTGGACGGCAATTTTCATCGCGGTGGACAACGTGGGCATGTGGAACTTGAGGTCGGAAATTTTAGCAGTTCTACCTCCGGGTGTACATGCCGTCGCACTCGGTCCGCGACGAGTTCCCCGTCACGACCAACGCGCTCCTCTGCGGCCGTGCTACCAACAGCAGCCGCTCCTCTGGTCTCACACATTTAGACTGAAAAAAATAACTTATGACTAAAAAGCTGTTTGAAATTGCATTGTTCCTGATAATAGATTATCTGATGTAATTAATTTTAAAAAATAAAAAATATATAGCCTATCACATACAATACAAACGAATATGAAAAAAACTAACAAAAAATTAAAAAAACCAAAAAAGATGAAATTTAAAAATAATAAATGATAAGTTAAAAATACAAACTAAATGAGCTAAGACTTAGCAGCTGCTGAGGATCAGCAAAGCTAGTGCGACCCCCTGGCAGCTGAGCTAGAGTGAGCGTGCGGTTGTACCACCCGGCAATGATCCAGTGTACGGGAGTGTATCAAAGTTTTAGTCGGTGTGGTGTGAAAGTCGAAGAAGACCAGTTTGGCTGGTTCAGTCTGAATTTAGCTATGGAGTGAGTCTATCCTAGTTTTAGGCCGAAATGGCCTCAATATAAACAAGTGTAATCTATGGTATTTGATTCGTGTGGGTTATTCCTGGGTTTATTATATGTCATACCACCGCGCATTACCGAGTTCTGTTTATAAATATCTAGTTTACATAATTAAATCCTGCCAGTATAGACCATAATAAACTATAGAATCGGTATGGCAACAGTGAGGATAAATGATGACTTTAAATTTTTGTCAAGTATTCACCAATTCTTCACTCCAATAGGTATAACAAACCATGAAGATTAAGAGTCCAAAATTCGGAAAATTGTTGTGCTACAGTAATCTCATCTCGTGAACAGTGAAAATAGCACTATTTCAAATCCAAAAATACGTAAAACTTTTATCCGTAGATCAAAAGGCTTGAAACTTGAACTAAGACTAGATTATGACATTAAGAATTTATCCTAACAAAAAATCTTGAAAGAATTTGAGAGAAATAGGAACTTTTGGTTCGTGAAGCTCTGATACATTAAAACCAGGCCAAAACATAAAATTGAGCTAACTCTCAAATCAAGATTCTAAATCACTTGAAATTTTGTATGCACTTTTTCTAAGATGTCAGAAATCTATTTCAATTAATGATTAATAAAATTATTACCAAAGTTTTGACTTTTTTGAGTTTAAAGGAATATTGCAATAAAACTGGTAAAAAATCAAAACGATGAATATGACTTGCTTGTGAGTGAATAATGGCCAAGATGACTCCATATATATTCCTGCATGTCACAGCAAGTTAGAACACTTAAGAAATCGAGATAAAAATAATTGAATCAAGAAATTACTCGAAAAGTCTAAATTAAGTAAAAATCGGGCAATTTCAAAACTTGCAAACTCGGATGTCTAGCTAGATGAGAATTGATCTCTATGAGTCATCTCCATTATTTACATGTCCATGTCCTTAGCATGGAGCAATATTAAGAAGGAAAGAGAAGAGATTAAAATCAACAGGATCAATAGCAAATCAACCAAAACAAGAAATATTCATATAAGATGAACAAAATTAATATATTACTACTTAAGAATGAAGGTTTTACAGTCATTCCACCAAAAGGACAAAAAAAGCACACCATAACGCTCAGAATTCTCAAACCATAAACCTAGAACACTTAGCTTCAATTGCAAAGATTGGATGGGTAGTTAGCAAGTCGTTATGCCAACCCGCTAAATACATAGGCAGCCAGCATCTATTTAATCCTAATAGATACTATTCACTTAGCACATAAGGGGGACCCTAATAACTCTATACACATGGGTTTTAACTCACACACTATACTTATGCACGTTTTTTCAAAGCGTATAAGCTTAAATCCGTTAAGTTCTTAGTCTTGATCCAACTTAATATTCTTAGCTTCTCCTTGACCTAATCATTTTCCCAAGCGTCGTGGTTTTCATTCAAGATAGTTTTTGATATTTTAATCAACTTACCTAAATACCATTTCTTGATATGGTCTTCATCTTCCATTGCAAGCAATTACCATGATTGGCACATGTACAGTGGTGATCAAAAGAGCTTCAACTTCTGGCTTCCAGCTTATTTTTCACTATTCATAAATTTCGTCTTTTTATGAACTTTTGGCTTTTTGTTGAGCTTTTTTGCCAGTTCTTTTTCCCGTATTTGTTTGTATTATACGTAATGGGCTAACATATTTTTTATATTTTTAAATTTTTTAAAATTTAATTATGCTAAATAAGTCTCTATCAGCTACAGTGTTTTTTTAACCAGCTACAGTGCTTTTCAGCCATAAGCCACAAAAAAGCCCAAATGATCACCCCCATACACCATTGACTTGCCACTCATTAGCAAGTTTTTCCCGTTCTGATTCCACCAGATTATGTCTCACTTGGACCGATCAAACCACATGGTACAACTCATCGCTTGAACTTCTCTTCAATATTTCATGCCTTTCTTGTGTATTGAGCTCAGCTATCTCACCTAATATACCTGATCGTCCTAGGCCTCGACTTCTCTATGAGCGTAGCCCCGATACTCATTATTGATCATGGTTGGCTCTAAACGACACTGTGCATCTAAAGATCAAGAAATTATTTTTGAGCATAAGTTTTTCACAACTTGATCCACGTTAGCTGTAATATGTATTATGCGACACATATGCAATGACTGAGGTCAACCCAAATCAATCCATAACTCAATTTTTCAAAATCACAAAATTCGACCAAAGTAAAACCATAAAATTGCAAAATTTAAATTTTCACTCCTCCAAAAATAACAAAGGTTTATCGTAACAAAACCCTGAACCTTCATAAACGTTGAACAAAACATTTTTTTTTGTAGGCGATATCAAATACCCGAATGATCAGGAAGTTCTTACTTCGTTAACGCCCACATATCACCGGGCCTGCTGATGAATTTCAGCCTTCTAGTCGATCTTTCAAAAAAATGATGAGAATTTCAGCCTTCTAGTCGAAGGTCAGCGCTAAAATGGCGTCACTTGTCGTGGGGTTAAGTATTCTGCCCAACTATGCCTGACGGTAACTCTTTAGGCGGTTTATCAGAGGATCTCTTCTTGGCACAGTTGAAACCTGAAATCGACTCTCTGGATGTTCACACGCACTGTGCATCTGTCTGCTAGTTTCTGTATGGATTCACTAGAAAGTTGAGCCAGCTCACATTGCGCAAGCTGCTGCGTCTGCAACAAGCACTCCAGTCCAAACTCCAGATGCACAAATGCCAGCTCCGTGTTTGGTCTCTATTATATGTCTTCGCGGTTTCACGTCTCGCCATCTCGATCAACCTAGCATCGGATCGAAAACCCAAGCCATCGCCTTCTCAATCAACCTAGCAATGGACTGACAACCCAAGCCGTTACTTTGGCACGACTTGAATCCTCTCTATCCTGCTACCTGTATTGCCAGAAGCTTGTTTTTTTCAATAATGGACAAATTCGGGAAACGCAAGTATCATGAAGTTAAAATCACGTTATAATTACTTTCAGTGCAAAACAAAAGGATCAGCTATATTCCAGAATCCGGATGTTACAAAGAGCACTCGCACAACTGCGCGTTTCCCGGAACATTCTCGATTAGTAGTACTAGTACTTACGGCGAGAAAGTCGAAGAATAAGTTTAACCTTGATGCAGTGTGTCACAGTCCAGTGCTACGATCCAAGGCACCTACATGTATAAATGTACCTTGTTCCGAATGCTGATCCCTCGCCTTCTCAAAGCTCCGACACAGGGAGCAGCAATGGCCAGCATATACAGAATTTCTCCATTCCTCGCTCTCTGCTTTCTGGAGCTAGTGCTGCAAGTTTCAGGCGCCGCCGTGCCGGCCATCTTCGTGTTCGGAGACTCGACGGTGGATGTCGGCAACAACAACTACCTGAAGAATTGCAGCGTCAAGGCAAGAGCCAACTACCCGCCCTACGGCGTGGACTTCCCCAACTCGACTCCGACCGGTCGCTTCAGCAACGGCTACAACACGGCCGACCATCTCGGTATGTTCATGCACCCCAGGCCGTGCCACCTGACTCCTGTAAGTTAGTAGGTCAGTAGAAACGTGACTACATGTTAACTTCTCTTGGCGTATCCAACTATCCATGGCTCGATGAGCAGCAAAGCTACTTGGATTCCCAATGAGCCCACCACCATACCTCTCTCTGACAACAAACGCGAGCATCGCTAATCAGATGCTGCAAGGCGTCAACTTCGCGTCCGGAGGGTCTGGTCTTCTGGATGCCACCGGACAGGTATGTACAGATGCATGCGTGCGTGCAGCGTGCATCACTTACCCCAGACCATATGTCTGATGCTTGCAAGGAACGGTAATTTGAGCACATATTTGCAGAATTATGGGGAGGTGATCAACGCAAGTGCTCAGCTCCAGCACTTCTCCTCCGCCGTAGAGCTGCTCAGGACGGCGGACGGCACCAACGAATTAGCCGAACACCTCGCCAGATCTCTCTTCTTCATAAGCATCGGCAGCAACGACATACTTGCGCACTCGTACTCCCAGTCCCCTGGAGCTGGAAACGACACGGAGTTCTTGGCCTCCCTCGTGGACGCGTACACGAGCCACCTGCGGACGCTTTACGGCCTCGGCGCAAGAAAGTTCAGCGTCGCGAGCGCGCCGCGGCTGGGATGCTGCCCGTCGCAGAGAGCGCGGAGCGACGGCGGCGGCTGCTTGGAGGCGCTCAACGACCTGTCACGGCGGTTCCACGAGATGGTGGACGAGATGCTGCAGACGCTGTCGCGGGACATGCCCGGCATGCAGTACTCGCTCGGCGACGCGGAGGCGATCGTCACGTTCGTCTCCGAGAAGCCAGAGCTCTTCGGTGAGCAAATTTATACGCGCCTTGGGTGTATTTTGGTCGGCGTACGCAAACGCTTGATCCTGATGTTGTTTTGTGCAGACATGGGGGAGGTGGAGGTGGCGTGCTGCGGCTCGGGCATGTACGGGGAGTCCGGGTGCGACGCGGCGGCGCCCATGTGCGGCAACCGCGACGACCACGTGTTCTGGGACCTGTTCCATCCGACGCAGGCCATGTCCGGGATCGCGGCGAGGTTCCTCTACTCGGGGTTCCAACCGTACGTATACCCCATGAATGTCCAGGAATTGTCCGCGATGTGACGTGATGACGTCTGGGAGGATGGGAAGTTGGGAGCATCTGGTTTCTGATCAGATTGCTGGTTGCGTCACCTTACACGAAATTAGAAGTCCGTGACCGTGCACAACTGGTGTGCCGGTTGTGTCACCTTACACGAATTTAGTGGTCGTGCTACTTTTGTACTACTGTACACAGAGGAGTTTCGAATTCGACATGCATGTGCACCGATTTACCGGATATTACTGCGTGTATGTATAACAGGGGCGAAGCTACGTGAGCTCGTCGGGGTCGGTCGACCCCGACGATTTTGCCGTAACCTCTTATAGCCAGCGATTTTTCACCACCTTGGACCCCAGTAGAAAATATGTTCGACCCCAGCAGATTGGCAGCCCAGCAGTCCGGCCCATCTTCCGCAGTCCGGCCCAGCAGTCATGACCCCGGTGACCATTTATCCTGGCTTCGCCCCTGATGTATAAGTAGAGAAGGTTCTTATTGATTATATATGTGTTTGTTCTTGATCAATTATTAGGACAAGGCAATCTCTACCTTTGGACCTGATCACGAAACAAAAAAAGGGAGCGACTATTCAACAGTCGACTAATTTTAAACATGCGGCACCTGCAATGCTACTTGCACAGTCGGACACAAAAATGTTTACACAGGCTAGGACTGGCTACCCCAAAAATGACTTACGTATTTTGCTTTTTTCAGTCCTACCCTGTACATCGTTTCAACGTTTAGATCGTATCCCAAACAAAAGATAGGTGGGTTCTTTTAGTCTAATGGCTTATGATTAAAATATTTGAATTCTGGCTGTTCGAGAGAGGTAGTACGTACAGAAAAATATATCATTTAAATCTAGTTACTGTAGATAGTATGAGTAAGTTAGATGTAAACTGATTCGAACGCAGCCATAGCCTAGGACTAAAAAAGGAAACGCCATGGCCTGTTCTTTTCGGCTGCGGCTTATGGCTTATGGTTGAAATTTTTTAATTTTGACTGTTTATGGTACAGATTACGGAGAGATAGATACTCACTTGCGATTTTGGCTGGTACAGATATTGGGCTTTTAACGTGTAGATCGTTTAACTTGTAGATCCTGACTTGAAAAAATACTCCGTTTGAAAGTTAGCTACTGTAGCAAAAGCCAAAAGCCGCCGGCTTATGAGGTAAAGAACAGGCCCATAGCCTCGCTTGTCTTGATTTTTGTATGCTAAAATCAAAAGCACAAATAGGTCAGACCCTATAGGGTTAATCCAACATAGGGCTGCCATCATCGGATGATGATAGAGGCAGTCTCCTTGTAGGGACAAAATAATGTTTCCAGTCAGGCCTGGGCCAACATGGCCGCATGCACGGCTTAGAATACCCCTGCCGGGCCTGCCTTCAACTCCTGTTCTGTGGCGTGATTTCGGTCAGGATCAGTGTGAGATCTTTTTTCTGTATTTTATGATTGAAAATTTTAAATTTTAGATTGTTCGTGAAATAGTACGTAGAGAAAATATTTATACATGGTTTTGATTAATATAACTGAATTTGATATAATTTATACTATAATCTATCTATAAACCATATCTTAAAATACATATTATTTAAAAATTAATTATTATAGTAAATATAAGCCAAAGCCTAAGCATGGCGATTAAGCACGCGCGGATCGAGCAGAGCGCACTTCCCACCGCGGCCTTTGAAGGCTTGGATGCCTGAACGGCGAATAGGCGCTGGTAAGCTGGTAGCATCGCGGCATGCATCCTGTGGACTAGGATCGGATCTTGTGCTGCTGCTAGCTGGTGCACCAATCCTAGCGAGTTAGGGGTGTTTTATTGTGGAGTTGATATTTTTGGCTAAAATAAAATAGTAATTGTTGAAAGAAATAGCTATGGTGTAAAGTTTGGAAAAAGATTTTTGGAAGACGCGGATGCAAAGAAAGCTACGAAAACCAGCTGACAACTTTTAAAAGCGGCTTGTAGAAGCCACTTCTAGAAGCAGTTTATAGACAATATTTTTAGAAGACGAGATGTTCAAATCACTTTTCGATTTCTTAAACAGAAATCAAAAGCTAGAAGTTGAAGTCACACCTCCTCAGTGACACAATTCAATGGCCATTACAGCAATTCTCACTATGTACGCGCGCAAATAGTCCACCATCACATATAGTCATCATCCACCCCAATTCCGTTAAAAAAAACTCATCCACCCCCGTTCTCCAAAGTAGTTCCGTATGGCTCGACGTCGTGAGCGGCCAGGAGCGCCGACCCTTTTCCCGTTCTGCGCTGATTTATTCTATGCTGCACGGTAATGACAGCTTGCTCGCGATCACGTCGGAACGTCGCGTCGCAGTTTTGTACGCACCCCTCTCCTGAACCATAGGCCACCGGCCGGCTTGCAACCGCGGATGGACTTAAAATCCAAACCTGAATTTTCCTCTCTATCTCATAGGCAAATCCGTAGTTGTACTACTCGTCTATACTAGCTCTGGCATGCACATGTAATCCTCCGCACCGATGGCAAGCTGTTTGCTGCAAACTTGCACTTCTGTGGGCGTTTTAATAATCGGCGTGATCGGGAAAAACAAGGCTGCGAGGCAACCGTTTGTACATTACGGTACAAAGAGCATATCCTTTGGGTTGTACTGCGCTGCGGCGAGGGATTCGAAGATGGTGACACGGTTCATTCTCGAGGCTGGGCACAGTTCATTGCTAGGCAAATCCTGTCATGGTCTTCGGGGCACACGCCTATATATACACATTGATGACGCCTTTTTATGAGTGGCCGCGTGGCACTGAACAAGCCAGAGGCAGGTCATTAGGTCAAGTGCAAGAAACACGGAGGAGCTGCAATGGCCAACCGCGGCGGGGCATTCACGCTGGTTGCTCTGTACTGCTTGTTCGAGCTCGCGCTGCAAGGCGCCGCGGAGACCCTCGTGCCGGCCATGTTCGTGTTCGGGGACTCGACGGTCGACGTCGGCAACAACAACTGCCTGCCAGATTGCAAAGTCGATTGCAAAGCCAACTACCCGCACCACGGCGTCGACTACCCCAACCAGTTGCCGACCGGACGGTTCAGCAATGGATACAACTTGGCGGACCAGATAGGTACGTATGCATGTGTGTGACACGTACATCTATCTTGAAAAGGTTATTGTACAATTTGCGGAGGTTCCTAGTTTTTGCTATCTGTTAAGAGGAGTCCAACGGACTGATTGAACACGTGAAAATCTATATTGTCACCTGAATGACAACGTACATATCTTTTTTAAAAAGGCTGCTACAATTTGGAAAAGTTACGATTTTTTTGAGAGGGGGGAGTTCAATGCCATGATTGAGCACATTAAAATTTTACGTTATCACCAGAATGATACCACAGACTTTAAATTGCTCGTTGCTAAACTTAAATTGAAGAGAGCTTGCCCCATATTGCCTATACTATACTATTGAAATGTAAACAACCTCCTCCAATCTTTTCCTTTTTTTTATTTATTCTCCTTTGAGAGAGACCTCGCACACCACTGGAAATAAGCACTGGAAATAAGCAAAATATAGGTTGGACCGGGCCACTGCAAAGCCTGGCTACATTCAAGCTGGCCGAGGTCAACCAGGTTATGGGAATGCTTCGCCTAACTGGCTAGCCGGCTTGGACTGGACCAAGCCTTTGCATGCTTAAAGCCACTCCTCCAGCCTCGAAAAAACACCACGAACCCTGGCTTGACCCTGAACATGGCATTGGGCCGTGCAGGACATGCCACCCCAAACTCTTCCCCCGTTTGCCCCAGCCGCCGCCAGATCCAATCCAACCCGGCACATTGCATAGTTAACTTATCCAGCACATTGCATTTCATTCTGCTCCGAAACGCCGCCAGTGACGAGTGAGGGCTCCCTACTTCCGAACAACCTACATCACGAAATCATTTCACAGAACGTAATTCGATGTTATTAAACCATTGGTGCGAGGTTTGGGGAGGGAACCCTAAATTTTGGTTGTTTACTCGTTAATCATTAAGCAAGAGTCCAGGACAATGTGAGTGACCAATTTGCTGCCGTATATATGTTTCGGCGAACAGCTCAACATCTTGGATTCACCGAGAGCCCACCAGCTTTCCTCTCCCTGCCGAAGGAGAGCATCATTCCACAGATGAGGAGCGGCATGAACTTTGCATCGGGAGGGTCAGGACTGCTGGATAAAACGGGCAGGCATGTGGTACGTACACTGCTCACTTGGCTTTGTTTGCGCTTAATAAACAATAACCCGTGCTTAACTGGTTGATATGTACGTATCACTGGCTTTACTTTCTTTGTGCAGTGTACGCAAGTGGTCAACATGACCGCCCAAGTCCAGAATTTCTCGTCGATTGTCCAGAAGATGGGGAACGGAGCGGCTGATCTCATATCCAGATCCCTCATCTTCATCAGCGTCGGCAGCAACGACCTGTTCGAGTACACCGATAAGCCGCCCGCTGACCACAACGACACCGAATTCCTGCAACGCCTCATCGCCTCGTACACGAGCTATCTGAAGGTATACGACTGTTGTCTGAAGCTCTAATTTTTGTAGACACGAACCATACGTGTCAGAATTGTCAGAAAAATGGGTCGCATCGCAGGAGTTGTATCGAGCCGGGGCGAGAAAGTTCAGCGTCGTGAGCCCGTCGCTGGTGGGGTGCTGCCCGTTCCAGAGGGTGGTAGCGCACAATAACGGCGACGTCGACAGGCTCGGCTGCTTCGGCACGTCGAACAGACTCTCCAGGCAGCTGTACCCTATGGTGGCCTCGATGCTGCACGACCTCAACCTCGAACTGCCCGGCATGAACTACTCGCTCGCCGACTCGATCAGCATGGCCGAATACATCCTCAACGGCACCGTCATGCCCGGCATGAGTAATTAACCAACACCCTCCCGTGTTTCTTAGATCACGGGTCACAGGCACCTCTTCGATCTCGTGTACTAAACGTTTCGGAATTCGGGTGTTAATTCTGCAGACTTCACGGTGCTGGACACGGCGTGCTGCGGGTCGGGGCCGTTCGGCGCCGACGGGTGCAACTGCTCGGCGCCGCTGTGCAAGAACCGCACCAGCTACCTCTTCTGGGACGACTACCATGTGACCGACGCCGCGTCGCACGTCGCCGCGGACGGGCTCTTCAGCGACCCCGGTCTTTTCGTCCACCCGATCAACGTGCGGCAGCTCGCGGCGCTGCGGCCGTAGAGAGCAACAATCTGGCTGCGTACTACGTACGTGTACGTGCTTCGGCGATGCCTTCGTACAGTACTGATACTCCGTAATAAGTAGTGGCGTGGGACTACTGGTGTGGCGATTGGGATATGGTTACACAGAGAGATTTTTGTGCATATCGCCGTGCTTGATGTGTTATCCGAGATTCCTATATGTATTGAACCATTGATTTTTCTGGCGTTTGGCGAGTTTGTTCCAGACAAGACTTGCTACTTGCGAGTATATGCACAGTTTGTACCAGTGATCATGATTGCAAAATTGCAATTGCACCCCCGTGTTATCTCTGTCAGCAACGAGCAATTTGAGTGTACACACACCGTTAAGGAAGTTTTTCTTACATGGACGCACTGAAACAAGGCTTTGGAAGCGTACACGCAGACGCAGTAAAGCAAGGCCAGCCTTTGGGTGTCTAACTGTGTATCTTATAAGGAATAAGCCCATTTGATCTCGCCAAACTCTTACGAAAGTCTAAGTTTTAATCTTTAACCATACAATAGGATGTTTTACCTTTCTCAAATGTCAATACCAGGTATTTTACCCCCTAAAACCGATTGAAGACGGCTTTAGCTAACGTGGCATCTACTTGGCGCCAACGTGGAAGTGGTTTTCATGTGGGCCAGTGGCGGAACCAGTCCTCGGGCTACCTGGGCTGTAGCCGAGGCCTGGCAACTAAAGCTCATGCAAAATTCATGAAAAATCACCAAAAAAACAGAGATAGCCCAAGAGTTGACCCAAGAGCAGCTGGCACAACCCGGGGCTTGGGTTGGTTCCTACCCTGATGTGGCTAGGATGCGTTCTTTTCGGCTAATGCTGACGTCTTATAACTGCGGCTGATGCCTTTTGGCCCTAGCGTGAGCACTTGTGTAAACGAACCGAATGATGATGAGCCGATTCAAAATGACGGTGGAGAAGTCATCCTATTTGTTTGTCTGAGGAAGCTATAAGCAATAAATCATAAGCTGAAAAGAACTAAATCATAAGCTTGTTTGGGTGGGTGACATCGTAGGGCTGTCAACATGACCACCAAAAAATTCTAAAAAATATTGCATGGGCCTACTCGTTAGCCCCTGTACTATCCTCTTTCTCTTCCTCTTCTTCCTCTCTTCTCTCTCCCAACGGCCATGGCCGTCTCTCCCGACAATTGTTATAGAGAGGCGAGGGAGCTGTAACATCCTGGAAATTAAATCAGAATTATGTAAAGCTTTTGAATTAATGTTGCAATGTATTTCCATTTGCATTTGGAGTTAGAATGTTTTCCTAAAATTGGGTAAAAGGATTTAAGAGTTAAAAGGATCCAAAAAAAAACATATGTGTTTGAATAGTAGAGATTTAAAAATCTAAATTAAGAATCTGAAAAGATGATCCATAAAATATAAGAAGAGAATTTTAATTAAGCATAAAATGTCATCTACAAAGATAAGGGTATGAATAGCAAGGAGCAAGCAATTAGGAAGGTCAACATTTATGAACATAAATATGTGTGTGTGTGTGTGTATATATATATATATATATATATATTCATAAATGTACCCAACAAATAAACCAGGAAAGAGGGAATAAAAAGAACGTATATTTACCACCAAATACATCTCTAAGTATATGTGTATACATCCATGTACAAGTGTTGATAATAGCAGTTAATAAAAAAATAAAAAAATAAAAAAAAGAAAATAGAGAAGGGGGGGATCCAGACCGGGCCAGCGCCCAGCCCAACTCCCGCTCTCCCCTTCTCTTAGCGCGCGGCCGCCTTCCACTCCTCCTGCCCGAGCACGCCCCCCAGCGCTGTTTCTCTTCCTCCTTCCTTCTCTTTCTGTTGCGCGGCCGAGCTATCTCCACGTCGTCCCCTCCCTCCGCGCCTCCTTTCCTCCGCCACACCTCGGGCTGCTGGACAACGTCGCCTCCGCCCATTGGCTCGCCGCGCTATGACCCTGCTCCGCTCTCTTTTTCTCCCCCGCGCTGGCACCACCCTCTTTTTCCTCCCCGCTCTGCCGAGCCATTCCCTCACGCGCGCAACTCAACCTCTCTGCTACACCGCGCGCGTCGCCCTTGCCATCATGCCAAATCCTGCCCGCGGGATTTCCCCTGCCTTGCCCACCATCGGTCTCGCCGCTCTCGGATGGGATCGCAAGGGCATGATTCCGATGCCGGCCCTCCTCGCACGGTTATAACAGCCACTGAGGGCTTCCATGGACTTCCCACCTCACCTGCTCCCTCCCGAAGAAACGAATCGGGATTTCACCCCCCAAATCGCCGCCGCACCCCCATTCTTCCCAAACTCCAGCGAGCGGGCGCGCCGCCGTATCCCGCCACCTCCGTCCAATTGCTCCCTCCCACACCTTCCTGGGACCCCACCGAAGTTGATCCTACCCTCGGCCGAGCCTCTCCGGCCCTGTAGCTTGCCGGCGACGACCTCCTCCCTGGACCGCCGCCACCGCACGCCGCCAGCCCTACTCCGGTGACCCCCGCCCGCTGCCGACTCCACCATCGGGATCCCCGGCGTCAGGACATTCCATTTCGGCCGTCACCCGCAACCCTCCGGTCGCCCACCGCCGACTGCACCGCCGCCCATCCTCGGTTCCAAACTCCTCTGCTCCGGCCGCTACTACTGCATACCCTAAGAGGTAATGCTCCCCTATACAAGTGAGAAACATCTGTGAGTCCTGGCTAGCAGCGTCGATGCTAAGACGCACCCAGGCAGCGCGCGTTCGATCCCTCACCGCCGCGTCGGGTGTGGGTTTTTGGGTTTAAAATTATTATTATTATTTTTTTGCTATTACTACTGTGTAGCAGTGAACCCAGCCGACTGTGAGTGTACATGTGTACACATATGAACTTGTGCAATAAATAACTTTGTTTAAACCTTTAGCAAATAAATTGAATGATTGAATGTAATTTAAATGGCACATGAAATAGCAAAGATCTTGTATTTAGACCTTGAGTATTAATCTTTACAGATTGCAACTTAGGGTATTTAGGGATTCTTGAGTATGGATATATGTCATGTGTTAGAAGGTAGCACTTGGATATGGGTGTAGCATGAGTAGTTATTCTAGCTTCTTGTCAAAAAAGAGGATTTAGTAATAGTGTGACTAGGGGAGAATGTCACATGAAATAATGACCCGTCAATTAAAGGGTATAGAAATCAACCGTTAGCAAGATAGGCTATTAGATATTATCACTAACCCAGATCATGACATCCAAATAAAATTATGGAATGCAGAATGTTAAAATGAGTATGATTGAACTTTAGTTACTCAAAATGGGATTACAATAGCACCAAAACAAATGAAACTAGAAAATTGGTATTGAATTTATTTGGGTCTTTTGGTGAATGTTTATTGGTTTGTTGATTGCCTTTTTCCTTTTTATCCAAATTTTCGCGCGCGTTAAAAATAGCTTACGAAGCACAAGAGGAGGAGGCAGAGACAGCGGCACTAGAAGCTTCAGACAATCCAGAAAACACCCCCTGTGACCAAGGCGGGTCAATACTTTGATCATTTTGAACCTACATTTTCTGCAAATTACTTTGGTTTAAATTATCAAATTGCATGCTGTTACTTTATATGCAAATACATGTTTAGTTTAATCTCCCAGTTATATGCCTACTGTTTACATTGAATAATATTATCCTTCATTTGGAATATTTGAATGTGTGAACCTTGTCGCCCTAGCAAAAATTTATATTAGTAACCTTTCGAAAGTAAGTCTGTAATTATATGCCATGTTTAGCATTGTTTAGATTCTCATGGGCGTGAAAGCGCCCAAGCATCACTTTTAATCCTGAGAAAAATTAGTTGGGCAGTCATGGTAGTAATGACTGGTGTATGTTGGATATAGTTATTTTATATTCCCAAAAACCTCGAATTGCTTAATTATCTGGGCGGATGGTTCGGGGGTATGGTGCAGGTGTGCACGAGAGTGTGGTTTGTGGTAGAACCGCCCAGATACCACTAAGGACCGAATCTTGTCTTGTCAACCCATGTAAAACAGTACAACCACAAGTCTGTAAAATACAACTTGGCTAAGTAGACTTATCGAAACCCCGGACTCATCTCACTGGTAGGGGAGTGAAGGGGCTACGCTATGGCAAGGGGGCCTGAAGGGACACCAGTGGAGGGTGAAGTTTCCCAGCTGTCCTATGTTGCGGGAAGAGAGAAGCCCGAGCTGCGTAGTGGCTGGGGGAAACATCCCGCGCATAGATGGGACCCACCGCAAGTGGGAGAAGCCCATAAGGTAAGATGACTGAAGGGACTAGATACTTTGAAAAGTCACTGTGACGGTCTGCTCAACCACACTTCTAAGGAATCGTGTGGGGCAACGAGTTGATTGTCTCTTGTGGTGAAAGTGTACAAACTCTGCAGAGTCAAAACTATTCGAATAGTCGTGCCCACGGTTAAGGGCGGACATGGGAGCTTAACTAGATATAGTTCTGTTTCAAAATATTTGAAAATGGGAATGGGAACTGGTAGGGCAAAGGATCGCCCTAATTTGAGTTTTCCTGGGTGTCGTCCCAGTGGTACGGTAAGTGGCTATAACACTGAAGAATGTTATATGGTGCAGATTCCATGTAACGGTGGATGGAATTTGGGTCAATATTAAATTTAGCTCTAGGCATCATACTAATTCATTTAAAATCTGCCAGGTCATAGGATTTTTAGTATAATATTTCAATGCAGTTTTGGCAAAACAAAATAACCTGAACCTTCCATTGTTAAGACTTGCATACTATCTATTGCATACTGTGTGTTGACTCGCGGAGCACGGGGTCGGAGTGCTCACGCTCGCTTTTGCGACACAATACAGAAACAGGATCGCAGGATCACTATGCTTACGAAGACACCCCTGCCACTGAAGGAAGATCCAACGAAGGAGATTAGGACGTAGGCTTCGTTTTGCTAGCCATAGACAAGTAGACCAGATGGCTTTGTGTGCACGTATATTCCGGAATCCCGGTAATATATATTGCACACATTACCCTTCCAGTCGCTTGCCTGTGGATTTGGGCTTGCTTTTGCTACTGTTTCCGCTGTATGACTGTAATGATGATATTTGGCCAAAGCGGCCTTTTGTAAACTGTCACCCGATGTGGTGTAATTCAACTTCTGTAATATTACTATGCGATGTATGACATGATCCAGCTATGTACCTGTGTGCACTAACTACTGATCCAGGGATTAGTGCAGTAAAACACAGTAGATTCGGATTGAAAAATCCGGGTCTGACAGGAGCGCACAAGGATGACTAAGCTTGAACCTCCTCCCCCAGATTCGGCTGCTGCTCTCAACCTACTCCCCCCAACTTTGGTTATTACTCTCAGGCTTCCCCACGTGCTCCTGCCATCTCGCTAAGATCAGACCACTGCTTGTTGGCCTCCTCCTTCTACTCCTACCATCTCGAGGCCATCGAGGGTGTGTACCACCACCATTCCCCCACCACATACAAACCTCACCTATTCACCACTGCATCCTCTTTCCCCTCCCTACCAGGGCCGCCGCCACATATCTGTGCGTTAGATTTGGCGCTGCATCAGTGATGACCTCTGCCTCTTCTCCTTTGACGATGATTATAGGCTGGCAAGCTCATGATGCTTGAGGATGATGCCGACAGTGGAGCTCGCAGCTGGTGGCGACATAACAGATCTGGCCAGCAGCGGTGCAAATCGGGAAGCAACGATGGCACTACATCTCGAGGGCCGATGGTGGCGCACCTTAGGGACGATGGTGGCGATGCATGCAGGGATGGCAACAATGGCAATGTACCTTGGTGAGGAAGAGCAAAAGCTTTTTTTTGTACAAGCCATGGTTGTGAGTTCTTTACATTCTTCCTCCGTTCCTTACCTTTGGCAGCGCCCATCCACTCGTGACACCAGCGGCAAGGAGGAGAAGCATGAGGAGGTGGGGTGGAGGCGCCATGGGGATTACATCCGAGCCCTAAGGGGAAAGAAAATGAGGAACAAAAAGAAGAGAAGGAGAGAAGGAAGAGGTGGGTGGAGGCTAATGGGTGGGTCCCACTACCACATCAAAATAATCGTCACATAGGTGCCAAGTAGGTGCCACACTAGCCAAAACCACCTTCAATCGGTCCCAAGGGGTAAAATAGACAATATTGATACTTGAGAGAGAGAAAACATTCAGTTTTATAGTTGGAGGTTGAAACTTAGGGCCTTTTTGGTTTGCAACCTAAGGTTGCCATGCCTAATCTTAGGTACGCCATAGTTTCTTAGGTAGTTGCCTGGTTTCTTGCCACAATCATGGCTTGCGATAGTTTGTAGCCACATGGTCCACATGTCATACCATCATTTTCTTGACTAACTTTGCCAAAGTTATAGCTAGCATTTTGTTGGTCATATATATTTTTTAGCATGCTACACTTTGTCTAAGATTAGTTATAACAAATCTGATCATGAATGAGACAACCTCTTAGACTAGCGCAAAAAGTTTAAGAGAAATACTAGAAAACGGTATACCGTTCTGACAGTATGCCAATCTGTCGTTGAATTCGATCACCTCCAGGCCTCGGCGCCACCCTCCTTCTTCAACTCTGGTGTCGCCCCTCCACCTCCTTCTTCAACTCTAATGCCAACCTCTCCTTCTCCTTCACCTTCGGATCTACCGCCAACGGATTCACCACGACCCCTCCCGGATGTACAGGGAGCCCAAGGAGATGGCGGTCCAGTGGTGGGTGGTGGACGACGATGGTGGCACACTAAATATTAAGTTGGGCAGGGTGGTAGTGATGAGGGAGGGGGAGATGGTGGTGCAGCCAGGCGGCAAGGTCGCCACCGGTGGTGGAGGAGGGGAGAGAAGAGGCGGCACCGGTTCAAGAGAAGAGAGAGGGGGGAGCAACGGCAAAGAGAGCTATGTACAGTGTGTGGTAGTAGTACTCTACTACCCAAAAGTTTAAAAGGTCAAATGGGATCAGAGATGGCCAAATGGGTCATGCCAAACAGGGTGGCCCAAAGCACGGTACTATTGGCACGACCCACAGCATAGTTTGACACAAAAGCTGATGGGCTGGGCTGGCACAACACGAGGCCATGGACCATGCCTGGGCTGTTGACTTAGCCCACTGTGCCAACACAGCACAACACGAGCAGGGTTGGGCTTGGCCCAACACGGCACGACAGAGGCACAACACGACCCATGAGGACTGATGAGCAACGATAGGCACGACTGGCCCATTTGGCACAATGGGCATGGGCACAACCCATCCAGCCCATTTAGCCAGGTTAGCACGGCCAACAAATGTTTTTTTTAAAAAAGTAGCCATTTTTTGGTCGATTGAGACTTAAAAATACGAAAAAATTCTAAAATTTTTCCTATAAATAGGCACCATACCCCCTCGTCAACCCACACTCAAATTAGCATTCTCCTCTTCTCACCCTCTTATGAAAATTTTGAATCTCTTTGTGGTAATTTGTCAAAATTCAGAATAATTTTGCCAAAATTTCAAAAATTGGAAATCCGGGTGGCTGTCAAGTAAAAAGGTGAGACTACTAATTTTCATGTTCTTATATTATTTTTATTCCTCTTTTATAATTTATTGTAATATAAATTAGGTAATGATGTAATTTTGTCTTTGTATTTTGCAGTTTTGTGCATTTTGAAATTTTATCATAGAACATTTTGACGAATTTGCTATAAGTGAGTACGGAATTGATCCGGATGATCTTGCATCATTCGGAACGAGTCCACCTCCACCTCAAACGGGCGAGGTCGTTGCCAAGCAGACCACGGCTGTTCCATCATGTCGAGACCCGAATCTGCAAATCCGGACCATCTGTCATCAATGTCATTAGAGCAGCAGTAGTCTGATTCTATTGATTCATCATCCGGTTCATGTTTTGCATCATGGCATTCATCAGCTGCCATGAACTGACCCAACCCCTGATCTACTATGACAGTCGGAGGATGTGGTGCATTACGATCAGCACTGGCATTGGGATCACCATGGCTTGCGGTGTTGCGGGTCTGAACTATCTGAAGAGCACACTGATCACTGATGGTTTAAAAGATGAGAGGGAACAAGCAAGAGATAAGTGGTAAAAGTCTTCTAGGGGAGTAGGCTACCCAGAAATAGAAAACAACAGAGACCATAACCAAAAAAGGCTACAACAGAGTACCTGTGGGCGCACATGCGGGAGGGAGCTGGATGTTCCGGAGTTGGTGAGCTGGCACGACGACAAGCTCGAGCGCCGGCCAGGGGCGGATCCAGGATTTCATATCAATGGTGTCATCATGGCCACCGAAGGGCCAAGCATTATCCAAATAAAAGGTTGTGGGCTGCTTTTAGAGAGACATTGAGGTCACATAGCAGGCTGGGCTGCTGTCATCAATACAAAATGAGAGAGGAGTACATAGGCCTGGTCCAAAAGCATTGCTGTCCTGTGACAGCACTGCTTGCACTTGGATCCGCCCCTGGCGCCGGCCGCTCATGGACTACGGCATCAAGGCCAGCGAGCGGGGCGGCATGTTCGACGCCGCGTCCATGGACACCACTGCTTCCCTGCATTCGCTGCGCTGCTTGGTTTTGACTAGGTGTCGTGTCTGCAGCTGCTCTATTATGTTAGCCGGGCCTTGTTTTGGCGTACCTGAAAAATCTGTACAAATCGGTGGGTCAGCGGAAAGTGATGAATACAATGATAAGATATGAGTTTGTCAAATTTTCTTCCATACTAAGTTCTGCACGACAAAAAACCAGGATTGACAGCTCATCGCTCCATTTCATCCCGCCACGTTCTTCCGGCTCAAAAACTGCATTGCCTCCATCTCTGGCATCACCAGATCGACAACCGCATGGGCATAGCCAGAAGCAACCTCCTTTGCTGCCTCCGCACGCGGCGTCGAGCGCAAGCCCAGCAACACCATGATGGCGGCGGTGAGGACGAGGCCAATAAAGCCTTCTTAGGCGCCACCTGCGCGTGCTGCGCCGTGAGGTTTAGCCACAGCGCAAACGCTAGGCAGCTCAAGATGCCCACGCCGCGCCGGTGGATGCGCGGGATGAACCGTGTCTTCGCCCGGTCTCCCCCGTGCGGCCTGACGGCAGTGGCTGCTGACGCCAGGGTCGTCGAACCGAGGCTTAAAACGGTTGCTGCCGTGCCGGCCGTGCATGTGGAGGAAGAAGAGGTCGACCGAGCTTGCGACCATAGGTTCTCCAGGGAGCAAGTCGCGGCCGCCACCATCCAGGCATGCTTCCGCGGCCACCTGGTACGCACGTTACCTTGCCGCTCTGCTCTTGTCCGCTTAAAAACTTTAGGCTGCTCTCCAATGATATTCAGAAGCCTGTCCGTTTCAGGCCAGGCGGGCGTTTCGCGCCTTGAGGAGCCTGGTGAAGATGCAGGCGTTCTCGCGGGGTTCGTACGTGCGCAAGCAGGCGGACCTCGCCATTCGGTGCATGAAGGTGCTCGTGCGGCTGCAGGTGCGCGTGCGCGCCAGGCAGCTGTTCGACATGTCTAGTCCAAGGACCAGTAGCTGACATTAACATCGAGGCTTACACTCAGCGATTTGTGAAGATTAATCAGATCATCTAGTTTGATCTTTGTGTTTGTTGTTGTGTTGTGTGTTGGTTTTGCTGTCAAGTCTCTTTCTGCAGAACTGTTGGCATTCAGTTGTTTTTGACAATCTGTGCATCCCCTTTCGTAAATGCAAATGCCAATTCCTGCTCAAACTATTCAGGGGATTTTTTTTTTAATTCAGGGGAATGTAAATTCCAGGGCAATGCCCGATCAAACTTATCCAGGGGAACGTAAATTCCAGACAAACTTAGGATATACTGGTATTTGCAGTAAAAAATTCAGGCACCCATCTTTTTGATGTGTCATATCATCAAAATTATTATGTAGCAAGATGTTAACTTCTCATCGGAAGCACCAAAGTACGGACCAGAACACCATAATTACAGGACAGCACAAGTGATGGCTGCAGGGACAGTAACACATTTCTTGCTTCTCGTTAGCAAAGCTGTCACAGCTCAAACCACTCAAAAAGGACTAGTCCCTTCACATAGATGGAAGAAAGAACACTTCAGTACTTCACCACCTTCCCAAAAATTTCTATCTACGACTTCACAATCAGGACCTGTCAGGCATGGCGAAAAAATTCAAGAATACGTCGTCCATGTTGTCGGCATTCTTGTAGACTGGATGGTAGGCGCATTCCGAACATTGATGTCTAGTGGCAACATCCGGTATTCGATGTCAAGATCTTTCAAGATCTTGATCATCTCTTGGAGCACTAGCTCCCTCCTCTCGAACCTCATCCCCATGTCGTGAAAGTTGATCGTGTGACGGCACCATATGGATACTTTTAGTCTGTTCGTGTCATCCACGTCACGGAGGACGACCATGGAACCAGGATACCAATGTTCTTTCTTGTTGTCAAGGTAACTGAAAATTGAAATGACAGGATTGATAAGCCCAACATGTACAGCCAAATTGTCAGAACAGATAAATCTATAGACATTCTTCTACATGGTTAGATTGCCCAGGACGAAGGGACTTTTGACATGAAAAACTGTGGTAAGAGCAATGGCACGTACTGCAGTAGTCTTTCCTTCATGAGGGCCAGTTTCTCCACTGGTGTAGCGACATGAACAGAAAAGTCAATTGCATCTCCCATATCAGGACTCCTGTAGTAATTCATAATGGGCAAGGTGGCGAGCTGACTGTTGGGATAGTAAACTTTGAGGTTGTCGTATCGGAGGAAGATCGTTGTCATGATGTTCATTTCCTCGACGACCACCTGAAATTTGAACAGTTTGGAACCAAGTCAATTAGTGTGAAGCAATCCTTCAATGTAGATAAAGCAACAAGAAGAAATTTAACCTGCATTCCATCTACTTCACAACGATCACCAACATCAAAAGGATGCATCACAAATAAAAACACGATCGCCTCAAAGATCGTCTTAAGGGTGTTGCCAAACATGAAAACTGCCACAAGAAGCTGCGAGCTGAGGAAGACAAAGAAGCGTGTCGTTGCTATCCCTAGAATGAGAAGCCAGAGAGCGAACACAATAAGCCCAACAACAACATTGGCCATCTGGTGGAGCTTGTTCACTGCAGTTTTCGTGTCATTGAGCGTTAAGGCAAGGGCTTTGCGCTCTCTGAATGCGTTTACCTACAGAAACCACATGACAGTGATAGGAGATCACGATAAAGCATGGCACAATTTCTTTCCAAGATAGAGGAGGAGCCGTATCAGGACATTACCACCCAGTTCTTGAGTGACCTCTTGCTGACCCTGTTGTGCTCCTGCGCTCCTTCAAAAAGATCCATTGCTTTGAGAGCTTCCTCCTGACTCATGAAACGCATCAAATCTGACAAGTATATGTGCCTGCAACACGTTCACGATTCAGAATTGGATCAGCATGTTGCTATGACATTTCAAACAACGTTTTTAATATGAATCCAGAACAAGTGTAAAAAAGCTCACTTGGATCCAGGTTTGGCGACATTGTGGAAAATCCTCTTGGCAGCAACCTTGGCCTCGTACTCGCTGTGTATCTGTGTCGCCTGCTCGTCCTCCTCGCCTGTCGCATGCTTGATCTGCTCGTCCATCGTTGTCAGCGCTCCATACCGAACAATCTTCATCAACCTCTTCATGCTCCACGCTGAGATGTTCTTCTGGCTGAGCCTGTGAAGCTGGTCGATCGTGATCCCTTCATCGAAATGCCGCTCAGTTTTCTGCCTCTGCAGCTGCTTGCTGACCCCTCCTCGCCTAGACGCCGTCGTCGTGAGGCGTCCGCTCTTCGGCACAGGCCCAGACTTGCTCGGCATCGCCGCTGCTTGGAGCTCATTCGGGATGGCTGCCCCGGCGCTCTGCAGCTTCTGCACCTCGGCAAGCATGCGGCTCTCGTCGACCAACGGCGGCCCAGAGAGGGTCTCGATGACATACTGGTTGAAGAGCGCGTCCTGGATTCTGTCGAAGTAGGTCGAGACGTGGAAGGACGAGGCGAGCACCTTGAGCAGCAGCGTCTTGATGAGGCGGATCACCGTAGCGACGAGGAGGCAGCACAGCACCTTGGTGACGTAGGGCAGCACCAGCTCGTTCGTCTCCCGCTTGGCGTCCTTGTCGAACAGCAGGTGCCAGGAGAGGAGCGCGAGGCCCAGCCAGAGCACGTTGCGCACGGCTCGGCGCACGCCGTAGACGAAGTAGAGCACCTTCTTCCGCAGCAAGAAGGTGCGCTCGATGAAGAAGACGGCGATGCGGATGACCCAGCCTGAGACGAGGCGGCCGCAGATAAGCACGAACACGAGGAGCTCCCATTTCCAGAGGTGGAGCCCTGAGATCTTCTTGTTGGACAGGCTATGTACGGTGAGGCTGCAAACCAACGCGGCCACGATGACCACCAGGCCAATCCATTCCAGGATGATGAGACAGTCGACCGTCTCGCGCTTGAAGTCCAAGGTGAGGCCCTCGTCCATGAATGGGTCGTCGTCCTCTTCGTCGAAGGCGCCTGATTTGCCGACGGGACCTGACTTTCCAATAAGCCCCGACTTGCCGATAAGACCCGATCGGAGCTGCCCCGACTTGGGCGGCCCCTTGTTGACAAAAGACTTGCGCTCGCAGCGCTCCGCCTCGGCGGCGGGGCCACTCGACGGGGGCGGGGGGTCCATTAGCCGGGAGCGCGTCTTGCTTCGCGGCAATAGGCCTACCCCGGTGGACGTCGACGTGCAGCGTATCACCTCGGCGGTGTCCCCTGCGTTGGTAGCCTGGTTTCGATTGTCGACGGCATCGGAGGAGGAGGAGGAGGAGGCCGACGACGACGACGGGGAGAACCGCTTGTGGGGGTCATGGAATGAGACGCGCAGCTCCCGAGAGGCGGAGATGGACGCGGGGGCGCGCGGCGGCCTCCTCAGCTCCTCCGTCTCCAGGTCGGGGTCGAGCGACAACTCGCCGCCGGCTGCCGCCTGCTTGCGTAGGAAGCTGCCAATGAGGCGGCTCGGTGGGTCGTCGCTGCTCTCCCCACCAGCGCTCACCTCCGGCGACGCAGGTGACTGCGGCGGCCTGTTCTTGAAGCTGAACGACTCGCCGTTTCGGCCCACGTTGTTCCCGGCGCTGGGCAAAGTCGACGCGCTCGACCCCGACCCGGACCCCGGAACCACGCCAGCCGCGCCCGAAGCTCGCGGTGTGTTCACGGTCGAGCTGTAGTTGGAACTGTTCCCAGACACGTTCGCAATGCCGCCGGCCGCGTGGAGGGCAAATGAGGCTTGGCCGTCACCATCGATCTTGACGACGACCTCCCGGCGGTCGCCGTCGCGGTCCTTGTCCTGTTCGAAGTCGAACGAGCCGGACCGCGACGACTTGTTCGACCCGTACGACTTGATGCTGCTCTTCCGCCGGAGATCCATCGCCCGGCACAGAGAGAGCCCGGCAAGCTAATAATCAGCCACTCCGGAACGGGCTGGCTCGTTGGTTATTAACATCTAACAGGGAGACTCGTTGTGGAACGCGCGCCGGGGCGGGAGACAGCGGCGTTTGCTTAGGCCGCCGGCCTTGGGAGTTGGGACGCGCGCATCGCGCGGGGGCGGGGCGCGTACGTTTACGCGACGCAAGCCTCACGGCGCGACACGGACGCACGCATACATGCACCGGCGGCGAAAAATGTTATTTCGCGGTCGGGACGAGCAAAAAGCCGGAGCTTTTGGCTCGGCGGGGAGAACGGCGCGAGCGTCGGCCGGGCAGGGTGGAAATTAGAATTAGCAATGGGCGTTTACGTGAGCCGGGGAGCCTCGCTTGGCTGTATATGTATCGCGGAACGGTGGGCATGCGCCGGAGACGTGGCTGCCGCATGGAAATGCGGTGCTCTCCGCAACCAACGGCGGGCAAAATGCACCGCTCGTTAGAGTTTTTGTTTTTTTAGATTCTAGCTTCTTAATTATTTTTGGTTTTATGGTTATTGATTTTTTTTGTATTTTTCCTTTATTCGTCTGCATTGTCCGTAATGATATAATATTTTTTTCTATTTTTTAAGTTTTTTTAAATTTAATTACACTGGAAATACTGCCAGCAGTTACAGTAAAAAAAACCACTACAGTACAAAGTAAGTCAGAAACTCAGACTTAAAAGCTCAAATGAGCAACATCTAAGAGACCGTTTAAGCCAAATCAAACACTTTTTTTGAAGCGACTTGTAGGATGTCTTGAATATGATTTCGAAAATTCTCAATTATTCAACCATGGAGTACATTGTACGGATGAAATTGATTAGTTGTATAATCATATGATGTGAAGATTGTTGTTAGGATTTACGGGTGTAATTATTGGCATCAAATAAGTCATAATTTGCCTTAGAAACAATTTAAATATTTGTCAAATCAGCTTAGTTAAAAACTTCAATCAATTTAAATATCTTTTACTTTTAGCCGATACTATTGTAAAGCCAAAAGTTTCCACCCAAAAAAATCAGAAGCGCCAGCCGTTTGCTGATTGCTGCTGTGTGGGCGGCATGGTGGCTGATGAGCCATAAATGATCGGAAAAAGAAGTGACAGACCATGGATTGTCATATGCGTGGACAGCTTTTCTGGCCCATCTAGGGAACAATGTTTTTTAGTCCAGAAGGCGTGGTACATGATTGAGAGGATGGGTCGAATTCATGTCAAGTGCACGGGTAGATCTTGGCCGAACAGATTTAGAAGGGCTTAACGCAATAGAAGACCATTCCAACTGCACTTGTATTTTTCTAGGGATCCATGTGGGCTTGGGCCTACCCAGCGGACGGCGCTCACGTGTTTTCAGTTCAAGTAAATTTCGCAAGGCTACATATGTTTTAACAAAACTATTACTAAACTACTGACTTAAGAGACTATTTAACAAAACTACATATTTCAGGTTAAAACATTTTGATGAACTACAGGTTTTAAATTTGGTATTACAGGGGTTGCATCCGACAGATCAGGCCTTGGCAGTCACTATATTTTCCTCACGCCCTATTATGTCATGTCCACCTCAGATGCCACCTGCAAGTCACCTCATCTCCTCTGGGCTGGGGATTTTGAGATATGGCAGGTAAATGGGATTATCCGTAATCTAGCTTGTTGTGATCCGCTCAGTTCTGTTGAAATAAGCTAGCTTATGGTTTATTTTGCGTTGTAGCTGATGGTGGCTTATTTGACGTAATTAAATTTAAGAATAGAAAAAACATATTTGCCCATCACGGACAATACAAACGAATATAGAAAAAAAGAAAAAGGCAAAAAAAAGCCACAAAAGTTTAAAAAAGCCAGAAAAGATGAAATTGAGGAATAGTGAACTAGAAGCTAGAAGCGCAAACCGAAACGAGCGACCCTGCTCATTTCGGTTTATATAAGCCAGCTTATATTTCTGGCTTCTAGCTTCTTAAGTTCGTGTATTTCTTTGGGATTTTCTCTTTTTCTGTATTTCTTTTCATTGTCCGTGATGAGCTGACCTAGCACCCCCACATGTACTGTCATATTGGAAATTCGAGATGGGGATTAGGGTCATGCAGTATGGCTCCAGCGGGTCATCCGATATGGACACGTCGGAATAAGACGTGAGGGAAATATAGTGACTGCTAGGTGGGTCCGATCTGTTGGATGCAACCTCTGTGATAGTAAATTTAAAACATGTAGCTCAACGAAACAATTTAACCTCAAATATGTAGTTTTATAAAAACAGTCTTTTAAATTTATATTTTTATGATAGTTTTGTCAAAATAACTGTAGTTTTGCGAATTTTACTCATAGTTTTGACAAAATTGACTGAGCGGCTGAAAGCATCTAGGCCCCTAAAAATGATTTTGGTAATTAATGAAATTATGTGAATATGGGACTAACGTGTATTTTGAGCATGTGAAGGGTTAGTTCACATATGAGCGACAAGATGCAAGCCAAAGAACTCTTATGAAGATCCAAATTTTGGCTCAAGGAAAAGGTACACGTAGCGTAGGATCTATTTTATTTTTACCGGTCTTGGAGAATGGTGGAAGACCGGATTATAGGATAGATGATCGTACCATCAAGGGGGATCTTGGCTAGTAACTTGAAAACATAGTTCTAGTGCCATTTGGATTATCTTTTGAATCTTGCATTCATGAAAATTCAATTTAAAAACTAAGTTTGTGCTCTGTCTGGACGAGCGGTAGTACCGCGTATTTCAACGTCGGTACTACCGGCGAGCGGTAGTACCGCGCCCAAATGCGGTAGTACCGCAGGGCGGTAGCTCCGCTTCTGGAGCGGAACCTTTTTTCCAGAGAGCACCCCTCGAACTCGGTTGAATCTCCGCGGAACGGAAGTACCGGCCGTTTTAACGTCGGTACTACCGCTGCGAGCGGTAGTCTTAAGCGGTACTTCTGGATCCCTGAAGAACCGGAGGTTTGAGCGGCATGATTTTTCCAGAGAGCATCTCCGGTTGGTCTCGGATTTTAACCAGACCGGAAGTACCGGCATTCACAACGTCGGTACTACCGCAGGAAGCGGTAGTACCGCACCCAGAGCGGTACTTCCGGAGTCCGGTTGATTCGGAGCCCAAGCGGAATGTAATTTCCAGAGAGCGGCATTTTTGATGACCCTTCGGAGTTTGACCAGAGCGGTAGTACCGCGCCGACTTTGCGGAACTACCGGAGAGCGGTAGTACCGCAAATATCAACGGCGGTAGTACCGCGCCGCCAAATCCAACGGTCACTGCTCACGTCTGACAGAGCCGTTTTGACGCAAAGATTTGGGAGCGGTAGTACCGGCCCCAGAAGGGCGGTAGTACCGCTCATCCTGTTTTTTGCGGAAAATTGAGCCAAACGGCTAGTTTGGTTGGTGGAGGCTATAAATACCCCCACCACTGCACAAGGGCAGTTCTCTAGAGACTTATTGCACATTTCTTGAGCCCTAGAGCATTCATTTCACCTCAATTCTTCCTTTGCACATCAAAGTGAGGTGGTTGAGCATTAAGTGCTAGATTTCAATTGCAAATCCATTTGGCACTAGGTTTGCATTCAAGCGAACACCGGGATCCATTACTCTTAGTGCTTGCCGGCACTTGGACGATCCGGTGGAAGTTGGTTCGGTGATCTTCTCAAGAAGATTGTGAGAAGACCCGGCAATTGTGAAGGTTGGAGCTCGCCTACCCGGAGTGGGGAAGAGCTACATTAGTGATCGAGGTGCTTGGCTCAATTCGTGGAGCCGGTCCGATTCGTCCGGGCTTACCTCAACGTGGACTAGGGGAAACCGGCAAGTTTCCGATCACCACGGTAAAAATATCGGCTGTGTCTCTTGTCTCTTTAGCTCTTGTTTATTTGCTTCATTGTGATCTTTTAAGTGTTAAGAGCTAAGTTGATTAAATTGTTAACTAGAATTGCATAGGATTAATTGCTTTACATCATTGTCATTTAAATTGTGAAGAATTAATCAAGTGAGCAAGAAAAATTTAAAAACCTCCTATTCACCCCCCTCTAGTCGGTATCCTTGATCCTACAGCGGCCAACCAGTGTATTGGGTGCCTATTACCCTTATCTAAATCAATACCTACACTATTGGGTAAGGTATGAGTAATAAATAAAATATCCATTTAGATTTAGATATAGGGAGGGTAATACCCCACTTACTCATTGTTGTAGGGGTGGCCCCCACCTAAGCCCAGTAGGCCTGTTAGAAGGCTGTAAGGCCCAAAACGGGACATGTATAATGACTTAAGTACCCCCAAGGGGGATACTCAAATGTAAGGGTACTATTGTAAAAGCACTCCCCAAGAGGGTATATGAGTACAATATCAGCCGTGAGGGAGAGGCGAAGCCATTACTCACCTAACTCTCCACTACCATACTCTCTCTCTGTGTTTGGTCTGTAACCACAACAGTTGGCGCCGTCCGTGGGGAGGACAAGAGCAAGCCTCCAGATCCGAAGGAGGATGGCACCAAAGAAAGCTTCACCATCGACGGCGAAGAAGAAGGAGGCGGAAGCGGCGAAATCCCGCGTCAATACCAGGGCTTCGGCTTTAGCAGCTGCAGGTACAGGTGGCGATGCAGGTGTGACAACTGTGAGCATCGGCGTTCACGACACGACGCCCAACCCCGCCACCGACGCGACGCCCAACCCCGCCACCGCCGCGACGAACAACCCCGCCACCACCGCCCCGACAACCAACCCCGGCGGTGGCAACCCAGGCACGTCCACTTTCCCACCCGCCTCGTCACCAGCTCCAGGGTCCTCTAGGACAATGCGGCGGGCAGCCTGGGCGTGCAGGCCGTCGCCACCGCCGTGCCGATCGCGCCGCCGGGCGCACTGACGGCCCCAGCCACGTCCGCGGTGGAGACCGCCCTGTTGGCAGCCCTCAACGCGTTTCAGCGGGAGCTGATAGACCTCCGCGGAGCTGTGCGAGACATGCAAGAGACCCGGAGCCAACACGCCCCCCCGGCGGTGACATCGGAACCTGCTCCGGAGAGGGCGGATAGCCGCGACGCCCCTACGTCTAGTCGCATCCCATTACAGCGCGTAGACCCGGAGTCCCCGCTCTCCGCGGGCCTGCAGCAGGCGGCATGGCCTGAGGACTTCAAGTTCCCGAGCGTCATTGAGGCGTACAAGGGTGACTCCGACCCACGAGAGTTCGTGCGCGTGTGTGAGACCACTATCGAAGCCGCTGGCGGAGACGACACCACGAAGGCCAAGGGACTTCCCCTCGCGCTACAAGGGGTAGCGCTCTGGTGGTTCTTCACCCTCGAGCCGCAGTCCATCTACGCATTGGAGTAGATCCGCGATCGACTCTATAATAACTTCCAGGGAAACTACGTCGAGCGTGTTGATGCGGACCAGCTCTTCGCAGTCAAGCAAAAACCCGAGGAGGGGCTCCGGACTTACTTCAAACGCTTCGCCAAGGTACGCTGCTAAGTCAGGGACGTTAACGAGGCAACCATCATCAATGCAGCGATACAAGGTCTCCGCCCGAGACCACTCACTGAGTACAACGCGCGGAAGCCACTCAAGTCGGTGGCAAGGCTCTTCGACAAAATGGCAGCGCTGGCTCGACGACGCGCTCTCGCTAAGACGGCGCGCAGGATCGTCGAGGGCGGCGCCACTGTCAGCGGGGCGGTCGTCGCGCGCAGCCATTCCTCTCTTCCCACTACGATGACGAGCACGAGTGGATGCGGAAGCAGCAACGGGGTGCGCAAGAAAACGGAAAGGAACGCGCAAGCACAAGCAAGCAGGCAGCCAAGGGGAGCGTTTGCATGCCCACGGTGATGACTTATAAAGTCTCCCGTCTCCCCTGCAAGCAGAAGATCAAGCAGCAGAGTTATAGCGGTTTGGCTACCCACGATCGGGCAGCGCAACCACCGACAGCCGCGGTGGGCGATCAGCGCGTAACGCACCGACGCATTCCTGTCGCGTGGCCACTTTCCCTGGGGAAGAGGCGAACGGCCGTGGTCGTAGGACCGCTGACATCCCACGACGCTCCAATCACAGCCTGCCGCGTGCCCCCACCCACCCAGCGCGGAGCAGATAGAGCGGCCGCGACAGTCTGCCCCTGACAAGGGCCGGCGCGATTCCGGGCGTCATTAAAGCGCACTACCAGGCCACGCAGCCACCTCCCGGGGCAGCCACCCAAGCTTTACTTCGCGCCCGAAAACATCCGAGGCGCGAGGTATGTCACACCCTGACTTTGGCCCTGTCGAGGCCTTCGGCCTGCCGGATATTCTCTACCTTGAAGCCGCGCAGCTCCGGGAATGGAAGACAAGCCGGCTCTCGCCACCATCAGCACGAAGCCAAGTGTATCTAGTCCATCGAGGGTCACAGGCCGATGGGACGGAGGGGGCCAAAGGGCTCAACGGCATGGCTTCGGCCCGTGAAGCTTTTCACCATGAGAGGCTCCTGTTGTAGGGATGGCCCCCACCTAAGCCCAGTAGGCCTGTTAGAAGGCTGTAAGGCCCAAAACGGGACATGTATAACGATTTAAGTACCCCCAAGAAGGATACTCAAATGTAAGGGTACTATTGTAAAAGCACTCCCCCAAGAGGGTATATGAGTACAATATGAGCCGTGAGGGAGAGCGAAGCCATTACTCACCTAACTCTCCACTACCATATTCTTTCTCTCTGTTTGGTCTGTAACCACAACACTCATCTTTACCCATACCTATTTAAATCTAAGATTGAGAGTGTACTTAGATTATCTATGGATTTGAACTACCCATACTCAGTTATAACTTCCTATAAAATTATGTGAGAGCCACCTGCACATGTGTCTGTTAATTTGTATAGAGTAGCTTCCCTCCACACATAATCATTTTCAACAAATTTCAGTTGATTTCATAAAACTTTTGTGGTGTGAACGTGAGGTTGAAATTTCAAATACCAAAGTTTTACAAAAAATTTCTATAAAAGCATGTGGGGCCCACATATGTACCTAGCTCTACCAATTTGCATAGAGTAGCTCCTCTACACGCAGAATCATCTCCAATAAATTTTAGTCAATTTTAGAAAACTTTTATGGTATAAACGTGAGGTTGAAATTTTAAATGGCAGAGTTTTACAAAAACTTCTTTCATAAGGCTCTTTGACTTAGCTCCTCATTTTCTTTCTCCTTTACCCATTGGGTTATCTAAACCCATTGGTTATATCCTTTTTTCATTTGAGTATGGATAATCTCACTTCAAATAGTTATGGATAAAATTAGGTATACATTTAGGTTACCTATACCCTACCCAGTGACATCTCTAAATGAGAGCTTCCGAATTGCAAGAAATGGGCCGGGCCGATCTCCTCCTCTATGATGGACTGGACAACCTCTATCTGAGTCCATTAAAGCCCAAGGCCGCAGACCTTTTAAACCCAACAAAATCTTCATGGGCTAGAAGCAGCCCACGGAGGTTGGAAAATCCCATCGAACCGGCCAATCCCATCGCCGGCTGCTGGCCAGCCGCCGCAGACGACATTCCGACGCCTAACATACAAAGCTCAGAGCCTCAAAATCCGACTACGATTCAGGGCCTGTTTGTTTCAGTTGTAGATTCTGAGAAGTAGCTGGTGAGTATCCAGCTAGTCAGAATCTGGAGAAGCTGGATAACCCCAACTTCTGGCTACTAGTTCATTTTCTGGATTCTGTAGCTTCTGACTACTTAGAATCTGGATGAAAATCTGGACTGTTTGGGGGAGCTGCAGATTCTGGGAGTAGCTGCAGCTGCCAGAAGCTAAAACAAACAGGCCCTCAGTTCCGTGGATTTGGACGTACTGGGAAGAAAATCCAATGCGAGAGGGTCTCACGTGAGACCCCCCATCCATCGTTGAATCGAAATGATCAATCTTGATCTAATGGCTGATGAGAAGGGGCCTCACGTGAGGCGCCTCTCCCCCCATATAATTCCTTTCCCTTTCCTGGAAGGGAAGCCTTGAAGTGTCTACGCTACGCTCCAGGTGAGTTTTGTGTGTAGACCGCAGTCTATGATATATGAAGGCTCCTGCTGATTAACTTCACTGTATTGTCGAATTTCCATCTTTACGAGTTCTTCGTCGCTACTAATCCTGGTATAGTGGAACACCAAAGGGGTAGCTTTTATAAACAATGCAAACACCAAAAGCAAGGCTTGCGATGGGACATTTGAGTTTAGATCATCATACAGCTAAGCCTAGCCCAATTTCCGCGCTGGAATTTTTTGCTGTTGTTAACATCGAGAACTGTTCTTGCTGATAGTGATAGATATTCCTACCTACATAAATTTTCCTCTTCTTAAAAGCCGCTTTCGTTTGACACATTTAATTTAGAGTTGTGGGGTCATTTGCATCAATTTTCTATTTGATTCCTCATGTTCACAGACTTGTTTAAACGTAGACACTTATTCCAGGAGGTCAGATTTTGAGGATTTGAACACATTGTTGATGAATATAAGTATATAACAGTTAAATATATCTATTCAGTCAGCAACAACTGTTAATTTGAAAAGAAGTGCAGTAGAAGCTCAGGTCATTGAAAATCCCCCTTCTTTTTCTTGGACTGGAATCACCATGTGATTCTTTTGTTTTCGTTACTAGACTTTATAAAACCCTAACCTTAGTTCTTTTGTTTTCTGGACTAGAGTTGAGGTCTTCTAAAACAACTTAGGAAGAAAAGATCGAGTACCTTGGGGTTAATGAGAAAGACCTGATTTTGTGTCAAGAATCGAGATGAACCCATTCACACCACTCTAGTGCTGTGCATCAGTATGTTCATTCCCAGTCACAGCTGTTAATATGAGAAGAGTTGCAAATGGAAGGTCCGCACCGGTCGTGTTTAATTAGAGCAAGTTTAATAGAAGAGGTGGCTGTCACCTCTAGAACTAGCCAAATAAGCAAAAAGAGTACATATAGCTCATGTAGAGGAAGCTAATACAATAAGTTGAGTAGATGTTATCTCTACTAAAGCACTCAAACATTTAATATTTCGCTAGAGGCGACCCTAACCCTTATTGTACTTGCTCTAAGAACTAGCATCGCCTCCAAGTCCTCGTATGATGTGCTAGAGGTCACCTCTTGCATGAGGGGCAGTTTGCCTCTCTCTCCTCTTGTCTCTCTCTTCCACATAGGATTGTGTTGACGTGGATTACGCTAGAGGCGACCTAGTCAGCATCATTGTACTTGCTCTTAGCACTTTAGTGTTCTGTCTACTACCAATGAAACGTGCCTTGGTGGCTTGATGATACCCCGGCGCCGGAGAACGCAGCTTCCCTGTTTTCTTCTCCTTGTTTCCTTTGTGTTTCTGTCGATGTGGCAGAGATTCAGAGCACCCTCTTTATCCTCTCATATTCCTCTGGTGCTCTGGATATTTGACACGTAGACGAAAACATGAGGGAACAGGAAAGCCGGCTTCGGCGCCTGAGGTCTATAACTCGTTCATCCGATTAACGGTCCAAAATGCATGGCGCGGGACAACTTCACCGCGCGCCGTTGTTCCCGCATCACCGACACCGAATAAAATCACCTGGCGCTGCACTGCACTGCACTGCTTTTTGCACAAGATAGCGTGATTCCGAGGCTTCTACTTTGAATCTCCCTTTCCCTCTCGAGATAGCCAAACAAGGCATAAAGCTGAAACCCCAGATCAAAAGCAAACAGCGAACAAAAGGGACGGGCACCGGCATCACGCCAAGCAGCTTTCCTCATCAATCTTTTCCTCGCAAAAAAACCACCTAAAAACCCCGGCTGCTAGCTCTCTCAAACCATCCCATTCCCACCACCTCGACGTCCAGAGAATCACAGGAAAAGAAAAGAAAAAACTCAGAGAACAATGGGCAACTGCTTCACCAAGACGTACGAGATACCCATTACGTCGGGGACGACGCAGCGGCCGCCGTCGGCCGCCGAGCGCCATAAGCCGCAGGAGCGGCCGCCGACGTCGCGGCGGCCGACCTCCTCGGGGTCGCTGTCCCAGAAGGCGGCCGGCGGGGAGGTGGGCACGGTGCTGCAGAAGCCGATGGCGGAAGTGCGGTCGCTGTTTCACCTGGAGCGGAAGCTGGGGAGCGGGCAGTTCGGGACGACGTACCTGTGCACGGAGCGCGCGACGGGGCTCAAGTACGCGTGCAAGTCGGTGTCGAAGCGGAAGCTGGTGCGCCGCGCCGACATAGACGACATGCGCCGGGAGATCACCATCCTGCAGCACCTCAGCGGGCAGCCCAACATCGCGGAGTTCAAGGGAGCCTTCGAGGACACCGGGTACGTGCACATCGTCATGGAGCTCTGCTCCGGCGGGGAGCTGTTCGACCGCATCACGGCCAAAGGGAACTACTCCGAGCGGCAGGCCGCCGCCGTGTGCCGGGACATCCTCACCGTCGTGCACGTCTGCCACTTCATGGGGGTCATGCACCGCGACCTCAAGCCGGAGAACTTCCTGTTCGCCAGCGACGCCGAGGACGCAGAGCTCAAGGCCATCGACTTTGGCCTCTCCGTCTTCATCGAAGAAGGTCAGGACCACACCACATGCACACACACAAACACACATACTTAAACCAGCCATGCCACAATTCACATACCTTAGCTCATCGTTACATACAAGTATATATACAACCAAATGATAGAAGTACAAGGCAAAATATTCCTCAACAAATTCAGGTAAAGTTTACAAGGACATTGTCGGAAGTGCATACTATGTGGCGCCAGAGGTATTGCAAAAAAAATATGGGAAAGAAATTGACGTCTGGAGCGCTGGAGTGATTTTGTATATTCTACTATGCGGGGCGCCGCCTTTCTGGGCAGGTAAATCCGTAAATGTTCATACATCTTCAGCCTAACATACTACATTGTTTGCAGTATCCTACTGCTAATTGTCGGAATTTGCGTATCTGAGCAGATTCTGAGAAGGCCATATTTGATGCTATACTGGTCGGTCAACTTGATTTCAGTAGCAAGCCGTGGCCTACGATATCTGAAAGTGCAAAGGATCTCATCAGACAAATGTTAAATCGAGATCCAGAGAAGCGTATTACTGCAGCACAGGCCCTAGGTTAACACCATCTGCGGTTATGAATGTAAAGCTGATCTGCATTTGTGTAGTTTATATGTCATCCCAATAAATTAATGTCCCCATGTGCAGAACATCCATGGCTCAAAGAAGGTGGTGCATCTGACAGACCTATCGATAGTGCAGTCCTATCAAGAATGAAGCAATTTAAGGCAATGAACAAGCTAAAGCAACTAGCGTTCAAGGTGAATCCTCCTTAACAATGATAACTACTAGTTTGCCTTCGCGTAATTAAGCTGACACACTGCTCCTTTCACCTCAAGGTAATTACAGACAACTTATCAGAGGAGGAACTCAAGGGCTTGAAACAGATGTTCAATAATATGGATACAGACAAGAGTGGCACAATCACAGTTGAAGAACTGAAGGTTGGTTTGACAAAGTTAGGATCAAAGATTAGTGAAGCAGAGGTTCAGAAGCTTCTGGAAGCAGTAAGATCACTTATTTTTGTTTCACTCTTCACTATAAGGTTAGTATATGTAAAGAGGTGACTCCACTAATCATACTGTGATGCAGGTTGATGTAGACAAGAGTGGCAGCATTGATTATGCGGAATTCATCACTGCTATGATGAATAAACATAAAGTGGAAAAGGAGGAGGATCTGCTCCGAGCATTTAAACACTTTGACAAAGATAACAGCGGGTAAAACTAATTTTGCTAACCAAAAAATATACTTTATCTTGCATGCATCACCATAGATTAAGAGCTATACAATTAACAAATGCTAAGACTTCTTATGTCAATTTACGTACCAATCATGTTGTCTATAGTATAACAATGCACAATTCGTGCCATCCTTGCATTATTTTCTGCATGGTATAAACTCATTTATGGAAACCAAAAGTTCAATAGATATTAATAAGACAACATACATAATAACTGTAGGTACATAACAAGAGACGAACTTGAACAAGCCATGGCAGAGTATGGAATGAGTGACGAAGCAAATATTAAAGAAGTACTGGATGAAGTTGACAAAGACAAGGTGAGCATTTCTTTTCACTAATTAGTGCCATTTACATGGATTTAATCATTGTCACCATTGAATTCACAGGACGGGAAAATCGACTATGAAGAGTTTGTGGAAATGATGAAGAAATGAGTCTATACCCGAGGAAACTCTCTGATCTCTTCATGAACGGAGTTGTATAGAAATGTTGCCTTGTTTCAATATATATAATGCAAGGATAAGCAACACTGCAAGGTTTAACTCCAGACCAAGTTGCTTCGGCTGTCATGGCCTGAGACTAGCGTGTGTATTTGTTGATAACCAGTGTGCAACAAAAAAAAAAAAGATATAATGTTCAGAAACTTGGGGCCATCATACATATGCAAGAGACATAGAACATACCTGTAAACTGGACCTAACACAGTACATTTACATATACAAGAGACATAGAACATACCTGTAAACTGGACCTAACACAGTACATTCAAATTGAAGCTTCCTTTAAAATAAATGTTTAAACTGAGTCAAGGAAAAGCAGTAGCATTCTGCTTAAACAAAAATACATGGTTCATGGTAAACCAGAATGTGATTTATGCATACATGTGCAACTTATCTACCAGGAAATGCTCTCGCATGGACAGCAAAAAGAACGACAAAAAAGGGGTAGGACGAAATAATCTGTTAAGTTCTATTGGCCCTCAACCCCTCAGCCCACAACTTTTTTCTCGTGATAGGTTTCAACATGCATTTAGTCTTACTTTTCACAAAAGAAAGAAAGACATGTAATCTCAGAGCTAGGATTGGCAGGCAAATGTGCACAACAGCAGAAGAAACGTTTTCTCTAATGAAATAAATAAATGAAAAAAGCAAACGAAGTGAGAATTGGCTGAACTTTTATGTATTGAGTTGTATGACAACAGCACTGGTCATGGTCTAGGAAAATCACAATCATGTCATTGGAGAAATAACTCTTGAGAAAAGGAATCTGAGTCCTTAATTCATTGGCTCTTCTGTTGAGATTGTGCAATATCTCTATATGAGGCTCATCTCCTTCAACTGCAATTATTTTCACAAAGTCTCCTTCGCCAAAATAGTCCACCACCCTATTAGCGGCTTCATGTCCAGTCATGTATGCTTTTTCCTAGCATAAAACAGCATAAATCCATAAATACAATTTCTAGTGACTATGAAGCATTTTTTGTGATATATTACCCCCTCACCATTGAAAAGGATCCGTGTCGGTTGACTATCCAATCACCGGCAATAAACAAATTTGGAAAGGAAGTTGATCCTCGCACTGTGTACTTGTAAGAACCTGCAGGTAATGCATTTTTGTCCATAGGTATCAAGTTAGGAATCCCTCAGAGGTAGTATAACCTAAAGTAGACCATTGTTATAGAAGTACTTGAGATGCACATATGCACTAAAAGGGATCACGAATAGGATGTTTTGATTCTGGAACCTTATCACAGCATTAGTATGCTCAATTTGCTTGGACAATATGCACTGTAATGAGCTAGCGCCAGTCTAGGCATCACGAATCATACACATGGTTGGTGATAGCTTGGTTGTTCCCACAAACATAATGCTATCAAGAGTACTTTTCCTTTAGGCACTTACATTACAGTAAGATCAAAGTTAAGTTTACCTGGAAGAATGTGGATTACAGATCTAGGAGATCTTCTGACCAACTGCTGGATCACAGTAGTCCCCCTCAAAATCTTGTATGCAATTGATAAGGTGTGATGAAGCTTCAGAAACGATATGTTCATCATTCAGTGGCAACAAATGGCTAGCATTATACTGCAACAAGGGATATTTCAAAGAGTAAGATACATCCTGGCAGAAAATGCTCTCTGTTATTATAGAGCTGGTTGATTATGAGTTGAACATACAAATTCAGCCTCCATAACTGCTATTGGTTCGTCTGTACAATCATCATATATTGAGGTAAGGTCAAAGAATGTCCAGCCAGATGAATAATCAAAGCTGGAACAAACGTTAGCAGCCTTAGGAATTGTGACCTATCATTACATATCACAAAAATATATCATGAGCACAATGTGAACTGCCTTAGTGGATGAAGTGTATGTTGTGCTTACCTTTTGATCAAACCATAATTTTATAGAGATCACATCAATTGTTGACTATTGTGGTCAATGGTTGGGTACAGGTCCGAAGACTAGGGATAGGGTACTCGTTCTCATCTAACTACCGGCAGAGCTCTTCCCTAACATAGTAGAGAGGCTTTTAAACTTATTTGAAGAACTTTTGTATGTTCATTACTTAATGATAAACATACAATGTTATCCCTTTTTATAGGGATGACTAGACTTGACTCCTAAAAAACCTATCTATGTAACGCGCTACAGTAATGGTGATTATTGTTTACGCGTCACTACAGTGCCACACCATAACACTTCATCCCTCGCGGCAAGGCAGTTCGGGTAGCGGCCACGGACGGAGACCTTCACATCCCCATGTTAACAGGAGTGACTGGTACCAGCGCCGAGTCAATTGGGAGCAGATCAATGGCACTCTAACATATGGAGTCCAAAGAAACAACTTAGCATGATGTGGTGTCGAGGAAGACGTCGGCGACATGGGTCACCGATATAGAACAACAGTAACACCCCTCCTGCCACGGAGCATGATGATGGCGTAAAGAACACGATGGTGGGGCTGGCCCCTTAGCCGCTGTGCTCTGCATTGCCTTTGGCATGGTGTCGGCCGGCCGTGTGGAAAAGACTGTCGCTGGATAGCGACAACCTTGCTCCGTAGTGAAGGCACCAAAAGTGTAGCCAAGGGCAACGAAGTTTGGAGAAGAGTCGTCGTTGGTGAAGGCGATAGCGGGACCAACGCCGTTGACGGCGATGGGGACTCAAAAACTGTAGCAACATGCTGTGCCTTCTCCTTCGCCAAATAATAAGGAAACTAATTATTATATTCTTAATCCGCGATATGTTGCTAATGCTATCAAACTCCCAAAACATGCACCGCGCTACAGCACCTCGATGGTACTGTTCACACGTGCTACAGTAACCGTGGGTATTGTTTACGCGTTGCTATAGTGCCATGCCATAACATTGACAGATGAAGAAGATTGGCGAATTCTTGTTGAGACTGCAGAAACATACTAGATAAAATTCAGTACTCAGAAAAGCTCATAAATAGATACAAAAAATACACATTTCAAGTTGCAAAACTTATGACTCCCTAAGTACCACATATTAGGGCTCTTCTTTTTAGTTTTTAAAACATGTTTTTGGTTTTTCTATAGTAACTAACTTTTAAATAGAGTATCTTTTCAAGACGAGGTCTACAAGTTGATTGTAATACACACTGTAGTGACTTTATTTGCATTGACCAAAACTATACGTGAGTTTTTGTTACTACGCACTCATTCTTACGAACAACACAAAAGTTGCAGCCAAAAGACATAAGCTGAAACCAAAAAAGAACAGGCCCAATTTTTAGAGCAGTCTTGGCTCTCAAAGTTACTAAATGTAATCAGCTAGGGCAAAACTGGCCCAGGATGTAGGCAATGACCACCTCAAGATATATTGCCCTGATCATTTGGACTTCGGCTTCTGGCTTTCGGCTTATTTTTCACTATTCATAAATTTCGTCTTTTTCTGAACTTTTAGCTTTTTGTTGAGCTTTTCTGCCGGGTCTTTTTTTCCGTATGTATTTGTATTATACGTAATGGGCTAACATATTTTTTTATTTTTTATTTTTTTAAATTTAATTATGCTAAATAAGTCTCTATCAGCTACAGTGTTTTTTCAGCCATAAGTCACAAAAAAAAAAGCCCAACTGATCACCACCTAGTGTTACCTGCCCTTAATGATAGATTGTAGAGGAGAGAGTCCCATAGCCAAAACAAATGCATCTGCCTCATATACCTCCTCTCCATAGACAATTCCAGAGATGCATTCGGTGTCCTTATTAATGGTCAAACTTGTTGGAACTCTGTTTGCAAGGAATTTTAAGCTTTGCAGTTCGAGTGATTTCCGTCAAGGAGAGAATATTTTATCTTCTACTTCCCCACGGCACATAAAAAAAATCAGAGGTTTCCTGTAAAATAGGAAATTTATGAGAAATCACAATGCAAAGAGAAAATAAAAAAGGATTCTTGGATCAAAGTACCATTTGGATGAAGATGATAAGAAGAAACCAAGGGCGAAAAAGAAGAAAAAGAGAGAACCTGATGGGAGAGCATATAATAATAATACAACATCCCCAATATAGCAGCTGCACTACATTGCTCACCCGGAGGCCGGAGCAAACAGCGTGGCCTGAATAGCTGGTTCAAAAACTTCCTTGTAGAGCCTTTGAGAGCAACGGAAATATTAGTAGCTGCATTTTTTCTGTGTTTAATGTAGTATTTATTAGTGGTAACGCACTATTAAGAACTTGTAACTACTTTGTTGTATTCAGTAATATAAATAAGAAGAGAAAATAAAAAACTGTATAGCATTACGCAACGCCAAAAAAAACTCTTGTGTGTTTTGAGTTGATTCAGAAATTCGTGTGTGTTACGACCATCATGAGTGTACGTTTTGTTCGTGTCTGTGCCAACAAATAGTAAGCTGCTTTAGTCCACCAGTGAAAGGCGAGAGATCCCCAGCTCATCGACTAAAGAGAAACTGTTGCGATATGGATACCAGAACCCTACGTGCAACGTCACGATGCAAGAATTAGTGAAACAAAACTGGCACACCAAGTTGACATAGATACCGACCGTGTAAATTGAGGGTCACAATACCTGTGAGACCGACCTCCTCGGTTGGCCGCTCTCCGCCGCGAAGAGAGTAACCTCGTGTGTCGTGTACTCGTGTCCCTGATCAATACAAATAGCAGCAAAATGAACCTCGAAAGCGTAATAGAGTTTTACGTAACCGTCATTAGGAAGCGAAATGTATTTCGAAAAGGCCTTCTGAAAACGGAAGAGCGGGCAAACAGCGATGGGAGGGCACGCCGCGGCCACGCAAACCCGCAGATTGGCGCACGCGTACAAGCGGATGACGAGCACGAACTCCGCACTTGCACAGGCGCGGGCGCACGAATCGACGAACTAGCTCACACGAGCGCGCGCGCAGTGCAGAATCGAACACACGCATGCAGCGGGGATGATCGGGCACTCGGCACAGAGGCTGACCTGTTTGATGAGGTGGTGCGCGGCGGCGAGGCCCGCCCAGCCGCCTCCGGCGACGGCGACCTTCTTCCGCTGCGTTTCGCCTCCCGGGGAGGCCTCTGCCCGGACGGAGCTTCCTCTCCAGCGGCGGCAACGGCAGAGGGAGGCCGGAGGCATCCGGCCTCCGGTGACGGGCGCGGCGGCGAGAGCCGTACACCAGCACATTCCTTCGGCAGGAAGCTTCGGGAGTCGCGGAGAGTTGGGGTGCGTTTGGTTTTGAGGCAAAGTGGGATGGGATGGGGTCATCCCTGTTTTCTGGGACGAGGTGGCCCCTGTCGCTGTTTGATAGAATGGATGGGGCGAGCCCCTTTTTTTGTTTGGTGCAAAGGATGAGTGAAGGACGAGGCCGCCCCAGTTTTTGTTTGGATGGATGAATATGGACACATTGATCTTTACCCCATATATATATATATATATATATATATATATATATATATATATATATATATATATATATATATATACAAGTTTACATACACAAAAATCAACATAAATATAATAGATAATTAGCAAGCCCTTAACATATATAATTAGCAAGTTTAATCCTATCCCTTTCTTCCATTGGACCATAAGTAATACCAACTCTAGTATAGTCCCTTTTCCTTTTTCTAGACTTGATAATCATAGCCATCATGGACAGCAACATGTGTGCAGCAGTAGCATAAATCAAAAGGTTTTTCATCTTGTCCATCTACAACACATAATCACTCATTCCAATTAATCCATCCAAGATAATACAGATGCAATGAAATCACTCATTCCAATTGAGCTTAGGGTTGACATTGGGTACCATACCTTTCGGTCGCCGAGCAGGGAGCGTGCGCGTGGGGGAGCTGGTCGCCACCGGTCGAGCGCGTGTACGGAGTTCGGCGAGGCGGGCGCGCGTACGGAGTTCGGCGAGGCGGACGCGCGTGCGGGAGTCTCCAACGGGGCACCGATCGCCGCGCGCGCGTACGGAGTTCGGCGAGAGCGCGCAACGGGGCACCGGTCGCCGCGCGCACGTACGGAGTTCGGCGGGAATCAGCGCGCGGGCGATGGGAGTTCGGCCAGGCGGGAGGCGCGCGGGAAAAGGCGGGAGCGCGCGCGTGGAGCGAGCCAGCGAGGCGGGCCAGGCGGGCGCCGCGCGGGAAAAGGCGTGCGTGGAGCGACGCGGGAAAAGGCGCGACGCGGAGCGGGCAAAAAAATTTTCGGCGGGCGAGCGCGAGGGGAATTCCAGCGCGAGGGGGATGGGGGCAGCGCCATCCACTGGAATTCGGGGGATGAGGGCGCCCCCGAATCTGAGGGAATATTCGGTGGTGGCTGCCCCTGCCTCCCTGTGACTCCCATTCAAACAGTGACTCTAACGGGGCGGCCTCGTTCCATCCATCCTAAAACAAGAAACCAAACACATCCTTGGGAACGAGCGAGTGGCCTGGTTACCCCGCGAGGTGTTCGCTTGTGAGACCCACGCACACCGGCACACCATTTCAACTCCTCTGACATTTTACACCTTTATCCTTCGAGTTTTCGAATTCGAACAGTTAGCCGAACTGAAGAGAATAATCAGGACATGAGGGGAAATCAAGAAGTGATCTCTAAGCATCCTCCTCTCTGATAGTGCTCATCAATACATCAAAATGCCAGCAAAACAGTAAGCATAATTTGAACATTAAACTGAGAAATTAGAACATGTTGCAGTGTGTCAGTAAGACAATCTATGATGAGATACCCTACTACTTACAGGCTACAGCCACGTTAGAAGCGAGACATGAACCATAGTAGCAATACTGAACCACACTATCATGGAACATTTCTGTGACCCAGTTCAAGAAAATGGGATAAGAGATCAAGAAATTTAGGCACCAAAGCACCAAATCTTACATCTTCCGAAGCTGAACATATCTGTAATCCGAATTCAGAAAGTCTACCACAAATAGCATTGTAAATTCATATCAAATTATAAATTTATACATTTGCTCAATAGCAGCAATACTGTCATTGTAGGTTCTTCGTTTGTCCTAGCTTTACTCGAGAACAGGCGGCAACATGATCTTCTCTGTGCAACAGGCAGAAATTCTCATTGATACAGAGATTTTACTCGCGACCTCTATATTGATGGACCATGCTCCCATTAGTCATATTTCCCATCTCATCTAGCTAAGATGAAGTTCCAAATAATCCGATTTCTGTCTTTTATATGGTCCAAAATAATTAAATGCTTACATGGTAAATGTGTTTAAAATGAAATGGGGTCAAATATTCCCGATATTGGGAAATGTAGCAAAAGCATGAGCAGAACAGTATTCTCTTGTTGCAAATTCGAAGCTCGCCTTGAGTAACTTCGTTGAGTCATCCCTAACAAATGCATCCATATCCCCTTTGTAGTTGTTGGAATAGTCCCACTGTCCCACATTGGTTGTGGAAGGGCAAGAGACTTATTGGCTAGCTTTTGGGGTGAGAAGGCCCTTACGATCCAACAAGTGGTATCAGAGTCTAGTTCTAACATCTCTGGCCCAATGGACACTAGTGTGTGAATGTCTGATGGACTGTGACCCTGAGGGACCGTCGGTGTGTACGGTGAAGGAACCTTGAGGGACCGTCGGTGTACAGTGAAAGGGCGGTGAAGGGCTAAGGGACACCAATGTGTGAAGGGGGAGATTGTTGGAATAGTCACACATTGGTTGTGGAAGGGCAAGGGACCTAACTTAAAAGTGGGGGAGTCTCTCACCTCATTGGCTAGCTTTTGGGGGTGAGAAGGCCCTTACGATCCAACAGTAGTTTATACTCCATTGTGCTTATATAGGCATGAAAAGTAATCTTCTTGTTTTTCCTTTGGTTTTCCGAGAACTTTCTCTCTGTTCTTATACCTGATCTTGTTCTACCTTTCTTAATATATTTGGCCTGGGTTTCTTTCTGCCGTCCCTTCAAAAAAAAAAAAAATGTAATGTCCGATGCGCGTGCAAATAATGTAGTGTGGGAACAGGTGAGATATGTTTAAAACATGGAGACCAGAGCAGGACCAAATGGTTAGGCGCTAAGGGCAAAACAGCATGACTGCAGGGGATGGTGAAGATCACTAGAAACATATACATTGCTGAAAGTAAGCGACTTGAGGTCCCAAATCCATCGAAGCTTGGTAAATGCAACTTCAGCAGGGACTGTTGGGCGTTGATTAATATTGTATGTGACACATCACTGAAAATCTTAAGTATGTTGTAGCTGTAGCAGGCCAAACTATCAGTGGAGATGAGAAGAAGCTTCTTTACGGAACTAATCACTCAGACTCGGCATATCTGGTTGCAAAAGAATATAGATGCATCTTTGCTGGAGTTTAGTTGGAAAAATGTTCCTTCTTGTTATGGTAGGGGATAGGCTAGGAAGGCTTAAGATCGTCCTCCTTGCAGAGGCTTTAATCTAAAGACCAATCGGTTTAGAACTTGATTGTTTTATTGTTTGATTATGAATGGTGCGACTCCTTTCTTTATATAGATGAGGTTAGCCCTAACAATATAGAAACTAACATAATTTAATGCAACTAATCAACTAAAGATAATATCGCATCTATATCATCTAAATATAAAGATATGCATCTAACTATTCTTAATATAAAAATATACGTATAACTTTTTCTAATACGAAAATATGCCTAAGATCATATCCTAAACAACAGTTACCGTACTGTGCTACAGCACCGAACGGTATTGTTCATGCCACAGTACCGAATGGTATTGTTCACGCTACAGTACACACGGTTACATTGCTAAGCTGTAACACTAACACTTCTTAGTGACATAGATTTGCTAAGAGTTAAGTTTTGTAGAAAGGCGATTTTGATATTTGGCTGGGTTAGCTATTTTCTTAATTTATCTTATTGTAATAATATATCTATAGTTCTAACCTATTTTAATACATAGAAAAACTACATAACACTATAGCATTTTTCTTCAAACCAACGGTATAGCTAATGCTCATCTGATCAGCTTTTAACCATTTGATTGGCTTCATCCTTATCCCTTCAAACTCATTCTCCACCTCTCATATCTCTAGTCTTCCCCATGAGGTCATCACTCTCTCTCTCTCTCTCTCTCTCTCTCTCTCTCTCTCTCGACTAAGCCATGACTCTCTCTTTCTCATCAGCATCGGTACGGCTCGCGACTTGCGACAAGGCGAAGGACGGTGTGGCATGGCTTGCGACAAGGCCTAGGACGGCACGGTGTGCTCGTGGCGAGACAGAGGACAGCAGCGGCTCAACGGCCCGCCCAGCTGCCTGATTCCTCATTCCTCTCTCTCTACCCGGTTGATTCCACCTTCTTCGTTAGTGTCGTCGATGGATCTCACGATTGAGCCCAACTCACATATGCCACGGGCCCATGCGACAGCAGCGGACGATGAGCAGCAAGCAGCCATAACGAGTGGTCGATCTCGGCCATGGGTTTGTGCAGTGGTGATGGACGTGGGTTGTGAGCAACCATGGCGAGCGGTTGAGCACTGTTGCGGGTTCGTGGGGGTGGTGGCAAACGACAACCTGTGAGTAGCCATGGTGCGGATGGGCCAGCAGAGGTAGCTACTCATGTAGGTGAGCATGTGGTCCCAGTGATGATGTGGATTTGTTGTCAGATGCCTCGAGGTAGCGACACACAGTCACAGTGACTGCGATGGATGAATCTACTAGTTTTGGGTTCGAAATGTTTGTGCAATTTTCTGAAACTTTGGTTGTCTGGCATGATGGGTAGCAGTTGCACGCAGTAGTAAGACAAGCAGTGATGAGCGGCTACGGCATCCCGGCGATTGATTAACCATAGGCAAACTCAGTGGCAAGCAGGAAGGCTAATAGTCGTGGCGTCCTGGCAAGTGTGGAGCTGCTGCGACAAGCAGTCATGTGGCCATAGGTGAGCACATTGAGGATTTTTGCTTTTGTTTGATTTTTTAGGAAGCTAAGTTGACTAAATTTTATAAGGTTTTATGTCTAAATTTTATGGTGTTTCATGAGGTTTCATAAAGTTTTTTGTAATGGATTTGTCATGGCTACAAGGCAAACAGTAGAGAAGGGGACTAGTAGAAGAGGAAGGAGAGCCAGATCTGAGGGAGAGTTAGTAAGAATGAGAGGATGTCCCTCCTCCTACCCCTCCTGGGGGTTTATATACATGAGTGGGGTAGAATGAGAAATCCCCATTCTACCCCTTAGTATTTACAGAGGATGAGGGTACATTGGTATATTTACACTGGTGTGACAACCCACATTATTAATTAACCTTAAGCAACGAATTACAACGTTAAGTATGATTAATTATGTAATTAAGAATCTAAAAATACGAGGGAATTTAAAATTTTCTATCTAGTCGTATAAATTGAAATCGACAAGCGATAAAATAATACGTGTTGTCCCCATTTCTTCGGCGAGGGCGATTACTAAACTGTATAGACTAAAGCGAGAAAGAAAATTTAGTTGCGCGGCTCGTATAGTATTCAACTCAATTAAATTATATATAACAGTCCGTAGTACAACAGTAGTTAATTACAATCTGTGTAGGGTAAAATCAGTAACATGCATTGATCGATGATGAGAACTCATATTAAGTCAAATAAAAATATTACAAATTGCATTACATGATAGCGACAAGGCGAATTACAACAAATATACAATTTGTGTCTTAACCATTCAAGTATCTCTAAAATGAAGCAATTACAATAGAGAGCGTTCATTACAATTAGAGATTCATTTCATACATGATTATTGCAATAGAGAAATAAAGAATAGAAGTTACATGAATTTGTATACATCGATATTAAAAGAATGCCTAAATTTACATACACGACCATTTCATACATTAGAAGATATCGTCGAACTGCCACCACATCGCCATTTCAATTGTGAGCGAATCAGTAATTATAATACTGAAAAGGACCGAACAAAAGAACGAATAAAATAAACAAAGGACTGAAAAGAGAATAGCCGTCAGAGCCCTAAGGATTAACTTCGGGCGGGGTAATCCGTTCACGGAGATACCTGACCGTCCGGGGGCCAGTCGACACCTCTCACAACTATAGGCTCATCACACGGTATTGTATATATACAAACCTGTTTTGAATATAGGAATCCAACCATGGCAAAGCCAAAATATCACCACCCCATTCCAGCCCAAACCACAACAGAGAGGCAGCTGTCCAAGCCCTCACCACACAACAAAATGGCAACTGAGACAACACCCGGCCAGAGCAACCTGCCCCGGATAGCATCGCCAGCCAGCAAGACCTCACGGCCAAAACCACAGCACTGCCAGCCAAAATATCCCACTGCCAATACATCAACAGCCAACCAGAGGAAAGAGCACAAGAGACAGAGCAAGGCACGGTAAGCATTCCCCAAACTCCCCAGCCAATCCCAGGACCAACAGAGAAGCCAGCCACCGAATGGAACCCGAAGGCCAGGGAGGCGAAGGCACGGCAAGCCGAAGGAGCAAGGCGACCGTGACGGCGGCAGGAGAACCACAAGCCAGCGCCTACAAGCCAGCAACTGCAAGCTAGTGACCACAAGCCAGCAACCGCAAGCCAGCGACCGCAACCAGCCCAAACCCTAACCATTCTTGCAATCACCCGTAAAGGTAAACCTCCACAACATCACTATACATGTGCTACATTCATCCATTATAGCCAACATTGACTAGAACCCATAAGCATCCATCTACAATAGAGCACATGAAACTAATCCAAGTATGTCACCAGAGATAGAAGAGGGGAGAAGGGGCTTACCTATATGGACGGCGGCTGCGGATTTCCTCCGGCCGAGCCACCAGCTAGCCGCCACCGGTACTCCCCCGGCGTACGGCGACAGCTAACCGGCGGTGGTCAGCCACGGCCACCCGCCTCCCAACCTAGCCATTAGGCAAAACCACACAAGAATAGCAAGCCAAAAACTGATAGATCGGGTAGGATAGGGGAAAAAGCGCCAAATCGGCCGGATCTGGCCAGGGTCACCATGCGGCGCCTAGCGGCAAGGAGGCAGAGCAGAGGGGAGGCGAATCAGTGGGGGCGACCGAAGCGCGTCGGTGGGGGCGACGCGGAAGGAGGAGGCGCAGGGGGAGAAGCCGACGGCAGTGTGGCGCAACGGAGGGGCCGGCACGGCGGCACGGCCGAAGGACCGGAGCATCAGGAGGCGGCGCATCCGAGCGGAGGCGGCGAGACACGGGGCGGAGGCGGCGAGACCCGGGGGCAGAGGCGCTGGAACCCGGGGCGGAGGAGTAGAGGCGCGGCAATGGGGGCGGGGGATCGACGGCAGGGCGCCGGACGGATCGGATCCGGACCGAGAGAGAGAGAAGCAGCCAAGTGAAATGGGGAAGGGGAGGAGGAAGCGGGGGCGTCGGCCGAACCAAGGAAAAAGGGGGAAAGGCAGCCGGGTGAGAGGAAAGGAAAGAAAGAGAAGGAAAAGAAAAGAAAGAGAAAAAGAAGAGAGAGGATAAGCGCGCGTATAATCAAAAATCCGTCTTCATAAATATTTAATTTAAGTGATAAATTACAGATTAAACTACTTGCTAGTATTATACTAATCGTGTTAAAAGTATAAAATATCACTAATCGGTATAGATGGAAACTACAGCTTAATTAAGGGCTGTCAATAGATTAAAAATCTGGCACGTACCAATTGAATCAGTGTATTGCCGTTCGAATTATTAGAACTCCAGGTTAAATACCTATTTAACCCTATTAATAGTATAACTTGTGAAACCTCAATAATAAATATTAGTAATCATTACAAATAAACTAAAAATGTAAATGGATTAAAACAGGTCCGCGTAAATATTAGAACCTGTGTATTGTTATTTAGATTACTCAACGGTATAATTAATTACTTAGACAACTTGGCTAGTAATATTTAAAGTATAGACATTAACCTCTGATAATTATGGAAATCTACCTTGATTACTTAGGATCATTAGAACAAGTTAATTGGGTCCGATGATTTAAAAGAAGCAAGTCGATTAAGCTTATACGTGTACGGATTCAATTAAAGTACTATAGTTTAAGACCATTTTGTTGCAGACTTGAATACGCAGATAAATTGATTTAATCATCAAAGCAATAAAAATCCGCTGATCAGTATTTATAATGATTAGAATAAATAACTTACCAGCTATAGAATAAAAACATAGCGTATGCCGATTTAATTAATGCATCGCTAATTAAGTCGTTTGGGATCGTACCTAAATACCTAATTAATCCAGATAGTGTTAAATCATATAACTGTTTTAATAAATATTCTTGGTTATGAAAGATGAGTCAAATGATGCCTGTAGGCTGGAATTGCGTATACGAAGTAAATTGTTATAATATCAATTGAACCACTCTATTGCACATTTAAATAACCAGTTAACTTTTATTAGTCGATTATAAACTCTAGGAATCCACTAATAAGTGTTCTAAATTATAAAAGTAAATTCATAACTATTAGAAGATTTAAAACTGTATGCGACGACTAGAGTAGCAAGCTAAGTCAAAATCGTAATTATCGAGTTAACAAATTGAATAGCAATTAAAATTTCAAGCGGTGATTTAGATAGCAGTTAAGCTATAAAAATATACTTAGGACTACAGTAGAATGTATGAATCCTATAAAGACACCAGAATATAGTTTAACTAAGAAATTAAGTAATTGATACATGAGACCATTTTATTCTGGATCTATAATTCAACTCGTTGCGCATACTAGTACGAGAAATGCATTGAGTAATCTTAAGATCTAAAATGAATTAGAGAGGTGAATAAATATATACGAACTTTTAAGAAATTAAATAGACTTAATTACTTATGCGAGATTGACTAGAATAATATTCGCCATTATAATTATGCATACATTCAAATTAAACCGTGTAGTTGAAAAATTGCTAGGAATTAATAAAATACCGAACATTAATAAAATACCGAGCATACATACTAAATCAACCATATATCCTAACGTTAGTACGAGAATGTTGAACGACGGGTAGTATGCCGAAATTAACCTTAATTACCGCAATCAGGTTAAATTGAGCGAGATCTGACCTTAGGGGCACAAACACATCGATAACTTGTATTTTATTATACTTCCATAGATTAAATCGTAGTCGACGTATTTAATTGCAGGCCATAATCCAAGCTACGGGGACAACTTCACCTGATCCTACTTGAATCCGAGTATATGGTTAAAGTCCAGGCAAGCATTCCTTTGAACACCTCTGCGGAGTATATTCGTAAAACAAGTATTTTGGTATTAACCTAGTATCACCATGCATGAAATAAATAAAATAAGATTTAAATCGAAAAGAGGCAAGAGATAAGAAATGGATGGCAACTGATGGAGCAGTTGGCCCTATTAATAGTAAAAAGGTGGGCAGAGGTTGCCAGGGCAGGTGTGAGTGGGAGGCGTGGAACCTCTGCATAAGAATAGAATATAAGGGACTACAAACTTCATTTGTATGAACAGACCGTACCAACCGTATCAACCATCGTTCCGTTTTCACGGGCAGTCGGTACTCTAGTGAGGTGTTATGTTCTCCACAGGAGTGATTTATTTAGGGAATAGGCCCAAAGGAACCGGTATAAGACCGGAGCGTAAGAACCCACAGGCGGGTTGCGCATTGGCGTTATATTACGCAGAGTGGGGGCTGGGGAAGGGTCGGAGTACCCTACCAGCCAACGGTTATGTCGTTTTCAGTGGGTCTGTGTGATCCAGGCTGCTGATTGTGTATAACCGGGTGGAGATATAATTACTAAACTAGAGAAAATTGTACTGTACTCTGGTCTGGGCGCCGCTTCAAAGGAATTGCGGAACACCCAAGAGCCAACACGATCAGAGTGATGATGGGTAAAGTGATACAAGCTTGCGCAATGCTATCCAAATCATGAATTCATGCCTGTCTCCGGGAAAGGAGAATTACGGAAACTTATGGGGGTTTTTGCTGTTCATGCGTATGTTCAGTAGTTTTCTAAATGAATAAATCGGAATTCTTTTAAAACCAACAAACTTTATTTTCTATAAGTCCTGGAAAGGAAATTGAGAATCGGAATTGAGATTCCTAATGTGGAAAGGATAAGCATGTTGTGCATTTTTGTTAATAACGCTTGCTGAGTACTTCTGTACTCACCCTTGCTATAATCCTCCCTTTGCTTAGGAGCATATCAATTCAGAGAATAGCTAAGGTCAGGAGGAAGCTACCTGGATGAAATACCGTGGACTCGGAGTACAGGGGATATAAGGTGGACACTCCGTGTGTAGTCGTGTGGGATAGGAAGTAGTTAGATGATTTTCTGCCTAAAGATTGTAATATTTAAGCCCGTGAGGCTTTGTAGTAAATTTTAGCCCTGCGTGGCGATATTCTTGTAATGTCGTATTTTGTCTCTAATTATTGTTCTGCTGCAATACTCTGATGGCTTATTATTCGTTAGAGCGATGTTTTATCAGCTAAAACGAATAATAATCCGTTGACTGGCGTTATTACCCCACGGTAATAATGCGGGTCGTCACAACTGGTATATTCCTCTACACTATTAGGTCTAGTACATGTTGGACTAGTTGCACGGCCCAGTCGCGGGGGGTTGGGCCACCCCCACAACAGGATTCATGAAGTTGAAAGTTTTTTTATAGCAGATTCATGAAGTTGAACTCCAAGTTTCATTAGGTTTCATAAAGTTTCAGTAGGTTTCATAACTAAATTTCATGAGGTTTTATTACTAAGTTGCAAGTTTAAGTTGACTAAGTTTTATAAGCTTTTATGTCTAAATTTTATATCTAAGTTAACTAAGTTTTATGAGATTTTATGTCTAAGTTTTATGGTGTTTCATAAAGTTTGAGAATGTTTCATGTCTAAGTTGACTAAGTTTCATAAAGTTTCATGACTAAATTTTATGACACTTTCAGGAGGTTACATGATTAGGTTTTATGGTGTTTTCATATGGATCATGACTAAGTTTCGTGAAGTTTCATGAGGACCTATGCCCAATCCTATGATTAAGGTCTGCAAATTTTCATGAAGTCTTAGTTTCATAAAATTTTCATGAATTTTCCTATATCAAAGTCTTATAATTGAAATTTGTTTTTCAAACTCAATTGAAACTTTTGCAAAAACTTGTTTCTCCAATCAAGTTTTACTTATGAAATTCGTTGGAACTAAAAATCGGTTGAAACCCCATGAAACTTCTTTTCAGTTTTTTGAAACTCGGATGAAACTTGTGTGAAACTCGTCGAACTCACTTTGTTTTTTTGGAATTTGGAATTTTGGATGAAACTTGAACGAAATCGATGAAACTATTTGAAACTTTAAATTTTGTGTTTGAAACTCAATTGAATCTATTATAAAACGTTGTTTTTCCAATAAGTTTCAGTTATGAAACTTGTTGTGACTTCTAGTTTCTGATATAAAACTTGTTGAAACGCTACGCTACTCTATGAAGCATGTTCAAAACTCTCTGAAACCTTATAAAACTCATGAAACTTAGATGAAATTTGCCTATGCAGTTAGAATCCTTTCTAACGGTATACCGTGCGCTAGCATGACTCTTTAATATATTCTAATAGTAGGGCTCTCCCACTGTGTTCCCTTAGAAAAAAGAGAGGCCGTGGCCAACTTCAGAGTGTGAAGAATTTGGTCATGATAAAAAAGATGGCAATGGAAGACAAACTAATAGCAATATGCCACTATAGCACTTTTGTCATATAGACTGCGGTCAATGGTATTTTTAGAAGAGATAACCCATGATAGTGCTGCCTAAAGCAACAGCCCTAAACTTTAAAATTAAATCTTAACCATTCCATTGTGCATGGATCTGAACACACACATTCTTTTTGCCATTCTAATTTAATGTGAATTCCAGAAATTTTGTAAATCAAAATCTTGGTTGTTGGAAGGACAAAAAAAACTCACTCCAAAGATCGTAAGTTTATAGAATGCAACAGAATGTCTAATTGACATGTTGATTATAAGGCCAAATTTCAGTGAGACATTCTAATGGCATTTTATGAAACTCAAAATATTGAGTTCTTGTACTGTCTACGCTACGCTCCAAGTGAGTTTTGTGTGTTGACTGTAGTCTATGATATGTGGAGGAGCCTGCTGATTAACTTCATTGTATTGTCGAATTTTCATCTTTGCGAGCTCTTCGTCTCTACTAATCCTAGTATAGAGAAACACCAAACGGGTAACTTCTATAAACAATGCAAACACCAAAAGCAAGGATTGTGATGGGACATTTGAGTTTAGATCATCATATAGCTAAGCCTTACCGGTGAGTGGGAAGTACGTGGGGTGCTGTGGAGGTGCTGGCGAAAGCCTTACCGGTGATCTTACCGGTCTCGACAACGATGACGCCTTCGGGCGCCATTTTCCTTCCTGAAGGTGTTGTCATGGTGCCCCATAGCCCTCATGTTTACTGATCTCCAGGTGAAAACCTTGCCTCGGTGAGGCGGGCGGCGTCGGCGGCTCTCGTCGCCTCCTTGGAGGCGTCGCCTCGAAGGTCCTTCTTCACGCACAGTAGACCGAAGGTTAGAGGGCGCGGTCGGAAAAGGATAGGGGCTTGGTTGAAAATAAGGACGGAGAAGAAGTTTTGAAGCTTAGTCTTTCTAGCTTTTTTTATAGTCCTTAAGTTTTATTTCTTGTTGTTTTTTGCTCCTCAGGTTTTGAGGATTTGAGCCTAAGTGCTCGTGTATCTGTTGGCTGTGTATATCCCTCGTGGATGTAGAGACCGGATTTTATATCCTTTATCTAAAAAAAATATAGCTAAGCCTAGCCCAGTTGCCGCGCTGAATTTTTTTTTGTTAACATCGAGAACTGTTCTTGCTGATAGTGATAGATATTCCTACCTACATAAATTTCCCTCTTCTTAAAAGCTGCTTTCGTTCGACACATTTAATTTAGAGTTGTGGGGACATTTGCATCAATTTTCTATTTGATTCCTCATGTTCACAGACGTGTTTAAACTTAGACACTTGTTATTCAAGCAGATCAGATTTTGAGGATTTGAACACATTGTTGATGAATATAAGTATATAGCAGTTTTTTCAAAGTAAGTTAATCCAAGCAGACAAGGATTCATATGATAGAAGTTAGAACATCGCTATGCGTACTTTTAAAATTTTTAATTATATGACTCCTAATACCATAAGTATCTACAAACAAGACCACAAGTTAGAATATGCAGTGCAGAGTCTATGATCTTCTGGCACGATTACATAGCATTGACAATAGCTTCTGATGGTGACATAAGAAAACTAATCAAAATCGTTCCAACAATTAGTCATAAGTAGAAATGGCTTGCTTTTTATACTATGAAAAGGAACCAGATTATCCAATATTTCATTTCATAAGTATCATCTGAACATAAACTGTTCTACACTTAATGTCAAATATTGTAATTTATTTTACCCAAAGCATAACTGACGCATAAACAGCATTCATATCTTCTGACTTGCTCACCTGTCTCAGCTTATCCTTGGCATAAACACCTAGAAGATCACAAAATTACTGTTATTTGCTTGGCGTGGAGTTGGTAAGCAGAATTCGATACATCTCCCTTGTGGAATATGTGTGATGGTGTGTTTCCGTCTGCCACTCTCATCCATGGATGTCAACGCTGGTTCATTTAGATAAGCATAAGCACTTCTTTTCCACCTGCATCCAGTGGGAGAAGATGGTGGAATGTCATTGAAAGAACCCTAATACTAATTAACTCTAAACAGTATAATTAGCAATAATTAAAAAGGAATTAAGAATTATTAAAATGAATTAAATACAACAATAAATTACAACTTTTAACTCTGGACCTCGAAAATGAATTAAGAACTAATTATTGCAACCATTTTGATTACAAGAATTGTGCATGCACGAAAAACTATTTTCTAATTACAAATATAGTAAGCTAAAGGCTACATTAATTTTTGCATTGCATTTCCTTGCCCTATTTTCGTGTATTGCCAACGTTAGTATCCCAAGCCGGCCACCACTTCTTTTCTTTTGTACTCGGAGAGCAAATCAAATAATAATCCAAAGGAGAATAAAAAAAGAGGGGAAAGAAGCTGCTGTCATACGATGCCTCTCATCAGAAGTGGGCCTCATCATTCGGCATTCAAAAATCTAAAGCCCCCATTTTTTCCAACTTACCTCAACCTCAGAGAATCGCAAAACAATGAGCAGTCCACACTTAGGACCTTCGGTCCGAAGCCACAGGAAGCCAAGACTCAAAAATAGGATAAGAATGAAGCATTCCCAGCTGTGCATAGCTAAGACCGAGAGAGAGGGAGGTTGAAACCTCCCATATATAAGCCACCATTTCTAGCCTCGCCTGCATTGCCCCCTACATTGCCAAAACCATTGAAGACACAAACCAATCGAAAGCCACAAAGCCAACAGAGAGCATCCCAGACCTCTCTCACCAGCAAGCAAACCAAGAACACCCAAAAAGCCAAGCCAACCAAAACCAAAAACCATCCATCGTCGCTCTCAGCCAAAGGCCAGAGAGCTTGCATCCGCACAAGCCCACAGCCCACCGAGTGAGAAGAGAGGAGTGTCGGAGAAGGGGAGGCAGAAGGTAGAGGAAGACAAAGAAGAGCATGGACCACGGGACTAGGAGGCCGATCAGGTGGACCACTACAAGGTGACAACCACCACAAGATGACGTCCCCGACAACGACAAGGAGCCTCGGCCGCACCTTCGTCCACATCCACAACCGCGTAAGGACCACACCATGACCCCAACCAACAAACTTCCCATTCTCAGCCCGACACAAGTAGGCCCACCTTTTCCCTCCCACTTTTCTTCTTTTCCCCTTTTTAGATTCATCGCGTGTAAGCACACAAAACACTCGACACTACTCCTCGGCTTGCTCGGTTGAGCCAAGCAGCTGAGAAGGAGGGAGAAGCCACCCAACCCAACAGGTGGCTACCACAGTAACCAGTGGCTTATCCTAGCACCGTGAGCACCCTCGGACTTCGAGAACCACTCCTGGGCATGAGAACCCCCAAGAATTGAGTCCCGTTAGTATGATCACTAAGAGCCCATAAGAATCGGGTGTCGTAAAAATTTGTGCAAGCATAACAAGAACAATAACAAGAATCAAAATGCATAAGCTTGAATAGGGGTAGAGGAGGAGGTAGAACCAGAGATTAGACGAAGCCGGACCCCTCAACCACAATCATCAGCCAAGAACCAAGCCCACTGTACTATCCACCTCTTCCGGTGGCATCCACCTTGAGGGTGAAGAGGAGGTTGAGGGAGCAGCTGAGTAGTCGGAGTAGCCAAGTAATCGGAGGCAGAGCAATCAGAGTAGTCAAGTAGTCGAAGGCCGAGCAGTCGGAGCAGCTGAGTAGTAGCCGAGTAGTCGGAGGCCGAGCAGTCGGAGTAGCCGAGTAGCCGGAGGTCAAGGAAGCCGAGTAGCTGGAGCACCCCTCGAGTTCACTAGACTAGCCAAAACCCACCGAGTGCCCATAGATCCAGTAGGTAGCCGCTAGATCCGATGAGTGGCCGTTAGATCCGATGGGTAGCCACCAGATCCAGCGATAGGGAGCAACAACGGCAGTAGATCTAGCAAGGAACGACCCAGAAGAGGGCAGATCCACCCAGATCTAAGCCGAAAGAGGGAGGTGCACCGAGTAATCAGGCGAGGGATAGAAGCACTCCTTGAGGATGAAGGGAGGGGGAAGCGAGCACAAGCACTGAGAAGGGAGAGCGGGAGAAGAGGAGTTGCGACCAGGAGCCAAGCATTGGCCGAATGGAGGAGGAGGAGCATTTTCGTCGGCTGAGCGAGACCGAGCGTTATAGGCGAAGAGGATAGGAGTGCATGGAGTGTTGACCGAATGGAGGAGGAGTGTTTTGTCAGCTGAGCAGTCATAGGCCGAGCGCAGCCGAGTAGCCGAGAGTTGGGCCAAGCCGAAGGCCCGGGCTTTCAAGGTCATTTAAGTAGTTAGAGCAGTAGGCTATTATATAGATTCCAGCACCGTAGATAGGTTAGAAATCCATTAAAGTGGCAAGGGAAAAACTGTTCTAATCTAATAGTACCTTATAATAGAGTGTCTGGTTGTAATGCAGAAATTGAGCCAGTTCACGCCGAGGTAGCATATCAGACTGCAGTTGATCCCAACACTTACTACTACTCAGGCAAGCTAATTCTTGATTACAAACATAGTTATATTAAATGTACAAGTTACTTTTTGTATCATTGCAATATACTTGCATCAGAAAATGTATTTGAAAAATTAAATTGATTAAGAAGATGAAACAGAAATGAATGAGAAAAGAGAAGAGAAGAAAAAGAAAGAGAAGAGTATGAGGTGGAGTCAGTAGTCCAGTTGAGAGGAGTAGCAGTACTACAAGGTTATATAAATAGGAGGGTAAAGAGGACCTTGAAAAGGCAGAGAGAGGGCAGACAAGACCCCTTTACATATGGATAGTATTTTTTCGTCTCAGACGGGTGGAAAATATTACCCCGTTACGTTATTCATCTCTCCACATTGGGTAAGTTATTATGTGTGAGTAGAGATGGATAAAGCTCAAAACCAGCAACGCCAGTCTGGAAGTGAGTAAGACTCAAGGTGTTATATGCGTAGATGGAGTGTTGGACCAGGAGCCGGTACCAACCAAATGCTATTGGAAGTTGGTGGAGCCTGAGTGAGCGACCCGGTACACCGGTAGAAAATAGATGGGCTAGAGAATTGAGGAATGTAACTTGGGAAAAGTTTTATACTTTGAACTTGATCACACACCAAAGGAAGTGTGGAAAGCCTAGTTAAGATGGTTCAGAGTAGCCATAGGTACAGTGGCATAATCACTTGGGATCTTTCTTCACCCGAGTGAAAAGTAGAGTTTTATAAATTAAAATCTGCCATTTAATTTGATAAGACTATTTTCGAGAAGCAATGTATAGAAATTTTAACAAACCAAGAAGAGAGGCATTCAGTGCATATTGCTATTACAATGCTTGTTGAGTATGTTAGTACTCACTATTGCTATTATTTTTCTTGTTAGACCCTGCTTCGATCGGGGAGTACTCCAAGCCGGATAAAGGGGCAGCAGGCATAGCAGAGTTCACTAGAGAGGAGGACAACGGTTACGAGGAGTCGGGGGAGATGAACCCCCTATACTACGATTGGGACGAGTAGGCATCCCATTTGGCTGAGCAGGAGAGTCTTAGAGTATCAGTTTATATATTTTGCCCTCTATGTATTTGTATTAACGATCATAGCCCTCATGGCAAATGCTGTAATAAAAGTACAATTTCTACATTATTATTCTTCACGCAACTCTGATAAAGACTTATTATTCATCGTAACAGTATTTTACTGATTAGGTGAATTATAATCTGTTACTTAAGTGTGATTATTCTCAGAATAATTACACGGGGCGCGACAGTCATATCCCTCATGTACTTCAAATAATTCATACGGCTTCTCCAAGGACGTTAATTACAATAGAACACAATTATGGAGTTATTATCCGCGTTTGAAAATAGCCATGTTGGCACTGTATCACCAGAAACAATTTTTTTACATATTTATGCTTATAGTATGATCTATGTTGCTTCTTATTTCAGTTGTAATGGATACTTCTTTACCATAAGTTCTATGGCATTGTGAGTTTGTGACAGGACATTCAACTAAGGAATTGGATTTGGATGAAGTGGGAATGTGGGATACAGATTATTTTCCGCAGTCTACATATTTAGAAAGGGACGCACTGTCAGTGCCAGTGCAACTTCAGAAAAGTGCGGAATAATAGATAACATAATTCTACAAAGGGCTTACCAATGTTTGATGCCAATCCGTGCCTCAGTGTTATTGGTGGCAGCTGCCACCATCCTGCTATTCTTGGTGATGTCTTTCTCCATCCTCCTTGCCCTGTCTCCTTCGTTTCCCTCCTAAAGAATCTCCCTAATCATTTGCTCGAAAAGCATACAATCTTCTATCTGCTATCCAAGCAATTCAGTCACTAAACACTACACTGATGTTGAGCTGAGATTGGAAGTGGAAAATTGATGGACAACGAATAAATATACTTCATCAATAACAGGGACCGACCTTAAGTGTCTTGGTTTTGATTCTTGCAGCCTCCTTCTCAGCAGCAAGGCGCCGCTCCTCTTCCTCCATCTCCTTTCTCCTCCAGAACTCACCGATCTCTGCCCTTGTGATGCTGTAAACCGGGACTACTGCCATCTTTCTTGGGGCTTTGGGAGGGTGATTGGGTGTCTGCGGATGTCCTGGCAACAGGGACCGTCGCACTCGAACTCCTGCTGTCTTCCTTGGAGCTGATCTTTGTAGGTTGAGGTGTAACAGGGTCACCTCATATATATCCTAGTCCCAACTCACAAGTCATGGGTGCAGTAACCTGATCTTCTAGAGGAGAATGATAGCTAGGTTGGGTCCCGTTTCGTCTACCCTTCTCAACCATCGGTTGCGCAACTTTTGTTTGTTTATATGTCGTTCGTAGAGATGTCTTCTAAAAAAATGAAGAGAAGGGAAAGGTGCTTTGGGGTAATAAAGAATAAGACTGAAGTTTGTGTCAAGAAACAAAATGAACCCCCTCACACCACCGTACATCGGTGCATACTAAATATTTCTAGTCAGTCAGCAACAACTGTTAATTTGAAAAGAAGTGCAGTAGAAGCTCAGGTCATTGAAAATCCCCTTCTTTTTCTTGGACTGGAATCGCCATGTGATTCTTTTGTTTTCGTTACTAGACTATATAAAACCCTAACCTTAGTTCTTTTGTTTTCTGGACTAGAGTTAAGGTCTTCTAAAGCAACTTAGGAAGAGAAGAGTACTTTGGGGGTTAATGAATAAGACTTGATTTTGTGTCAAGAATCGAGATGAACCCCTTCACACCACTCTAGTGCTGTGCATCAGTATTTTTATTCCCAGTCACAGCTGTTAATAGATGGCCCGTACCGGTCACACAAATACTTTCTTACCTTGGACGACAATCACTGAATCACCTCACGTCCCTTGTTTGTTTTGCTGAGTGCTGACTACACTTCAACGAAACTTGTCTTTTTCTTTGCCCAAAGAAAAAAAAACTTGGGATGTTCGCTAAGAGATGAAGAATGAAAAAGGAAGACTTGACGTATGAATCCATATCACTACTAGTCTTCGGCGACGAGCCGACGAAGATACTTCTAATCAACTTAAGTTGTGATCCCAGCAGCTTCGTGGTGTTCTTAACTCTCCGGATGAATCTCGGAAGTGCAAACCGAGCCCCAACACCACCGTGCTGCTGTGTGTCTGCTCAGCACGGGCACGAGGTGGCTTCTGTCCCGCTGCTCACCACCACCACCGCGCGGTTGCACGCCTTGCCACCGTTGTACACGGCGAGCCGCGTCCTCCGCTTGCTTGCGGAGATTGGCGCTTGCCCGAGCGGGGGGAGCGGTCATTGATCGCCGCGACGCGCCCCCTCTCGCCCAGTCGCCCTCTGCAAGCTGTTTACCGTTTGCTGAAGCTGAAGCTAGATTACGGACCTGTTCGATCCGGTTTCTGGGGCCCGCTTCCGGCTTCGGCTTCGCCCTGGAAAACCTGGACCGACCCCCCCGGATCGCCCCCGCCTCCCTCCAGATCCGATCCGGTGTCCGCCGTCCCCTCTGGGCCAGTCTCCCCGAGCCGTCCCCCTACCACGTCCTCCGCACTGGCTTCCCCTTCTCGGACGGCGTTGACGTCCGCGCCCCCACCGGCGACCGCAGACTCGTCGTCCTCCGCCTCCACGTCCGACGCCACCTCTCCTCTGCAGTCGGAGTCTGCATCCAACGTTCCATCGTCCCCCGGTCCTGCAGCCTCGTCCCCTCGGCCGCTGGCCGCCCCTTCGACGCCGTGTGCAGCCAAGAGTCAGGCCGGACCACGCCCCGTCGATCTCCCCGTGTGCGGCCAAGAACACGTCGCCGACCTCCCACCGGCCGCGCCTAAGGTAATCGAATTCACAAATACACAGCTCCACAGATTGGAAAAAACTACTCGCGCTGCTGTACTTTGCAATTATGTACCTTTTTTGTGCGAGGTAATAATGTAGTGTGTGGTCACAGCATGATCACGCTGACATGCTGTACGCAAACAATGTATTGGTTGCATGGCAACGAAGTAGAAGCATTTCTCGAGTTTCGGCAGGGCTAGTTGAAATGTAAGGACCGTAGCTGCAATTGCATGGCAAATTACCAATGCAACACAGCTACTGAACTCGTGACCTTTAGCATGGGGGCCTATGAGCAACTCAGAGGACCGTGTGTTTATGTGCTGCTTACCGCATTTCACTTTTGCTCCTTAGTACGGGTGTTCGTAAGTAATTGTCAGTGTTTGGATTGGTGACCACGCACCCAGATGAACAGACTTGTTGGTAATTTCAGCGTGGGTTGGTACGTACATGTAACCCAGCATTTAGGTATTGCTTTTCTGTTTTCCGTGGTGCCTTACTCGTCTTTGCATAGCATCGCACTATGCCTCTTCTGAATGATGAGAAACTGTGTTCACAAAGAATTAACATGTTTGAGTGATGTTGTCGGGGCCAACTATCGCATGACTAGGGGGCCGTTCGTGTTGGCTAGTTCTGATGTTTTTTCTTTGGCTGCCTTGCTCTCGCAGATGGTGAAGGGGAAGAGTCGCACGGATCACGCCGACAATGCTACATAGGAGGACGCCACCCACATTGCTATGCTTGAAATTTGCTGCAAGGAGTTCGAGTCTCCGAACACGGTCATGGACTGTCTAAACAGGCATGGATATGCCAACCATGGGAGGAAATTCAAGGAACGGACTAGGCACGAGTTCACCAGAAAGCAATTCAAGAACCACTGGGATTCACTAAAGCAGAGTACTACATATGAAAGACTCTGAGGTTAAATGCGACAAGCTTGGGAATGAACCCAAGCACCGGCTTGATCACCACCACAGACGCATGGTGGGAGGAGCAAAACAAGGTAAATGAAAGTATCCCATTGAGCTAATATTGAGTTAAGTTCGAATGCCGTACTATGGATGTGACAAATTAAATAAAAAACAAAGTAACCTATTGTGCTGTTGCAATGCAATTCTCTTGCGTTGCGGAACTGTCATTATTCTGTCTAGGATAATTAATGAAATGTTGAAAGCTATAGATCCAAAACAAATAGGAAGATCAATGTAACCATGACATGTACAAATGGCTCAAGTAAATATCCTAGAATGTATTGACTGATTTCTGCATTGCTGAGTGTATACAGTATATTGACTGGTTTCTGCATTGCTGGGTGCATATTGACTGATTTCAGCATTGCATAGTGTATGAGTAATGGATTCTTTGTAGAGTAATGCTACATTAATGCAACGCTATGGCTGACATGGTAGTTAATTAGATAGGCGAGTTCCATTCACCATGAGCAGTGCAATGTCAGTTTGTCGAATTTATTCCCAACTTACGTGACTTCGTACATGCTGCAGGCAATGCCAGGGGCCGAAAATTTGTGAAAGTCCCATTGGTCCAGAGGAGTTCGTGGACATCATTTTCTAGAAGGGCCTTTGCACTAACGAGCATACGGATGTCCCTGGGGCGCCCAGGCAGCATGCCGATCTCTCCTCTGATGGCAGCTCCGATCTAGAGCCCATGGACGCCTTTGAGCCTGGTAGCTCGTCCTGGAAACGCAGCGGCAAGCAGGCAGCCGCATCCTCAGGACCTGAGTCAAAGAAAAGCTGAGGCAGCACGACGGACGAGTGCGTGAGGCAGATATGCTATGTGTACGAGTATTCCGTGAGCGCTGCCCGTCCAACCACACCGGGGGATAACACCGACACTAATCGCATGGAGGTACACCGTTTGTTGCAAGTGGTCATCAGTGATGGGTTTTCGGAAGGCACAGACGAGCATTTTTATGCCTCGGCAATGCTGATAGACAAGAGGTATAGAGACGTTTTCACAGGCCTTCGTACCCTAGAAGGTCGTGCTAATTGGCTATGCAGGATGTGGCCCCTTACTAGTCCCGTGGAGCCGCTGGGTACCCATGAGGCGCTCTCCGGTAGCGTGTAGTCCATTATCTGTTTGTTCAGTTCAAACTTCAATGTAGAACTAAGTGTGACAATGCCTACCTGTTGTGGTTCCTCGTTGTGTAACAGGCTTTGATCGTGTGCCTTTCAATTTTAGTTCCTGTGTTGTTCGGACCATTTTGCGGTCGCCCTGTAGGTAGGCCATATAATTGGTGCCGTCCAGGTTGACCGCATAATTGTCCTATCCATGTCTCCTCTGTGCACGCACGGGCGGGGAGCTGTGCGCACTAGACACGATATGCCGCACTTCTTCCCAGCAGGTTACAAAAGCCAGGGCCACCGAGAGCGCCAGCAGTTCACAGAGCATCTGCACAAGAGAGCGCCAGCAGCTTCACAGAGCAAGCTGGCAGAGCCCAGGCGATCAATACGAACCAGTGCAGAACATATGGTGCATTCTCGAACCAGTGGCGGAGGACGGGAAAAAAATGAGGTGGGGCGGATCGATAGCAATACCCTCCAACCTGGATCGAGTCGAACAGAGATCATGGTACGGTTTGCATCACCTGGATCGCATCGAGTGGAGGAGGAGGCCAATGGTGGCCTCGGAGATGGCGGCGGGGTCGCCGCAACCACGGCGGCCGGAGCCAGAGAGGGACCCCCGGAGCGCGGCGTCCTTGGACCGGAGGATGGCGAGCTCCTTGAGCTGGCGCAGCGTGCGGGAGCGCCGGGCCAGGAATCGGCGGAAGTGCGCCTGGATCATCCGCGCCGCGAGTTCCCTCGCCGATGACGGCCCCGCGTGCGGACGAGGCTGGTGCGGCGGTACCGGAGGGGAGGGGAAGCAGTGTGGGAGGGTGGACTCGAGCGCGGCCACGCGACGCAGGAGCGAGTGGAGCAGGAGGTGGCCATGGTCGGACGGATTCGGCCGCGGCTGTGGCTGCGGCTGGGGATAGGGATAGGCATGGGGTTTGGGTTGCTGGTAGTGGTAGGTGTAGGGGTAGGGATTCGCGTGGTGCGCGGCGGCAGGCGGCTGCAGCTGCGGGTGGGGCTGGTGCTGGTGCCGCGGCTGCGGGGGCGCGGAGTCGAGGAGGAGGTGGGCCGCGATGGCGTGGAGGAGATGGTCGGACGCGGAACTGGGCCGGGGCGGCGCGAGGTAGTAGCACGGCTGCAAAAAAATCAAGGTATGGCTCAAGCCTTACCTTGCCCTATCGGCTCCTCCACCGCTGTCTGGAACGCATCTTTAGCTTCCACCACGGCATGCAGAGATAATTATTGCTACTATGATATTACATAACTTCATAACTAACGGTAAGATTTCACAAACGCACTCATCGCCATAGATCATGGCTCCTCTAGGGTTGACGCCGCTTTGGGCACCAGTGATTTTCGAATGAATCAGATACGTGAGATGATAGCGGACGATCTGATCGTGTGATTAACTGTGCCACCCGTTTGTACGCTCTCATGCATGCAACATTAACCAAAATGCATAACGTGGGACAACTTGGGTGCTGCTCGGTTGAGCTAAAATAAGCTAGCTTATGATTGAAATTACATTGTAGTTAGCTAAATTATACTATAACTGATGATGACTTATTTAGTGTAATTAAATTTTAAGAAAATTAAAAATAAAAAACATGTTAGCCCATCATAAACAATGCAAACGAATACGGAAAAAAGAACTAAAAAAAAGGAAAAAACGAAATTTAAAAATAAAAAAATAAATCAGAATCGAGAAATTAAAGTCAAATGTGCGGGCCTTAACCGCGCGCTGTTGTTTCCGCATCACCGACACCGAATAAAATCACCTGGCGGCTGGCGCTGCACTGCACTGCTTTTGCACAAGATTAATTAGCGTGATTCCAACGCTTCTACTTTGAATCTTCCTTTCCCAGATAACCAAACAAGGCATAAAGCTGAAACCCCAGATCAAAAGCAAACAGCGAACAAAAGGGACGGGCACCAGCATCACGTCAAGCAGATTTCCTCGTCTAATGGGCAACTGCTTCATCAAGACGTCCTCCTCGGGGTCGCTGTCCCGGAAGGTGGGCTCGGTGCTGCAGAAGCCGATGGCGGACGTGCGGTCGCTATTCCACCTGGAGCGGAAGCTGGGGAAAGGGCAGTTCGGGACGACGTACCTGTGCACGGAGCGCGCGACGGGGCTCAGGTACGCGTGCAAGTCGGTGTCGAAGCGGAAGCTGGTGCGCCGCGTCGCCGTGGACGACATGCGCCGGGAGATCACCATCCTGCAGCACCTCAGCGGGCAGCCCAACATCGCGGAGTTCAAGGGAGCCTTCGAGGACGCCAAGTACGTGCACGTCGTCATGGAGCTCTGCTCCGGCGGGGACCTGTTCGACCGCATCACTGCCAAAGGGAGCTACTCTGAGCGGCAGGCCGCCGCCGTGTGCCGGGACATCCTCACCGTCGTACACGTCTGCCACTTCATGGGGGTCATGCACCGCGACCTCAAGCCGGAGAACTTCCTGCTCGCCAGCGCCGCCGACGACGCAGAGCTCAAGGCCATCGACTTTGGCGTCTCCGTCTTCATCGAAGAAGGTCAGGGCCACCACATGTGACACAAACACACAAACCAGACATGCCACAATTCACATACCTTAGCTCATCGTTACATACAAGTATATATACAACCAAATGATAGAAGTACAAGGCAAAATTTTCCTCAACAAATATGCAGGTAAAGTTTACAAGGACTTTGTCGGAACTGCATGCTATATGGCGCCAGAGGTATTGCAACAAAATTATGGGAAAGAAATTGACGTTTGGAGCGCTGGAGTGATTTTGCATATTCTACTATGCGGGACGCCGCCTTTCTGGGCACGTAAATGTTCTTACACCTTCAGCCTAACATACTACATTGTTTCCGGTATCGTACTGCTAATTGTCGGAATTTCCATATCTGAGCAGAAACAGAGAAGGGCATATTTGATGCTATACTGGTCGGTCAACTTGATTTCAGTAGCAACCCGTGGCCTACGATATCTGAAAGTGCAAAGGATCTCATCAGAAAAATGTTAAATCGAGATCCCCAGAAGCGTATTACTGCAGCACAGGCCCTAGGTTAACACCATCTGCGGTTATGAATGTAAAGCTCATCTGCATTTGTGTAGTTTATATGCCATCCCAATAGATTAATGTCTCCATGTGCAGAACATCCATGGATCAAAGAAGGTGGTGCATCTGACAGACCTATCGATAGTGCAGTCCTATCAAGAATAAAGCAATTTAAGGCAATGAATAAGCTAAAGCAACTAGCGTTCATGGTGAATCCTCCTTAACAATGATAACTACTACTTTGCCTTGGTATAATTAAGTTGACACACTGCTCCTTTCACCTCAAGGTAATTTCAGAGAACATATCACTGGAGGAACTCAAGGGCTTGAAACAGATGTTCAATAATATGGATACAGACAAGAGTGGCACAATCACAGTTGAAGAACTGAAGGTTGGTTTGACAAAGTTAGGATCAAAGATTAGTGAAGCAGAGGTTCAGAAGCTCCTGGAAGCAGTAAGATCACTTATTTTTGTTTCACTCTTCACTATAAGGTTACTATATGTAAAGAGGTGACTCCAGAAATCATACTGTGATGCAGGTTGATGTAGACAAGAGTGGCAGCATTGATTACACGGAATTCATCACTGCTATGATGAATAAACATAAAGTGGAAAAGGAGGAGGATTTGCTCCGAGCATTTCAACACTTTGACAAGGATAACAGCGGGTAAAACTAATTTTGCTAACCAAAAAATATACTTTATCTTGCATGCATCACCATAGATTAAGAGCTATACAATTAACAAATGCTAAAATTTCTTATGTCAATTTACATACCAATCATGTTGTTTATAGTATAACAATGCACAATTCGTGCCATCCTTGCATTATTTTCTGCATGGTATAAACTCATTTATGGAAACCAAAAGTTCAATAGATATTAATAAGACAACATACATAATAACTGTAGGTACATAACAAGAGACGAACTTGAACAAGCCATGGCAGAGTACGGAATGAGTGACGAAGCAAACATTAAAGAAGTACTGGATGAAGTTGACAAAGACAAGGTGAGCATTTTTTTCACTAATTAGTGCCATTTACATGGATTTAATCATTGTCACCATTGAATTCACAGGACGGGAAAATCGACTATGAAGAGTTTGTGGAAATGATGAAGAAATGAATCTATACCCGAGGAAACTCTCTGATCTCTTCATGAACGGAGTTGTATAGAAATGTTGCCTTGTTTCAATATATATAATGCAAGGATAAGCAACACTGCAAGGTTTGACTCCAGAACAAGTTGCTTTGGCTGTTATGGCCTGAGACTAGCGTGTGCATTTGTTGATAACCAGTGTGCAACAACAAAAAAAGAAGATATAATGGTCAGAAACTTGGGGCCATCATACATATGCAAGAGGCATAGAACATACCTGTAAACTGGACCTAACACAGTACATTCAAATTGAAGCTTCCTTTAAAATAAATGTTTGAACTGAGTCAAGAAAAAAGGAATAGCATTCTGCTTAACCAAAAATACAAGGTTCATGGTAAACCAGAATGTGATTTATGCATACATGTGCAACTTATGTACCAGGAAATTCTCTCGCATGGACAGCAAAAAGAACGACAAAAAAGGGGTAGGACGAAATAATCTGCTAGGTTCTATTGGCCTGTAGTAGTTGAAAACCATCGGAAAGCTAGCTACCTTCATAAACAGTGCATATATAAGTTTATCCATACCATTAATTACATATAAATAATTGTCGTGCTTTTTGAGCAGATAGACAGGTAATCTCTTTTCGTAAGGAAACTAACCTTTGCTAATATATCTGTATATAGAAAAGCAGTGTTGCCCTCAACCCCTCAGCCCACAACTTTTTTTCCGTGATAGGTTTTAACATGCATTTAGTCTTACTTTCACAAAAAGAAAGAAAGACATGCAATCTCAGAGCTAGGATTGGCAGGCAAATGTGCACAACAGCAGAAGAAACGTTTTCTCTAACGAAATAAATAAATGAAAAAAGCAAATGAAGTGAGAATTGGCTGACCTTTTATGTATTGAGTTGTATGGCAACAGCACTGGTCATGAACTTTTATGTATTGAGTTGTTGTTCACCTCGAACCTCGAAAGCGTAAATAGTGCCTCACGTAACCGTCGTTAGGAAGCGAAATGTATTTCGCAAAGGCCTTCTGAAAACGGAAGAGCGAGCAAACAGCGATGGGAGGGAACGCCGCGGCCGCGCAAACCCCGCAGACTGGCGCATGCGTACAAGCGGATGACGAGCACGAGCTCCACACTTGCACAGGCGCGCGCGCACGAATCGACGAACTAGCTCACCCGAGCGCGTGCGCAGTACAGAATCGAACACACGCATGCAGCGGGGATAATCGGGCATTCCGAACAGAGGCTGACATGTTTGATGGGGTGGTGCGCGGCGGCGCGGCCCGCCCAGCCGCCTCCGGCGACGGCGACCTTCTTCCGCTGTGTTTCGCCTCCCGTGGAGGCCTCTGCCCGGACCAGCATATTCCTTCGGCAGGAAGCTTCGGGAGTCGCGGAGAGTGGGGGAACGAACGAGTGGCAGCAAAACAGTAAGCATAATTTGAACATTAAACTGATGAGATACCGTACTACTTATAGCATCCTCCTCTCTGATAGTGCTCATCAATACATCAAAATGCCAGCAAAACAGTACGCATAATTTGAACATTAAACTGAGAAATTAGAACATGCTGCAGTGTCAATAAGACAATCTGTGATGAGATACCCTACTACCGAACCCTAAAACGTTTTTCTCCGAACCAACGGTATAACTTATGCACATTTGATCATTCCCCACATATACTTATAATCGGTTGATTGGCTCCATCTTTATCCCTTCAAACTCATTCTCCACCTCTCATCTCTCTCGTCTTCCCCATGAGGCCATGACTCTTTATCTCTCTTCAGTGTGCCATGACTCTCTCTCTCTCTCTCACCAGTGTCGATGTGGCTCAGTAGTGCGGCTCGCGGCTAATGAAGGATAGCACGACTTGCGATGAGGCAGAAGACGGCGTGGCACAACTCGCAGCAAGGCAAAGGACAACAATGGCTTGATGTCCCACCCAGCTGCCCGGTTCCTCATTCCTCTCTCTCTGCCTGGTTGATTCCACCTTCTTCGCTGGTCAATTCGCCATCGTCGTCAGTGGATCTCACGATTGAGCCCAACTCGCATATGCTGCAGGGCTCATGCAATGGTGGCGGACGGCGAGTAGCTATAGCGAGTTTGCTTGCTCGGCCAAGGGTTTGTGCGGTGGTGATGGACATGAGCTACAAGTAGCCATGGTGAGCGGTTGAACGTTGTTGCGATTTCGTGGGGTGGTGGCAGACGACGACCTGCAAGCAGCCAAGGTGTGGATGGGCCACCGGTGGTAGCTACTCGTGCGAGCGAGCACGTGGTAGTTTCATAAAGTTTTTTTGTAGCGGATTCATGAAGTTGAACTCTAAGTTTTGTGGAGTTTCATAAAGTTTTAGTAGGCTTCATGACTAAGTTTCATTAAATCTCATGATATTTTATTACTAAGTTTTATGGTATTTTATTAAGTTTTATAAAGTTTTAGGTGGTTTCATGTCTGAATTGACTAAGTTTTATAGGGTTTTATGTTTAAGTTTCATAGTGTTTTGTGAGATTTTATAAAGTTTCAGGGGGTTTTATACCTAAGTTAACTAAGCTTCATGAGGTTTCATGGTTAAGTTTTCTGATGTTTTCAAGAGGTTACATGACTAGATTTTATGGTGTTTTCATGCGGATTCATGACTACGTTTTATGAAGTTTCATAAGGTCCTATGCCCAAGTCTCATGATTAAGGTTCACAAATTTTCATGAAGTCTTAAGTTTCATAAAATTTTCATAAATTTCCCTATGTCAATCTCATGATTGAAATTTGTTTTCGAAACTTTTGTAAAACTTGTTTTTCTAATGAAGTTTCAGTTATGAAGCTTGTTAGAACTAAAAATTGGCTGAAACCCCATAAAACTTGATTTCAGATTTTTCAAACTCGGATGAAACTTGTGTGAAATTTTTCGAACTCACTTTTTTAAATTTGGAAATTTGGATGAAACTTGCATGAAACTCGATGAAACTGTTTAAAACTTTGAAATTTGTCTTTTGAAACTCTTGTAAAACTTTGTTGTAGCTTCTAGTTTTCGATATAAAACTTGTTGAAGCGTTGTGCAACTCTATGAAGCATATTCGAAACTCTCTAAAACCTTGTGAAACTTAGATGAAACCCAGTGAAACTTGCCTATACTGTTAGAATCCTTTCTAACGGTATACTATGTGCTAGCATGACTCTTTAATATATTCTAATAGTAGGTCTCTCCCACTGTGTTCCCTTAGAAAAAAAAGAGACCATGGCCAGCTTCAGAGTGTGAAGAATTTGGTCACGCTAAAAAGGATGGCAAGAGAAGACATACCAATAGAAATATGCCACTATAGCACTTTTGTCATATAGACTGCGGTCAATGGTATTTTTAGAAGAGATAACCCACAATAGTGCTAGCTAAAGCAGTAACCCTAAACTTTAAAATCAAATCTTAACCATTCCATTGTGTATGGATCTGAACACACACATTCTTTTTGTGATTCTAATTTAATGTGAATTCTAGGAATTTTGTAAATCAAAATCTTGGTTGTTGGAAGGACAAAAAACTCACTCCAAAGGTCGTAATTTCATAGAATGCAATAGAATGTCTAATTGACATGTGGATCATAAGGCCAAATTTCAGTGAGGTATCCTTATGGCATTTTATGAAACTCAAAATATTGAGTGCCATTATACGAATAAAATGGTATTTTTTAGAATTTGGCAAATACATATGGTATATTTCTAAACCTTCAAGAATTACGGCATTTTCTAAAGAGAAAATTCATTATATGACATTGAATAACTTCCTTGTTCACAATAAAACAACGAGGATTGTTTTGCTTGGAGTGAAACATGACAAAATTTGATAATTGAGGGCAAAATGGTCTTTTCTCAAGGCTTAACAAGAGGTTTGGACGGAGAAGTGATGGCGATGACATATTGTAAAGAAAATTCGCAACTCGATAGCATATTATGAAGAAAGAGTTATTCGATGCCATATAGAATTCTCTTCATGTTGGTAAGAGGTGCATAGTGTTGTACCTAGCATGTAGGTGCAGCCATGTTATTGTTAAGAACATAGGTATAGCCCTCGATTAGTTGTTGCCTTAAGGTAAGGTTTAAGAGAACTATTTAAGTACATTGAATGCATGATATTTTAATTATATTGTGATGAAACTATAATATTGTTACAATAGAGTTAGATTTAAGAATTGATTTCAACCTGTAATTAGTTTTAGACATAACTATTTGAATTTAAAATTTTGTTACCCTATTAGAGTAATAAAAAGATACCAACATTTGAAATTTTAAATAAAGGTATATAAAATTGTAAGGTTAGCAATTATATAAGTTTTAGACTACATTTATAAAAGTTAATTAGTGAAGAAGTGTAGATTTGGAGCTTATGGAGAGATGTGCCCTAATGATGGGGTTGAGAAGGTTTGAAGTCTCCTATATTACTTTAACTATAATAGTTGTAGTATCTATTGTTACTAAACTAGACATAACTCTAGATAATATAAAACAAAATTTACAAATCTCTCACGAGACAAAATCTTCTCTTAATGATAAAGTTGTTGATATATCTAATTATGCGAGTGAAGAGTAGAGAAATGAGAATATATACACATGGTGATAAGTGAGAGAAATACAATTGGAAGTGGAGTTGTAGTGGAGAAGAGTGAGAAAGTTGTTGTAACAAAAGGGAAAAAGAAGCATGGGTAAGATGGGTGTGAGGAAAATGAGAAGGTTTCATTATATGCACTTGACAAGTCTCACTCAACTTTATGCTTTATTACAAACCACACCACTTGTTGGAAATTTGCTTGCTTGTAATTAAGCATTGGTACACCCTTTAAATGTATAAATTTCCATCCACTCTTAGCACGTTAGTTAGTTTTTTCATGACTGATTGATCTTCACAAAGAATTAGTTGGTTTTGTGGCCCGAATACAACTTGAATCCACTTTATTACATGTTGATCAACAAGCTTTACATGCCATTGAAAGTTGTCTTAATACATTTATGGCGGATAATTCATACTAGGTGGAGTTAACTCACAAAGCCCATATCACAGACCACTAAACCTTAGTGCAAAATATTGATCACCTTTTGTATGGATATGTTATTCTTTTACGATGTATTGAACTAGTTGTTGTGCTAATTTTGAGTAGTACTTCTCTCATAACTAACCAATACAATCTTTCTATTGAAATTTTATTGTTATGAATTTATATATGAAGGATGCATCAACATAGCATACCGAATTGTTAACTTAATTTTCAATACTAACGCTAATGAGTTATATCGATGTTTGCTAGAGATTGCTTGCTTCACACCTTGGGCCTGACAAAATGCTGAAGATTGCTGGGGACATGAATACCTAAACATTGTCAATTTGCAAACATACTTTTAATGTTGCTTGTGTTTTGTTCTTTCTTACTGCTCGAGCACGAGGATTAAACCTATTGAGGAAATACTTTATCGGCTGAAGCATTTCACACAAATGATATTTCTCCTATGGCAAATGTTTTTTTATGTGATACATTACATTAGTGGTGTAATTGTTTATTCCGAACCTCTAATGTTGTAGGTCATTCTTTAGTGGAAGAAAAGAAGCATCTATTCATTAATGCTATAGTAGATTAACTGTGAAAAGTTATCAGTTGTTTTTAAGGCCTGTTTGGTTCATATACTAAGATTGCAAAGGTTTGTCATATTTTTTTTTGCCAAACTCATCTAAGGTTAGATCATCAAAATTAAAGCCACACTTTGTCTATCACAGGAGAATCTTGCCACACTTTTTTAGTCACTGATGTGTGGGACCTAGTTAGCAGAAAAAGAATCTTGACACAAATATGGCTACAAACCAAACGACATTTAAAATGATCAAATTTGCCTAACTTAAAATGTGGCAAAGTATAGCAAGACTTGGCTACCACCAAAAATGCCCTTAATCTTTAGAAGTTAAATAAGGGATTTGATACGACCTAGACGTCCGACACATCAGACACCTCGTCCACTCCCCGAGCCGCTTACTTTTCTACTCTAAGTCACTTTGCTCCTCACCTGTTTTCTTTATCTAAGTCACTTTGCTCCTCACTTGTTTTCTTTTCTCTCTTTCACTTGCATACTTATCTCGCCTGACCACTATCCTTCCAGATTTTGTTCATCCTATCACTGTTGGAGACCCTAATCGAGCTCTATGGAGGCCACCTACTCAATCCCCTTCCGAAGGGTGGCTTGAGCAAGTCGTATCTATCGTTGCCATGGCTGGAGCTCGCCTGATTTATTGCCACCATGGCTGAAGCTGATGGATTTGGTGGGGATGAGGGTAGAGTAGCTAGGGGAGAACAGTGAGCTGAGGATGACACAATTGAGAGGAAGGGGGGCAACGAGGTGATGATTCTGAGCCGGTCTCCCGCCACCAAATTCAGGGTGCCCGTCGACAAGGTTGGTTTGTCTTCTTTCTCCCCTCATGAGCTCAGCTACCTGTCACCGTCCATGTGCATGCTTCTTTTAGTGAGTTTGTTTCATGTATTTCTCAGCCATGTTGCAACCCCTTTGTTCATTTGTTGTAGATATGTTATAGCTATTGCGGCCTTCCCAAATTTTTGTTGTGAATTTGTTTATCGTTTGTTTCATTTTTATTGCAATAGTACAATTTTACGTGTGCAACAAGCAACAGCAACTGTTGCGACATCTGGATATTTTTGCAGCAAATTGATGGTTTTTTGTTGCACTCATTAGATGTTATGTGTATTCTCTGATTCATTTTGCTGCAAGTCTTCCCCCAAATTATTACATACGTACTTTCAGAATGTTGCATAGGTTATGACATATTCTATTACTTTTTGCGAAATGATACGACTCCTATATCTGATACGAAAGACTCTTATCGGACGCCTTGTCTGGGCTAAACTACTACTACACAAATATCATCCTTATCCTCTCTCACCAGTAGTTCTCTTCTGCTATCCCCATCATGTCTAATCGGTGCCTAGAAGATCGATGCTCTCACTCCCACCCCTGGTCCCTCACTATCTCTCTTCTCATAGCTTGTGCTCGAGGAAAGCCATGCGTCATGGATGGAGCTCACGTGGAGGTGCCCTTTCTGTGGATAAGCTAGAACTCGTCGGACCTATCGCCACCGTAGTCAGATCTCCTTGGATTTTATGAGGCTAAGGCCAGAGGAGCTGGGGTGAGTAGTGTTAGCCTTACCCTGCTAGATTCGAGCCCGTTGGTGTATGGGGTGGCTCGTCCCTATCCTCCTCTATACTCATCTCAAATGTTGACACTAGGTAAGTCGAGTTGTTGCAACAACTGTTCTCGAATGTTCAAGACATCAAATGTGGCAGAAGTTTCAATGTTTTCTTTGTTGTTGCAACAAGATTTAATTTTTATTGCAACTGGTTCTTGTATTTGTTATTCCAATAGTTCAAATTTATTGTATATTTTTATTTGTTGTAACTAGATCAAATATTTGCTGCAAGCTTAGGAACTAATTATTGTATTTTTGGTATTTTTTGTTGCATTAGATCGAATTAGTTGTTTGATCATCCATTCACTTACAAGTTTACGTCTCTTAATCCCTATTCTTACATCCTAGCACTTCGTTTACGTCTCTCAATCCCTATTCTCACATCCTAGCACTTCTCCCCTCCGGTAGATAGGCACCATCACATCCATGCTCCTCCTGCTCTTCCCATCTCTCTCTTGCTTTCCGTACATGCACGTCTTTTGTAGATTTGTTTTTACAATTTTTTTGCAACCGACTAGATTTCTCCTCCTTCGTCCCTCCCGCTCCTCCAGTAAGCTTAGGCTCTAGTGAGCCTACGGTGGCTAGGAGATTGTCCTCTCTCTCCCCATGCCTCGTCCGTAGAAGCAAACTATGACCACCAGCGTTATAAGCCCCTACACCAGTATCCCAAACTCCAACACCAGCCCTTAGTCTAAGATCATCACCACTCGTACTATAGTCTCCTCCTCCTCCTCTAGTAAGCTGGAGCTTCGATGAGGCAACGACGGGCGGAGGTCAAGCATAGATAAGCTTTTTTGTTGCACTAAATTAAACAATCAAAATCTAAGTTAAATCTAAAGGTGGAGGAAGCGTACCATGGAAATGGTACTTACAGGCACTGGTCGCTCCCGTTAAATAATCGCCTGTTAGAAGCAACTACGGGTGCCGTGTCGCCAATACTACCTTCTTCCACAAGGAAAAATTCTTTTCTATCACAGTGGCACTATCTAGTTTATATAACGAGCCAATCGGAGACTCACATGGTATGTAAGCACTGTAGTACACTGTCGCAGATGCGTTTCTAAGCTGTATAGTGATGCTACAGTGTTGTATGCCTTGTGTCCGCTTTTAATTGACCTGTTACACAAATCATTCCATGTCACCGTGACACGATATAATTTTTCTTCGACAACAAAGACACGAGCCAGTCAACTCTGAAACCACGCTGCACACAATCCCCACGAAAATGGCAGCAATTCTTCTTGGGTTGCTTGGCCTCCTCCTCCTCTTCGCTCATGGCGTCGTCGCCTCCGTGACCGCGACGCCGCCGCCTCTCTATGTTCTGCCCGTCCCTTCCTACGCGCAGCTCCAGTGGCAGCTCTCCGAGATGGCCCTCTTCCTCCACTTCGGGCCCAACACCTTCACGGACTCCGAGTGGGGCTCCGGCCACGCCGACCCCGTCGTGTTCGCGCCGTCCGCCCTCGACGCCAGCCAGTGGGCGCGCGTCGCGGCGGCGGGCGGGTTCGGGCGCGTCGTGCTCACGGCCAAGCACCACGACGGCTTCTGCCTCTGGCCGTCGGCGCTGACGGAGTACTCGGTGGCCGCCTCGCCGTGGCGGGGCGGGGCGGGGGACGTCGTCGGCGAGCTCGCGGCAGCCGCGCGCGCCGAAGGGATCGGGCTGGGGCTGTACCTTTCGCCGTGGGACCGGCACGAACCGGTGTACGGCGACACCATCGCGTACAATGAGTACTACATGGGCCAGATGACGGAATTGCTCACCAGGTGTGTTAATTCGTGTGTTTGGAATTGCAGGATTATTTTTGTTATATTGTCATTTGGAAGTTTTGCAGGTGAACTACTGAATTTAGCACGCAGATCGTGGAAAGCTCCGATCTTGATGTGGTTTGGGGTGTGAGTGAGAACTCAAAATTTAGCGCCTCTGCTTGTTCCTTTGCAGAAGTTGTATTCCACCTTGATAAATTCTTGGATTGGGAGTAGTCAGTGCTTAATTGTGGTGCCCGATGCCAAAAAAAAAAAGAGAAAAGGTTCAGTTCTTTTGGTGTTTCCCTGCTGGAAGTCACTGCATTTTCATCTTGTAATATTTAATCCTTGTGCTTTTAGTGCTTTGCCTTGAATTCTGGGAAGGGAACTACATACAATCAATGTTGGTACATTTTTGCTAATTATGTACCTGGATTGCAAAGTGTTCGGATTCTATCCATATGTTTTGTGGTCAACATAGTGTATATTCTCCCCAGTCTAAGATTTTACCTTTACATGTGCAGGTATGGAGACGTGGAGGAAGTTTGGCTTGATGGTGCAAAGGGCAAGGGCAAGGGCATGGATTATATGTTTAATGCCTGGTTTGCACTTATCCATCAGCTCCAGCGAAAGGTGGTTATCTTCTCAGACGCTGGACCGGACACTAGATGGGTAGGAGACGAGGCAGGGGTTGCTGGTCGTACTTGCTGGTCTCCCTTCAACAAGAGTACCGTGACGATTGGGCACATCATTCCTGAGTAAGTAATTTAGTTTTGTTGAACTGGAAAAAGTGCAAAGACTATTGTTAATTTTGTCTCAATATACTGTATTTATTTGTATGTCAAAAAATAATATATGAACAACCCATATTCCGAATTGGATGTCATGCCTCATCTTAGAATCACACAGGTTATGTTATTTACCTCTTTTAAGAGCCTAACATGGATGAGACCTTTAGCTAAAAGCTGCACATGGAATTTCAATAGCTCTGCTGGTTAGTGGATCTCGGTCTCATTGACAACTTTGTGGAATAGCTGGTTTGTAATAAAATAAAATAAGGTGTGTATGGTCTTCTCATTTAGTAGGAGACAAATCTAATTTAACCTTAAGAGTGCTTCCAAGTTTCTGTCTCTTCAGTTTCACACAATGAAAATTCAATACTGTAGTGTAAATATTGCTTTGAAATGAGACAGCTGTTTGTTCCTTACTTAGAACACACTGCAAAGTTAATTATATCGTGGATGGGACCAGAACTCTAAACTTTCCTTCCCAGTACAGTACTGTGGTAGTACTAGTACCTCCAACTCCAACTATTGCAATGAGCCAATGATAACTTACGTTGAGCAACTATGGCCCTTCCAAAGTATCTAATGATAACCTCTAAAAAAGCAGCTAATGATAGTATTTGATCTAAATAAACATTGTAGTGTTCTTCTCTTTGAAGGTAAGGATCATTCATGGCATCAGGCAGTTGAAATCACTTGAAAAGAGTGTTATTATTCAGCATAATTTGGAGATGGGTGCGTGTGCCAAAAAGTATCTACTGCAAAGTCTGTAAAAGTTAAATTTCTTATGTAGTCCTATAGTAGAGCAAAATTCAGTAAATTCAGCGATATGAGGTTTAAGTGTTGCACTGTTCAGCATGACATGAGCTATAAGAATGTCTACAAACTTGGATAATACGAACAGTGAAGTTCTTTATTCATGTTGAAACTTGATAGTCAAAACCCCTTTTGCAGACCAGAAGTTGGATGGTGCTACTTGATTGTTGATATAGCAATTGTTAATTGGTGCTACCAACTGATTTTATGAAATGTTTAGCACTAAATAGCCTGTAGTTAATATATGCTTTTTTAGACTCTATGGTATTGACATCTCATATGATAATTCTACAACCTGCACTATGCTGGATTTGAGAGATGTTTGATGAAAGAGAGGTTTGCTTGTCATTGACAGGTGTCTTACTTTTCAAAATTCAATAGTCTACTGACTGACATGCCAACTTTATTACCAGGTACTCGCGCAGTGGGGATCCTTTTGGGCAAGATTGGGTTCCTGCAGAATGTGATGTTTCCATCAGGCCAGGGTGGTTCTGGCATGCCTCAGAGAAACCAAAAGACGCTGTAACTCTGCTTGACATATACTACAAATCAGTTGGTAGAAACTGTCTCCTCATATTGAACGTTCCTCCTAATTCGTCCGGCCTCATTTCTGATGAAGACTTGCGAGTCCTTCAGGAATTCACTGAGATGCGGCGGACAATTTTCTCTCAGAACTTGGTTGCCAATGCCACTGTCACAGCAAGCAGTGTGCGTGGTGGTCTGGACAATCTGCAGTTTGCACCCTCCAATGTGCTACAAGATGGCATATACTCCTACTGGGCCCCACAGGAAGGGCAGACATGCTGGGAAATGCTCTTCGACCTCGGGCAGTCTACTTCCTTCAACGTGCTCCAGCTCCAGGAGCCTATCCAGATGGGACAGCGTGTAATCGAGTTTCATGTGGACATTCTAGCAGATGAACTGTGGCAAACCATTCTTGAAGGCACGACAATTGGATACAAGAGGCTGCTGCAATTCCCAGCTGTTGAAGCCCGATACCTGAAGCTATCTGTGGACAATGCACGAACAGATCCACTGATTGCATTCTTCGGTGTTTTCATGGATCCCTTCTCGGTCATAGATAGCTTAGATCATGACAAACCGTCACGTACTAATAGTAGTGAAATTATAACGTTGAGGACAGACCATGCTCCTGGCAACAAGAGTACTGCCACAATGTAGCGACGGAGTCGAGTTATGTAAAGAGGTACTTCACGCTGCCCAGAGAGCTTTTCTAAACATCTGCTCTCTCTTTTCTCTTATGGAGATCAACACTGGTCTCGTCTGTCCTCGCCAATTCAACATTTAAGAATGGGAGAATTGATACTTTGCCGAGGTGCCTTTGATTATTTGCCTTTTTTTTACTTTGTCATTCATATTTTACTCTGAAATTTTCTTATCAATTGCTATTTTGCTTTATCTGTATATTATATCATTTTTTATTTGTTTAATTCTTTGAGCTCATGTGAATAGACCATATTGCCCTCTTCTCCTCCTCCCGCGGTGGGTGGCGCCGTTGCTTGTGTCTGTTCTGCTCTCCACGCTCCTCATCTCTGCCTCCCTCTTCTTCTCCTCCTCCCGCGTTCAGCTTCTCGACCTGGAGGCGGCCGCCGCTGTGCACGCTGACCCTGTCTACTTGCAATTTCGGAACCGAAGTTAGAGCTGGAGCCGAAGGGGAAGCCAAGTAGGCAGCGCACGATGTTGCGGAGCGTCGCCTCATTGGTGGGGCCCGCAAAGGGAGTGCAGCCATAGAGGAGCTCGTAGAGGAACATGCTGTAGACCCACCAGTCCACAGCGACGCCATACGCTCCGCTGCTGCCGACCTCCGGGGCCACATACTTGTGCGTCCTGACGAACGAGCATGACCATGCGGACACCGGCTCCGCCACGAACTACAGGGGTGGATGCGCCACTGCCGCCGCTCCCTGACAACGCCTCCGCTGCTTGAGCCAGAGCAGATGGTTCAAGAAGCAGGATACGCTGGCCGCCATGTCAAGCTCATCTCCTTGCTTCCCAGCGTTGGTGTCCTCCAGCGACAGCGAAGATGTGGACTCCAGTAATAGGTCGAAGTTGCCGCCGGGGCAGAACTCTATGCCACATGCTCCAGTTTCTGCTTCTTGGCCACTGCCCGTTGGTCCACCACCTTTAGCGACGGCAAACGCTCCAGCTTCTGCTTCTTGGCCACCGCCCGCCGGTCCACCACCTGCAGCGACAGCGAAGACGTGGACTCCAGCGACAGGTCGAACTCGCCGCCGGGGCAGAACTCCATGCCGCACACTCTAGCTTATGCTTCTTGGCCACCGCTCGCCGGTCCACCACCTTCATCGCGTAAAGGCACGGGCTTTCCTGCGTCGTGGGAGGAGAAGAAGAGGGCAATCTGGTCTATTCACATGAGCTCAAGAGATTAAACAAATGAAAAATGATATAATATGCAGATAGGACAAAATAGCAATTGGTAAGAGAATTTCAGGATAAAATATAAATGACAAAGTAAAAGAGGGCAAATGATCAAAGACACCCAAACTTAGGGGCAAAGTATCAATTATCTCTTTAAGAATTACTTGTATGCTGATTTGTTGTTGTAATTCTATGTTCATTTGATTGAAGAAGCCCAAGTCATTCAAGAGTGAGCGATGTGTATAGATCTTCTCAAATCAGTTCTTTTTTGCTTCTCGAAGCATTCTGAACGAACAACTCTACTTTCTGCAATCAAGCATGGTCGATGGTTCTGTACGTCCCCATACCAGTCATTCTTCTAAAATCACTTGATGTTATCAGAAACCTATACAGTACTTGTTGTTGTCTTGTTGAATGATGTCATCAGAAACTTTGCTTTTGATGAAGTAATTAACGTATGATGTATCATCAATCTCTGTATGACTGTATCTCTCTCTCCTCTGTAAGCAGTACTCATGAACCTCCTTTGAAGCCTTATGACAGGCGAGAGACCAAGGCAAGCAGCTTCTGAAGACTGAACATCTCCTCCATTCCCCCAAATCATAACCCTACCCCAACCCCCATTTCCACCCCCACCCTTGTCCTCCGGGACCCCGCCCTCCCCAGCAAGCACAAGCGCACCGGGTTCCGCCGCAAAGTCCCCTCCGGCTGCGCCGGTCGCCGCGTCCCCTGCCGCCCACCCGCCTCCGCCACCGCCGACATCATAGTGATCAACCGCGGAGGCCGTCACCGCGCTCACCGCCGGCTTTCCGGCAGATTCCCTCACCGACGAGGAGATCGAGGCGGGGGTGGTCTCCGACGTGGGCGGCATCGAGCAGGTCAACTACATCCTCATCCACAACCACCTCCTTACGAGGTGGCGCGAGACCTTCACTCCTGGCTCGCCAAGGACGCCTTCGCGTCGTTCATCCCGCCCCACTGCGACCACCTCCTCACTTCCGCCTATACCTCCTCGTCTTCCACGGCTACGTCAACTTCGGCGTCGCCCCGGCCATCAAGGAGCGCCTTCCCAAGGAGCCGACGAGGCCCGACACTGTCATCATTGTCGGCGCCGGCCTTGCCGGGCTCGCCGCGGCACGGCAGTTGGTGGCGTTCGGGTTTAAAGTGATCGTATTGGAGGGCCGCAAGCGGTGTGGTGGCCGCGTGTACACGAAGAAGATGGAAGGGGTTTGGCGGTCAGCTGCTGCTGACCTCGGCGGCAGCGTGCTTACCGGGACATTTGGGAACCCACTGGGAGTTGTGGCGAAGCAGTTTGGCTTGCCGATGCACAAAATCAACGACAAGTGCCCACTGTACCGGCCGGACGGGTCACCAGTTGATCCGGAGGTGGATAAGAAAGTGAAGGGTACATTTAACAAACTTCTTGATAAGGCCACCAACCTGTGGGCGTCAATGGGGAAGGTGGCAATGGATGTCTCGCTTGGGGCGGCGCTTGGGACATTAAGGCAGGCAGATGGGGGTGTCTCCACACAGGAGGAGATGAACTTGTTCAATTGGCATCTAGCAAATCTGGAGTACGCCAATGCGGGATTGTTGTCAAGGCTGAGCCTTGCATTCTGCGGCCAGGATGATCCGTATGACATGGGCGGAGATCACTGCTTCTTGCCTGGTGGCAATGGGAAGCTTGTGCAGGCCCTGGCAGAGAATGTTCCAATTGTTTACAAGAGGACAGTGCACACTGGACGGTATGGAGGGGATGGGTGCAGGTAGTTGTCAAAGGTGGGCAGGTGTATGTATGAAGAGGATATGGTGCTGTGCACTGTTCCACTTGGGGTTCTGAAAAATGGGGGTATCAAGTTTGTACCTGAGCTGCCACAGAGGAAGCTTGATGGTATAAAGAGGCTAGGCTTGGGATTGTTGAACAAGGTTGCAATGTTGTTTCCTCATGTTTTCTGGAGCACTGACCTTGATACCTTTGGGCATCTGACTGAAGATCCAAGTTGCCGAGGGGAGTTCTTTCTGTTCTATAGCTACGCAACAGAGGCTGGTGGTCCATTGTTGATGGCATTGGTTGCTGGTGAAGCTGCCCACAACTTCAAAACCACACCTCCAACTGATGCCGTCAGCTCAGTTCTTCAGATACTGTGACTTCAACTTCTATCGTCAAAATTTACATTGCTGTATAACTGAGTATCTGCAGCATGTAGTAATTCAATCATATCTCGCAACTGACTGTTACAACAAATTCTTGGTTCCATTAACCTCCGCAGTTGCACTGAAATATATATAGTTATGTATTCATGTTGTACCAATGGATTTGGCTACTTAAAACCCTGAGTTTCTGTCTAAACGATGAACCTTGTGTATCACAGGTATCTATGAACCACAAGGGATTGAGGTCCCAGATCCTCTACAGAGTGTTTGTACTAGATGGGGCACAGGCTCTTTCTGTCTAGGTTCATATTCTCATGTTGCTGTTGGAGCATCGGGAGATCATTATGACATATTAGCCAAAAGTGTTGGAGATGGGCGGCTGTTTTTTTGCTGGAGAGGCCACCACGAGGCATTACCCGGCAACAATGCATGGTGCTTTTCTTAGTGGTTTGCAGGAGGCTGGTAACATCACTCTCCATGCCAACGCTCAAGCAGCAAAGACTAAAGTGGAAAAGGGTCCATTGACAAATACACAGGCTTTGCTCTACTAGTGGACTTGAGGCAGCCAGACTTGGAATTTGGGAGCTTCTCGGTCATTTTTGGTGCAAAAGCTTCTGATTCGGAATCCCCAGCTATTCTGAAGGTGGAACTAGGTGGCCCTCGAAAGAAAGGTGCAACTGAGGGGGGGGGGGGGGGGGGGGGGGGGGGGCAGACCAGCACCGCTCAAACAAATTGTTGTTTCAGCAGCTCCAGTCACATTTTAACCAGCAACAGCAACTTTATGTTTACACACAACTATCACGACAGCAGGCTATGGAGCTAAGAGAGGTTAGAGGAGGTGATGAAATGAGGCTGCATTACCTCTGTGAAAAACTGGGTTTGAACTTATTTGGCCGGAAAGGTCTTGGTCCCAGAGCTGATGCTGTGATAGTGTGATTGCGTCCATTAAGCTAGAGCGGAACAGCAGAACTAAATCCGGCCCCTGGGAGTCTCTAAATCGTAACATTTGCTGCATCGTGATCGCTGACTACTGTGTGTGTGTGTGTGTTTTTTTTGGGGTGGGGGGTGGGGGGGGGGGGAGCCTGACTGCATATAATTGGTAGATTCGTTGTACTTGTTCTGTCAATCATGTATCTACCAGGCAACATGGCGTTCATTTGCATGGAGGTTCTGCTAATATGTGATGAATTTGTCCCAGACCAATGTCACATCAGATACTTGGTGATTGTTTGATGACGCAAGGACTTTAGATTAGCCTGAGTGAGATCTCCCAGATTTACATAGTATCTGCATCTGAATTCTGAAGATCACGCAAAACTAGTTTGTATGCTACGGCTTATCCTTTGAAGATGCTTGTTTGTATTGCTACGGCTTATCCTTTGAATATGCTTGTGGTTGAGATGTTCATTCGAAATTTCAAATTGGAAGAGATATCTAGCTGATGTACATGAATCTTAGATATCTAGCTGACGTACATGAATTTTAGATAATTGAACGGAAAACATGAATTTTAGATAATTGAATAGAAAACATGTCCGCCTTTTTAGTTGTATATTTTTTCTCTTCTTATAGATGTTTGTTTTCCATGCTCAAATAATATGCCCACAAAATAATGAGTTGCAGCAATGAGAGCTCCAGGTCAGGGTCTGGAGTTAGCTTGAAGGAATCATCCTTTTCTTTGTTCTATTGTTAGGCAGCCGGGCAGGACACCTGACGAGAAAGATGTGTAATCGTGTATTGCCTATTCACTGCCGACTTCTCAATAAATGAATGAAGTGAAAGTGTGTTCTGAGAGGATGAAAAACAGGTTGATTAAGCAGCACCTAGCTCACTTAAAAATGGAAAGAAAACCAAAGAAAGCAGCAGCATCCAAATTTGTGAACAGAGCATTTCAGATATATCAGATTAGTCCACTTCCATGATTAGCAGCATTGGTTGCACATATGCAACAGTCATGATCCAGCACACTGAAAAATGTTTGCTTCTTTGGATGACTTTCTGGTAAGTTTTTGCTTCAGTTCTAACTTAAGCATGAGAGCTACACAGGTACATCAGTTCTGATATAATGCTTATATATCACTAAATATGGCAACACACACAGATATAAGCTCTCCAAATGAATGAGAGTTCAACAATAAACCGTGAAAATTGAAAATACAGGATATTGGCTTCTGGGAGAGATTGGCAAGAATGCTCATCAGCTCAACATCGTCCTTCCTTTCCGAATCAAACAAAACTACAGATCCAAGAACCATAGGAAAGTTGAAAAAATTGTGCATAAATAGTACATGAAAGCAGTGTCCCCACAAGCCAGAGTGGCAAATCACTATCAAGAATGCAGCCACAGCCGATCATGCAGTCTCTCTTCTCCTGTACCAAGCATCTCATCAACCCTTTCTCCATCCCGGTAAAAATGAAAGGTTGGGGTGTATCGTATGTTCTGAGTTGTTTCAGGGCATTCATCAATATCGGCATAGATGAAAGTAAGATTCTTGAATTCATTGCTGGACCTGCAGAAGGATGGAAGAATCTGACTGCAAACACGACACCTGCGTAAATGACAGGAATGAGTTCAGTTAATCACATAGGGTTAAGAGGAAATGGGAAACAGTATCCTATATATTGTTACCATTACCAAACAGAATTGCTAGGCAGACTGCTGAGCTATGTAAATTTGTCTTGATACTTGTTTTAAACAGCAAGTAATGAACAGTTTTCTATACTTAGTGAATAGAAAATTTATACAGAGTTCAAACCAATTTAGTACATAAACCTAGTGTTGGAAAATGTCAGCTCATATCCATCACAAAAATCAACTTTGCAGGTCTATATACTCTGTACATACAGCATGAAATGACTATATAGCATCACATAGCATTGACATAGTACTGCCAACAACTGTTGGTTACTCAATTGAATCCAAAAACAGATAAGCTGGATAGTGTGCAAATCAATCAAGTTGTCCAGAGATTGATGCACCATTCTTTATAGTTAGTAGTTACAGTGTAAGCTTCTTCACATCTCGAACAAAGGTACACAGGCAAGAGTTGTCGCATACCACGAGGCACCATAGTTGATCACAGCCTGCAAGGGTACAAGCCAAAGAGTTTAATCAAAATAAACTTCTAGACAACAAAATTCTATGGACTCAGAAGTTCGTCCGCACTCTTAACAACAAAACTACATTTTTTCCCATTCGTTCTGTTTCTCCTTCATGCTCATTTTCTGGCTAAATGAGAGGTGAAGGTTACCATGTCAGAGGAAAGAAACATGGTGATACCATTTGAGTATTGCCCCCTACCGGTTGCACTAAAGGAGAAATTTTTGACAGTGCCTCAACCTCTGAGTCGAGTTGACTAGCATTGCATAGCATTTGTTCCATGTGTGCTCTTAAAAGAAAAGAACAGAGGTGAAATGTGGAGTGCAGGGGAGAAACTATACTTACCGGTGCCTTCGAGGATTTGAGGGAATCGAGCATCTGCTTCAGCTGTTGGTCGCTGCCGGCGCTGCGAAGGTTGCCGTGGGAGCCGCCTGGGAGCGACAGGCCAGTGCCTTCCAGGCCTGTCTTCTTGGCCTCTTCCTTCCCATTGCCTGCCTCGCCCATACCTCAGGCTTGCTACTGCAGTTCGCTTCTCCCAAAACCCTGCAATTGAAGCCAAGACAGGATATATAACCTTTCTAAATCTTGAGACTGAAGATGCAGATTCTCCACTGGAAAGAAGCAGGAGTATTGACCTTCACTGGAAAGAGGCAAGCTCAGCTGCTGGCTGCCGGGGGAGACAAGGGCGAGAGACGCGAGTGGGCGGAGAAGTGAGGTCGGCAGCCGGCGAGAGGTCGTCGCACAGCGGCGGCCGAAAGGGCCAGGTTCGGGAGACCCACGGCACACGCTCCTAATCACCAAGCGATAATCGCGTTAAGAATCAACTAGGAATTGAAGGATTAGAAGAGGGATTTGGGGAGGATTGAGAAAATTTGGACTGGACTTGGAGGAGAAATAGAAGGGGAAGTCAGGAGCCAAGGGTTCTAGAAGGAGGAAGGATTCGAGGTAAGTAGTAGAACCACCACCGGCCGGTGGGTGTGCCGCAGTGGCGGAGCCAGGATTTATCGGAGCCTCGGGCCTAAAATTAAGGAGAACATAAGTCTATAACTAGTATAAAATACTATCAGTACTGAGATATAACAAAAGTACAATACAAATACATAATCAAAATAAAATTTGAATTCCATGTTGAACGATACGACAAAATCAATGATGATACTGATCATACTGATGAACAATCAGTGACAAGTGACAACACTAATAACACTATCATACTGATGAACAATCAGTGACAAGTGACAACACTAATAACACTATCATACTGATCATACATTCATGTTGATGAACAATCAGTGACAACACAGAATGACAGACATACAGTGATTGTCACTGACAACAAATCAACAATGAACTGATCATACTGACAATCTCACAATCATACTGATTATTGAATATTTGAATTACTCACAAGTGACATTGTGACAACAAATCAATTAATCAACAATGAACAACAAATCACAAAAGCTCACCGGGAGAGCCCGCACCGGCGGACGGCGGTGAGCAGTGGTCAGTGGGGCCGGCGTCGCGGCGGACTGGCGGAGCCGCGGAGAGGAGGCGCCGGCGGAGTCGCGGAGAGCAGGCACCGAGCAACCGAGGCGGGGGACGGTGCCGCACCGCCGCTGGCCAAGGCGGGGATCCGCTGAGGCTGAGGAGGCGCGGTGGAGTCGCGGAGAGGAGGCACCGAGGCGGCCGGCGGGCTCGGCGGAGAGGAGGCAGGGGGGCCGGGGGGCGGTGCCGCGGCGATCGGCGGAGATCGGCGGAGAGCCAGAGCAGAAGCGGGGATCCGAGGCGGAGAAGAAGAAGCGGAGATCTGCGGACAGCCGGAGAAGAAGAAGCGGAGATCCGCCGGCCGAGGCGGAGAGGAGGCGCCGAGGCGGGGGGCGGCGTCACGGGCTCACGGGCGGGCGCGCGGCGGTGGGGGGCTGGGGGCGGCGCATCGCATCTGCCGATCTGCGCGGAGTCGAGGAGACCGAATTTTTTCTATTTTAGCCCTTTTTAAAAAAATATTCACATTTAGACCCCTCGTAGTTTTAATTCCGTTTTTGGACCCAGGGGGTCGGCGCCGTGGCCCACGGCGCCGAGGTAACACGTCTCGGCGCCGTGGCCCAGGGCGCCGAGGTCGCAGGCCCGCACCAGCGTGGTGGCCTGCGTGGCGCCGACGTGGCAGGGAGCTCGGCGCCGTGGGTCGTGGCGCCGACCTCGGAGCCGTGGGTCGTCGTGCCGACCTCGGCGCCGAGCTCGGAGCCGTGGATCGTGGCGCCGAGCTGTGAAAATTCAGAAAACCCGCCGTGACCGGTGGCGCTCCAGCTCGGCGCCTTCAAAATAATCCGTAGCTTTTGGAAACATTCAGAAAAATGATGAACTGTGTGAAACACAATTTTCTGCTACATTTTTTGAAACATTCATGGAATTCAAAAGAGCTAAAATGGGGCAAGGTAAGAACCTATGTGCCTTAGACTTTTCCATTATATTGCTCATAAGTAATTATGTTGCTACCTCAAATCACATGGTATAATCTGCGAAGTTGAGGATATAGTTTAATGTCTTGTATTCTTTTGCAGACATTTATGTGCTTGAAAATGTGAACTTTCCATGTAATGATTTACAATTTTGAACTGAGTAGGCATGATTTCCCTGTTCTTTTCTATATGCAAACTAATCAATTATGCAGACATTCTTTGGAGCAAGCATGGGTGGGCAACATTATGCACTCTATTAAATTGTAGTTTTGTGAAGCACCGATACGCAATACCGTCATACCGGTAGTCTCAAGTGCAGTCGATACAGCTAGACAAACACAATACAGTGCATAATAATAGGATTACATAGACCGTAGATAGCGTGGGGTCTATTACATTTTGTCTACTGGGTGTAGCGTGGTTGTTTCCCCTTTTTATTGGGCCCTGAGGATGGCTCCACTGCATCATTCTTCCTGTCACTCTTGGTCTTGAGAGCTGCCTCACGAGCTTGAAGCTCTTTCTCCTGACGCTTGATGGCTGCTTCACGCAGACTTAACTGCTCCCGCCTCCTTTGCAGCTCATCCTCCTTGCCCTTCAGACGGATTTGGTCCACCCTCACGCGGCACTCTTTCTCAAGCCGCATCTGTCGTTCCACCTCGCGAGCCTGAGTCATCTTGGCAAAGTATTGTCCTTTGTTTTCCATCTCCACTGTCCGGTTATGTGGCCATACCGACGACACCCGATCCACCCATTCGATGAACCTGCAAGCCTATGTGTGGCGTGGTAGATGTCATGGATCAAGTTGAAAAACGATAACGAGAAACAAATGATTTAGTTGTCGTCGTTACCACGAAGTCGTCATCCAGGTCTGGACACTTGAAGAACCTACGGCCGTATTTGGCAAGATGCCGAGTGCACCAACAGTGGTGCAAAGCTGGATACCCCGGTATCTGCTCCTGTACGGCAGCAAGTATGCCCTGGTGTCTATCAGATATGACACCAACCTCCCTATCAGGGCCGACCACGTGCCTCCGAACGAGCCGCAAGAACCATCCCCAGCTGTCTTTGTTCTCCCTCTCAACCAAAGCAAACGCTAAAGGAACCAACGCGTTGTCTGCGTCACAGGAAATGGCTATCAGAAGTGTGCCCTGGTACTTGCCAAGAAGAAACGTACCGTCAATGGAGAAGACGGGACGATAATGCTGAAAGGCCTCGATGGACTGAGCAAAGCACCAGAAAGCACGGAAGAATATCTGCATCCCATCTTGCGTCCATTCGTTCGGTTTCGGGACGTACTCATAATGCATGCCTGGATTAACCGCTTTGATTGCATTGAAGAGTGCTGGCAACTGCAAGTACCCATCTTCCCATTCCCCATATATCATTTTCCAGATGCGTTGCTTTGCCCTCCATGCTTTTCCATACCTTATCTCGTATCCAAATTTCTCCTTAACAATCCCAGCAAGTGTCTTCACCTTCATATTGGGTTCTCCCTTTACTATGTGACACAGTGACTTGGCAATAATGGTAGAGGTCAACTGCCGATGCTTCTGTTTGAGCTCTGCTTCGACACAAGTGTGTGGGCCAACGATTCTTGTGATCTTGAATTTTCCCGTGTCCTTCTGTTTCCTAGCACAAACCCTCCATTCACATGTTTCCTTCTCGCACACAACTGTGTACCTCCGCTCCACATAAGAATGCCTCACCTTGAATGGCCTTTTACGAATCACTGAATACTCATGCAGCCACCTTTTCAATGCTGACAAGTCCTCAAACACCATGCCCTTCTCAATTGTCATGCTTGACCCGGCCTCAGGAGCATCTAGCAGCTCGTCATCCCTTCCTTCTGCATACGCCTCATAGGAATGCCTAAGATCGCTGAATTCATGAACTGATCGATCCCGGCCAGGGCAATATGCCTGATCAGCTCAATATCACTTTCGGTCAGCTCTCCAAAAGGGCGGTCATCATCAGAATCAACGGCCCTTGCGATCTCGTAAGGCTCGAGATCATCCACAATTTGAACATCCACACTGTTGGAGTCCCTGCAGACTTCTTCAACGTTGCCGGATGGAGCAACGGGAGGAACACCCACATTATCAGGAATGTCTCCTGCATCATAAGCACGAAAACGATGGGATTGAGACAAAAGAATGGAATGACAGGAAAAGGCTAAAATGTTGCTCGACTCTTACTGGGATGATTCTGGTTTGAAGGGATCTCCTGAGGGGCCGCCACGACATCATCAGTCCGACATTCGACTCGAACTGGTTGAGAAATCTGAACCTCGTTCGGGGCAGATAGAGCATCGGGCACCTCAGGCACTTCTTCCACATCCACCGCAAGGTCCGGTAACGGAGGGTCAAAGGGTGCCTGATCACCTAGTTCTGGTGAATAACCATGAGGGGTGGGATCAATGGACACCTTCCGCACAACAAGGTCCAAACATTGGAACTCATTCTTCATAACCAATTTGACATATTTGTCCCACTGATCCTCACAACCAATTAAGATCAACCGCCTAAGAATTGTGTCTTTCGAACCGAAGTGAAGTAACCCCTCAACTGTGATGCTCTCCTCGTTTGCATGACAATGTAGCTCCTCCCGGGCCCTAGCAACCAACTCACTAAACGACGGCCGATCACTGAATATCAGAGGCACCCTTTGCATTTCAACAAATCGAACATTTCCATAATCATCACTTGTCACACTGCCTCCATGATATAGGGTGACTAGGTTGTCCATCTAGTTCATACAGAAAACCAAACTTAATACCTTCAATCGAAATTGGATACTAGATAGTAACTAATAAGTCTCTAGTCACTAACTAAATGCTACCTTCAATCGAAATCCAACACTAGGAACAAGGTAGTACTACGTTCATTATCTGTTGCAACCCCAAAGTTCAAGAATGATAAAACCTATCAGAGCCTACAACATCACAGCAACACAATACATTTCTATAGCACTAGTCCTCTTGTCGCAAAAGAATCAACTTGACTTATAGCGAGCCATATCGCCGACTCCAATACTCCACACAATCCTTCCATTCTACAGCACCATTGCCCAAGCGACAGTGATAAATAAGGGATAAACAGCCTAAGCATCAGACATTCATAGCACCACACATCAGCCCACTCGACATCACATCCTCAAAAACTACAACAACGCTTAACAATCACGATCTAGACCCAGACCAAAACCACCTGGACACACAGCAACAGGCACCCTACGACCTTCACTACACAAACATCTGAGCGCCAAGAACGAACATTTTGGAGGAGAAGTCGTCACCTTGAGGCACTTGTAGCGGTCGCTCTGGGGCCTCTTGAACTGCTTGACCCGCTTCTTCACGATCTTCTTCGTCAGCAGCGGCGGGGAGGACGCGCGGGCGGGGAGGACGTCGGACGGGCGGCCGAGGCGGTCGAGGAGGGGAGGCGCTGTCGGAACCCGGAGCAACGACTCCTGGATCCTCTGTGTAAATCGCACTAGTCCAGGATCAGCTAGTGCACACAGTCACAACAAAGATAAATACCAAGCACAAATGACTGATTATATTAAATAAAAGGTACGGCCTTATGGCCAAGTCTTACATCAATGCTCATTGGCAAAAATAAATAAAGGAAATAACTGCGGAAGCAAAATGATAAAAGCGAAGCCCATGCCTGCCCACAGGCAAACGACAGTAAGACGCGGCCTACTCGTCCAGATCTTCACCGTAGTTGACGTCGACATCTTCCTCTGTGTGGAAAAAGCAAGGTGAGTACAAACTTGTACTCCGCAAATCACCCGGGAAATGCAACATAATGATAAAGGCTTCAAAGGAAGGCTCATAGGGTTAGTTTGCATAAAACAGCATTTAAGAAATACAATAAGTAGATTGAAATTGCTGAATTTAATACAGTAAGTAAAAGCAATACTTGAATTAGAAAATAATACCGTCAGTGCAGGCTCCGACCATACACCAACCTATCCACGGGCATCCCACCCGGACCATCTTTTCCAAAAGATCACGTATGGATTCCATCCATCCACACGCTTTCACTGCGCAACTCTGATGAATTCCATCCATTCACCAGATTTCCATCTCTCACGGATTCCATCCATCCGCAAGGTTTTCATCTCTCGCGGATTCCATCCATCCACAAGGTTTTCGAAAACGTTTTTGAAAAACAAAGTCTAATCCATGAAAAACTTTTACTCAGCATGCCCATGACCGTGGGCACGGCTATCCAGGATAGATTATACACTCTGCAGAGGTTGTACAGCTTTACCCACAAGACACGATCATCCCATATTGCCACCGGTTTACACACTTCCTTAGGTGTGCGGCGAGGAGTCGTGACAAGGCCTTTACAATGCAAAGCCTTCAACCTGGTCGAGCCAACTCTAAGGTTTCACCCAGTGAGGAATCCACCAGACCGGGACCCCCTCTTGAGCCTAGACGAGACTTCTCATGGCTTAACCACGCTCGCCTAAGTGAGACTTCACATGGCACCAACCACGCTCACTTTCAACCTACGACTCGACTCAGATTGGGACTTCACAAATTATTCAGCCAGGGCTGACCCATACCAGCCATGTGGTAGTACGATTAGGGCTTTGCAACAGTAGCTCACAGACCGGTCCTTAATTGACTCAGGTCCAACCACATACCCCCGTGCACGACAATCAACCACTGCGACTCCAACCAACAGGGCATGCCTGCACCCACCACTCTAACCAATTGCCTAAGTCTAAACCAGGTTTAATATTTTGCTTTCAAAATAATTCATAAACCTCCTTGACTCACCAAAGTCAAGAGTACATAACATTTCATGTAAAAGGGGTTATCATTTTATGTGAAAGACATCCCAAAACAAAATTATATGACTAAGCTGGACTAAGCATTTGATTAAACTCTCTAGCCAACACTAATGTATTAACTAGAGTTTGATTCTAGGGTGACAAGGTATTGAGGAATTCAAATTCAATGGAGGGATTAACAAGTAGGCAATAACTAAATTTAAAACTGAATTGAAATACATTGAATAAAAATATGCATGCAATATAATTTAAATCAACATAATTTTATTTGCAATTCTAGGATCAACATGATCAAGGAGGGTGACTTGCCTTGCCCTTGAACTTGGTTTGAATCTTCGTCGAAGAAATCTCCCGAATCATCGAAGTCTACACGTCAAAATAACCCACCAAATTCAAATAAATTCAAATTAAATTCAAATTGAACTCAAATATTTGAATTGAGACTAGAAATGGATAGAGAGGAATTTTTGATGAATTTAGAAATTTGAATGGGCCAAATCGGAGTTAAAACGAGGGAGAACGGGCTCCGGGAAGATTAAATTCAGGGAAAAAGGAAAAACTGGATTTTTGGAATTATTTTTCTAAAGGAAAATCTGGGATTATGACGTCAGCGAGGAATTTCTTTTCGGCCGAATTGTTTTTAAACGGAAAACTCGGCTTTATTGCGTCAGCATGCGTCAGCCCTGGGGTGCTCCTGCTGACAAGTGGGACCCCGGTCTATGGACCGAGTCCACGGGCCCAGGAGGAGGATGAGGTGGCGGGGGTGGCGGGGTTGGCGCTGACGGGGCGGCTGGCGCGGAGGTGGCGCCGACGTGGACAGGGTGGCCGGGGGAGCTCCGGCCCGGGGAGCTCGCCGGCGAACGGCGGCCCGGCTGCCGGCGGCGAGGGGCTGAGGAGAGAGAGGTGGAGACGGGGAGTGCGGTGGTGGGGGCGGAGACTACCGGGGATGGCCGGAGTTGGCCGGCGGCGATCGCAGAGCGGCGGCGGAGCTCGGGTGGCGGCGGGGACGGCTCTGCGGCGGCTATGAGGGGCGGAGGAGGTCGGGGGCGTCACGCCGAAGCTGGGGGCGGCGTCGGCGAGGCGTGAGGCGGGGCGAAGCGGCGGCAATGGCTCGCCGTTGTTGGCGGCGGCGGCGGAGGCGGGTGAGCACGGCGCGGCGGCGGTGGAGCGGCCGGGAGCGAGAGGAAAGGGGCGGGGAGGTGGAGTGGGGAGAGGCGAAGCCCGGAGGGGGATTTATAGGGGGCGGGGAGGAGGGAGGTGCCGGGAATTTCTCGCCGGAGGGGTGGGGTCGTGGCGGCGGTTGCGGGAGGGGAGTGGGTGGTGGGCGGCGGATTCGGCGGGTGGGGGCGCGCGGGTCCTGCGGGAGGAGTGGGCACGTGGCGGCGACGTGCGCGGGAGGGAGGAGGGCGCCGGGTAGGGCGGGAGCGGCCCAACGGCCGGTGGCAGCGCGGCCGGAGAAGAAGGGCGGGGTCGCGCGGGGAAGACGCCCCTGGCATGCGGGCCCCGCGGTGCAGCGAGAGGCGGAAGGGGAGGGAGTGGCTGCCGGGTGGGACCGAGGGGGAAAGGGAGAGAGGGAAGCGGCGCCGACAGGTGGGGTCCAGCGGCAGCGAGAGAAAAGAGGGAGCGGGCGGGATGGGCCGATGAAGGGCGACGTGGCCGGATCGGGCCCGTACGCGTGGCGCGCGGGGAGGGAGGGGAGGCGGAATCCGGCGGGTGACGTGGGCGCAAATCTAGCCGTCCACGTGGCGGCCGGAGAGGGAGAGAGGGGATAATTAATTTTGATTTTGGATTTTGGATTTTCAGAAAGCACAGAAAATACAATAAGCCTCAGAAAAAATACCAAATAATCTCCAGAAATTCCAGAAAAATTCCTAGAATCTCCTGGAGACATTTGGAACCTAATAAAAATATTTTCAACTAATGTTGATATTTAATTTTCATACTTTAAAATACTTTTAATTACAAAAATACATTTTAAAACTCAGAAAAATCCAGGAAACCAAATAAACTCCAAATTTTTAATTTGACATAGAGTTTTTATACAAAATCAAAATATTTTAATTAATAATAATTTTAGGTTTTTCTGAAATGCTTTTCAAATCCAGCTTTTTTTCAAAAACAGAAATTCAGGGCAAATCCAAATTCAAACTTAGGCACAAAAATGCTTATTTTAATTTAAAGTTTTTTTAATCCATTTTTATTATTTATTTAATTATTTTTTTAGCAAAAATTTGGGATGTTACAGGCGCGCGGGCGGCCGCGGCGGGGAGGACGCGCGTGCGGGGAGGGGAGGCGCGCGGGCGGCCGCAGCGGGGACGCGGGCGGGCGGGGCGGGGAGGCGGCCGGCGGCGTGGATGGGGCGGGCGGGGACGCGGGCGGGCGGCCACGGGGACGCGCTCGGGCCGGGAGGGGAGGCGGGCGGCCACGGGGACGAGGGCGGGCCGGGATGGGTGGCGGGCGGCCGCGGCGTGGAGGGGAGGCGGCAGCACCACGGGGCGGCGGCGGGGAGTCGGCCAAGAGAGAGGGGAGGCAAAAGAACATTTGTTCCAACGGGTAGAACGAAAGAGACAGAGGGAGAAGGAGAAGGCCGCGTGGGGAGCCGGTGCTCGACGCCAAGATCCACGGCTCCGAGCTCGGAGCCACCAATCACGGCGCCGAGGTCGGCGCCACTGACCATGGCGCCGAGGTGCCTGCCACGTCGACGCCATGCAGGCCGCCACGCTGGTGCGGGCCTGGCACCTCGGCGCCTTGGGACACGGCACCGAGATGTGTTACCTCGGCGCCGTGGGTCACGGCTCCGACCCCCTGGGTCCAAAAACGGAATTAAAACTACGAGTGGTCTAAATGTGAATATTTTTCAAAAAAAGGGCTAAAATAGAAAAAATTCGGTCGAGGAGATGGCTGGAGGCGGCTGGGTGCGAGGCCGAGGGACGCCTCCGCGCGACCGCGCGGTTAGGGTAGGCCGGGTGCCCGGGCGTTATGGGCCGCGGATGCGTAATGGGCTGCGGGGGCGTGCTCGTCTGACTGCTCGGGCCGGATGAAAATAGTGTCGGGCCGCCTAATAATCCTCAGACCCAACTACTATACAGTATTTGTTTGAGCATACTACCTAAAATTTTGCACTATTATTTTTCTAGGCCTCGGGCCGGTTGGGCAATGGCCCGAGGCCCACCTCCACCCCTGGTGGGCCGGGACGGAGGCGGCTCTGCGAGGCTAGGAAGCAAGCGCCACGCCGCCACCACACTGGTGACCGGCGAAGACAAGTCTCCAGCTTGCTGGTTACTCGCGTGAGTGGGCCGGATCCACGGAGAAGAAATCAGGACCTTAGTTTGCGGCCCAACAGTTTCCGCCCCCCAGCGCGTCGCCGGGGTTGGTTTCTTTCACGAGCGCGGCCGGCCCGGTTCTCACCGGTTGCCACTTGGCGGAGCTAAAATCTTTATCTTTACTATTATAAAAATAAGAGTTGGTGGTCGTCGGTCCATTCTCCCTCCTCTCTTCTTAGCCGTCCAATCAAAAATCAACCGTTCAAATCCGCATGTAGGTAGTTCTTTTGCTCCTCATAGAAAAGATCAGGCCGGCGCGTGGATCGCACTTCTCTTCTCTTCCCCCGCATCCTCTGCCTCCCGAAACCACTCTACCTCCCGCAACCGCCACCTCCTTCTCTCCCCCGAACCCTCGTGTCACGCCTCCTCCTCCTCAGCGCCGCCACCAATTTCGTCCCTGTATAACAGCGTTTGGTCGCAGTCCCCCAACAGCGTCCTCCCCAACGCATTTACCCGCCGCCTCCTCTCCCCATCTACCCGCCGCCGCCTCTCGATCTCCACCTCCCGCAACCGTCGCCTCTTTCTCCCCGAACCCTCATGTCGTGCCTCCTCCTCCTCCTCGGCGCCATCGACAATTCCTTCCCCGCGTGGCAGCGTCTAGTCGTAGTCCCCCAACTTTGTTCAAGGCGCCGCTACCAATTCCATCTCCCATCGCTCTTCCAACTAGTGACATGACGCTCGACGACAGCGGCTGGTGGATCGGAGAGAATGGCGCTTGGCAACAACGACCAGTGGATCAGAGAGAAGGGCGCTCGGCGATGGTGGCGGCTTCCTCTTACTACGCCCGCCCACGTGGCTCTCCTCCACCGCTGTCCATCGGTCGCTCGCCTGGTGAGCTTCTCTACCTCCTCCTGCTCTTCGCTCGGAGCCCGTCGCGCTGCCTGACGATTTTGGTCTCCTAAGCTGGTCATCGAAGTCGGTGCTATGGTCGAATGGGGCCATGACCGAAGTCGAGGGGCCATGGTCAAAGTCGAAGCCGTAGTTGAAGGGGCCATGGCTGAAGTCAAAGATCTGTGGTCGAAGTCAAAGCCGTGGTGAAACGCATCCTGCGGTACATTTGGGGGACTTTTGAGCATGGTATGTTCCTCCACTGCACTTCACCTACCGAATTAGTTGTGTACTCCGGTGTTGATTGGGCGGACTATTCTGACACACGTTAGTCTACCTCAGGCTACAGTGTTTTCTTTGGTGACAATCTCGTCTCTTGGTCGTCAAAGCGGCAGCACACCGTCTCCCGATCAAATGTGGAGATTGAGTACCGCGCCGTCGCAAATGGCGATAAGTCTACTGGTTGCGCCAATTGCTCACGGAGCTACACAATCCACTTCGCCACGCCACCCTAGTCTACTGTGACAATGGCAACGTGGTCTACCTCTCCACTAATCCGGTTTAGTATCGGCATACTAAACATGTAGAGATTGAGCTGCATTTTGTTTGGGAGTGTGTTGCTCTCGATGACGTGCATGTTCTTCATGTCACAACATCATTGCAGTACGCGGATATCTTCAACAAAGGTCTATCCATGTTCGTCTTCACCGAGTTTCGATCCAGTCTGAACATTCGTTCTTTTGCCGTTTCGACTATGGGGGAGTGTTAGATATCTGCATACGACCATCGACCACGTTATGTTGACTGTGGTCGACCTCCCGTGGTTGTTACGTACCATTGATCACACATATCTTTTTATGTCTCTTATTTCCTTATCTCGCAGGTGTTGTTTCTAAAAACTGGTTGCTCAGATATAGAAGGAAGAGATCTATACATGTAACCCTTGATTCATTAATTAAATTATTACGTGATTACTCCAAAATACTGCATGCTTTCAAAAACCACCACACTGTCCAAATTCCAAAGCTGCCCAGGGGCCAGGGCATCCATGAACAGTGTCCAGTGTCACTCCCCCGCCCATCTACTTGCATGACATATCCTCGCACGTCCCATTCAGCTAGCTCGGCGCAGCCAAGTACGTACGTCTTCACCAAATCATGCTACGTCCCTGCATGCACGCGTGTTTCCTCTAGCTACCGTCGATAGCTTGTGGCTTTGCATATACTCCTCCTTCCTGTGTAAAACTAATCAAGGTTTACCTAGGAACATGTGATAGTACTCCGTAGTACCACTTCCTACTCTATCTCACTCTCTCAGCGTCACTGTTCGGTTAATTGGAGGAGTGTACTCCTAGTCCTCGGTGGACTTGAATCCGCGCGGTCTGCCATGGTTGCGCCAATTCAATGTGCGCCCGCCCAGTCGCGCACGCATTGAATAGCTTCCGTCACAATTAGGTCAGGGGAGGCCGGGAGCGGCGCGCGGCGCGCTCGCAGTGGCCGCGCCGTTGGCTCGGAGCGGCCCGTTCGGCCGCCCAACGGCCCCTGACGGCAATTTATGGTCGACCGGACGTCGTTCGTCCCACGAACGAAAGCGAGCGAGCCCCTGCAGATGGATGACCTGCACTACTGACAGATTCATCCATCCGTCCATCATCATCAGGCCTTCATATACACTCACTACTGCTACTACTACTCGACCTCCGTGTATCCCACACATGGATGGGATCAGTGGTGAAATCAGAATTTGGTTACGCCCTAGGCTCAGTGGTGGAATGATCTAGTGTATCTGGACTGGATCATGAAAATTTACCCAGACTGAACTGAATTTACTCGGACCGTACACTAAATATTTTTCCATACCCCGGACTGAAGCCTACCCTGCTCGAGGTGTGACTCCGCCCCTGGATGGGATGGGAGCAAGGTAGGCAAAGAGAGGTACACGCTGCTAATTAACTTGCTGCTACCAGGGTGATCTTTAGCGAATTTCTTTTGTATTAATATTTTTTACCCTACCACCAAATATCATTATATTGTACAGCTTATTTAGACATCCCAATCTAAATTCGTGGCTCCGTCCCCTGGCGGCTGCTACTGCTAGTATGCACTTACAGCTGGAGTGAGCAAGTGGTGTTTCAAGTCGTAGCAAGTATGGCAAATTATTGTCTTCCATCGCCTTGTTGCCTCGGCCCGAGTTTATATAGCCTCGCTCTCCTGATCAGTCACGTTGCATGTACTAGCTGCCCCCTCTGCATCCTTATCGCCGCGCCCGGCCCATATGAGCTCATTTATTGCACTTGATCGCCATCAGCCTCTTGGCTTGTTGGATTCGACCAAGCTTAGCTTAACTAGCTTTGCTTGGCGATGGAGACGGGGACGTGGACGGTGGTCGTGGTGGCCGTGTCCACATAGACGGCGTGGTCCTGGCGGATATCACGCGGGCTCAGCGGGACCGGGACGCGGGTGTGGCTGCTCGTGGACAGCCTGCTGGGGCTCGTGCAGCACGTAAGGGACATGCACAAGTGGATCGCGGATTCGCAGGCAACCTGCGTCGCACCCGCGGCACCTACCAGACGTGCATTCTCGTTGTGCTAGGCCTAGCCCGCTACGGCGGGCTGATCACCGTGACGTGTGATCCCAGGAACCTGAAGCACGTCCTTAACGCCCGCTTCGACAATTACCCCAATGGCCCCTTCTGGCACGGCGTGTTCTAGGACCTGCTCAGCGACGGCATCTTCAACTCTGACAGGGACATGTGGGTGGCGTAGCACAAGACGGCCACGCTTGAGTCACCACGCGCATGCTCCGCACCGCCATGTCATGCTAGGTCTCGCACTCCACCACTACCAGGTGCTCCCCATCCTGACCAATGCGATCGCCACGGGCACGCATGTCGACCTCCAAGACCTCCTCCCCCGCCTCACCTTTGACAACATCTGCAACCTCGCGTTCGGCAAGGACCCCAAGACACTCGCGCGGGGCCTGTTGGAATCTAGCCACGGATTAACATGCCCAAATAAATCAAGAATTCTCTATTGCCTAACTACAAACAGTGAATCCAAAGGACAAGAACGAACGAGATTTCAGAGTTTCAAAGACAGAGTGTTTTGGGGCAATTTTCGTTGTATACTCAAAACCGCAACTTATATAACAACTCAATTACAGACTCCTTTTCTTTATAAGATAGCTAGACTAAGTAAGATCCAATTTTAGCAAGTCCATACTCGTAAGATTCCTGCCTGTCCATGCTTCATGTGGGGTGACACCGGCCAGAGCCTTGGTCGGTACCCGATTCAATAGATAAACAGCATGGCAAACTGCCTCTCTCCACATCCTGCCTGGCACTCCCATGGTCTTCAAAAGACTTCTAGTTGTCACCAGCACAGTCCGATTCTAACGCTCCACTACACCATTCTACTGAAGTGAGTACGGTGCAGTGAGGTGTCGGTGGACTCGTTCTTTATCACACAACTGTGCAAATTGCTTTGACAAGAATTCATCACCCCGGCCAGTTCTGAGAATCTTCATATCATGCCTAGTCTCCTTCTCTACCGACATCTTAAACTTTTTAAAAGCATTGGCAGCTTCATCTTTTAACTTCAGTGTGTATATCCACATTCCGACTAAAATCATCAACAAGCAGTAAGAAATAGTTGTTCCCGGCCTGTGTTTGATGTGTAATCGGGTCGCACAAATCTGCATGAATAAGCTCTAACAGCTGCACTGCTCGGTATAAAATTTGACTTGGAAAAGGCAATTGGCTTTACTTAGCTAGCAAACAATCCTCATAGACTTATGTAGGATGTTTAATCCATGGTACTCCCTGCACCATATCTTTGTCAATTATCAGTTTCATTGCCTGAAAGTTAAGATGCCTCAACCGGGTATGCCATAACCACTCTAGTTTGGCCAGGCACACAACAAGGTAGACTGGTGCACAAGTGTGCAGAACCACCTTGTACAGTCTATTGGTCGTGCGTTCCACCTTCATCATGAGTTTGCCAGTCCTGTCATACATTCAAAGCAAATTGTCTAGGAGCACAATCTTGGTGCCATCCTTTGTCAATTGTCTCAAACTCATGATATTATTGCAAAGGCTAGGGATGTAGTATACCTCTATCAATAATCGTTGTTCTCCATTCTTACACTCGAATAAGATTGATTCTTTCCCCTTGATTTGTACTATCGATCCATCACCAAAGCTCACCCCTGCCAATGATGCTTTCATCAAGCTCGGTGCAGAACAATTATTGCCCAGTCATTTACATTGTTATCTTCATTAGTCGTTCCCTTAGTTTCCCATGTCAATATTGCCTCTATACTTAGTTTAGATTGTTTTCCTTCGCTATCCAAGGAATAAGAATAGACTGGATATGCCTTCCTGCTTCCTACAGGTGATTTCTGACCCACCTAAATTTTAGTTTGTCAAGACACAAGAAAAAGGCCAGCTCATCAAAAAGTATTCCTTGCTGATCAGATGTTTCTGTGACCTTATCCCTCCAGTTTTCCAAGTGATCTCCTATTTAGGAAGGAGGCCAACAGTTCCCATCTTGTTTCTTTATCATTGTTAGTATCGCTTCCATTATCGAATAAATAAATTAGATTTGGTGACCGTCATTATGTTACTTTGTGAACATGCCACATTTTGTAGAGTAAACATTGCTTTGTAGCTGTTTATCCTTCGACTACGGCTCTTCGACTGCGGTGTCGACCACAGCGCCGACCACGCCTTCGACTTTGACCATGCCCATTCGGCCACAGCCCTTTGACCACGCCCATTCGATCATGGTGCCGACCACGCCTTGGACTTTGACCATGGCTTGGACTTCGACTGTGGCTTCGACTTCGACCACAGCCATTTGACCACGCCTATTCGACCATAGCGCCGACCTTGGTGCCTCAACGGCTTTGACTCCAACCACGACTTCGACCACGGCTTCAACCACGATGTCGACTTTGACCGTGGCTTCAACATCGACCGTGGTGACCATGGCCCCGACCACAGCGCCGACCACAAATGTTGACTTCAACCGCGGCTTCAACTTCGACCATGGGTTCAACTTCGGCTACGGGTTCGACTTCAACCACGGCCTTTCGACTAAGATCACGTCTTCAATTTCGACCATGACCCTTCGACTACGGCCCCAATGATGGCGCCTCGACCACAGCTTCGACTTCGACTATGGCGTCTCGATGCCTTTGACTTCGACCATGGCTTTGACCATGCCTTCGACGTTGACCGCGACTTCAAGTTCGATCATGGACCTTCGACCATGGTGCCTTGACCATGGCCCTTCGACCACTGCTCTTCAACCACGCTTTCAACCATGGCTTCGATTTCGACCACAGCCCTTGGACCACGCCCATTCGACCATGACCCTTTGACCACAACGCCGACCATGGCTTCGACTTTTACCATGTCTACGACCATACCCACGACTTTGACTGTGACTTTGACTTAGACTGCGATGTTGACTTCAACCATGACCTCGACCACAGTGCCGACCATGCCATTGACATTGACCATGCCCCTTTGACCACGGTGTCGCCGTCGATGCCTCAACCATAATGTTAGTGTCGACTATGATGTGTCGATGCCTTTGACGTCAACCACACCTTCAACTTCAACCGCAGCAGCATCGACTTCGACCATTGCGCATCGACCACGACTTGGACTTCAACCACGGCCCTTCGATGACGCCTTTGAACACAGCTTCGAATTCGACCATGACCCTTCGACCACACGACCGACCATGGCGCCTCGACCACGGCTTCGACCGCGACTTCGACTTTAACTCTGACCACGGCCTCAACCACGGTGCCGACCACGCATTCGACTTCGACCACTCCTTTGACTTCAATCACACCCCTTGGACCACAACCCTTCAACCATGGCCTCGACGATGGCGACTCGACCATGGTTTCGACTTCGACCATGGTGCCTCGATGCCTTTGACTTCGATCATGCCTTCGATGTTGACCATGGTCCTTCGACCACTGCCTCGACCATGGCCCTTCGACCATGTCACCTCGACCATGGCTTTGACTTCGACCACTGCCCTTCGACCATGGCACCGGCCACACTTCGACCACAGCTTCGACTTCAACTACGACCCTTGGACCACACCCATTCGACCACGGTGCTGACCCACAACGTTGACCCCCATGCCTCGATGCCTTTGACTTCGACCATGCCTTCGACTATGTCTTCGACTTCAATCGCGGTTTCGACTTCAACCACGACGCCTCGACCACGCCTTCAACTTCAGCCATAGCTTCAACTTCGACTGCGACCCCTATCCATGGCGCTGACTGCGATGCCTCGACCACGCCTTCGACTTCAATGACGCCTTCATCTTCGACCACGACTTCGACTTCAACCACGACCCTTCGACCACGGCACTGACCACGATGTTTCGACCACGGTTTCAACCATGACACTTCGACCACTACGTTGCAACTGATTATTACGTAACCTATATGTAGCTGCAACATAAAAGTCTTGAGATCTATCTATACTTTTGGATACCTCTTCATGGAGATATGTGTGTTGATAAAAAATTACACCTATTTTCTGCATATGCATGTCATGATTCTGCCTTCTATGCAGATCCCCTAAACAACTGTTGTGCTGTGAATTACAGAGGCTAATATTTCTTGCCTGATCAAACATATTAAACTACTTATTTTCGTTCGGCGCATCATAGTGCGCTACCCTATCTAGTATCTTGTATCATGGGAAATTGATCATATCAGCAAAGACTAGACGAAATTCTGAAGCATGTTTGTAATAAGATGAAACGATGAGATTTTCTTTTACGATTACAAGGAAGACGGGCACATACGCACACCACACGTGCATACACATGGGTGCACTCTCTTAGCACACGTTTGAACAAACGGAGATTAGAGATAAATCTGTAACCTTACAAAATTCCTACTAAAGTATACTCGCGCACACATAATAAGTGGGTACTAGGATTTAAACCCTAACAGGTGAGTCGTATATTCATAACTCCACGACCCCACAAAAGGTGATTCTTGATCTTTTATTTTTGCAGTGATTGATTAGTGTAAGTATAGTTAAATTCTGAGTTATAACAGAACTATCATGGAACAGTTACACGGTTTTGTTCTTGTTAATTTTTCAACGGCTTTTGACTCCTATTAAGAGTCACTATTTATTATATTAATAAATTATAATAAATCACATCCAAAATCCATAAAATCGTATAAAAAAGAACAGGCCTGTAAACGGTCTCCATCTCTAATTCCCAAATCTGTCGACGGGGTCCATCTACGAGACCTGTACCAGTTTTAAGGACGTTCATCCATTCGCATATCTCAGCTCTCATGTACTGGTACAACGCATTTTCCCCTTCTCACTCTGATGGAAGATTACTAAATGACCCTGCGACAAACAGAACTCATTGCTTTGGTACGCGCGCATTGGTTTCCACTTTTAAGTTTTTATTTAAAAAACTAAAAGCTAATATAAACACTTGATTTCTCCAAACAACTGCTCTATTCTTCTTACTATCGTCTTACTTTGGAGACAAACTATTACGGTATTACCCACTTCAATGTTTTCGCTTCTATCACACGCACACATCTCTCCTTCACTTTTTTGCATCGCTCGTCCTCTTCTTCTAAAAGTCTATTCTTTCGCTACCATTATTCATTTTCAGTCAAAATATATAAGACATAGCTAAAAGTCATCAGCAAAACACAATATAAATACCTTTTTTTTATCTTATGCTACAGCGTACGGAGTAAAGATGTGCAATTTGCGCCACTGTTTATGGGTCTTTTTTTTGCCTTTTGAATTATCTCTTTTTCTTTGTATTATCCGTAAAGATATAACAGCGTTTTTTATGACTTTTCTTTAATTGAGTGATTAAGAAAAACTAATAGTTATTATAGTACAATTTGAACCAAATAAGCCCATTGGAGCGGGGTAGAATAGCCAACTCGTGAAGTACCAGTGTTTAGAAGATACTGCCATACTGGTTTTATGCGATTGCTAGTTAGGCTACACTATTTGAATTGAAGTCTTCGGATGACAATTGATTGGTATAGTCGTGTTAAGGCATCGCTCATTTCGGCTTTAACTTCTGATTTTTTACTTATTTTTCACTATTTATAAATTCGTCTTTTTTTGAACTTTTGATTTTTTAGCTTTTTTGCCGGTTCTTTTTTCCCATATTCATTTGCGTTGTCCATGATGAGCTAGCATATTTTTCTATTTTTATTTTTTTAAAATTTAATTACACCAAATAAGTCACCTTCAGTTACAGCGAAATTTCAGCCGCTACAGTGCAATTTCAGCCATAAACCACAGCTTTTCAGCCCAATCGAGCGGGGCCTTAAGTCTTACAATTCATTAGTCTTATGTCAGAATGTCGGAAAACTAGAGTGAAAATTCCACTCCATTATGAATAAGTGTGAATCTAACTTTGCCCGTTACTTGTTAGTGAAAGATAAGGTACCACAGTGTTAAGGTTCATTTTGTCTTCTAAAAACTACTTTTCTATGGTAAATAACTTTTTTTACAGTATCTAGTTTTTAAATAAGTCTTTTCATACGTGGTCTATTAGTCGATTAGAATACACACTGTAGTGACTTTATTTATATCGGCCAAAATTGCACACAAGTGGCTCTCTCTACAAGTTATTATTTATAAGCCAAAATTAAAAGTCATCAGTAAAAATCAATATGAACGCCCCTAAGCTATGTAACTACCATGGTTAACACCTATTCTGAATCAAAAACCAAATATTTAGCAGTCTATCCAAACTATCAAATGAAGGAATGGACGATTCAGATACAATTACAATAGCAACGACGCATTATCTCCATCTGTGTTTAGGGTATGTACAATGGTACGTGTCAACTGTCTATAAACGTATGTCATATAGGATTTTGGGTGATGTGGAGGAGAAAAGAGGAGAGCGAAAGATGATGTCTACTATTTAATAGATGGGAGCATATCTAGTGCTAATGGATAATTCAGTGATAAGGTGTTAATGCGAACGCTGGCCATCAGATCCGGCTCAAATGGCCTAGATCGAGATGGGTGGAAACCCAATCCAATTAAATGTATTCCGAACCCCCCCCCATGCAGTCACACCCTCTTGCAAATAAACCTCTCCACCTCTCCATCGCTTCTCTCTTTTCCTCTTTCCCATCTGTCCCCACCGATAAGCCTCGCACCGTCGCCCTCCTCGCCGGTCCCCTCCGCCAGCCTCACGTCGCCCCTCCACCAGTCTTCTCGTCACCCCCTCTATACCGCCCCCTCCTCGCTGCCCCCTCCTCGCCGGTCCCCTCCGCTAGCCTCGCGTCACCCCCTTCCTCGGCTCCCTTCCTGGCTTCCCCGGGTACCGCCCCCTCTAGCCTCCCCTAGCACCGCCCCCACCTCCCCTAGCACCCCCTTGTCTCCCTCCCTGGCTTCCCTCAGCGCCGCCCTCCCCAGCCGCGCCGCTCCCCTCCTCACTGGCCTCCTCCTCACCGCTCCCTCCGCGCTGCTCACCTTCTCGCTATGGTCGTGGTTGAAGGCGGTCGTGTCATGGTCAAAGCGGCTATGGTCGTGGCGGCTGTGGTCATGGTGGCCATGATCAAAGGTGGTTGTGGTCGAAGGCAGCCGTGGCCATGGTTGAAGGCGGCTGCGATAGTGGCGATTGTGGGTCCCACCTCTCCTCCACTGTCGCTGCCTTTCACTCTCCTTCTCCACCGCCAGCTAGCCTAGATTTGGGTACATTGGGCCCGGATCTAGAGGGGCGGAGAGATGGTGTCGTGGCCGTGGGGAGGGGGAAGGAGGGCGGCACCGGGGGGGAGGGAAGGACTCCGGTGGCCAGGTGCGGGTGGCACGAGATGGCGGCACGGGGGAGGGCGGCGACTAGGTGCGGGTTGCGTGCGTGAGGAACAAAAGGTGAGGAGGGAGAGAGAAGGGGTGAGGACTAACATGTGGATGTTTTGTTTTTGCAAAAATGTATATGTGGTTGGATGCTTTCCACCTGTCTTGATCCAAGCTGTTTGGGCTAGATCCAATTGCCAGCATTCGCATTAGCACCTTATCACTGAATTGTCCATTAGAACTAGATATACTACCTTAATAGTTGGTCTTATAGACGACTTTTTACTGTTTATACCATTATATAGATAACTATATAGATAGCGTATTAATTATATGAGGCTATTACAGATAATTATATTGACAATACATTATATATATTGACTTTAATTCTATTCATATTGATACAGAGATGTATTACAAATTATCACTGTATGCGCTCTTAAGAACAACTCCCGCGAGGTGGGCAAGCCGGTAAAAGTTCAAAAAGAACCGTTGCTCCGACGCCCCAGTATCATCATGCGAAATAAATCCCAGAGTTTTTATTAAAAGGGGAATAAATGCTCAATTCATCGGATCTTCTGCACATCTCCGCAGCGTAACATAAAACACCACCACTCGAACGAGCACCCCAAGGACAGCAATCCACAGGGATCACGAGCCGCACAGGATCCGACCACCACCGTCGCCTCCTTTCTCCTCGCCGAGCGCAGACACTTGCTCCCCCCCTCTTGCAGAGCGAACAAAAAACCGCATCCCCTCCCCTCGGCTTTTTTTCCGCTCCCTTCGTTTTCGCCTCCCACTTTTCGCTAGCTTCTCTCCTTTTGCTGCGCCCAACCCCGCACCACCACCGCCTCCCCCTCCTCCAGATTCCCTCCGGCTTTTGCTCCGGCGGTCGGATCTCGCCGCCGGCGGGCTCGCCTCGCCGTGGCGCTCGGGTAAGCTCGCCCTCTCCTTCCTCCTGTCATTACGCTCCACTCCCTTCGTATGGTCTGCTGCTACTGCTAGCCTACTAGCTAGATGCTGTTGCTTGCGGTGGTTAGGGCTAGTGACTTCGTGGGTAGGGGCGCCGGGTGGATCTGAAGCGGTGGGTTTTGCTGAGATCTGCGTGCGCGCTTGGCGGGGAATCGCTTGCTCGCGAGATGGTATCTGCTGCTGCGTTTAGTGTGGTTTCAGCTCGGGGCGCGAGTTAGCTTGGGCGGTAGCCTGGTGCTTGATGGTGGAATTCCCTGTGGGAGTGGACGAGTGGTGGCTGCTGAGGTTTGGCATGTAGGCCAGTCTTATGCTGAGGAGGTTGACCCTAGCTTGCTGATTGTTTTGTTGGATTGTAGTTTTAGCAATCGGGTTTGAGCTTAGGTAGAGTTTTCCTTCAGCATCGGAGTTCAGCAGTATACTAGAGAGTGGGCTGCTCTATCATGGGCGATGAATTTTGTATTTACTTCCAAGACACTTTAGGTTAGGCACGACACTCGGAGCACTTGGTTAAGTGTAATGCCAAAGAGAGAGTCGCTGTATGCTGTGTTGTGGTGCAGTTTGCACGTGGTCTTTCCCCAAGCAAATGAGCTGTTACCGTGCACTACAGACTGTTAATGTTGGGGATACAATCATACATTTGAATTCTTAGGATACGGTTGTCAGTTGTGACCACAACTTCTTACCTAAGTGAAGTTTGAGACATGATTTTCCCCCCTGTATTGCGTGCTGTCATTCAATCAAAACACACTTGTTATGTTTCACTGCAAGGGGTCATTCATGGAAAGAGAAACATTTGTAATTTCTTTACGCTATCTCCTTTCGAGATGGATAACTCTAATAAGAAATAAAGATGTCACAGGCTCGAACAAGTTTCCTGTGTTGGTAACTAAAAAAAATGATCCAGATACTCTTTGTTCATTTTCTATTGCTTTTGCTGAGTAAAGATTGGGTCCAAAGAAAATCACAAAGTACACATGATGCTATAGCCAAAATCTGGTTGTGGTGTTGAATCCCACAAATTAGCAAGGAAAACCTTAACGAAATAAAGCATAGTTATCTTGACACTTTTGCTGATGATTGTTTGTGTTTATATGAACTCAATTTTTATCCTGCACTTATCCTAAGAAACCGCTGATGACTCACAGTTGATACTGAATTTCGGTTTTTCTGATACCTGTATATGTATTTCAGCCTTTGAGGTGAAGAAGGTGCTAACTGGAAATCTTGATCCTTCTTCGTTTTGTACTGATTAGACTGCCGCTATACTGTTCCATTGTCAGCTGTCTTGGAAGCTGAGGGTGTTATATGAGATCATGAGAAAATCCCATGCTTAAGCTCTCCATCTAATTGGCAGAATATGTTCATTGATCAGTTTGGATAGCATTGTGATAAGTACTTAGCCAGATAGATATACAACAAGTTCTTTAATATTCAATATGCCACCATGGTGGGGGAAGTCTTCCTCAAAAGATGCTAAGAAAACCACCAAAGAAAACCTCATCGATACATTTCATCGGTTGATAAGTCCAAATGAGCAAAAAGGAAACACAAAATCAAAACGGAGCTGCAGACGTGGCAATGATACAACTGTTGAGAAAGGCTGCCGATCTACCACAGTATCACGCCCAACTTCACCCTCAAAAGAAGTTTCTCGCTGCCAAAGCTTTTCGGCTGATAGGCCGCATGCCCAGCCACTTCCTATTCCTGGATTACGTCCTGCAGTGACACGCACTGTTTCTGATGTCACCGAATCAAAGCACATATTGGAAAAACGTGGCAAACCACCACTGCTTCTGCCAGTTCCTAAACCTAATCGGCCTCAGAAAAGGCCTGGAAATAGTGATCTTGTTTCAGAAATAGTAATTGCTTCTGTCTCTGGCAACTGTTCTGCTGATAGTGATGATCATGGAGATTCTCAGCTTCCGAGCCCTGTCGGAAATGATGCTGAAAATTCAACAAATGTTACTTCGAAGAGCAAGTCAAGGTATGCTCCTTATTCATGTATTATGTTCGTTGTCATTCAAACATGCTCTTACATATCTTTTACCCTCTTTCTGAAGTAATGTGCTCAAAGAGCGCCCTGGTACTATTACCACAAAGAATACGAAGGAGATGCTGAAGCCAGCTAATCAATTCCTCAGTAACCATATGTTGTCCACATCACCGAGAGGTATTGCAGCTGACAATTACCAATCCAATTTACAAATTCCTCGGCCGGTGGTTTTCGAGAGTGCTCCCAATAGTTTGATGTCAAGTCCTTCTAGGAGTCCAAGAACAATATGTCCTGATCATATTCCAACTTCAGCCTTTTGGGCAGTGAAGCCTTATACAGATTTAGCTTTCCTTGGATCTGGTCAGTGCAGTCCAGGTTCAGGGCAAACGTCCGGGCATAACTCAGTGGGTGGTGATATGCTAGCCCAGCTTTTTTGGCAGCCCAGCAGAGGTAGTCCAGAGTGTTCACCAATTCCTAGCCCAAGAATGACAAGTCCTGGCCCTAGTTCCAGGGTACATAGTGGAAGTGTTTCTCCATTGCATCGAAGGTCTGGAGGGATGGCACCTGAATCTCCAACAAGTCGGCATGATGATGGGAAGAAGAAGCAAACCCACAAATTGCCCCTTCCACCATTGAGCATGCCGCCTAATAGTTTGTTTTTGCCAAACAACTCCACGCCAACTAGTCCTATTTCAGTACCTCGTAGCCCTGGTAGAACAGAGAATCCACCGAGTCCTGGATCAAGATGGAAGAAAGGCAAGCTGATTGGCCGTGGGACATTTGGCCATGTATATGTTGGCTTTAACAGGTATGTGTTTCCCTACTCCCTACATATTAAACTTCAAATTTTCATCGTATGACGTACTGTAAATATATTTTAAGCATCTTTAGAGCTTTTGTAAGATACTTTGCGCAAGACATAATTTGCTCTGTTCTGGCTATCTTACTGTTCTGTAATTTTCTTCTTGTTTATGGGATTTTATAATAAATCTTGCTTGAATTCATGTTGTCTCAAATGCTCATATGCTGTTTCTGTTATTGCAGTGCTATAGCAATGTTCTATGTGACAAACACTTTTGCTGTTTGCTAACTTTTTTTACATTTAAGACTATATGGCTATGATGTTCACGTATATTTATGGTGTGCTGTGCATTGTTATCCCTTGAGGAGATAAAAACTAGTGAGTAGAAATCATTCAGACCATAACCTTATATAACTTGCATAATCATGATTGTTAGCATTGATCGACATCCTTAGCATTGAGAAGTTATCATTTGCAGAGAGCAGATGATATTGCTAACTTATGTTAATGGTAAAGTCTATTGTAGTTGTAGACTCATGGGTCATTGAATTCTAGCTGCCATACTGTTGTGTTAAAGCAAGACCTTATGATACAGATAAGGCCAAGATAAGTTGGTATCTTTGAATTATCAACCATAGTTTTTAACAATTGGATAGTTTCTCTGGTTTAGATACTATGTGATAACCATTTAAGTGTTTTCAAATCATCTCCCAATTTCCTCATGTTAGTTTCCCCCCTGTTTTGTTTTTAATGTCTATATCAGTGATAGTGGTGAAATGTGTGCAATGAAAGAGGTTACCCTATTCTTGGATGATCCTAAATCAAAGGAAAGTGCAAAGCAGTTGGGGCAGGTATGGTCTTTTAATTGTGCTTGCACCTAAAGTTGCGAAAAATTCAGTTTGTTTATTATTGTTTTCCGTTGAATCTTAGAATTTTTTTCTTTTTGTTTCACAGGAAATATCACTCTTGAGCCGTTTACAACATCCAAATATTGTACAATACTATGGATCAGAAACGGTATAAACTGTTGCCTTCAATTGTTATTTACTTGGACTTGGTTTGCTTTGATTTCCATAACTCTCTTTCCCTGTAATTTTGGAAGATTATACCCGTAATTGGGTTATTATCATTTTTGTACTCTTCTCCCTTTAGCAAGGATGGTAAAAAAGTTCGTGATAGCTTCTAGGATTTCATTAAAAGGGTTCTTTATGCACCGCTTTCAATATTTTGGGCACAACTTTATATATTATGTATGCCCCAAAACAGGTTGATGATAAACTTTATATATACTTGGAGTATGTGTCTGGTGGATCTATCCATAAACTTCTACAAGAGTATGGACAGCTTGGTGAACCAGCAATACGCAGCTACACTCAGCAGATACTTTCAGGCTTAGCTTATTTGCATGCGAAGAATACGGTCCATAGGTAGTATTTCAATTTGTTTTGGTTGCATTTTTTGGGCTGTATGTATCAGTGGAACTCCAGTATATTTTTAAATCCTGCTCTTCACAATTTGCAGGGATATCAAAGGTGCAAACATACTAGTAGATCCAAGTGGCCGTGTTAAGCTTGCAGACTTTGGAATGGCAAAACATGTAAGTTTTCTGGTCACTTCACTTTTGTAAAAGTAACTTAACCTATTGGACCTCTTTCCAAGGAGAAAAACAGATGTGCCATCCTTACATTCATTGTTGTTCCTTTTCTGTATTTTGTATTGATGCTCATACAGTCAGTCTCATAACCACTTGAATTAGATCGACCTCTTCGAAATATATAGCCATGGGGAAGTCATGCTGTCATTCAATCAAAAAACACTTGTTACGTTTCAACTTGTGCTTGTAAGTCCTGGTCAGTGGTTCTGGTGTTGTAAGCATACTGCATTAACTACTGATGTTAAGGGTGCTCTAAACCTTTCTTAATAGAGTTAGTTGTCTATTGAGTTTCTCGATTCCTGACAGGTCACAAATGGCCTTTCTTAAAAGATGATAAATTTGTTTTACTCATTAACTTGTATTAATTGTGTCTTCTGTTTTTTTGGGTCTGTTTTTTTCCCAGATCAATGGTCAACAGTGTCCTTTCTCATTTAAGGGTAGTCCATATTGGATGGCTCCAGAGGTATTGCTACCCTCTTCCTTTGCTTCTTATTTGTTCTATTCGAGTTTCATGTGTATCTTATTGTCATATCTGTAAATCACAAACTCACATGTAACATGTATGCAGGTTATAATAAATTCTAATGGATGCAACCTTGCTGTTGACATATGGAGTTTAGGATGCACCGTCCTGGAGATGGCTACCTCAAAACCACCATGGAGCCAGTATGAAGGGGTTAGTATCAGACTTCAAAGATACAATTTATATTTGTTCTACAATATAGATGCCTAATATGAGTTGCAAGCTGCATTTTGTGTTTACTCATGCTGCCTTGATTAGTACTTACTGCAGTAAGTTATTGTGCCCGATTATCTCAGTGTTCTTTAAGTTACTATCTCTTGCTTGTTTTAATATATCTGGGCACATTCTTCATGTTGGGCTTATATCTGTGTGCTACATGTGCTTACTTTTGAACTTCATGAATACCTTTTGAGTCAATTAAAAAAGATTGTGCCGTTTCAGCTTAAGATTGACTTGCCTGCTTCCTGCTGTTTGTTTTGGAGGACAGCTACCTTGGATTTTTGAATTTGGCAATGTCCCGGAAGTCTTTTTTAATTTGGCTTAGAACGAGCTAGCTGTTGGAGTGATGTGTACATCATGTCTTTAAAACACTCATAATCAATTTTGGAAATAACCTTTCTTAAAAGACTATGAAGTACTTATGTGTAGTGAACACTGAGCAGGTGTAGTATGTTAAATGAGCCATTCTCCTGCACATATGATCTAGTTTTCACCCACTTCCTGCCAGATAACAGGCAATTTTCCACCTAGGTGTTGGTTAGATTAGATATCAAAACCAGGAAAATTGATGGCTGTGGACAGGTTCCTTCCAAAAACGCTGCCAGCCAGGCAAAGGAAATGAGCAGCTACTAGTTTCTGGAACAACGATTCTAGGAGACCTGTGAGGAGCTCGCTTGTGAAAGTTTTGTGCAAAAGAATTTTTCTATCTTTAAACTGGGAGCACAAGACAAAAGATGTTGAAAAAGAAAAAAAAATCTGGGTTATTATATTGATATCAACAACCGATGAATGAATATGACATCTTTCTTTTCTGTATTGTTCAGACTTCAGAATTTTCTCTCCATCTGAATGTGGAAGCTCCAAAGCTCATTTACTTGCATGAAATTTTATGAAATGTTGAAATATTAAGGCTTAGATATGAATTGAAGTGATACGTTGACTGGTGATCAGAATTGAAGTAATCATCAATGCAACTTAGATGTGAATATTTCCCCCCTTTTCTCGGTCACAGATTGCTGCAATGTTCAAGATTGGAAACAGCAAGGAACTTCCACCAATACCAGATCATCTCTCAGAGCAGGGCAAGGACTTCGTAAGAAAGTGTCTGCAACGTGATCCTTCTCAACGTCCTACAGCAGTGGAGCTTTTGCAACACCCGTTCATACAAAATGGAGTCTCACTTGAGAAATCAGTTCTCTCTGATCCTTTGGATAATTTGGCTGTTATAACTTGTAGACCGAATTCAAAGGTACTACCTGAATACTGCTGTTGTAATTGACATATCATGAATAGCTGATTGTCTTCTTTTACCATCTCATGACCTGCTCACTTTGCTGGGCTTTCAGGTGGCTGGGCATACAAGAATCATCTCCTCATTGGGATTGGAGGGTCAGACAATTTACCAGAGAAGGGGTGCAAAATTTTCTTCTAAACAAAGGTACTTCATTTCCCAAGTAATGCTTACTAATTTTAGAAGCACATACCATTAATGTGTCCAAACAGTGCTTCAGCAAGCAGGATAAAAAACAACTGCATTAGCTATGTGTTGAATAATTTCGTGTTGTTCTATAGGACCTTCACACCCTTTATTTATAATGCCAAGGTTATGATCGGACCCTAACATATATTCTAATTAGACTATGGTCCCAAACCTTTATTGGTCCCGAATACTCTTATTAGATCCTAATACTAACCTATGATGCTCCAATACGCGATACGGGTACGGCGATACGATATTTTCCAAAAACAAGGATATAGTGATACGGCAAGTATATATGTATTTGAAAATAAATAAATTGTAAACATGCTACAAGAAAGGGAGAAAATAAAAAATTTACCAGTTGATGGCATCAGAATAGGGATGCTATGCTAAGCATGGCTGTATGACATGCAAAGCATATTTTCCTTTAGAGGACTTCTCTCAAATCCTGAGTCCTCACTAGAAGTAGTACTGTGGCTACTGCTCTCCCATAGTAGAATATAATGAATGCATTTTTGGCAATCTGTATTATCATATAACAGATGGCAAATAAGTATATGCTTGAAGTAAATAATAAGTATAACTTCAGATCTAAACAGCCATCGGAAAGAAGTCAAAGAATCTAGAAATATTCTCAAGAATGTATAAACAACTATCTTTTTACAATCTGTTGCTTTCTTATGTGGAACTTATCAACTATGTGAATAAAGCTCCATTTGTTCCATATGGTAAAATGTGTATGTTGTGTTAATCATGTATCGAGTACGGGAACCAGTGTTCCTCTAGGCGGCCGCCTAGCCCGCCTAGGTGGTGCCTAGGCGTTAGGCGCCAGCCTCCCGCCTTGGCCGCCTAGCTGATTTTGCCTGCCTAACCCACCTAGGCACCTGCCTAGCCCGATTAGGCGCTAGGCACCGGTCTGCCGCCTGACTATCGCCTAGTGCCTAGGGGAACATCGACGGGAACGGCGGTTGGGTAGCGTGTCGTGATGCTAATTAACAATAGCTTGCAACAAGAGCATAATAATCCAACTAATGATTCTGAGGAATGCTGATGACCTTAGAAGTACTGCAATGTAACACAATAAACATCCTCCAGAAGACCTTTAGTTCTGATGTCTCAACCACCAAAGAAAATGTGACAACAAGATTTACAACACAAGTACATTGAAGATCACAATGGAATTTCGGAGCCACAATAGACCATTACCCACCAAGGTAATTGAAGAAATTTGCACATCGTCCTCATTTCACAATTCCCCCAACTTAACACTACCATTCATTGGGTACAAAGATGACATGATTCACCTAGAAGCAAGTAAAATCAGAAAATCCAATCCTCTGGTTGTATTTTTCTACATCCAACTCCTGGACTTCAATTGAACAAATCCAACAAATCCTAAAGGAAAAATGATGAGGAAAAAACTCACCATAGGACCCTAAGAGGAAGAAGCTGAGGCAGAGGTCGGGGAAGACATGGGGTGGTCGACGTCGATGTTGAGGCAGAGAGGGCGCTGCATGGTGAGCTCGTCGGAGGGTGGTGCTGACCTAAGTAGGCAGCGATGGAGAAGATTTGGGAGCAGAGGAAGGAGGGACGAGAACTGATGCGGATCTGATGGCTATCGGCGAGGTCTGGCCGGCCCTCGTCAATGACGAAGCTGGGGAAGAAGAGGGAGGAAAGAAGCAATTGGGGCCAAGGGAGAGAAGCCGACGGTGAGATGGCGCGTAGATGGATGGCGGTGGTGTGGCGTAGAGAGAGGGAGCTGGGTTGCGGTGGTGCGATGGTGCGAGCAATGGAGAAGGCGGTGGCCAAGGCGAGGTCCGGCAGAGGGAGTAGGTAGATGCGGTGGACGGCGGCTGATGGAGGGTGCAGAGGTGGGGCGACGAAGAAGCAGAGGAGGGAGTAGATGGGTGTCGGAACTAGGGTTAGGTATTACGCGAGAGGGAGGTGGGCCGGCGTGGGCCTGTCGGGTTGGGTGGGCCAAGACGTATCGGAGACGTATCATGCCGTATAGATAACATATCGGTGTATTTTTTATTTATTTTTTGGCCGAAATTTGTTGATACTTAGCCGATACTGTATCGCCCCATATCGATATGTATCTCTGTATTGGACACGTATCGAGTACGGAAACGGCAGTTGGGCAGCGTATCGGTGCTTCCTTGATACTGACTCACCAACATTCCCTCTCAAGATGGGCGTAAGATACAATCATGGTCATCTTGTTACATAAAACAATACCTTCACTAGAATCTAACACTTTATCAAACATATCGCCAACTCCATGGCGAATACTGTTAGATATATATATATATATATATATATATATATATATATATATATATATATATATATATATATATATATATATATATTATATAACTGTGTATTTACCCTGTTGTGTAAGAGGTTTCTTGTATATATACCACACATGTACGTGTTTATATATTGGCTCATTGGCTTCATGATGAATACAAGCGCTATTCATAACATGGTATCAGAGCCATACCTAGGGTTTTTTCGTTGCTGTTATCAGCCGCGCCCCGACGAACTCACTCGCGAATCACACAGTCACGAACAAAACAATCTCTCAGAATTGGAAAAAACTGGGATCGACACAAGTGTTTGATGCTGCGAGAAACAACCTACAACTTTTCTGATCCTTGATTCAACCATTTAAAGAGATTACAATCTGAACTTAGAAACTGAAAACTGAAAAAATTAGAAACTGAAAACCTTAGAAACCGAAAACCGAAAACAGGGTAGTGCCATAATGGCTATCCGCCATGCGCACCATAACCTGTGTGACCTGCGCCATCCCACACGTTAGCCACGTCGCGCACAACTCGTTTTCGGGCGAGAACACTCCAGGAGACAGACGCTCGCGCCATCAAATGATAGCAGCGCACACATGGAAAATTTCTTTAGGCGTAGGATTACTTCATCCAGTCCAACAGCCGTCACTACTTTTGACATGCTGGTTCATCCTCCAGCGGCCACTGCCGCTGGTTTTGCCTGCTACCGCCGTCGCTTCTTTGCTACTGTTCTTCTCCACTTTAGCCGTCATTGGTTTTCTACCAATCTGTACCTCGCCACCGGGAGCCTGCGTCGACTCTCGTCGTTGGGAGCCACATGTTGTCGGCTCTTCCACCAAGGACATCGGCGGCTCTTCCTCCGGGAAGCCGGTCGCCTCTTTGGTCACTGCCGAGGCCGGATCTACCGAGGTCGCCTCTTCGGCCTCCGTTGAGGCTCCTCGCGTTGACGCCCGGCACCCGCGGTCGTCGCAGTCGGTTGCCGGAGTTGCTGCTCGCCTGGAGTTGCCACTCACCTATTTGTGTGATTCGCTCAAATACAATTCGGTTTCCATCGACCGTATAAGTTGGAGTCGGGTCACTGCTGGGGATCTTCGCCGATGGTGCTCCACCGGCCGTCGAGGTCGCCTTCTCCTGACCTCTCTTGGTCGGCTTTTGTTGACTGACCGACCGAAAGAAAAAAAATGAAAAAAAGAAAGTTATATCCAGGATCTTCTTGATCGTGCCTCTCTTACTGATCAGCGGACAGCTGAGACTCCCATGGAGCTTAATGTTCATCTTCGTTCCACGGATGGTGAGCCTCTTGCTGATCCTACTCGCTATCGTCATCTTGTTGGGAGCCTTGTTTATCTTGGTGTCACTCGTCCTGACATTTCGTACCCTATGCATATCCTGAGTCAGTTTGTTTCCGCTCCCACTCAGCTCCACTATAGTCATCTTCTTTGTGTTCTACGATATCTTCGTGGAACTATCTCTCGTCATCTCTTTTTCCCTCACTCCAGCTCTTTACAAATCCAGGCATATTCTGATGCCACCTGGGCTAGTGATCCCTCTGATCGCCGGTCTCTCTCTGCTTATTGTGTTTTTCTTGGTGGTTCTCTCATTGCTTGGAAGACTAAGAAGCAGACAACAGTTTCTCGTTTGAGTGCTGAGGCTGAGTTGCGAGCTATGGCTTTGTTGACTGCGGAGGTTACTTGGCTACGGTGGTTACTTCAGGATTTTGGTGTTTGTTTCTGCACCGACTCCTCTTTTGTCTGACAGTACATGTGCTATTAGCATTGCTAAAGATCCGGTGAAGCACGAGCTTACAAAGCATATTGGTGTTGATGCTTCCTACATGCGGACACAGGTGCAAGACCAGATTGTTGCTCTTCAGTATGTGCCTTCCGAGCTTCAGTTGACAGATTTCTTCACAAAGGCACAAACCAGGGCTCAACACAGTTTTCATCTCTCCAAACTTCATGTTGTTGATCCACCATAAGTTTGAGGGGGGTGTTAGATGTGTATTATATAACTGTGTATTTACCCCATGTATAAGGGGTTTCTTGCATATTTGCCACCTGTACATGTATATATATTGGCCCTTTGGCCACATGATGAATATGAGCGCTATTCATAACAGTCCCATGGGATCCCACACCCTTTATTATAGCGCCAAGGTTACAACCGGATCCTAACACGGATTCTAATTAGACTATAGGCCTAAACTTTTATTGGTCCCTAATACTCTTATTAGACCCTAATACTAACTCACCAACACTATGCAAACTAAAGCCATCCTAGTTGGAAAAATGTTCCACGCTAGTCACACAGCAGGCAGACATCCTATGATTTTCTACATCTAAGCTCATGTTTACCCGGAAATGGATTTCTGGTGAAGTTAGTTGTATCTGTGCATGAACACCACTGCCATCTAATTCTTATTTACTTTGCAGCGATATCCATATACGGAGCAATATATCCTGTCCAGTTTCTCCATGTGGAAGTCCTCTGCTAAAGTCAAGGTCTCCTCAACATACAAATGGCAGAATGTCACCCTCTCCTATTTCGAGCCCCAGAACCACTTCAGGTGCTTCCACACCCCCGTCTGGTGGTAATGGTGCTATTCCTTTTAACCACTTAAAGCAACCAACCCACAGCAACGAGGGATTTGTAATCTCATCAAGAGGCCCGGACAATCACTTTTCCAACCGGCCTACAGATCCTATCCATGAGCAATTTGTTCGAGTGCATCAAGTCTCACAGGGCCTTCAGGAGAGGTTAATATCTGAAGCTGACATTCTGAGTCCTCAATTTGGAAAGAGACTTGGCAATGTCTTTGATTTGCGTGATAGGCTGTCACCTTCTGAACATTTCGCTCGGCATGCCTTTGTGGATCATGTGAAGCTAAATCCTTCACTAGACTTGACATCTGGTTCTCCACACCTTGGACTCAAGCATGGTAACTAATTACCAAGGATAAAAAGGCAGCTGGCATTTTTTGGAGCTTGGTAAGTTAACTGGTGGCTTTTGGCTGCTTTGGCCATTCAATGGCTGGAATTGTATCATAGTATGAGAAGGATCATTGATTTCTTTAGAAGCTAACGGTCGGCAATGGATGGAATCTTTGTTGTCATTCTCTAGTCAACAAAGGTATGCCCCCTGTCACACACAAAATCCACTTCTGATTATTTGCATCATTTGCATTTTCAATGTTCTGTAGACTGGTAGCACTCAGATTGATAACTTGTTTTATTACCATGCTAGCTGCTATAACGCTGTAACCATGTCTCTTAAAGGTCAAGGCAATATGGCTCAAAATGTTTTCTCCTGGTCCTGTATAATCATTTTTGCATTTTTATTTCATGAAGAAAAGAATGATTTCAGCTCTGATATTTTATGAGATGGTAGTCCTACTACAATTAATTGCCAGTGCTATGTGGCTTGTTCTGGATGGTTCTTTTGGTGTAATTCTGAAGCTTTACACCTGTTAGTAGCGTATAGATTCTCTCTCAGGTGCAGCAATCACATTGAGAGCTCCAAATTCACATCTGAACCTTTGCTTGTTGAACATTATACTTATTTTCAGGACATTGAATTTGTCTCGATCATAGTTCTTGCTAATTTTGCTCTATGAATAGCAGATGTCGTCCATTCCTCAGGCAGAACAACTCGGCCTAGCATACTACAACTGTCAACTGGCGTGCTAACAAGTGTCAAATGACAGGACTGTATATTAGGTTCCCTACAGACTGAAGGACCTAAAGTAGTAGTTCGCCGCTTGTATACTCCTCTCGCCTTTATATGTCACTTATTTTTGTATTTTTTTCTTGGCGACCTGATGCCATTGTACAGAAGGAATCTCAACTAAGAGCCATGATTTTGCACAGGAGAAACAGCCGAGCCATTCAGTACCCAATTTTTTTACAGTTACATATCTCACCCGTCGTTGAAGCTACTGCCGCTGCAAGTTAACTGCATACTGAAAGTATTTTGTAGCAGCACTCGGCCAATGAGCCAACTCACTGTACCAGGTACTCTGGAAATTTATACAAAGGATCTGATCCTTAATTAAACTAGCTTGCTCCATATGTATATTTTTTTTCATATGTGCCCCGTGTGCTATCCGTATGAAATCGTATATAATATAAACCTTCTCGCGTTAGTACTGGAAGTTGTGTTCTTACAAGTTGCAAGCATACATTATGCATATGTTTTTGGGCAAGATGGTGCCCTTGATACAAAGGTTAGTTACTTGCAGTGTGACATCTGCTTGTTATTGCCAGGCTTTGGTGAATTCCACAAATACAAAGCATTTTGGAAGTGCTATTGACCTGAATTTTCCCCTGTGGGTTCGGCAGTGTGATCTGTGATCTCCCTTGTACCAGGTCGCGGCTGCCTGATCCCTTTTGCCGGCATTGGAGCCGTGCGTACAGACGTACATGTTCCTCGCATTGTTCTTTGTGTTTGTGGTGGGTCAGGGAGTTGTGCTGTCGTCTACTCCTGCCTATCTGCTGATTTCAGTTCTGTGCTACCGTTCTGTGAAGGAGACGTAGCTTTCATCCGAGCAAGGAGGCCTTGTAATTCACTCTCTGGAGTTTGGGCAGGACATCGCTTAAGCAAAACAGCCTTGCAATGCCATCTTACATGATACTTCTGTTGAATTGGTCGTGTAACTCAAGCCACCTCCATAAATTCAGGCGAAAGGAAGCCAATGAAACATTGCACATAACGCTACCTTACCTCTTGTAAGTTCCCGCCGGATCACCGCTGTCCGTGGGGCACTGGGGATTCATCGTACCAAGCCACCGTGCAGTGGTCGCAAACATGGACCAAATGCAAATAAAAGGGAAGGAATTGGCTATACTCATTCATTCATGGATGTGCGAGGTCGGAATGTTTTATTCCTGAATCTAAAAAAAATAAAAGGGAAGGAAAAAACGGTTAAAAAAACACAATCATACCTTGCGGCTAAAAGGAGCATCCAGCTAAGCAGCCTGCTAGAACTGTAGCACCCTGAAAAATAGTAAGGGACTGTACCATTCAAAAACCCATCTCTATGTCTATATCTCTCCCCAACAGGTATTTCAATCTATTGTCTCTCTCCCATCCGGGATGAATCAGTGCCTGTTTGGTTGGTGCCTAAGCTTGCCATGCCTAAGCTTAGGCAATATGTGGCTGCCACAGAAAGTGTGGCTAACAAAATCGAAGCCACACTTGTGGCAAAATTTGGCAAGAAACTGAGTCTATGACGTGTGGGGCCGGGTGCTAAGAAAGTGTGGCATGCCACAGTTATGTCAGTGAACCAAACAGCTACCTAAAAACTGTGGCACGCCTAACTTGTGACTAGGCAACTTCTGGTCATGAACCAAACAGGCCCTCAATCTATTCTTCCAATCTCTCTCTCTCCCCTGTGTGGCGGCGGGCTAGGCGACCGCTGGTGGCGAGGCGCCGACGTCGACGGTGCCGTGGCTGGCTGAGGATGGCGCCGACGCAAGGTGGGCGGCGGCGCCAGCACAGGGCTTGCGGGCGGCGGCACATGGTGTGCGGGCGGCACATGGCGGTGGCGGCTCAGCGTATGCCGGCGGCAGGTCGACAGCGGTGGTGGCCGCCAGCGGCGCAAGCACGCGGTGGAGGCGGCCACAAGAGCCAGCGCGGTCGCTCGGCATGTTGTCGCAGGCAGCCCCCCGTAGTTCCATTCAAAAAAATAATAGTGTACAACATTTTATTTGCTACTGTACTGTACTAGTCTCTATGGGTGTGTTTGGTTGCTTTTGGGTAGTGGGGTCGTATATATTGGATGAGGGGAAGCTGGATGAGGAGGGTCGTATTTTGAAAAAGAAGAGTGTTTGGTTCGATGTATCTGTGGATACAGGCTGAATGAGTATGTGATTAGTAGGCTGTATATGAGGCTGTATGAAGGTCTTGCTCGACTCCCTCGGTCCTGGACGGGCAGATTCGGTCGAAATGGTCTTCACTCCCGGTCCCGGATGAGACCGTATGCGGGGACGAGCGGATCTAGGCTTCCACAGTAAATTCGTCTAACCAAACACCCGAATTTTTCGCAATATACGGTGGAGCTGGGATCCGGCCGTCCATATTCAGCAAACCAAACACACCTATCTTGCTCGGGTGAACTTCATGCCCCTGATCAACTCGGCTTCGGTTTCTGGCTTCTGGCTTATTTTTCACTATTCATAAGTTTCGTCTTTTTCTGAATTTTGGCTTTTTGTTGAGCTTTTTTGCCGGTTCTTTTTTTTCCCGTATTTGTTTGTATTATACATAATGGGCTAACATATTTTTTTATTTTTAAATTTTTTTAAATTTAATTATGCTAAATAAGCCTCTGTCAGCTACAGTGCTTTTTTCAGCCAGCTACAGTGTTTTCAGCCATAGGCCACGAGCTTTTCAGCCGAACCGATCACCACCTATAACGCAGCTCAACTGCACAATGGCTTCATAATTAACATGACACAATCGTGAATGCCGAATATCATGAACTTTATTGCAATGGGAAACATTATAAATGTTTACATTATTGAGATCAAGAATGGATACGTAGAACATGCTTCTGCTATCATAGCCTTTGCCCACAAAACTACCAAATTTGGTCAATACGACCTTATTGGACTCAAATACAAGCTTTATTCCTTGCCTGTACAACATCGACCCGCTCAAAAGATTACGAGTCATCGCAGGCACATACAGTACGTCTTTGAGGATGAGTGTTTTGCCCGAGGTAAGCTTCAGGCAAACTTGTCCAATCCCACGTACTGTTGTAGCGGCTCCGTTGCCCATTAGGACGGATCCACCACCTTCACCTTGAAATAAAAAGAAACAAGATCGATTAGCACATATATGTCTAGTAGCACCTGTATCGATCCACCAATCAATTGATGAACTTGCCATAAAGGCCTAAGGTACATACTCTTCTGAACTGGAGCTAATCAACGCGACATTCACTTCAGTCTTGCGGCTTTTGTGCTTACCAGGAGATGGACCTCTGCCCTTGCGATTGCGGCAGTGATTGGCCTTGTAGCCAGCCTCCCCGCAAACAAAGCAGATGATGTCCTCCTTTTTTCTTATTCATTTTTTTGGTTGGAGCTTGACTTGGGGTTGATTTTTGAATTTTGGTTTTTCAGAGCCTCCAGTTCTCTTGACCTCTGGCTGATGAATTTGGAGTTGAGCCTTTCCTGTGCCGTCACCGGCTCTGACACGCTCTTCAATATTGATAGCAGCCGACAGCTCATTGAGTGTCAAGCGCTCATTTATATGTCTACGAACGGTCACCAAGTCACGCCACGAAGGCGGTAACTTAGCCAGGATGACATTTACTTGGAACTTCTCTGGCAGGATGTAGTCATACTGACTTAAGTCATGTACATGGAGTTGAAGCTCGTGGAGCTGCTCCATCACTGACCGCCCCTCAATCATCTTATAGTTCAAGTAATTGACAGTTATGAATGACTCATTCCTGTTATCTCCTTCTGAATATTTCTCATCAAGTCCATCCCAGAGTTGTTTGGCATCTTTAAAGTTCACGTATACGTCGAACAGCTGGTTGGATAAGACTATTAACAAACGAGCTAAGACTAAGTTACTTGCATCCTCCCATCACATCATTTCAGGAATTTCCAATGGAAACATTGGAGAATTCAAAATGACCCAAAAGAGTTTGAGATCTGTCAGCCATAACTTCGTTTTAGCTTGCCAACGACTAAAGTTGACACCGTCAAATATTTCCGGCTTAACGACATCGGACGATGAAGCCATTTCTTTAATACTAGGTTTTCTGGATTGTTGTAAATAATGCGGTGTGAGTATATATTCAGTTTTAATTCCAACTAAATAAAGCATAAATTCAGAACATTTCCAGCAGTATATAAATGACATAAATTGCATGTACTAATGTAATTTCATCGTGTCATTCAAACAAGTGCATATAATCAATGTATATAAGCAAAAACTTGTTGAAAAAAACATGACTTGCAGTTCTGCAAACAAGGAAGCAATTAAATATAGCATAAAACAAAATAATTGCTTTAAAATTGCTCTTAGAACAAAGTTTCTCAAGATTTTTAATCTTGGCCTTCTCATGCTAATGTCGAAACTCTTCACTAACAATCTGATAACTAGAAATCAGGATTTGAGCTCCAAAATATGTTTCTATTGTCAGAACCTTGCAAATACAGAGGATAGCAAACTCTGAATTTCAGTTTTAAATGTTCACATGCAATGGAATAACAAGCAGTATTATGAGTTCTAGAAGATTAAACAACAATCATAAGATGAACAGAGTACAGAAAAGATCTGATCTGAACAGAACTGGACAAAAGAGACTACTACATACTCAATAATTTCAATTGCATGTTAACAAATATGCTCAACTAAAAAACATCGAGCTACGGTATAGACAGATGAAAACAATTCAAATGAGCTCAAATCTAATCCAGTTATCTAGACTAATTTCAGTATTTGACAGATTCATCACAGAGCACAAGTTCTGAGCCCACAAGCATGCATAGCAACTCCTAGTACTTGAACTTAAAACAAAAATTGAAGGACAAGTATAGCTGCCAAAATATGTAGAAGAATCAAAATACTCACGGTGCAGATGGCACTCAAAGCCGTCTAGAAGCAACTCGAGTTGGTGAAGAACAAGAAGAACATGGCAAGGCACACTTGAGAGTGCTGTCCCAGAAAACCTAGCACCCCTCTGTACCGATGCAGAAGAAGAGTGTGGTTGATAGAGATACAGTGCCCTCTCCAACCTCGGGTAGCCGACACTGGAGTCAAAGGTCAGGGTGATGCCGCACAAGACCACAAGAATGCATCGGCCGAGTGCACTCAAATGCAACGGGGAATCGTAACCGCCTTCTTCCTCCCTCGGGTCACCCTTCCACCTTCAGATTTCCCCTCACACCCCACCAAACGATAGGGTTCACATGGGAATCAGAAGACAAAAGCTCCAATCGGAGATAGTGCAGATGCACCAACCCTCCACACAACCCGAAGACCAGAGAGGAAGAAGACCAAAGAGGAGCAAGTCGGGATCGGAAGAGAGATACCGCACGGAGGAAGAAATGGGGACTTAAGAAAAGGAAGCGCGGGGTTGCGGCGTGGTGACGCGAGCGGGTAGCTCCGAGGAACCCGGGCCAGCCCGCGCCTCCACCGCCGCCTCTCCAGTCACCGCCTCCTCACTTGCCGCCCAAATCGTCCACCGAAGCGCTAGATCCGGGCGGAGTGGACGCGCCCGCACGCGATCTCTTCTCTTGGTCCACTGACAGGTGGGCCCTGCCTCCATTTTATTTTTTTTTCTTTTCTCAGTTAGAAATTACCGAAATGCCCTCACAGTAACCAACATGTACATGTGGTTCCTGATGTTTTCACTTTTTTTATACCTGTATACAGGTTGTTAATGCTCATAAAAGAGTTAAGGAGAAAGGGCATTCTGATGTTCTATACTTGGATCCCGTTCATAAAAACTTTGTGGAGGAAGTTCTTCCTGTAATATATTCATGGTGAAGGTATGTACATTGTACTTTGTTCAAATTGACCTCCTTTTGCAAGTGTATCTAGGAAAAAATACCAGTGTAAATCAATTTAGAGTATAGTACATTTTCGGAGTTTATTGAACAAACAGATAATACATTTTCGGAGTTTATTGAACAAACAGAACAATTGTCAGATGCACAATATCATCGTCCTCTTAAAGCGATATTAGCTAGCATATCATAAATCTTTCAGGAGTAGCTAGGAATAGTTGATTAAGTCTAGAACTACTCCAAACATTCAGGGAGCCTTAACTGCACAGATCCTGGCATACTTCTTTCAGCTATGGACTCTTCTGCGCTCTTTCGTCTTGCAATTGGAGAATGCCGACAAGGTGATTTGGAGATTTCATTTTTCACAAAAATCTCAACCAAATCGGCTTATAATGCCTTCTTCACTGGACGTACCCGTCTCCCCGGCTATAACCAGATTTGGAAGAATTTTGTGCCTTTGAAATGTAAGGTCTTCATGTGGCTAACCTCAAACAATCGTTGTTGGACGGCAGATCGTCTCGCATGCCGCGGGCTGCCGGTCAGTCCAATCTATGTCTTCTGCAAGCAACAATAGGAAACCATCGAACATCTACTAGCGAATTGCCAGTGGGTGAAACGAGTTTGGACACAGCTCCACTTCCAGGTTGTGCCCGCCTCCCCAATTGCGAATTTCATAGATGGCTGGACGGCTAGGCGAAAGTGTCCTCCAAAATCCCGCAGAAAAGGATTTGATTCTCTAGTCCTTTTCTCTTGGATGATCTGGAAGGAACAAAACGCTCGAATCTTCGATGCCAACGAAAGGAACATCACCACTATGTTGGCCACGATCCTTGATGAAACATCTTGTTGGCGCCGAGCAGGCGTAGGGTCACAGCCTCAGAGAGCTTCCTACTAGTTCGTTTTATCGCCTACTAGTTCGTCTACACTTTCGCAGCGCGTTTTTGCGGCTCCCCTCTTGCTGTCCGTGGTCAGATATGGGTGTCGGGATAGCCCCTTTCTGTTTTTCCTTCTTTGTGAGTTGCTTTTCTTTCTTTGGTCTGTAAGTGATCCGCACTCAACTGTTTTTCTCTCCGTCTTAATACAAAGGCGCGCAATCCTTTTGCGCGTTCCCTAAAAAAAAAAAAAAGAACTGCTCCAAACTGAACACATGTTCTATTCTTCGCGTTATTTTATTATTACTACATTTTGGTCTGAGTGCTAACATTGCTTTTTTCCTGACAGGATAATGTTATTTCTACTCCACTATTAACGGGAGCAATTCTTCCCGGAATCACAAGAAGAATTATAATTGAAATTGCTCAAAACCGTGGATTTCAGGTTACTTAAACAAGGTTGTTCGTCTTCTGCTCACACTGCCTTTGGAGCAACAATACGAGATATGAACATGATCTTTTCCCTTATAACATACTGTGTATGCCCTTTTTTTTGTCCCTGTTTTTTATCAGGTTGAAGAGTGCCTTGTTACAATAGATGAATTGCTTGACGCTGATGAAGTCTTCTGTACTGGGACTGCTGTTGTGCTATCACCTGTTGGCTGCATAGTGTACCATAGAAGAAGGTTGGTGTTATGAACCTTAGTTCATAACAGGTAAACACCACCAAGAAGATGGCCAGATGGAGTCGGCGTAGGGAGAGAAGAGACTATAGACGAGGAAGACTTTGTTATTACTCTGCTTGATTATAATAGCATGCGGTAGCTCTCTTATATAGATGGCTCCCCCCTAATAGATGGAATTTAACTCCAATCATATCTCTAATTATATCATATCTCTAACTATATCTCTAATACAAGGAAACCAATCCCTAACTCAAATAGAAACCAATCTCCAATTCCTAATAATAACCCGACTGGCCCAAGGCCCACGTCTATAACACTACACCCCTCCCGGACATGCAGCTCGTCCTCGAGCTGCTAGGCGGCGATCATGACGCCAATGGAAGACCTCCGATACCGGTGTAGAAGACGACGATGGCGGGGTCCCATAGCGGATGGAAACGACCGGTCAGATCCAAGCGGAATAAGGCTAGACGAAGTTGAGCGCCTTCGATCATATAATGCCTGCAAAATACTTTTTTCTGATTTTTTAATATATTTTTTTGATTTTTGTTTTGATTTTTTTTTGTGCCTTAACTTAACCGGTCGGTTTTAAAACCGACCGACACCCATGAGCCCACAGCGTATCGGTCAAAACTCGAAGGAGCGGCGGGGGTGGCGGTTCCGGGCGTCCCCACGGCGGCCGGCAACGGCGAACGAGCAGCGGCCTGCGGAAACGGAGCAGCGGCCGGAGGATGGACGGCCTGCGGAGCGGCCGGCGGATCTGGCAACCGCCGAGTCCGGCGGCGGCCTGCGCGCAGCAGAGGTAACCCGAGTGATGGGGGCGGTGGCCTGCACGGATCTGGCGGAGGCGGATCGGGCTGCTGCGGCTCGGCCGGAGACGGCCTGGACAACGGCGACGGCCGGTCTGGCGGCGGCTCCCAGGCGCAGGAGCTCGGGTGGCGGCCGGCGTCGGCGGATCCGGGCGGCAGATCCGCCGGCCGGAGGTCGGACCCGGCGGCGGAAGCAACGCGGCTTCGGTCGCTGGACCGGCGACAGGCGAAGCGGCCGCGACGGAGAGGCCGGCGGGAAAAGGAAACAGCGATGGATCCGCTGTGGTGTTGGTGATTGGCGTGGAGGTGGTGGCGGCAGATGGAGTTGGAAGTAACCCGGGTACAGAGAAAGAGGAAACTCTCTCCGACTCGAGTGCTGCAATCCTGGCGTTGGTCTTGATGCTCTGCCACGTCAAGTCTGCAATTTTGGAGTTCATATCGGCCATCTGCTCCTGGATCGCTTTAAGCATGGCACTCACATAGTTGGCCTCCTCGCTGGAAACGGAGCCTGGCATCTCTGATACCAAGTTGTTATGAACCTTAGTTCATAACGGGTAAACACCACCAAGAAGATGGCCGGATGGAGTCGGCGTAGGGAGAGAGGAGACTATAGACGAGGAAGATTTTGTTATTACTCTGCTTGATTACAATAGCATGCGGTAGCTCTTTTATATAGATGACTCCCCCTTAACAGATGGAATCTAACTCCAATCATATCTCTAATTAATATCATATCTTTAATTATATCTCTAATACAAGGAAACCAATCTCTAACTCAAATAGAAACCAATCTCTAATTTCTAATAATAACCCGATTGGCCTAAGGCCCACGTCTAACAGTAGGTACTTCAGCCTTGAAGTAGAGTTTTTTTTTGGGGTACTAGTTGTGCTATTAGGATGTTTGAGAAATGACTATAAACTAGGAAATTAGGATAGGACAGGTAGCATTAAGTGCTAAAAGCTTATGAAACTTGGCATTTCAGACATGTTGCCTGTAGAACTATGAGTTAAGTGCATAATAGTGGCATTTCATGGTGTCTGTATGAATAAAATAGTTTCACTAAATTATTGTTCCTGGCGTACGTGTTCTCCACTATTCTCCTCCTTTCATCATTGATCCCGTTGCCCATACAAAATCTGCAATTGCCAGCCAACGCAATACTGAAAAAATGGGCTCCTCCATATCATCAAATAATTGCTATTCCTTTATTGAAAAACAACCAATTCTCGTCGATTCCATGCCAAACTGCAGAGTGGAGTATGGAAGCCAGAAGGTCGGAGTTGTGTCTCAGAAACTCTAGTCAGCACTTACAGCTATCCAGAAAGGCGTTGAGGAGGACAGTATGGGATGGACTGTGCAATTGAATTAGCAGCTTTATCATCTGAATGGTCTTGACAAGCTCCTCAGTCTGTAAAACAGTGCCGTTGTGCTTAGCAACAATAATGCAATTCATCAAACTTTCTCACCCCCGACATCTTGCCTTGGCATAATGTAAAGTAGAATCACTTCTCGTGAAGATACACAGACAGCATAGCATTAAGCTGGGTCTAGAGATGAAGAAACAGCTATTGTTTCCTCTCATTTTCTTTCCCATTTGGATTGACCACTGTCACTGTAAAGTGTACCTTGCTTGCATCCCAGGCCCTGGGTCCATAACTTATCATCTGTCTCCCTGATATGTATTCAGGACAAATTATCAATACAGTTGGACAATGGGGTATGCGTTTAGAACAGTGCCTAATTATATTTCGTCATGTGGCAACAGGCGAGTCATGAAAGCATGTTTGCCAATAATGGCTCTACAGCAGCAGGGAGCGATCTGCATCGATATCATTTACAGTTGGGGGTCGTCCCGCCTGGTCTCCTCAGTGCAACAGCATGCCATGCACTGTTCCCCTGAAACCTTAATTTGCTACAGTGCAGTTTTACATGGAGCATATGCATCTAGTTAAAGCCTGAAAAGTGTATTGCCTTTTCTGGGTTCATTACCTTTTTGGGTGGGCATAATTTTACCAGTTACAAATTCATCTGAACAGGTTATGTAAAAAAGCAGGGAAGAATCAGGAATCAGCTTATATATTCTCACTGCATCTCTAGAGATAATTACTTTCGAATTATATTGTTCGTAAGGGTACATCAGAGTATCAGACCATATAACAAAGTAGCTTACCTGCTGTTTCTTGACTTCTGGAAAAAGTTTGCCAGTTGCATGGGGGCATTTGGACTACTACAACACTAACATCTTAACAACCAGTTCTTGTAAGCACAGATGGTGACAAATTTGTCCTTGGTAACGGCTGGTGAGGTGTTTACCTCAAAACTGAGGAGACTCTCATCCAGACAAGTGAGCTTTCAGTACACTCTTCGCTCATACGCAACATCATGAAATCATTTAGATTCCTTCGTATTCTGTCAAAATGATCGTATAGAACAGGCAAGGCGGATTTGCAAACAAGCTAGCTCTGCTTTCACCAATCAAACATGCGTTCAGTGAGGAACAAACGTGGCCTCTACTAGCTACATGGTTGCAATAAAATTAGGTGAGATGACTGGTGACGGAGATAATCATGGGTTGATAAATGATTGGCGAAAGGAATGAAATATCACATTAATCCCGGCCAAGGGCGATGCGATCGATCGCCCACCTAGCGACAGCGGTCGGCGTCAGCGTGGGTATTGAAACAACCAAAATTTTCAAAATTTTGGATTTATTTGAAATTTGCTTGAATTAGAAATTTTTGTCAAGTCCGAAAATTCCTTTAACTTTCCACTTTCCCATATGGAAAATCTGATTTCCTTCTTGCCTTGGCGTTTTCTTGCCAGGCGTCTCCGCACCTATTCCCCTTTTGCTACCCAGTCGCTCGTTGTTTGTGCTCCGCTCACCAGCTCGCCGCTGCCATGCCCATCCGCACAACGCCCTGCCAGCTCGCCGACCAAACCATAAATGGCCGATACACTCCTCCCGGTCATGCGTCCGCCAGCTCGCCACTATCAACTCGTCCGTCCCCTGCTCGACGCGTGTCGATGCCTTAACTCGTCTCACCAGTGTGCGTGTCTATGTCAGAGGGACACTGCACGACTCGAGACACCACCGCACCTGCCAGCACCACTGCCGACCTTGTCGAAGCAACTTGACCGCCAACGCCGTCGTCCACGCGCCATTCTCACCGTGGCTAAGCCACTGTTGCCACCACCTTCAAGGCAATATAAAGACGAGCTGTAGCTAGCTTGCATTACCACTCAATTGCAACGCCTGACCTTCCCCTCTCAACTCCGGCCAAGCATTGCCACCACCGTTGAGCCCTTGCCAGTGAACCCCAAAACACGATTCTTCCTCTACCCTCGGTTACAACCCAATTCATCTTGGCCATAGCACGTACATGACACCCTGAACCCAACCATGACCATGCTGATTCACCTCATCATCTCCAAGACGCCGACGCTATGCGCCACCGCCGGCAATGCACGACCACCGTGGACAGATTCACAGATATGCCTAGGCCAAACCAGCCTAAGCCACCACCACTGTTAGCTTTCCCCTGCACAATAGAAGCTTAAGCCACCCTCAAACTCATAGGAACCCCACAAGAACATCGTGGTTGCATGGCTCTGCTCGGATGAGCCATCACCGTCGCTAGCCTTCTTCGGTGCCTTTTCGACCATGTGCATACCCAAAATGGATTGCTTAGACCCCATTTGTACTCGTCGGCTCGTCGCACCACCACTCACCACTGGTAGCCCTTGCCGATGCGCAATCGCCACCGTCGTCTCCTTCCTTTGCTCAGGCGGCCATGGACACTCGTTCAAGCCAGCTGGCCCTCGTGCCTAGCAAGCAGAGCAATTGGGTCGGCTAAGTTGGTCCAAAGTAGTGGAAAGCCCAGTCGGCTGAGTGGGCTAAGCCTAATAGTCGAAGCCCACCGCTGTTCACCCTCAGCCAACACTATTCATGGCCTGAGCCCAATACTATTCAGCCTGAGCCACAACCATAGTAAATGGGTTTAATACTATTTACAAAACCAAATCCACTAGGAAAAGTGTCAATTTGGTACCATTCATCCGACCGATTACTATTCACATAAAACCCGTTAAGCATACTTATATCTATTTCGAACCCGTCTAACCTATTTTCAAGCCCATTCAACATAACTAAGCTTAATTTAAACCCTATCCACCTAGATCCACCTTATTTTATATATTTTCTTGTATTTTATTCCTAGTTTGCATTCTAAAATGTAGAAACTTATTTATATTCGTTCTTTTGTGCTAGTATCCGAATTCAACTAGTTGCCCAACAGAGAAGCTACTAGAACAATTAAGATTGAAAATGTAAACCTAAAGCCTACAAAGAAATAATCAAAGACTCTGGATAAAAAGATAATTCATATGTCTTCGATCATATTGATTCCATATTATTAAATTATCATTTCTTTTATTATTACTATTTGAGTACTCTTATTTATATACAATAATAGTTTATGGCATGATGAATAGTTGACCCTACCACCGAAAAGCTCTGACATATTTATAAATGTCATATTCACCTTGACAACTTTTGTAATTAATCACTGTATAGATAGCTATTAGTAGATAGTACAATTAAAACAATCTACTTGAACTATTAAGAATAATTCAACTTTGTGTCGATAGACTTTTAAATTGTACTAGGGTTGAGGCTACTTGGTGGGAAGCCACAAATGGTTGGTGCCCATGACCTCACCCTAGGAATTGAAGCTCTGGTTTGGATATGGTGGTGTAGTGCTGGTGTGCACATGGTATATAAATGATAGCCTCATAAGGATTAGATCCTTGTTCAAAGTAAAGGATATATATAACTCACTCAACGACAGATTTTGACTTATCAAATCTGGTCTAGTACACTACTCGATTCAATTAAATGTTTATAAGAAGGTTAGCTATCCCAATATTTTAGGATGGCCCATGGATAAGGGGTGAAATGGAAGTGAGATTAGAAAGTCATTTGCCATTCTTCACAAAAGTAGGCACACTCAACGTCGAGCCGTGATTTCTGCTTTAGCCTATGGATTCCCGACAATAATCTTTGGCCTCGAGCCTATCGGGTAGAAACTAGAAAGAATAGAGCAATGAACGACCTTGCTATCTCAACTCTGTTGTGTGTCTATAGCTTGATATTATGAGTCTGAGATATTTTATAGGTAAAGTTGGACAACTCTACAGAGTATAATAAATGTCATTCAAATACACCGAGCTCCTAGTATAAATGGCATTCAAATACATCAAGCTCCTAGTCAGTGTAGTTATGTTTCATGGGTGATTCCAATAACTAGACATAAGTAGAATTTGAATAATTTTAATATAAACTTATGGATGACAAACCTCTTATTAATTAAATATTATTTTACTATTTTAAGTGCAAAGTTCTTTACCATCAAACTGCGTTTATTCTTATCATATTATAACATGTGATACTATCCATTTGAACTGCTTGTATATTAGTTATATAGCGTTCTCATGTTACTTGCCGAGTACCTAGTGTACTCAATCTTACTTGTTTTCACCAGAACAAACACCAGAGAAAGAAATAATACATTGGTTAATGTGTTATGGTTACGATTACACTCAAGTGTTTGTGGGATTTTTTTGGTTCTTCTAAATGTTAAGTAAGTTTTGGGTTTAGACACTCATAAAAACTATTGTAATTTGGTTATTATGTTATATTTTAATTAAGTTAATTATTTTTAAATATTGCATGATAACTTTTTTTATCTATAACGATAACTTTTTTTTAATCTATAACTAACTGAGCTGTTACAAGAAATATGAAGGTCCTATTCTTAAAAAATTTGGTGTTGCAGGTGTCCGGCCCGAAAAGCTTGTTTCCTTGGCGCAGTTCGTGTGGAGCTGCAACAGCGAAAGGGAACAAACGGTGATGGTGATGCCTACAGAGACGGCGTATTTCACATGCGTGCATACGAAAGTGTGGAACTTCTTGTGTCATTATTAGCTTACGTACATGCATGTTCCTTCTTCTTTTCTTTTCTTTTCTTTTCTTTTTACTTGGGTTTGCACCTGATGCAGCCCCTGAACCGAACTACAGCATATACTGAACAATCATACCATGATATCACCACTTTATGTATGATATATCTAACCAAACCACTCTCAATAATGTACGTGTTGAAAAAATAAATAAATAGCGCGTGACGCGTCGCTGACCAAGTTTGTCGCGTAATTAAAAAGCAAATTAAGCCGTTGAGACTTGCGCAGGCCGGGGTGGTTGGAATGTCCGAATACGTGCCAATGTCCAGTACATACATGATCGCTCGTTCTGGTTCGTCACCAAATGCAAAGGGAATAAATCAACTTTGCTCTTTTTTAACTTTTTAGTTGTCTAACTTTCATCATTTAAGTATAAAGCCAGACAACCTACAACTCTAAATTTCCGAAACTAGATATATGACCCCATGCCTAATCCATCCCGGTTTTGAGCCACGCTGGATGCCTTTTCTAAAGATTTTTTAAATAATTTTTTATTCAAAAATATAAAATTATACCTGCATTTTAAATTTTTTTTATACAAAAAGTAACATTCTGTCGCCCAACCGTTAGGCAACTAGATCCTATCGCTCAACGGCCAAGCAGCACTAAGGCAGTCGTCGAACTGCTCGATGACAACACCTCCAGTCACCAACCATTAATCTTCGACCACATTGTTCTCTTCGACCACTCACTAATCTTCGACACGATATTTAGATCATAATGTTTCAACCATATTGTTCTCTTTGATCACTTACCAATCTTCGATCATGATATTTTGACCACGTTGGGTGATAGCCCCCTATCGTCCGACCGTCCAGTCGCCCAACGCTTAGGCTATAAGTGATTACTTTATAAAAAAATAAAAATACAGATATAATTATATATGTTTAAATTAAAAAAATTATTTAAAAATTCTTTTCTAAAGCCTCCACCATCGCTCTTCCACCTCTCCTCGCTTTTCTTCCCCTTCCTCTTCTCTCCCCCAGTGCCAGGTCTCATCGCCATGTGGCACCACCGGCGATCGCCCCGTCTGCAGCCCAGGCGCTGTGCAGCTCTTGAAGCCCCCAAGTAGCTCGCTTCCTGCTTAGCTAACGGCGGAACAGATGGACAGGAAAGCGAATAAGGTGGATAAGTGCTGAGAGCCCGACCATATGGATGCAAAATTTGGCTTGGCGGCACTCATCCTTTTCAATGCCATCTAAATCCACCTGAATCTATTCTATTCTAGACTACTCTTTTAGTGAGAAAACGCCGACCACAATTAGCTCTTGGTTTGCAATCTGGATTTGAAGCCAGGGTGTTGCAGCCTTTGAGAAAGAAAGACATCTGTTGAGAAAATACCTGAGGATCAACATGTCCAAATCGTCCGAGAGTACTTTGTTGTCGAATGGGGAACAGAGAAGAACAGAGACGAGAAGAAGCAAGAACAGAGTTGTATGAGGCGGAGAGTGTTTGGGGCAAATTTTTTCGTGTTCTCTTTCTTGCGCTATTTGACTTCAACTCGACGCTCTTTTTACAGACTTCTCTTTACATTCAAAAGCTAGACTTGCCGAGGTCCAGATTCTCCGACCTCAACCACCACGCCGCCTACCCATATTGGGTAGTTAGTCGACTGAAAGACGACCTGTGTCATCCACGATCACCCGTGCTGATGCCTACAATAGTTACCACCAACTGCTACAGTGATCGTCGGCTGCTACAGTGACTGGCCGCACGACTACGACCACGGCTTGTCTTCGACCGTGGCACTATAGCTACGGCCACGCACACATAGGCGCTACGACCACTGCGCTTCGACCACGAACACGCAGGAGCCACGACCATGACGCTTACGACTATGGCGTCTACAATCATAACGCCTACGACTATACAGACCAATCGTGAATGGCCACACAGGCACCTTTCATTATGACCACACAGACACCAGCCGTTATGACCACACAGACACCGGTTGTAACGACCACACAAAGACCCAGTTATAACCGCACAGAGACCCGGTTGTTACAACCATACAGACCGGTCGCAAACAACCACACAGAGAACCGGTCATAACGACCACACAGACACTGGTTGTTACGACCACACAGAAGCTCGGTCGTTACGACCACATAGACCGATCGTAAACGACTACACAGGGAACTTCCACCTAGTCAGGTTAGAAGGAAGATTGTGGAGAGAAGGAGCAACACCCGAACCTTGCTTCTTTGATATGTTGTGCATTAGCACTAGTTGGCAAGCTTGTTGGAGCCACACGGTGTAGAGGACTGCGGTCGTCGATTGTGGGGGTCAATGTCTTGTGAACTCGAATCAAACTCCGGCATCATGCTGCATATCTAGCGTGGATACGGAAGGGAAGGAAAGGGAAGAGCGAGCCTAGCCAAATTTGCATAGCAGGGAGTAATTGCAGCTGGCTAGCTCCATTGCCAATGTTGTCCTCAGCTACCTCGAGATCCACCACTAGCATCTAGATCTAGTGTGTTGTCTCAACTAGATGGTCGTGGCTCGGTTGGCTTGAAGGTAGAGTCCGATGGGGCGACGGCAATGATCATGTAGAGAGAGAGAGGAGAGGGAAGAGGGGAAGGGAGAGACAAGAAATGCTGTGAAAAAGTCATAGAGCATGACATATGGGTCCGTATTATTTTTATTTGTTGATCCAAATGACTAGTGTTCATATCACCAAAACCTACCTAACTTGTCAAAAACCACTGCTGTATTAGTGCTACATGGGTGAAAATTGAGGTGGAATAGTCTCGGGTGGGTAAGTTACCTGGTTTTGATAGTTAAAGAATGTTGATTACTCGGTTTCATAGTTAAAAGTTAAAATTTAGACTAACATGATAGTTAAAAGGTAAATTAGACTTATTCAAATGCAAAACCACTAGTCGACACACACTACAACGACGTTCGCCACGCTACGTCCATTGTCTGGTCGGCTAAGCGCATGGCACCCTCCATGTCTGCACTTCATGCCCTTCGATTGCTAATCAAACGACTGTGTTGGAGGTACTTTTTTCAATCACAATGAAGATGCACATGCGCGCACACTATCACGCATGTATACCACATGCGACACGTGAGTGTTTCTCTTAGCATACATCTAGATAAACAAAGGTCGGAGATAAATCCATAACCTCACAAAATTACTACTGAAGTGCACTTGCGTGTGCGTAGGGTGAAAATGAATTTGGTCAAATTATCCGACTTTCGAATCCAGATACTTAATATTCGAATCCGAATAGAAACTGGATCTGAATACAGATGTTAAACTAGCGCAGTCATGAATGTCGGATGTGAATCCGGTATGGCGTGAAGCGGATCCAGAGTTGGAGTTGGATATCAGGGTAATATCCAGATTTCAGATTTGACAAATATAAAAGCAACAACTAACTAATATGTATTTTTTGTATTTGACCTCTAAATTGGGCATATTATATATGTATTTCAATAATCTCGATGAGCCCATTGTCATGGTAGACTCTAATTTGGCATTTTTGTTTTTCATTTTGGCACATTCATCAATAAAGTTTTTTGTATGCTCTTTTTAGCCAAATTTAATATGTTTATAACTGATTTATTTGTAATATGTCTAGATTTAGTTAGGATTAGTATTAAAATTGCACAATGATCAATGATTATGTGATAAGTAGAAAAATAGTATAAATATTACTATAAACCAGTGTCAATTTGCTAAACTTCATTGTTCCATAGGATATGAAGCTTTCCTCAGAAGCTGCATTATATAAATACGTGAAATGAATAATTCATTTATTGCTGTCAACATTTAATATACAGTTACATGTTGTCAGGGATTTATCAATTTAAAATCTTACGACAATTCATTGCTATTTTTCAATAAGAGAGGACATAAATAATTATTGAAATCCAAAAAGTAGTCGAATCCGATCTGATTTTGAGTATAATCCGGTCTGTATTCGTATCCGATGTTTGTCTGATTCGTATTTAAATCCGAGAAAAAAAAATATATATGCGAATATGATTTGGATACTATCCGATCCGTTTTTACCCGGTGTGTATAAGAGTGGACACTAGGATTTAAAACAACACGAAGAGATGGTTCCCTCAGAGCTACCTAAAGTTAATGAGTAGTTCATGTGTGTAGTGGCTTCTCCATCGTCAATTTCAGATTTGTACGTATCAGCTGTCTCAGAACAAAGATTATACGTATCAGGTATGTCCGTATATATGTGTATACTCGGACGCCCGTTGTATCTTCGTAGATAGCTGAGCGTACAGCAAATTCTACAGTATTGTAGTCGGGGAGGTCCAAAAATTGCATGATATTGTTATAAAATAAATTTTGAAAAGAAAGGGCATAGATGATATGAGGTCATCCTAATCCAACTGATTTCCGGCGAATCTTTTTTTAGTTGGTTTGTCACATCTTGAAAATTAAGAATTGGATGACGACTCTTGCTGTCGTGTGACGAAAATTATAAATGCGGCCCCCTACTCTTCAGCTTGTTAAGCAAAGCAAGGGCTACAGACCAGGAATTCTTGCATGACTTAAAGCCTATTAAAAATTTTAGCCTAAAAATACTGGATTTCTTACAATGTCCTGCAATAATTTTAATTCATTCAACCACGCAAGTTGTTACCCTGTGCCGCTTCAAAAGGGGCCTAATTCTTTTAAAAAGGAAACGAAATATGAATTGATATATTGAAAGTCAGAGAGATTGAGAACAAAGTTATTGTCCTAATTAATTCAACATGAGACTTTTTCAATATTGAATCTATGATGAACCATTATAATTTAGGAGATTTGAAAATTTAATTGGTAGTGTTGCTGGTCGGTCAGGGGAAGGTCGGTCAAACCGACAGTGTGCCACCGGTCTGACCGGTTGGTGCAGCGATCAGACTGCCAGAGGGTTTCAGTGGATACTCATAGTCTTTGCAGATTACTGGTGTACTCGTAGACTTCACAGACTATTGACTTACTCGTAGTCTTCATGGTCTGTTGTCGTTGTCTTCGGTTTTCTGGTTGGTTGTTGTAGACCACGTTGAAACTTTGCGATCAGTTGTTGTAGGCTTTACGGTTGGTACTTGGAGACTTTACTGTCGGTATGAGTACTTTACTTCTTGTGATCTTCGAGTACTTGTGTTAAGCCAGTGGGTTGACTGGCGGGTGCATGGTAATCAAGTGGTCATGGACGACTAGGATGATGGCCGTGGATGCTCTGGTTGGATAGACAAGAGTGTGTTTTGAGTGTGTATGCTGATGTCAGTCAAGTAGAAAGAACTCGTGGCAGGAAAATGGTTCTTTAGTCTTTGATGTGCAAGAGGGCGTGGAGACGATCATGGTCGGTGAAGATGAGATCGGGACTAGGATGTGGGAAGTCTGAGGTCTGGACGATCGAGGATGTTATGTCAGGTGGTCGGGCACATGCTAAAGCACTTGGAGATCAAAGGTGGTAATTCGTGGAGAAGCTACGGGAGGTGTGTTCCCGAAGGCTTTGATATGTGGTGATGGTGCATGATGAAGATGCAGGAGGTGCTGTCCTGGAGGCTTCGTCACATGGTGAGATTAGAACGTTATGGATAGAGTCTGTAAAGTGGAAGATTTGGAGTTTGATAAAACCTATGTTAGGAAGGGTTTTGGGTCCCTTAATTTGAGGAAGAGATAAGGTGTTATGTTCATGTTTGAATCGGACATGATTAGGACGTTAGCCTATAAAAGTAAGGAGAGGCTAAGGGCTAATGGGAACCCGTTTTTAGGGCTTTCATCGAGGAGGTTTTTAGGGGTGTCGTAAGGATGCTTTGTAGCTGAAATTTGTTATAGAAATAATAGATTATATCTATTCCAAGAAAAGTTTATCGGCGATGTGATTTTCCTGAGTGTTGCTTTTTTGAGTTCTCGCTGACGTGCTACGAGCAGTGCTATTTTCAGCTCATTCTCGATCGAGTGGTCAATTTGTTCGAGAAGTCGAAGTCTTCCAAGCAACAGAGATCTTAACCACGTGTCATGCGAGATGACAGAATCTTTATCGAGTTTGTGCATACGATCAAGTGTTCTACAGTTGGATTTCATGTCTGTAAGATTAGATCGTTTTTCTTCTAGTTTGAGTTTTTGGTTTCAGGTTAAAAAAGTAGAGACAATCATTCACCCCCATCTGATTATGCCATACGATCCTACAACCTTTTCTATTCTGAAATTAGTATACTACTTAATAGGAGTATTGTTCACTCTAATCATTGTGCATTGTAGTTGGTGTATCCATATTTCATATCCAAATCACTTAATTGCTCAAAGTATATCGCTAAAAGCAGAATCTCATGAAATGAAAATCCCAACTTGAGCCTCTAGAGAATTCCTAACTTGATAAACATACTTAGAATGCATCGATGCAATCATACAAAAGCATAAACGAGCATATGTAAACATCTACTAGCACAATAATGTGAAAGGGCATTTTTGAGGTATATTAAGTAGTAGAAGGGTCATTAGCATAATTTTATCAATGGAACACTAATCCATTTTTTGTAAATAAAATACATTAGTTCAGATAGCCCAGCACATGAAGATAAAATAAAATCCTAACAGTAAGGGACAACTGATAATTCGCCACTCTATAGAATGATGTTTTAGGATTTGTCGTTAAGTATATTGTAATTTAGAATCTGCTACTCTATAGAGCAACACTTTAGGATTTGCTACTTTTTGACAAATTTGTCCTTACCTGGACAATTATGCCTTCCTTTTTCCTCACCTTCTTCCCTCTCCTCTTCTTTTCTTTTTTCCCTGACCATGGTGGATGACCATCTCGGTGTGCGTCCAACAAGCGCTCCACCTCCAACTCAAGGATAAGGGTGCACGCAGGCCATGCCGTTGCACCAGCGGGGCTGCCACGTTGCTGCGCTGCTGTGCAACCACCACCACCATCACCATGCACTCCCGTCAATGATACTCCCACCCCTCCTCCTAACCCACTTCTTCGCCGATGTCGCCACTTTCCTGCTCCTCCTCGATACTGCCAGCTCCACCTTCCACATCCACAAGCACAAGCACAGCAATGATGATGGCCTTATCTCTACTCCAGCCACCCATCAAGAAGCCCTCTAGCGAGGCGGCCATCATCAAGGAGGAGGATGATGCCAGGGGTAGGGGTGGACGACGAGGACCACCGAGAAGGATGACTATGGCAAGGGGGATGGGAAAGGCGAGGACGCACTAACGAGGATGAGGAGGATCAATGCCAGTGCTGTCATGACTGGAGCAAGAGGAAAAGAGGAGGAGGAGGCGAGGAGGGAGAAGTGGGTAAAATTGTCCAAGATAGGGAAAATGTCCAGAGTGGCAAAGGATGAATTGAATCTTGTATAGAGTGGCAAATTTTGAATTGCAGCATACATAATGACAAATCATAAAATGCCATTCTACAGAGTGGTAAATACTGAATTAATTGTCCCAAAGAGTAAAGCCATGGATGATGGATGTCCTCTGCACAAATAGCCAACCGAGGATAAAAAGTGTTCTTTCTCTCTCATTTTGTTTTTGGAAAACTCCATGCAAAAGAACGACAACCATCACCTTTAGAAAGTGTACTTGAAAATTATGTTTGTCACTTTTTAGGAGAGTATTAATGCAATTCCTAAATAGTTACTTGTTGTAGGGGTGGCCCCACCAAATTCCATTCAGCCTACCAGGCCAAAAGGCCCAATAGAGCATGTAAAAAGACACCCCTACACCTGGCATAGTAGGCTACTGTAGGGGTATTATTGTAATCAGGCTTCATGACCATATATATAGCTCTGGAAAAGGAGGGGGAAAGACAACCCATTTCGCCTACATTCACTTTACTAGTCTCCCCCATTTACTATTTGGTCCGTAGCTAGAACAGTTGGCACTGTCCGTGGGGACAACAGGCAAGCTACGAGCTTGAGAGGAGTAATGGCGCCTAACAAAACAACAACGACAACCAAGTGAAAGAGGAGTACGACGATGGCAATCACTGAGGCTGGCACGCAAGGGCCGGTGGTTGAGGACCAACCACCCCCATGGCAGTGGCACCCTAGTGTCGCAGGCGATGAGAGGCTAGTACCATCGCAAGGAGATAACTCCAACACCAACGTCGGTGCAACTGTCGACCACGACGCCAGAGCCGGTACAATCATCGACCACAACATCGGCGCTGGTACGACCGTTGTTCACAACGCTCACACTGGTGCAACCATCAACCATGACACCCATGTTGGTACGATCGTCGACCAAGACGCCCGCGCTGGTGCGACCATCAACCCCGACGCTCACATTGAAAGGTCCATTGACATCGACGCTCGTGTCAACCGCCATGCTTCCTACATCAACACGCCTATCGACTCTAGCACCCAAGTTGTCATCGCTAACCTTGTGACATGTTCCCCCCACACTGGTAGACCCCTGTGGCATGTGCGGCGAAAGGCCCTTTGGTGGTGGCTCTCAGAGCACTACAACACGAGCTAGCAGACCTCCGGAGTGCCATGCAGGAGATGCAAGAGGCTCAGAGTCAACAAACACCTGCGGCAACAATGGCAGAGGTCATGGTCGAGTGGGCGAATATCGTGAGGCTCCCAACCCGCTCACAATACACTCCAACGCATGGATCCAGAGTCTCCCCTATCCACCGGCCTGCAGCAGTTTGTGTGGCCGAATGATTTCAAAATGCCCACTGTCAAACCGTACAAGGGTAATATGGACCCTCGAGAGTTCGTACGCATCTACGAGATGGCCATCAAAGTGGCCGTGGGTCACTCGACAAAGGTGAAGGGATCGCCGCTCACCCTGCAAGGGATAGCGCTCTCCTGGTTCTTCACCATCACACCAAACTCCATATACGCATCTGAGACTACATGTACAACAACTTCCATGGAAATTAAATCGAGTGGGTGGACACAGACCAACTTTTTGCAATCAAGCAAAAGCCTTTAGAGAAGCTTTAGGAGTATTTCAAGTGCTTCGCTAAAGTTCACTGCCAAGTCAAAGACGTAAACGAGACTACCATCATCAATGCAACAATACGAGGTCTTCATCTAGGGCTGTTGGCCAAATACAACGTGCACAAGCCCATAAAAATAGTCACAAAGCTCTTCGATAAGATGGAGGAGTACGCAAGGGTAGAAGAGGATGCGAACAAGCACCCGAGGCTTTGAAGGATGGCTCCAGCCACAAGCAGCAGAGGGGCCAGTGGCCCAAATACATCCTCGACATCGAGGGTGGTGGCAACAACAACACCTCAGCTAGCCAGGGTCGAGGCTACAGAGGCCGCGATCATGGAAGAGGCCGTGGTCGAGAAGACGGTGGATGGAGCCGCGAGGATGGACAGCCGCAGGGCTGTGGTGCGAGGTGCACAGCCGCAGCAACCACCTCACTCGGCATTGCCCCACCATCACAACGCTCTGTGAGAGCGTCGCCAGGGACAGGGCCCTAGAGGCAGGGGCACCAGTGGTAGCACATGTGCAGTAGCCCCCGGAGGGCCAGCTCATCCAATCTACCCCTACCGCCTTACACATACAGGGCCCCAATAGCGGATCACGATGGGTCATCAATGTCATCATCAGGGGTTCATCATTAGAATTTGCATTAGAATGGTAGTGAATAGAGGTGGCAACGGGTATATACCCGCTGGGTATAGCCACCCCATACCCGTACCCGACAGATATAACTCTACCCGCTACGATACCCGTACCCGACAGATATAACTCTACCCGCTACGATACCCGTACCCACACACGAGTATAGAAACTTACCCGTACCTGCACTCGCGCGGGTATTTATACCCGACGGGTAACCCATACCCGATTAGTTTGCTGAAGTATCATCTTGTGCAATTTGGAACTAAAATTTTCCTCTTTCTATTTAGCTTATTCCAGAGTATCGGCTACTTATTTGTTGAGTTCGTTTCCTTAATGTTGATGCCAAATGATTAATATGGTACAAAATTCTCTTAGTAATGTGTAAATTCGCCACCATGATTCCATGAAGCACATAAGGTATGCGGGTATATTTTACCCACGGGTATGCGGGTACGGGTAATATACAGCCGTACCCGCACCCGCTCTACCCGATGGGTAGAGATTTTTGCCCATCAGTATACCCGCGGGTGAAGATATCTTTCCATACCCGCCTCCTTATCGGGTAAAACCCATCGGGTACTCGGGTTTCGGGTACCCATTGCCACCTCTAGTAGTGAAAGGCATACGCATGTCGGCTACATCATGTCGCTGCATACCCTGCCCAAGCACCCCCTGAGTTGGGCGCAGACTGACATCACTTCCACCATGGCTGATGCGTTGGGGTCAACTTCCCTCACCAGGACCCTTTGATGCTCCAAGCTAGCATTGCAAGATGTGACATCAAGTGCATCCTCATCGATGGAGGCAACTCCGTGGACATCTTGTTCACCAGCGCCTTAGACCAGACGGGCATTCCCTGGAGCAGACTCAAGCTTCTAGGTGTCCCCCTCCAGGGCTTCAGAGGCCCTATTCCAGATACAACTCCAAGTGTCTTTCGGCCATGGCGACCAAGCGAGAAGTTAGGACGTAACCTTCGATGTCGTCAATCTTCCCTACCTGTACAATGCCATCCTGGGAAGGGCAACACTCAACACTTTTGGAGCAGTCCCGCATCACAGCTTCCTATGTATGAAGTTGCCGAGTTCGTAGGGAGTCATCATTATGTTTGGAGATCAGGAGCTCGCCTACCAGATAGAGCTCAGCGTGTGAGCTCCCCTCTGCAAGGTGCATCCCGTCAGTGAGACTCCTGCTGTACCCACACCGTCATCACCATCAGCTCCAGGGTGGATGCCCAAGCCTAAGCTAGATGGCAAGGTCAAATGGGTCCCCCTGCAAAGCATGGATGCCTCTAGGCAAGTCTCTATCAGCGAGGGCCTCACCCCGAATTTTGAGCAGGAGCTCCTTCGGGTCCTACATAATAACGCGGATGTCTTCACGTGGCAAGAAAAAGGAGGGGAAGATAGCCCATTTCTCCTACATTCACTTTACTAGTCTCCCCATTTACTGTTTGGTCCGTAGCCATAACATTACTATTCTGAAAACCTTTTCTGCAGTAGTCATTATATTAGAAACTTAAGGAGAAACTAATCTAAAAAAGGATAATTGAGGATTTGCAACTGTGAATAGATGCAATTAAGGATTTGCCCCTCCATGTATCACTAACATGTGACCCTAAGACCCACTTGTCACTGACACATTGATGGCAAATCGTCAATTGCATATAGGGTGGGAAAATCCTTGAAAAGTGTTGATAAACATCACCCGAATATTTTCTTCCTACCTATCATCTAAATTTGTGACATCCGGATGATGCTTAGACACACCCATTCTTGAATGACCCAGAAAAAACTTAAGGAGAACTACTGATGTAACCTTTGCATGCCATGTATTTCCCGAATCCAGACTTGAGTGTTAGGACTAACCGACTGGCACACGCAATAGTTAATAGTAGTATTGTCAGGGGTGTATGTGTCAAATTGTTGTTCCCTTCTCCTGCTTTTTCTTGCCATCTACTACGTGTTGAGCTTGATCGAGCCGCTGTGACCTAGACAAAGAGGGAGAGACCATGATACAGACAAATATCAAATCCAAATCCCCTCCTTTAATCTGCAAAACCAAAAGTACAAACCACCCTCCAAATCCTACCTTCTCCTTCCTTCATTAGAGGGGGGGGGGAGAGGGAGAGAGAGAGAGAGAGAGAGAGAGAGGGAGAGAGAGAGAGAGAGAGAGAGAGAGAGAGAGAGAGAGAGAGAGAGAATGGGGGTATGCGAGAGACGGCGGTAGGAGCAGAGGTTTGCGCAGCCACAGAAGGCAAACTATCCTACGTCCCAAGAAGCCTCTCGATTGCCAAGAAAGAGCAGTGCATGTGTCTCCACGACGCATGGTCCTGTTTCTTGAAGGATACGGAGGAAGAAAGGATCGGAAAAGGCAAATTAGATTTCCATTGGCCCGTTCAGACGGTCAGGTGACAAAGAGCAGTTTTTTTTGTTGTGAGTATTCATTCATTTGGTATTTGTTTCCGGCTTTGGAGTCCGGATAATTCGATCTTGGTGCTGGTGTCTGCGTGTTTTGAGGGTTTGCTGTGAAAAAAAAAGAGAAAGAGACTAAGGGGAGAGACGTCCTTCTAATTTTTCTTCTCAAGTTAGATAAAGAGACTTAAACCCGATCGGCTAAGTGAGACGACCTTACTCTAGCCATCTGGCCCAGGAGAGCTCTTCTGTGAAGAAACGGAGGATAGGGGGGGGGGGGGTGTGAATAATGGTTTTTTTCTTTGGCTTTTGGGTTCTGAGATTGTTCTGGGACAAGGGTCTTTCTGGCTTGTAAGATTCTGAATTGCTGGACGCTGAAAGAGATTGAAACTTTACGATGTGGTCTGCATGTTTGGGGTGAAGACCGAGGAGAATAAAGGAAAAAAGTTTCTGAAATGCAGTTGTGCTCTCTTCTTTTCTTTTGCGTGTGCAGATCATTCTGAGATATTCCTTCCTGCCAAGTTTCTCAATTTTGGACGTGAATTCCAAGCCTGGGGGCATCTTGTGGAAACCGTGGAAGCACGGCAATTACAAGAAGGGTTTCTTCTTGGGCTATCAGATCATTCCAATCCGTTTTTGCCTGCCTTCTTGATTGCTGAAGGCTCAGAGATTGGATTTTGAGTTGTTTCTGAATATGGAAGCTCCCTTTGTTGAGTTTTCGGCTCAAGAGGAGAGCAACGAGGTGCAGACAAGGCAATTCAGATGATTCAGCAGGTCATTGTGTAAGAACAGTCGTAAAGGCGCCACCTTGCTTGTTCCTTGGTGGGCTCTCAGATCAAATACTCACAGGTAAAGTAACCAATTTGGATGCATTGCAGTTTGGTCATTGGCCGGTGCCTTTATTTTTGTTAGTGATAATATGCATTGCAGTTTGGTCATTTGGTAGCCGTTCTTTGTTTGTTTGGGAGATTCTTAATCCAAGTATCGGATTCTGGTTTCCGCAGACCAACACGATAACTGTTTCTTTATTTATGGCTTTTATTAAATTCTTTTAGCATCTTTTCTTATTAGAAAACAAGTGATAGTCCTTTAAATCTTTCAGTGTTTGCAATACGGATAACCTTATGTTAATTAGGAGGTGCTTCTATGATTTCCTTAATAGTGATTTGCACAATTTTTCAAATATAATGAATAGTGGATAGATATTACTTATCTCTTCGTTTGATTTGAGATTAGTACTACTCTTGTTAGAGATAAAAGGATAGAAGCACTACTCATGTTAGAATGTACCTTAAACAGAAATGCATGCAACTCCGAGCATGTCGAAACCGACATTTGCATCCATGGGATCCACCGTGGCCTTTGTCTCCTCTCTGTTTGTTTTGTTTCTTTCATTTTATTAGTTAGGGACAACTGTATTGTTTATGGACGTAGGTTCTGCAACCATTGAGTAGTTGGAACTTGGAAGAGATCATGACTTACTATGAGTAGTTTATATAGTAGAAAAACGGAAGCTTTTTTTCCATTTGTATTTCTAATTAATTTTGTACTGTCAAACAACTTTCTTCTGTCACTTCTTTTTTTTATTCAGGTTGTAAGCTTGTCTGAAGAGAGTCCTTAGAAGCAACATTGTCTGATCATGTTCTCCTCTATGGCAAAGAAGAGTTACAAACAACGGTGCAAGTCCGAAAAGGTCCAAGTGGGCTGTGTGTCAGGGCTGATTCGCATGTTTGATTTCCGTCGCAACCCAAAACTTCTTTCAGATGGGAGCCATGGGATTAGTAGGTATTCAGGTGAGGAAATTTAGCATTGATTCAGTTTTGATGAGAACAAAAAGAAGACCTTAGCTGCACTATAACAGTATGAGTTATTTTTTATTAATGTATTATCCGATCCATGATATTGCTAATAGTAAATCGTGTGCTTCATGCAGTCAGAAGTGACCTAAAAGGTTATGAAGATCTATATGGAATCATATCTGCTGATGTAAGTTTTCAATAATTGAAACTTCCAGATTTCAGTCTTCGGACTGAAAACTGGATGATGAACAGTGCTGTATCCTTATTATCGAAAGAAATGCAAACCTCCTCCTGTGTTTTTGAGAAAAATAATTGAAAAGCTATGTTACCCAATTTTTCATATAGGAAGTGCAAAATTCATGTGTTTGCTCCAAGGATCAAAAAGGCAGTTTTTGAAATTTGGCGGAGGTAGGCCGGTAACAGGTTGGTAACTGGCCAGTTTCCAGCCTATTCCGGTTTGCGATTTCAATTTTTCAATTCTACATTTTTGTCCTCAGGCATTATGTTTGCTCTGTCTTCTATAAGCATTAAGATTTCATTCAAATTAATATAAAATCACTACTTTCCAGACCGGTATTTTTTTTACCGGTCTAGGTTGGTATGGTGGTAACCGGTGGTAATCAGCTGGTTACTGATGATTTTTTAATCCCTGGTTTGATATAATAAACCAATGAGAAAACGAAGGAATAACTGTAAGTTCTACCTTGAAAAAATTGTAAGTTCAGTTGCTGAATTTAACCTGCTAGTTCTTGTTAGACAGTTTTATCTTGCATCCCTATTCTGCTTGTACTACACAAGCACAATGACATTATTTGTGCTTCCTGTGGGCATCATTTTGTCTTTTATTAACATTTTTGGATAGTGTTGAGCTATACTCATTGTTCTGTAGAGTCTGAACCTTTGATTGTTGAGCACTATTGCTCTTGATTTGCAGAAACATAAGCGATCCTATTAAGCAACTAAACAGTACTATACAACCTAAAAAAGTATGATATATTTCAAACTTTTTAGCTTTTTAAGACATTTTTGTACAAATATTTAAGTTCAATAAAGCACTTTTTGCCAAAGATAATAGCACAACAAAAGCAACAATATATTGGGTATCAAATATGCAGAAATATTTCTAACCTTTTGAAGATAACTATGAATACAATAATCTAAACACAAATTAATTGATTTTTACAGAATGACAAAGACCGTCAAGTTAAAACAATTTATGCCGGTAGGCCAAGTATTAAATCGTTGATGGAAGAAGAGATGGCCAGTGGCACACAGCCCTTGAAGCAAACGCAAAGAAGCATATTTGGGGTATGCTCTGATGATTTGAAGTCTGTGAATCTGCCTGAAGGATCAGATATTGACCTAAACTTGGCTGCAAGTCTCATGGAAATTTACAGAAATCATAATGAAGGCCGAGAGATTAGCAATACAGTAGAATCAGGCCATGCTTCCAATTCTATTGACGAAGACAACAATATTGATGCTGGTGTGCATCTCAATCGGATCCCCTCTAGTATTCAGAAAGCACTAGAAGATGTAGCAGAAGCAGTAATTAGCCATCAATCCACAAATGCAAAATACATAACCAGCAGTGGTGAAGCTAGGTCCAAAGAATTTGTTGATGCACTACAGCTACTGAGCTCAAACAAAGGGTTGTTTCTGATGCTTCTGCAAGACCCAAGCTCAAGGTTGTTACAATGCCTCCAGAACCTTTACACATCACTAGGAAGCCCCAAGTTAGAACTGACAGAATCTGATGAAGAAACTAAGTTGCAAGGTATGACTAACAGTCTAGGGCAGCCTGACATTTCGCCATGTAAAGTGCAAAGAAGGCATAATTCTTCCCTGAAGAAGGATAAATTAGTCATGAGGAAAGCACCTAAGTTAAATGAAAGTTCTCGTGGCCTTAGCAGGATAGTAATCTTGAAGCCAACTCCTTCAAGAAGTCAGAGTGGTCTAATCTCAAGTAGTGCAACTTCGTCACCACTATCGAATCACACTAATTTGCAAGGTCAGGAAGACAATGATAATCCTGCTCATCATTTATCTCTTAGAGAGCTTAGAAGGAGGCTAAGGCTTGCCATTAGTGACAATCGAAAGGATACCATCGGTAGTACTTTTCAGAAAGCTCACTCAACCAAACAATTTCCTGTCGAAAGCATGTCGACAAGTTCAGCAAGTACAGATTCTTCTGACTGTGAAAGAGCTGAGCAACCGTCCATAGTTGACAAGGAAACAAACCCCAAAGATAGTGGAAGTGGCATAGGAAATGATGCCACTCATGGTGTCAGCTCTTTCTCCTATGAAAAAGCCAAGCAGCATCTAATGGAGAGGCTATACAATCAAGGGGACGACAGTTCTCAGATTGTACATAAATCAGAATCCATCGGGGGACTAATTTCATATCCGGAGTGTGATACAATTTCTCCCAGTCATTGCCCTCAAGAGGTGGACGTTACCTTATTACAGGAAGCTACATATTCATCACTGATACAGACAATTGAGCAAGAGGATAGCTCAGCAAATTCTAACCCTCCAAAGCAGGAGACAGTACAATCCGACAACTGCGCCTTAGTTAACAAACAGTTGGATGAACATAGGACAGATTATGGCAACCATACATCTGGGGAGGGCACTTTCTCTCAGGAGTTAATCACTTTCTCTCAGGAGTTAATCACTGAAGGTATATTGCTCATGTATTATATTGCAAGATCTCCTGTTTAGCTTGTTAGTTTTTCTACTTTCTTGTTTTGATGTAATATAAGCATCAAAATGTCTGCAGGGGTTAAGAACATGCAGGATGCAGTGGACAACCTGCCACTCTGTGCTGAGATCGAAAATTCAAGCGAGAGCTTAGAACATAAAAAATCAGGCCATGTAAGTCGTAGCTTTTAGCAAATTCAACACAAAGTTAACTTCTGTGTCTAATGATGATTTTTAACTTTTCCCCCACTACTGAAGTGTTCATTGGAGGAAACACAATCCATGAATGCATTATCAGAAGTCCCCCTGCATTCTCCAGAGGACCTCGTTAGTGAACAAGACAATCATAATCCATCGGCAGTTGTTGAATTAGCCAAGCCATCCATATTGACATTTCCTTGCTCTCCAGACAATGCTGATGAGAAAGAGGAGAAATTGAGTCCACAATCCATTCTAGTTTCATTCTTAGGAGATAGTACCAACCCTACCCACAAATCTCGAAAGCAGGGTATTGAACTGAAAATAAGAAATCCCCTTCTCTATCTCTCCCTCTTTTGTAAACTTATTGGTAACAGAACAAAAATTTATGTGCTTGCAGATGAGTTGCCCATGCCTAGCTCAAGAATTCTGTTCAAAGAACTTGACACACCCTCAGCCTCCCCAACTGTACGGAACAGACGGCAAGTGGATATTTTGGATGATAAAGACGCAAGGGTTTCCTTCATTAAGGTCGTGTTGGAAGCTTCAGAATTGTTGACTGAGGAAAGTTCAGAGAGATGGTATATGGATGGGTCACTGCTTGACACATCTATATTGGCTGAAGTAGGAGTTGTATACTGCCTGACAGACGATGCGGTGCTTCTTTTTGATTGTGTGGAAGAAGTTCTTCTCAAGATAAGGGATAACTTCTTCGATATTGCCCCTTGGGTAGCTTTTCTGAAACACAATGTGAGGCCAGCTCCAGTAGGAACAAAACTCGTTCAAGAGGTGGTCAAGTGCATCGATTCTCTTGTCAGTAATGAATTTCCAAATACATTAGATCAGGTGGTGATGAAAGACTTGGAAAAAAGTGGATTGTGGATGGATCTTCGATGCGATACTGAAGGTGTTGTTATTGAGGTGTGGGATGGTTTGCTTGATGACTTGCTGGAGGAAATGGTGTTTGACCTCTGGCTTTAAGATTGTAGAGCTTTGTAGTCATCCATGAAGCTACATCCTATCAAAACTGAAAAAGAGTTTATAGATTCAATGCTTTCGTCTCAAAAAAGGATTCAGCAATGTTCTGTGAAAAGGAGAGGAAAAGTGAGTATGATAGATTTCAACAAATTATAGAGTTAGGCATTTCATCGTGATAGCCTGATGGGACTGAATTCCATTTTCCGTGTGGCTTTCGAGTGAATAACAGCTTGTTTTCACAGTTCAGTTACTGTGTGCTTACTGTTAGTAGTCATATAATACTGGATGAATGTGGTTCCTAACACTGGGAATTTTTCTTTTTTTATTTATGCTTCTTCTTTTCTCCCTTCCCGTTCGTGTAAAAGTGTGAAATGGGAAAGATAAGTTCGGTTGTATATACATTGTTCCTTTGACTGTCCTAATAATAATTTTTCCTTGTTTATGAGATATCTTGCAGTGCTGATCCATTTTAAGCATGACTTGCATACTCTGGTGAATCATATCAGTTGCGAACTTATGATGCATGATAGGCCGTACTTACGCCCATATGTCGCAACACTCACAAGTTGCAACTGATTTTTCTATTTTTTACAGCGCTGCCCCATTTTTGAGAGGCACATGTGAACCGATATTGAATGATAGGAGAATGATATACGTGAGGAGGGTGTTGAGGTATAAGTGAATTGTCCGTCTTTCATCATTAGGTTAAACTTTTAGATGAATTAGACGGTACATACAACTCAATACATGGGAATGAAACTTCAAACATGGCTGGCTAGCTAGGCGAGTATCGTACTGTGCTTATTCTATTTTCCATTAGTACTACATGTTACGGCATAATGTACATATTGTGGATGATGGATGGACCCTTATTTTGATTTCCGGACCGGACAGGACGAACAAATGATCATATCTTTCTTGCAGACTCGTCGGCGAAAAGAACATCATCTATACATGTTACTATGTTGTACGCCAGGCTCTCCAGCACCCTGGAGTAGCTCTCCAGGATGGCCTGCCCAACATCCTGCACAATATAGCACAAGCAGGTCCAGATCACAAGCCTGTAAACTTTCAGCGCTCTTGTTCATGGCAATGTTGCTGCGTGCGTGATTGCTTACCTTGTTGTACTGTATCTTGCTTGCATCCAGTGTGGTCTGCGAGAGGCCGGGGAACCGCTGCTTGAGGCACAGCAGGATGTCTTGGGCCCTGGTCGCCAGCATCACGTTCTTGTCGGACTCCATCAGGTCCTTCACCGCGCTCCATCGGGACCTCGAGTGGCAATGGTTTGCCTTCCGCCGCCACACGTGCATCGCCGCCTCGACGCGGTCGGCCACCTCGAGGGCGTCGTGCTCCGACGATATCTCCAGGCAGTCGAGGAGGTACTCCGGCGAGAACTTGCCTGGGAACGACATGTGCCGGTAGATCAAGTCGCCCACGCTTGCCCGCCCACACTGAACATTCAGAATTACGAAGTTTCAGATTCACCAGTGCTGAGAAATCATAATTTTGGGGATTTGGTTTCCGATTCTTAGAGATTTGGTTAGTACATGATACTTCCTCAGATAAATTTTTTTGTTGTTACCTTGGGAAGTGCTTGCTTGTACAATTCGGGGATCTTTATCTCTGCAAGAATGTCGTTGTTGATGGCCATGGCCGCCTTGTGGATCTGGCTTGCGCAGTCATGTTTCTGCTGCAGGTCTCTCCGCGTCGACTCAGTCAGCCCGGGCTTGGTGACGCACGGCACGGGCAGCCACCACTTCTCCTCGCCGCCGTGGCTCACCGGGCGGCAAGGCATCGCGGCGCAACTTTCCTTCTGCCCCTTGTCATTGACGTACCAGAATTCAGTCTTCTGAAAGCTGTCCAGAATCTCCTGCACAAGTGCACATCAACAGTTCAGCTCACAAGTCACAATGAGCAAACAGAAGTCCTCTTACAGGACAGCGTGAAGAAACTAGGATCTTACGAGCAACATGTCGTCGAGTTTCTCGAGGGCGGGAAGGTTGACGTGGATGTCGGATCTCGGCCTGGCCGACATCACCTGACAGAATCAGAATGCGTCCATTGCTTAGTGCCATGGAAGAAAACTCGCCTTGAAGAACACCGGGCTGCAATTCTCACCTCTCGAGTGGTGCCGTCAGGCAAGACCTCCTTGGACGGGAAGAGCTCGACGATGTAGTCGCACACCGACAGAAGGCAGTCCATCTCCCGCCGCCACATCGACCTCTTCTCCACAGGCAGTGGCTCCAGCCGGTGGCAGCTCCCAAAAACAGTCGCTGTGAGCGGAGGAAGCAACAGATATTAGCATTGGGCTAAGATCTTTGAAACAAGAACAGGCACACTGACCATAGAGGTTGGTGATGGCATTGGAGATGGCGACGGCGGTGGAGACCCCCTTGCCGCTCCCGGACATGTCCTCCCCGAGCAGAAGCTTCGAGAACCTCTCCTTCATCAGCTGCAGCTCTGCCAATTCAACCCCGCTAGTACATAAGCATCGACCCGCAAGAGCCAAGAAAGCGAAGACTCCAGAGCAGCAGGGAGATCTTCCAATGAGGGACATACGTACCGCCGTCGCCGGCCTTCCGGTCACGTACGCCGCCGCGCCGCGCCGTGCCGAGCCTCTGCAGCAGCGGCGGCGGCGGCATCCTGCCGGCTATCTTGCACACCGGCCACCGCTGGTACGGCGAGCCGTACGGGCTCCCGGGCTCGCCGCTGCACTCGGACGACACGTCGGAGGTGGCCTCCCGGCAGCGGCCACGCCGCCGCTCCATGTCGTCGAGGTCGGCGTAGTCGGACTGCGAGCGCGCGTCGACCTCGGAGCCCTCGTCGCACGTCGACGACGGCGTGTCCATCCTCGCATGGATCGATCAGCACCGCTCCAGTACGTGCTCTGGTGGGTGCGCGTGCGTGAGCAGGGAGGGAGAGGGATGATGCGAGCGAACGGCAGCGGCGGCTTTGTACGCGATTGTGCTCGTACAGTGGAGGACAACGCTGTCCAGGATGCTGAGGACACGCGGCCGAAGTGGCAGGCGAGGGAATGAGCAGAAATAGGCGGCATCATGCCGCGCCGAGGCCCCACGATGACGGCGATGAGGTAAACGGCTCGGGCGCTTGGCCCCTACTTCATGCGGGGAAAGCGTCCCATGCCCTCGCCTTTCTCGTAGGCCGATGGTGCCGTCCGCGCGCGCGGAAATTTTCTTTGGGAGTTGGAAAAACTCGCAGTGCGCCGATCTAACGCATGGACGCTTACGTATTACTGTGCACTGCCCTGAGTCCCTGACACGCTAACAGTAGCAGAATTACACCTCTCCTCTGCCTACATATGATGATGATTATGTGCTTGCTAATTGCATTGCTAACGTACTAATGACTAATCAAGCATCACCATTTGTCTCCCTAAACAACGAAACTATACTCAGTACCTCACTCCAGAGCTCCCGTTGTAATTAGAACTAAGTTAAGGAAAAGTGTTGTGGGTTTTTTTCTATAATTTTTGGGTTTTAGCTTATTACGAGAGAGATTTCTATAAAAACTTATAGAAATTACCTAAAAACACTCTATTTAAAAAAACAATTACTAAAATTCAAAAGCTGTTTGTAACATAAACCTGAATTATATATGCGCCTCGTAGGTACAATACTGGCGCTTTGAGCACGCATTTTTGTCGCGGGATGCGCTACTACAGTAATGGCCATGTGGCGGCGGCATAGCATGGAGGTCATGTCAAGCGCTGCCATGGGCTTTATCTGACACAAAGTCGCGAGCATGCCGGTCAGAATAATGGCGACGTTACGGACGGCAAAGGGAAAGGACCCTTCCCTTTCCGATCATGACCGGCAGTTGCGTGCCCGGAGGAACCCGGTCGAATTGCCCGCGCAAATCTGCAAATATATAGTACCATCTTTACCGCTCCCTCTCCATGGAAACGCTGCTTCTCTTGTTCCTCCTGACCCTGTCCATCTCAATAATTAACAATTTATCACTATACAAGATGTATCTAAGAATTTGCCACTCATATTTTACTTATATGTGGCTTTAGAATCTGCATGATAGTAAGATATCTAGTAACAAATCTTCAAATATATATTTTTATAGTGACAAATCATAAATTCTCCTCTCTCTCTAGTGTGTAATAGTGAAGTATAACAAGCAGGGAAGGTATTTCTTGGTTGTCACAAGCTGTGGTACAGTGGTATATGCATGCAGAGGACAGACCGCATAAAATAGAGTTTTGTGAGCTTGTTCTGCTTGGGGTGTGTCTGGCTGGTGAACGGTGAGCTCGGCTTAAGGTGCGTACTATATCTTAGCTTATCCTTAGCACGCTTATGCCAACTCTTGATTGGGTTATATGGCGAATGATGGCCTGTGAAATAGCGCCACGTGCCTAGAGATGGCAATGGGTACCCGAAACCCGATAACCGATGGGTTTTTACTCTATTAGGGCATGGATTTGAGTCAATTTCTTAACACATGGATCTCTTAATGGGCAAAAAGGCCAACCCATCGGGTCTGCCGGGTTCGGGTACGTTCCTATAGTACCCAAACCCGTAAACCCATAGGTAATATAAATCCGATCCATAGGAGTTATAAACTCAGGCTTCCAGCCTTCCAGGCAAACCAGCCCAGCCCATAACCCATTAGCCATTTAGCCCCAAGCCCCCAAATCCAATGCGACAATGCCCCATTACCCATACGGCTAACCCTAGCTAGCACTCGCCACGGTCACTACTCACTCCTCCCTAGTCCCCACCCCGATTCAACAGCCGCCGCAGCGGCGGCTCATCTAGCGCTCCGCGCTCGGTCTCCGGTAGTCTCCACGCTCGCCCTCCCGTCTCGCAGCTCCCGCTCCTACTCCCACCACTCTCGCCGCACTCTCGTCCTCTCGCACGCCCTCGCTATCGCCTCGCCTTCCAGTTTAGCCCGCCGCCCCACGCCGCAGCCAACGCGCATCACAGCATTAGGCTCTTGACCATGGCGCTGCCCTCCGGCTCCAACAAAGATGGCCGGTGAACTTATTCCTCCCTCCATTAACCATTGTTGCAGCTCACATTACTGACCCGACGGGCGACCCATGGGTACCCGTTAACCCAGTGGGTATGGGTCTGGGCAAAAATCTGCACCCGTCATGGGTATGAGTTTTTTAGCGGGCACGTCCAACTTTCATGGGCACGGGTTTGGGATAGCAAAACCCAACGGGTTTATGCCGGTTGCCATCTCTACACGTGCCTATGCTCGTTTGTTGCTAGTGACATTTTTGTAGGCTCTTTGGTTGCTAATGACATGTTTGTGCTGATGAATTCTTGAAAAATATGTTTAGGACTATCTACAGCATTGTTGTAGCCGTCGATTTTGCAAAGAGGGTTCAATTTTGAAAGGGTTTTGTTAAGGGTTATTTAATAAAAATATATTTTAGAGGCAGCTAAGAGCTGACTATTTTAGACAATTGGCCTGAAAAAAATGGTTCCTTTAAGTTTAATGATCCAACTAGGGCAGCTCATTCGAGCGACTTGTAACATGGCAAACCGTGTACAAACTAGCAGAATTACTTTTACATCTGGGTCAGACTGAGATCTAGTAGGTACCAGTATGTCATGAGAACTCTCGATGGCACATGTAGTAGTTGAGATGACAGAATTGACAGACACCATGCACCATGCGTAGGACTGCATGAGTAGTGAGCCCTATGTGGTCGCCATGACTACCTTCTGATCCTATCACTAATATTCTAATTAGGTATTCACGCCTTCCTGTCTTTCGTTAGTTGCACATGTTTAACACGTAATAAGCAATTAAGCACCGTACGAACCTTGCAGGAAGCCAAGTCGCACTAGGGATAGTTCAGATGAAACATGACACACGGGGAAAAAATAATCCCTGCTCTGTCAAAAAGAAAATGATATGTAGAGCTTCTCAAAATAAAAAGAAGGAAATAGAGAGAGAGAGAGAGAGAGAGAGAGAGAGAGAGAGAGAGAGAGAGAGAGAGAGAGAGAGTACGCAGAGGTATGGCTTTCCAAGAACACACTACAAATGTTCTGAAGTAAAAGTGTGAAACTGTGCTATCTAATATCCTCACGACAGTCTAACTATTAATTAATGGTTTTATTGAATCATCCTCTTTGCACACGTGGTGCCTCAATTGCTACTGCAATGCACGGATAATGATGTTTTTGGGCTTCAATTTTACTTTGTTCAATTATTACATATTTTCAGGTATGCAACAAATCTACGAAAAGACAACCATTGCATAGCTCATAAACAATTTTAGGTTAAAAAATCCAAAATTTTCCCAAAAAATAGTTTTAGTAAAAAAATAGAACGGAGATGTTGCAAAGTCCAAACAAACTGCTGTTTGCAGCTTTAATATCCCACATCCACGTCAATTATGGGAAGTGGCAAATCCAAAATGAAAATTGAGGAGGAGCTCTACTGCTGAGGCTATAGTACAACATAAATATATCAAAACTATATCTACTAGTTTTTTGCCATTGGAATATCAAATCCATACATAAATAGGAAGAGAACAGACGTGGTCGTGAATGATTTATGACCACGGCAAAGTACTCGCAGACGTGGTTGTAATCGACTTATGACCACGGCAAGAGAAGATCGCAGACGTGATCGTAAAGCATTATGATCACGACCACACAGCAAGAAGGTGTGGTCGTAAGGTGCTACGACTACGGCAAAGAAAGAATGAGCATGGTCGTAAGGTGCTACAACCACGGCAGTACAAGAGTGATATGGTCGTAAGGTGTTACGACCACATTGAGGAGAAGTTAACGAGGTTGTAGGGTGTTACGACCATGTTGTGAAGAAGTGAACGTGATCGTAAAGGTGTTACGACCATGGTGAACAGTGATCGGTAAAATTACTGTGTGGTTGTAGGGAGCTACGACTACAGTGATTGAACGTGGTCGAAGGAAGGCTAGCGCAGCGGCGGTAACGTGTTCGTAACTTCGACTGAAGTTTACGACTACGTAGTAGGAGCAGCGAGGAGTGATCGGAGGGACTACAATGTGGTCGTATCGGTTGTCAGCGTGATCGTAGCAATGTGCGAGGTGGTCGTAGCTTCTTGTACGTGGTTGTACGACTACGGGAGGTGGTCGTAGCGGTCGTAAAGATCCTGAAACAGTCGTAAAGATTGCAACAGGCACCACGCACAAGTCAAGCACGGCGGCGGGAGCACGCATTTTGTGTAGTATATGGATCGACGAGGATTGCGCTAGAGCCCCTCATCACATGCTTGAAGCTTTGAATTGATGGATTGGCTGAGTACTGAAGAAAATTTATTAGATATGTCTCTTCCATTTATCTTGGCCTTGGTCCTTTAGATGGAAGAAGTTGTTTTGGTTCACATTTCAGCTTTCTTTTTTAGTTGGTCTCTTTTGTTTTTTGTCTGTAAGGTTGTTTCCTGGTTCTTGTGGGGACTAGATGAGGAGTTAACTCATACACTTTTAACGGAAAAAAGGACTGAGGGCATTCCAACTGTTGCCTACAATGTAAATACCTAACTGTGCTACAGCATAGATTTTGAGTCCACTTTCCTGTTGTTCAATGCGTGTGTCTAACCGGACCAGATCCAACTTTTACTTCACTGTTGATAATTTGTTGGCGAGTAGAATTACAGTGTATACATGTTTTGATGACGACTGTCTTCATTGTTTTCTTAACATATTCCGTTCTCTATTGTTGCATACCATCAGAACTTGTTACGTTTAGAACTTTCTACTTCATACAAGCTTCTAATTACTATATCAATTTTCTTTCAGTTAATTGCAGGACTGTTGCTTTCTGCTGTATATATACGGAGTTGTGCAAAAAATGCAAGCAACTCCTGTAAACACACTTAATCCACAAAGAACAGCAATGATTGTAGCTGATTTTTTTATCAAGGTTTATTATATTTGATCTGTAAGCACTTGCCTTCTTAATATATAACTGCATCATAATATCTACTACTAAGTTTTATTTTCTATAGCAACGCATTGGCACAGGACTAGTCACAAAAATGGCTGGTTATATTAGGGGCAGTGCTATTTAGATGATCTAACAATTCCTGGTCTGGCTCAAGCCTGTAAAATGGAACAAGCCTGCTTGCGTGGCCCATTCAACCAAACTGGCTTATCTAACCACCAGCCTCGGGCCTCGACGAGTAGTCCGAAAGCAAATTGGGTCGTACCAACCCAGACCAGTTTTCGCTCATTTTCTTCTTCTTTGTACCAGTCAGCTCGTGTTTACCAACCGAAATTGAGTACCACGAAGCCGCCGCCAGTAACCCTAGCCGTCGGCTGCAACTCCGTCCTTTCTTCATCGATCCCTCTTCTATTTTTTTAGTTTCTTCTATTTTTCTTCTCAAATTAAAATTTCTACTTTTGTTCTTCTTTGACGAGTTTAGTCAGATGGATTTTATTTACCCACGATAGGTTTTACCCATCGACTCTCCCGAACGATGATGGTGATATCTACACCGAAAATTGACACCAAGTCGAGAAGGGTGCAAATAAATCAACTTTAATTTCATTGAGCAACACTGCTATCGAGACATAAGTCCTATATATTAATAGAGATCATTAACAATCTATTTTCCCATCAGTGAGCTCATGTTTTTGCAGTTTTGTCCTGTTAAAATGTGTGTGTTGGTCCTTCGTTCTTCCTATTGAGTGTAAGTTTTATGTAAAATCTCAACTTAACATGGAGGTTTCTAAGTGATGTAATAGTAAAAAAACTATGAGATATATGGATTCATCACAAAAAAAAATTGATTGTTTAAAATTGATTTTTGTGAGAGACTATTACAATTTTCCTTTTTTATGTAGCCTTGGAGGATGCCATAGATGAATTTAAATCTAACAACAAATGGAGAGGGCTAGAGTGACATTTTCATACTCAGTTTTTTAATGAGTGCAAAAATGCATTATGAATCCAGTCACGTCCACATCTATTAGAACAAAAAAAATATAGTACACATCAATACTCCATCTGTTTTGTTATATTTGTCCATAGCCTACTATACGTATAAACCAATGAAACACTAAATCTAAGAAATATTCAATAAAAAACAACGATCATATATATTTCTATTAAATAGTATACTATAACTACTTAACCTCTTTCAAGAGCCACCGGGCCTCACGGGAGACCCTCCCTATTGGATTTTCTTCCCCACCAACATCGACGCTTCTCAATACGAAAAACAAAATAAAACAAAATAAAAAACATCTCTCACTTCCGTCAGGGGAAAGCATTGGCTCCATGCCATCGTATTCGTATACGTGCCTAAGTCTACGAAATCGAAATAAAAACATGATATGATAAGAAATTAACTCACATCATCAAACGCTCATACATAATGGTCCTCTAATCAAGAGCTAGTTAGGGTTGAGGTGTAGGCTGTGCAGCCGTCGTGTTCCCCCCGGTCCCGGGCGAGATGTGGATCGGGCTGCGCACGACGTACTTGCCAGAGACCCACTTCAGCTGACCTTCGATCGTGCTGACCGGCGCCCGGCCGGACGCCGACTTGACGGTGACCGTGTAACTGTGGACCTCCTCCAACGCCTTGAACGTCAGCTTCCGCGGATTCACCTCCACAGTCACCGATGTCGGCACGTCAACCTCCACGGCGTACGTCGAGCTGGCCATCCCGACGTTCGTCACCGCGCGGGTGACGGTCACGGCGAAAGGCGCCCCGTCGAGGATGGCGGTGATTGACGGGTAGTTGAGGTCCTTATGGTCGAGTTTCGGCAAGCTTGGCGCACGCCGCCGGCGGCGCCGGGTGGATGATCGAGCTCACCTTCTCGTCCGTGTAGCCGAGCCCGCACAGATACGGGACGTAGTCCTGCGCCGTCAGGTTGTACACGAGTCCCGGGTTGATGGCTTTCTGCGGGTTTACGTGCCCGGCGCCCATGGCAAAGTAGCTCGCCGGCGTGCCGTCCACGTCGGCTATCGGTTTCCGGAGGTTGTCGGTGGTTTCAGTCGTTGTCATCACGGCCGACTTGATGGCCGCTGGTGACCATGTTGGGTGCGCGTTCTTGATCAGCGCGGCGATCCCGCCGAGGTGCGGCGCGGCCATGGACGTGCCGGACTTGATGTCGAACTTGGGCACCACTGCATTGGGCGGGAACTCCACGTTCTCGATCTTGGGGACACCGGCGAGTACGTTCACTCCGGGGCCAATGATGTCGGGCTTTAGAATTCCCCGGTCTCGCTTGTTCGGCCCCCGCCCCGAGAACGGTGCAACCATCGGCGACTGCGGCGTTTTGAATAGTGTCCCTCTGAAGATGAAGTTCGCCGTCGGGCTCGGCGTGGCCTGGATGTAAGCCTTGATCTTCTGCCCGGCCGCGTAGGGTACTTGAGCCGTCGGAGGACGTGCGGTGTAGGGACGATCACCGGACCGAACACCTCAGGGGTGACGACGATCATGCCGGCTGCGCCGGCACGGAGCACCAACTTGGCCTTCTCGGTGCTCTGGCCACCACCGGCGTCGCAAATGACAATCTTTCCGGTGACATTTTGTTGCCTCAACACGTGCTCGCTGTTGCAGATGCCGTCGCCCTCGTCGCGCACCAACGGCCGCAGCTCGCTCCCGAAGTTCTTGGGTTCGCTGAGCGACTCGCCGTCAAGCTCAACTCCACTGCCAAGCTTCACGGTAGCCACGAACCGCCTGTCAGTGGTGCCCGGCCCGACGTAAGTAGCCACGGCGCCTCGTTGACGACGGTTCCCGGGCTCGGGCCGGCGTTGCCACCTGCCGCGCTGACGAACACGCCGTTCATGGTAGCGGTGTACCCTCCGAGCGAGACGGGGTCATCTGAAAAGTGAAAAGTCAGCAGTCGAGTCGCCACCAAGCGACAGCGAGAGGATGTCGACGCCGTCCTCGATGGCCTCGTCAACCGCTGCTAAGATGTCATCGCGGTCGCAGCCCTTCGTAACACACCTGATAGAAGGCGATGTGCGCGCGCGGGGCCATGCCGGCCGCCGTGCCCAGCCCGTTGCCGAAAATGCTCGCGCCGGGCACGAACGCGCCGGCCGCCGTACTGCACGTGTGCGTCCCGTGTTGGCCCTCGTCGATCGGGACAGCCGGGTCACGAAGGCCCTTCCACTTCCACTTGGCCGACTCGAAGAACGACCGCGCCCCGATGAGCTTGTTGTTACACACCGTATTGTTGAAGTCGCAGCGGCCGTTCCACTTGGCCGGCGGCGGCTTCATCCCCGCCCCATCGAACGACGGGTGCCCGGCGTAGATACCGTCGTCGAGGACCGCAATGATGACGCCCTCGCCCATGTTGCTGGTGTTCCACACGCCGCCCCCCGCGCGGCCCGCGGCGCCGCCCATGAGCCCGAGCATCTGCGGCGTGTGCGTGGTCAGGAGTTGGTACGTCTTCTCAGGGAGAGCTCGGACGAACCACTCCTTCTTGGGCATCGTGTTCAACTCCTCCGGCGTCAGGCGGGCGGAGAAGCCGTTCACGACGTTGCGGTAGGAGTAGATGAGCCGGGACACGGAGGCAGGGTCCGACTCCAGCGCCTCCTTGGCCATGTCGCACACCGACGCCAGAAGCGACGCGTGCCAGCTCGACACGTTCTTGTACAGTTTCTGGTCGTACTCGTACGGCTTGCGCACGATGACGAGATAGTTGCTGTGCACGCCGGTGTCATGACCCCCATGGCTCTCCGCCGGGGTGGCCGCTAGAAATAAGAGGAGGAGGAGGACGTCGGCAATGCGGAGGACGAGGCGCGGCGACGGGCAGCGTCCATGGTTTCGATTGTCCATCGAGTGTAAGAAACAGAAACGAGTGATCAGAGGTTGTGCAAGATAACGGTACATATTATGGGGAGTCTGTCCCTGTGATCTAAAAATGGCTTTAGCGTTTTGTGGCCAAATCGTTAGGGGTATTGATAAACATCATCCGGATATTTTCTTTTTAACTATGATCCAGATTTATAACCATTGAATTAGAGATCCAACGGCCATGAATTCTCCCCCACCCCCTAAAAAAAATTCTCCCTCCTAAAAAAGAGTCATTGGATCTCTAATCCAACGGTCTCAAATCTGGATAATTGTTAGGAAGAAAACATCCGGATGATGCCTAGACACATCCAATAGTTAGATGGCTTAAGATAGGAAAGGAATGCAAGACCTGTGTAACGCCCTGACTTTTGAGAACAGGGACGTCGTACGACCCGCAACAGCTCAGGAGTTCTGCTGCGGCTTAACAGTGTATCATGCCTGCTCACAAACAGTTAAAAAAAGTTAATTTAATTGAAATAAGACCTAATAGCCAATTTAATGATAATACGGACGTTCAAGCCCAAAACTTAACTTACATACAGAAGAACCGAAGAAAACTCCACAGGAGCACTTGAGTGCAGTCGTAACCCTAACACGAACACTTGCATCATCTTCTTTTGCTTCTGGTATCTGTTGGGGGAAAATTGTGCAAGTCTGAGTACTCTAACCCCGTACTCAGCAAATCACATGTGGAAATACTATATATCTACTTGCCAGGATATTCTCAAGAGAAGGGGAATATATTTGTTTTATTAAGAGGCGGATGCAATTTTATTTGCAAACAAATAAAATTTTAAAACAATTGCTCCTTAAGATCAGGGGGTTTTCTGTTATCAGATAAAGTCTCATCATTACTCAAATCAGAAACTCTACTTATGCCTCATTGTTTGAATCACCCAATTAACACAGCTTCATTAACCGGAAGCACGGCGTATTCGAATACCATTTATTTCACTCTGCAGAGCTGCCCTACTTTACTCACAAGATTTCTTAATTCCACGTCTGATATTAAGAAAACAAAGCTTTTCGCTGCTCAATTCTTTATATAGTCTCTACCTAGTAGGCCTTCCAGTAAGTTCAGGCTACCCCTGATTTACCTTAGCCTACTATTGTGCGGCACATACAACACATGATCGAGGTTCAGATCGATCGGTCAGATTGTTCAAAATAAAATAACCAACTTCCATACGACCCTTCTTACCCCTTCCGTATGGACTCGCACCTTGCCTCCAAACTGCTTTTGTAGAGATTCAATCGAATTTGAGCAGCTACTAGACCAGGGTTGATGTATCACACTTGTGGTTGGGCGATCACTGTGTCATTTACTTAGCACAAGATTCTTGCCCTTATATTTTTGCCGAGGTCCGCAACCTCCTCTCTAGGGTAAAGCGGTGGGCGAAGGCCGTCTAGCGGTCTCCCACAACACCTTTACCCTAACTGTGCACACCGGCACCTCCGCTCTAGGGCACGCTCACCCTAGATCGAGTTTTTCCAAATCTACTAGCCCACAGTTCAAACCTTAATAGTGTACATGTTGAAGGGTAAAGAGATGGGCGAAATCCGCCGAACGGCTTCGCGCAACACTTTTACCCCACCATGTACATCAACATTACCGGCCTAGGGTACGGCGTCCCATACCACCCTACCCTAAGTCCGGGCCTCCGGGGTTTTTCAAACCTACTGGCCAACGGCCAAAGTCACGTAGTAGTGTGTAATGTTGAATGAGATGATGGTACATACATTTATACAATACTTCAATAACTACTAAGGTTGTCAAGGTGAATATGGCCATCAAAGTAAACAGGGCTTTTCAGTAGTAGGATTTATCTAAGTAGCATGTCATTCTAAACATTTATTTTAAGCAAATATCATTTCGCAACTATCAATAATGAAAATACATTAAATAAATAATGTAAATTCATGGGATTCAATATGATCAAAAACATGTGACTTGCCTTCTTTTTGTTGTTCTTGATCTTCTTGACCAGCTTCAACTTATTTCATCTGCTTTTGCTGTCCTTCGGTTGACCAACTCGCTTGGTCTGTTTGCTAGCGTAGAAAACGAAATCAAATAAGTTTCTGCTTTGCGAGATGCAAGCTGGGAACAAAATGCAATTAAAAATAAGAAATAACATAAAAAGAAATGGGCTGGGTTGGTGGTCAAAGTTTAGTAGGGCTTAGTTAACAAGGCGAGGACTGGATTTGATGAGTTCAAAACGATCGAAGGGTGATAGGCGTTGGATAATTTTTTGGGAATAAGGGATAAATATTTAGAAAGGGATGGTCGCCTTTTGATTTGGATGAATTTGAGGTTTTATTAGGATTTAATTTAAATACCGGAAGGGTCCGAATTTATTTGGCGCTGTTTATGACATAAGGGTTGAATTTGAATTAATGACATTTAAATTTATAAAATTTGAATTTACAATATTTGAACTGGGTGGAATAGTGGAAATGGAATTTAACGAGTTAAGTTTGTGCAAAGGTGAAATTTAAATTTTTAGAATTTAAATTTGGAAAAATGGATGCCAAATTTGAATTTGGGATATTAAACTGTTTAAAATGGTGTATTTTGGTATTTTTGGGGTTTTTATAATTTTTCTGGGATTTTTGGGGATTTTTCTGAATTTTATAAAAAGGATTGCATAGTAATGGGCTGGCTCAGGATGAATAGTGCGGCCCAGTCCACCATTCTCCCGCGTGGTAAACTGGCCGGCTACCCGACCCGAGCGCTCGGTCGAGCAAGCCGCAGCCCACGCGTGCGCACGGGCGAAGCCCAACGTACATGCGCGCACACCCGATCGATAGGCGACGCGTAGCCAGCGCCAACGGCCGGATCTCGCGAGCACATGCGTTCGGATGAAGAGGTAACGGGGTATCTACGGTCCGGATTCAAACGGCTTTGGACAGTTTGGATGGAGACTCTCGGGTGGCCGAGATGAAGCCGCGCTGCCCCCGGGGTCGTCTTCTACCTCCAGACGGCACCCCCGGCGGGAAACAGAGGGGAGGGACCATGGTGGTGCGGCGGCGACAAGGCACTAGAGAAAGGGTGGCTTCACTAGCTGATACCTCTTGAACCTAGGTTTCCATTTTGGGTATTTGGGGAGTAAATGAGAAAGCAGCGGCGGTTAACGGCGGCCGGGAAATTCATGACCTTCACGGTGGTGTGAAGAGGCTCTGGTGAGGTTTTGACCCAATGGGTGGGGTTTTCACCATCTACAGCACCTAGAGAACATATTGGAGGCAGTGTTTTAGTTCGGGGAAAGCTCAAACAAGCTGGCCACAGAGAGGGCCTCATTGGCCGGCGACTTCATTCGTGGCCAGGGCGCTGGACAAATGTTCCCGCTCCGGTGAGTTCATCCATGCGTTTAGGAGGTAGCAGAGAAGGTGTCAGTGCAATGAATCGAGAAATAACCAAGTAAATCGCAAGATGGCCATTAGGGCTTACCGGGCTCAGGGATTCCGATTGTGGGCGCTGTAGGCTACGGGAGCTCAATCGGGTGAGTGAGGAGGGGCGGAGAAGTGTCTGAAGGCGATTCACAGTGGCTATTGGGTTTTATATGGCGCGCATGGCGGTTTCTACAGTGAGGGGGTTCGGCTGCGTTCTTCTCACGCAGAGCAGAGAGGGGGGGAATGTACCGGAGCAGCGCAAGGGGGATGACCGGCAAGGGGAGGTGAACGCGAAGGCAGTGAAGCTGCCTGGTGGGACCACGTGGGCAGGGAAGTGTGCTGCGGCCAAAACGCAGAAGCAGCGGGGAAGCAGCTGCGTTCGGGGCGCCAGCGAAGAAGAGAAAACGGGATTGACCAAAAGGGAAAGCGCATTTTCACTAGGACTTGCCAAAAAGGGAAAGAAATCCGAATTTAATCAAAATTAAATAAAATTTCAAAAAGTTCAAAATTTTGGGGTGTTTCAACCTGTAGACGCTTAGCTCTGACCAAACGTTCGATTAGACTTGCATTTGATTCGAGGCTTTCTTGTGGAGGAAATGAAGGAGGTGAGATGTCTGCACCGCTCGTTTCCATGACACTTGCATAGAGCTGAAAGCATCACTTCTCATCACTTCATCAGTGAATTCATTCAGCCGCTTCTGAAGCTTATTGTGGTTAGTTTTAAGGTCAATTGACATGTATGATCCTGCGGTTTTGAGGTTCACAGGCATAATCCTCGATACGACCGAGGTACACAGGCTAACGTGTTAAACTAGGACCTTTTCTGCAGTTCTATACTTCTGTGCACATCAGGTAGCTCTCCTAGTACGTACTTTCTGAAGTGAAATATACATCGAAGACTATAAAAAATAAAAAATGCATCAAAGAATTCGCTACATGTGACTTTCTGTAGCAGTTCACGAAGTCGAATTACTAGTGCCACCGAACTTATGTTTAGTTGGTCGTGTGTGTAGCCAGTATTGGCTCTGAGCAGGTTCAGTGTGATTATTCTCATTCTATTCAAATCTGGACGGAGCAGATGATAGGATGATCGATGACTGTCTTGGATTGTCGAGAACCCTGCTTCATTTTTGAGACGCAACCGGAAAACAATTGCATTCCAAATAACTGAACAAACTAGGGGCTTTTTTATCACTGTGATTTATAGTTTTTAGCTGAAAATTTTAAATTTTAGCTGTTTATAACATTGAAAAAAAATACTTTATTTAAAAATTAAGTACTATAACAAAGATCAAAAGTCGGTTTCAAAAACCGAAAACAACAGACACTAAGGTTGCAATCACAAAAGACACGGAATTTGTTGTTGCAATCACAAAAGACACGGAATTTGTTAAAATTTTAGTTTATCAAATAAGGTGTTAGATTTTGCAAAACTGTTTTTCTACAACGATTCTAATGATACCGCAATACAATAAACGCGAACTACCTAGTATACAACCTTTTGGACATTAGTACTCGTCTAAAGCATCAAATTATGGTCTGTTCTGGTTTAAAAAGTTATGGCCCGTCTTGAACGTCCTGTTCTTTTTAGCTGCAGCTCATGGCTTTTGGTTGTGACTTGTAATTTTTAGGTTGTTCATATGAGAGATTACAGTATAACAAAAACTCACTACAGTTTTTACCATATAAATAAAGTCGGTACAGTATGTACTACAATTAACTAATAAACTCCATCTTAAAAAAATTCGTTTAAAAGTAATTTACCGTAGGAAAGCTAAAAACTGAAACTAAAAGCTAAAAAAGAACAGACCCTGAATTTCACAGGAAGTTCGCATGACACGGTTTATTCCCGTGAGAATCAAAAAATTTCCCGTGTTCCATGTGTATATTTATTTATCTGGTTATTGTAGATTTTAAACTGATCAGTAACAAGCAACACGTTGCTTTCACTTGGGATCTGAACAAAGATGTGCCCCCACCAGAGGAGCGCGTGCGACACGGTCGAGCCCCACGTCAACCGAGATCCCGCTGGCAGCCTGGCACGATGGAATGTGCCAAATTGGCCATGGAACCGAACGAAAGGGAGCACAACCCACCACGCACACACCACCTCCCTCCCATCGTGGCCGTCCCTCTCGCATCGCACGATCCCCGCCTCCCCTCCCCGCGCCGCGCGCTCCTATAGTCCTCATCTACCCAGACAAACCAACCAACCAGCAACACACACCTCACGGTCCTCACCTCACCTCACTCCTCTCTCTCTCTCTCTCTCTCTCTGCGGTGTGCGGGCTGCCGGGGGGGGGGGGGGGGGGGGGAGTGGAGGGGCTGCTTCCCATGTGGGCCTCGCCGGGGAGGCTGCCGGCTATGGAGGAGACCGGCGAGGACGGGGAGGCGGACGTGGACGTGTACCGCCGCACGCGCGGGGCGATGGCGTTGTGCTGGGGCCGCTTCGGCCTCGCGGCGCTGTGGCACAGGATCCGGCAGCTCAGCCTGGCGCGGCGCAGGAGACGGCACGGCCGCTCCATCCTCGGTGCCGGCGGGCTCAACTACGACCCGCTCAGCTACGCGCAGAACTTCGACGACGGCGGCCTCGAGCCGGGCTTCACGGCCAGGTTCGCGCCCGCGCGCAACGCTGGCTCGCTGAGGCGGCCGCCTGCAGTACCGACGGCCGCCACCGCATGACGAGCGACTTCTTGGCGCCGAGGCATGCGTGCAGACATGTGGAGTTTTTGCCACTGCTGTGACCTTGTGCGCCTCTTTGAGTGGTATAACCTGTCATTGCTCCACATGTTTTTCAGATTAAAGTGTATATACATGTCATATGGATAAATGTAAGTAGATTTGGTATAGTTAAATATTGCTATCCACGAAAGAAGAAAAAAAATCTTGCTTGCTTGTTAGTTTCAGCGTTCATGCAGAGTTGCAGGGATTCTCATGGACTGCTAACCGCTAATGGCCATTTCGAGCGTAAGAATTTTACTGGAATCAGAACAAATTCCTCGTAATTGTCCCCATTGCATTGTTTTGAGCATGTCCTGTACTCTGGTACTTGTAAGCTTCGGCTTTTGCATGAAGCAAGGATCGACCATTAATTGGTACACAGCAATCGCTGCTTAAGCTTCGTCTCCATCCTTCGTTTCAAATACAAACAAATTAAGTTGCTGAAACTTAAATTTTGCGTTGTGCAAATCTGTGTTGCCATTTGTGCATAGTTGACTACATGTACGCGGCTGTAACTATCGTACCGGTTTCTCCACTGTGCCGATGCCCTGAAATGTTGTGTCAGTGCAACTGTGCAATCTTTCAGCTGTCTTAATCGAATTGTTACAGAGAATTGTTTGATATTTTGGTGCCTGCTTCTGTGTGGAAAAAGCAAGGAGATGATATAATAAGGATATGTCGATTTATTGGGGAGAGTGAGTGCTACAAATTCTAGGTAAGCTTTAGGTGGGAATATTCTCGCAAAATCCATGGTTCAAGTTGTGTATGACTCGATCAGCTAGCGCATCAACACCAACTTGGAAGAAAATATCTGGGCCATCAAGGGCACCGAAAAGACAAAAGTTAATTCGGTGGTTTATTTGGTCCTGGCAACAATCGATGGCCGTGGACAGTACTGGTTGGGGCATGCAGGGACGGATCATCATGATTTATGGGTATTAAACTGAATATCTAAAATTTTCAGCGAAAAATTCACTATATATAAAATATAATATATATGTATACTAATAGTTAGATCAAATTTATTCTGTTCATACCTATTGCCATATTTAGAAGTCCAAAATCACCGGCCTATCTCTATAGATGAGCCGAAGAGAAGGATTCTGGACTTCCAAATATAAGCCTTAGGCCCATTTCCCTCTCCCAGGCAGGTATTGAATTTTTGTTATGTTTGTGGGCTATCTGTGTAATTGTTCATGTATGGTCACAGTTCGATGCCCCTGTGTTGCCTTCTTGTGATGTGGAACCTGCTTTATTGTTTGATCAAAATCCAAAGCTAGGTTTGAAGCTACGCCAACAATAACATATTGTCCATGCAATGTACTAGGGTATTATTTAGTGATTACCAGCCCCAGATGATCAGTGACGTCTCTTGTAACTTTGTTGGTGTCCTGCAATTTTAAGTTCCTGCTATAAAGGGCAGAAAGTGTTTCTTCATACTTTGATATAAAAACAGTAGATGTAAATCTATGCTCGCACCTAACAAACTAAATAATAATGAGATTAACTAGGACCATATCTAGGACCATTATTTGTCTCTTTTTTGCATGCCAAGCTAGATTTGATGCTGGCAGCAAATAATTTGCCAATTTGCTTTAGTTATTATGTTCTAACTACGATGGTTATTGAAGGATAATAAATATCAACAGAGAGCTGGAGCAGAACTGCAGAAGGCATTTGCCAAACTCCACTACATCTAGTTTCCTGTGGTTTCTAGTATTCTAACCTGTTTTTCTAGATCCAGCATTTTTAAAGCTATTGTACTTTAATTTTCGTTATTGTGGACATTTATGTTTTCTAGTAAACAATATTTTGTATCTATCTTGAAATTTCTAAGTCTACCACTGAGGGCATGTATAATGTTATGGACAATTGTTGCCTATAATATCCTCTATATCATGTATAGACGGCACTAAAGACAGCTCATACAATAGATTGTCTTTTTGCATATCTCTATAGACAGCTTCTTCATAACACAATGTGTTTTGTTTATCGTGTTACAGTCGACTACTGCTTAGAGATGACCCAATTCTCTATGCTCTCTTTCTCTTTTATATCATCTCGTGTTCTACATGACAAGATTTATAAATAATTGATATTACACCATTGCACATAGCCTCCATCACTAATTCTTTTGTGGGTTGTTTTGTTTGCCTGCTGTTAAGGTTGCCGCAACGCCTAAATTTAGCTCCGGTGGGGTTCAGCAGATTAGGTAAAACTCTTTCGTTGGTCGGCCCTCTTGAGTTCAAAATAGAACTCCACTAAATGGGAGAACATTTTTTAAAGATACGATAGAGGAGCCAAAAAACTAAAAGCCAAATACCTGTTCTTTTGAGCTTTTGACAGACATGAGATTCTCTAAATAGTTTTTTGAACTCAAAACTATATAGATGTTCACATCGATGTCTTAAAAAATACTAACAAAAAACCATCAATCATATCTTAAAAAAATAGAAATCCTTTATTTATTACCGTCTCAAGCTCCCACTTCTCATAAAGCGAGCAAAGTCTTGAGTCTGACAAAATTTTGCAACCAAACCCCCTTAAACTTTATAATTCAAATACTCCACCAATTCCACAGCATATGTCCACCACCCTAGTGCAAACAATAAAAATACACAAAATATAAAAAAATAGTTACATTAAACTATATTTACCTGTACTAAACAAAACAAAAATACTTCAACTAGTATCATCTTCCATAACTATGCATTAATTTCTTCAATAGACAATGTAAAATCTACACTCTTAACTTTGCTAAATGGATATAGTACATTGTGCAAGGTAACGACAGCTCCCAAGAAAGGCACCTCCGAGAAAAATAGTGCATCTATGCTCTCCTTCAGTGAAAAATCACGATTTTGAAGCACATTGAGGATATGATTTGTAACTACTACTGACAGTATTGACTCTTAAAAGAACACTACCAATAGCATTGCTTTTCCATTGAAATGTGAAAACTTTATAGGAAATTCATGTGAAACGAAATGTCCACTGTCAATTGACTTAGGGTGTCTAAGAATTTTCTATAAGAATCCTGTGTCTAAATAGGGTCTTAAAGGATTGTTCTTTTTGGCTACAACTGATAGTTTACAGTTGCGGTCGATGGTTTTTGCTCTTAGAGTGAGTGTTTGTACGAACGGACCGAATGATGATAAACTATTTTGAAAAGATTGTTTTGATAAATCGCTTCAAAAAAAACGATGGAAAATCGTTTTATTTATTTGTCGAGGAAAATTATAAGCTATAAGTCAAAAAAAGATGGTGCTCGGTTGGTCTGAATTTTTGTGGCTTATGTTGTGCTCGGTTGGGCTGAATTTTTGTGGCTTATGGCTGAATTTTCATTGTAGATGGTTGAAATTATACTGTAGCTAATGGCAACTTATTTGGCATAATTAAATTTTAAAAAAGTTAAAAATAGAAAAACAGGTTAGCCCAGCACGTATAATGCAAACGAATACGGAAAAAGAACCGGTAAAAAGCTCAAAAAATCCGAAAAACGAAAAAGATGAAATTTATAAATAGTAAAAAATAAATCAAAATCTAAAAATATAAACCCAAATGAGCAGGAGCGAAAACACTGGAGCGCAGCTTCAGAAACACCGGAGAGCCCAGGACTCGAGATCAGAACGAACCACCAATAAAAGAGGGCTAGCTACGGAAATCTCGCCAATTCAAACCTTGTCGCCCACTTCCATAATTTCCATCTTAGCCGTCAGATGCTCCGTCCAATCGCCAGGGGAAGTTTGAGAAACGGACCAACGTCATGTGGGTCCCACCCGCACTCCCATCTCCCAGAATTGAATCGTTCTCTCCGATTCCCCTTCCGTCCGCTCGAGCCTCCTCTCCAGTCTCCACTCGGCGCTCGCCTCTGCTCCACGCGCTCCAAGCTCTCCATGGCGGGGGGCTCTCCTGCGCCGAGCCAAGCTGGAGCCCCGCCCAACCGCCACAAGCGCAAGGCCCCGGCCTCCGCCGCCGCCGCCGCAGGAGAGGATGAGGCTGAGGAGACAGAGGAGCTGGAGAGGGAGGTGGCCGATCTGGGCCGCCGCATCCTCGAGCACCGCCGTGACGCCGCCGCCCGCCTCCTCGACGCCGCTGTTTCCCGCCTCGCGACCCTCCGCCCGCCCGCCTGCCTGGGTATGCGTTCTTCCGGTTTTGCTCTAGTACTAGGGTTTTCGATTGGTTCGTCCCCTTATTTGGGGTTTATGTAATTTGCGCGTGAATAGGCCGTGCTTGAAGTATGCATGGGGAAATTCCCCTTTTTTATGATTTCTTTTGGATTAATTGTAGATACCAGCGATGCAGTGCATTGTTGCTCGATTTGACCATCAGCTAGTTAGGTCTTGAGGTTAGGGAGAGAAGGGGGAAGGTCCAGGGCTTTCGGATCAACATTGCCACTTTGAAGAAAAAAAAAGTGCGGAAGATTTGGTTTCTTTGGTTTGTACATTGCGACCCAATAATCACAGGAATCGGTGGTTTATAGTATTGGTACTTTATATTTGGGGCTCAATTCTTGAGCGGTGGTTGCCATTTAGCTGACAATATTTGCTAAAACTGTATGTTTATCTTCTTATGATGAGTTATAGTAATCTCAACTTAGTTAGTTACAAAACACATGCTTGGCAATTTTAACGTCTGACCTTACACGATGCATTGTGTTTGCTGCGAGTAAAGGGAATTCGGTAAAGTTTGACCTTACCCAACTCAGTAAAGGGACAATGCGTTGTGTTTGCTGCGAGTTGGGTGATTTAGTCAGTAATTGCTGAGAATTGTTTTTCTTAGGTGCTTAACTGTTAGCCAGGAAAATCTGTCCTTTGAAGTTCAAACCTAGAAAAGTGAACCTTTCTTTTTCCGATTTTCCCCTCCGCAAGTTCAACCAGGCCTCTCCATCACTTCGTCTCATTATGAGAATAATATTTGTGTACTGTTGCTTCTTTTATACTCAGTGTAACAAGTTAACCTCATACTAATTTTATTCCATTCACACAATGCATCACTATGAGTTCAACCTGTTACTTTGCAACCATGGTAAATGAAGTATCACTTAGAATGGCATAGATGTGCAAATAATTTACACAATTTTGGTAGGTCAACAAAGGCTGACACCAATATGGATATTGCAGAGGTTCCAACTGAACCGCAGTCTGACGCTGGAACATCACTTGCCGAAGCTGACCAAGAGAAGCTTGAAATTCTAAAGATCTTCAAATCCAAGACTGAGGCTAACATTGCTGCTATGCCCAAGGTACTGAAGAGAATGAATGAATGTGTTACTCAGATTGAGAAGCTCGAGCAATTGAATGTGAATATACATCCTGTTTTCCAAAGAAAACGGTAGCGGTAATAATGTGCTTTTGTTTGATGCATTACGCATAAGGCTGTGTTCACGCTCACTCTTTAGCAATTGTACCATCTGTACCATGTTGATGTTGAAATAGTTGATTCAGCAGTATTTTGTGAGAGATTGATTACTGACAAGGCAGCCATATTTAGATGTTGGATGTAATATGTTCTCTAGATGTATTTAATCAGAAAGCACTGTGTAGCTGTTTGTCACGGATCCGACTTCTCCAGATTGTCTTATTAAGTTGTTTTGTCTCTGACCATTGTGTGGAATTTATATGTTTTTTGAGTGTGTCATTTACGGAAAGCTACTTGCCTACCTGTAATTGGAACATAGAGGTAGATTCAGCAGTACTCAATGTGAGGCATATTAATTTTTTTGAAAGATTGATTGCTGACAGAGTGTTAGACATGTACAATCAGATTGATTTCGGATGTATTTTGCCCTGTGTACTTGATCGAACCGTATAGTGATCTTAACCTCTTCTCCAGATTGTTCTGATTGTGTGTTGTCCGACACTTACAATATTGCGTGATAACACTTGATTCACAGGAAGGAAGCTGCTTGTAACTGTAATAGTAGCCATATATATCTTCTGAGTATTACACCACCAAATGTCACTTTTTCCGTATCAACAGCTCAAACATGTAATCATACAAGCATTTGTGCTCCAAGAAGGTGCAAACACCGAGCCTGCCTTCTGGCAAAGCTGCAGCACGTTATTGCCATGATGTGAGTTACGACTGAAGAAAAGATGCTAAGTTCTTTCTTATTTTCCCAACCCAATATATATTTCAATATTATAGCAGGCCAGTTCGTATCAAGTTACAGAACCAGCATTTTTCGTGGTATACATACCACATAATATGCTACATTTTGGCTCCAAGTTAACGTCTTACAGGTAGCATTGAAAACGAAATGTCAAATAGCAAAACCGCAAAAAAAAGGAACACAATATAACCCTTTTGCACCTCTCAAAGCTTTGGCCTTGGGGTTTGTCCTGGCGTCTTCGCCCTCCTAATCAGCGCCTCTTGGGTCAGCGACATGACAAGCTGACCATTTAAGATGAGAGTATTGTAACCATTTCGACCACAGCAATAGTAAGCAGCATCACAGTCAAAGCATTGAAACAACGAGCATACCTCTCCTTGCCGGTTGAACATACGTCCGGTAACGAATCCCCTACCACCGTGTGCAGATGGGCTCTCGATCTGTGATTATTAAGGGAAGATGTAGCAATAAGAACCTCATGCAGAAAGTTTATTTTCTGTCAGAATCAATTTAAAGATACTAATCAATAGCTTACCACATACAACAACCAGTCATCAGCTTTCACAGGCTTGTGGAACCAAATACTGCAAAAGAGTAACAAGCAACAGATAGAGCAAACAACTATTTACCGGCGAGACAAATGTGGTAACTAAAATCCCAATATTGAGTGTAGATTGTTGAAACATACGAGTGGTCAAGACTGAGAGAGTATGTCTTCAAACCCTTCTCCCGGTGAGGATTTAGGCTGACGCCTGAATATAGTAGATCCGAAGCATATGCTACAACACATCTGTAATACCATACAATAACTTCATACCTAAATATCTAAAACACAAAAAACAATGTACAGTGATCAAATGACAGACCTATGCAGAGCTGGATCATCTGAAAGTTTTCCTCTAGCTCTGAACCAATAGTTCAAGCTGAAAAAGAATCAGATGCATTATTGAATCAGAACAACATATAGTATGCAGTAGGATAAATCTTGCCTAAAATCAAAATTATAATTCTGGAGGACCTATATTGAACCTTAGAATTTCTATTAAAAAAAATATTTGGGTGCTTTTGTAGTGGAATTTAGTATAAGTGAATCTTAAGACCCACAAAGAAATATCATGGTGAACTAGGCCAAGGTAAAATATGAATGTAGTGCACTGCAATAAAAATATGTGGATATACTAGGTACCTTGGTTTATGTTGAGATGCAGAATCTTCACAGAACCTCATTTCAATGGGCCAAGGTACAAACTTTTTCTTGGCAGCTGAGTTCCTATATTGCCTGCAGATGACTAAACTGTCAAGACTATAACAGGCAGCATGTGATAAAGAGATGAACAAACTCAGATGATAACTGAAACTTAAGAGAGAGAATTTCTAATATTCTAAATGTGCCGTCCAACTTGTTGCACTACCAGAAAGATAGATCCATGTGAAAATTGATACAAATAAATAGTCATGCTTTTTTAACAGCACAACAGAAGTTGCTTCTGAAGGTTAATATTTTAAAAATTAAAACTATTAATCATCTGAGAACAACACTAATTTAGCCGATTATCAAAACATATGCTTAGAAGTCAAGAAAAATTACATTGGAAAGCGTGGATCAGTAAGTCTTCTTTCTCGTATCTCCTCCATATTCAGGAGCTGCATTCGATTACATATTAGTCTCTATACTTTTTTCCATATACATCAAAGGAGAGAGATAAAATCCTTACTTGTTCTGGAGGAGGAACATCAGGCATGATTGCAGCCTGATGCTCAAACCCTAATTCTTCCTTCTGCAACATAATCAATTGAACAGAAGTTAGAACCCATTCCTTCTTCTGCTAACAGACTGATTTCATGAGGATGGTACTTTGCACCCCCCCACATATCTCAACCTAGTAGTATCATTTCTTGTACTTAGGACAAATTTATCCATGGACTGTGACGTATGTACTAATCAAGTTCAAGTTTGGACTAAGGATGGTATTGATCGGTTTCTAATGGATATTGCAAAAAATGTTATGGGTTTAACTTTAAAATACTTAAATCTTTGTATACTATGACGGTTCATATTTGCATTGAGTAGCATAGCATCCTCTGTTAAATCTGACAACAGGTTGGTCAGATAATACAGATTGAACTTTAAAATAAAATAACGAAAGGAACAGCAATGTGATGCAGCATTTTGGAAGGTGGTTAAAACTACCTTTTGACCTACTATCTAACAGATTCTCAACATGAGGAAGGCACATGTTTTCCCAGATTATAACAAAGTTCAGAAGATTGACAATTATCACCGACAGTGTGTTGAATAAAAATTTTAATTCGTCCAAAGAAGATTCCGCTACAATTGTTTACAAAACTATGAGCACCATAAGGATAATCACCTGGAAAGAAGCAATTAAAGTAAATATAACAAGGCCTTTCTGCTTTGCCTCCACTTTTCTGGTGGCAAAGCTGGTTCCATCCCGCGCCCGATGAACTTGATATATTATTGGCACTACAGAGGACAAAGCAAAGATAACCATGAACATGAAACTTTTTTGGATAAAAGGATAATGCACAGCTTACTAAGAAGATTATTACAGGACATGAGATGAATAAGAATAATAATTAGAAGCCAGACTAAAAGCTTCTGCTTAGACCTCCTTGTTATGAACCGATAGGTCATTAGGCTAGTGGTTTTAAAAAATTACATCTGGTTGGCCGAATTGATGTTGAACAAAAAAGAGCATATAAGTTTAAATAACCTTACAATTATTGTCTCCTGCAACAAGAAAAATTGCATGCAAACTGTGCACCACTTTTAGGCAATCAACAGTCTTGGATGCTGCTGCTAGTGCCTGCATGAGGATTAAACAGAATAAAAGGTTAAGGCATGGTGAAAACCTTTGACAATGATGTGGGTGTCCTTTTGTTTTACCCATTTGAGTGTGCAAGTGTTTTTTATTATTATTACTTTTATTTTACCACTATTTTAGGAGTGCAGGGGAGTGAGTTACGATGACCACTGACTAAGCAGTGCATTTTTTTAAAAAAATCAAGCACAGATGATTGAATCAGAATAAGATCCATATAATGTTAAAGAAATATATGTGAACAAAATAATGCAGTGTCCCTATGCAAATGGCACCTTCACAAGATATTTTTTTTTCTTGTGGCATTTGCATCCATGCCATCACAAGAACCGACTCTTTTCCATTTTACATCTTTAGTGAACATCATTTTCAATAGAAGGGATGCCAATACTTTACCTGGATTCCTAGTCTTGTATCCAAAAGAAACCTATAGTGAGTGGTAACGGGGAGACAGATGATTTCAAATGGATCTTATTCTGAATACAAATAAAAACCTACAGGTACTCAAAAGAGACCTATAGTAGGCAGTGGGGGAGTTCACATAGATGAATCAAATGGATCTTAACCTGAATTCAAATGAATTCCTTCAGGTATTCAAAAGGAAACTTTACATGAATTTTTTATCATTTATTTCCATCCAAAAGGCTAATTAGCAACACAGATGATAACTAGGATATCTTCCTTATGTGAACACATCATGCAGTACCAGATCAAATGATAAACATCACCAACAACAATGCAACATAGCATGTCTTGAAGAAAGTTGACTACATTATTAATACGTAAGATGTATATTTGTTGCTGAATTGTTGGTTCTGTGGAGATATTCTTACATGCGACCCACAGGTTTTCCAACAGTTGAGGAAAATTGATTCATAAGCGTGTTTAAAGAAGCTTCCTTTTAAGCATTAACTCGGTGATTCATGTATTTCTACTTAAATGTAAAAAATTGAATATGGCATCAGAGAGGAAAAAGGGAGTGATCAAATACATGTAGTTAGCAGATATAGATGACAGAAAGTAAGAGAGTCGTTGAAACATGCCTGTCCAATCAATTGTCCTCCAAAAACTTGCCTAAAAGTTGGAGCTTCTGGCAAAGTAAATCCACGAAAGATATCAACCTAAAAAACAGACACAAGAATTGTGGTAAGCAAGATCAAGGACTTAATTGCAAATTATTATGACGGTGTGTTTGTCCTTTTAACATGTAAATTAGGAGATGCAAATCTAAGCTACCAAATCTGCTAATATATTTATTTCTTTTAGGTAATGCAAATCAAAGCCCATGACCAATTATGATTTTAAATCAAAGGTAACCCTTCAAAAGGCAATAATCCAGTTCCAGTGTCTGTCCTAACATCCAGTTGATGCACACAAGAGCTGTTAAAATAGTAGGAAAACTATAAAACTAGCATCATATAGGTTACAATATTTGAGGGCTTATAATATCTGATAATCGTTATTCCAGTCCAGTGAGCAAACTGTAATGCAATGCATACCTCTTTAACAAAAGATAAACATCACAGACACCACAATACTGTTATGAATAGTGCTTGCTTTTATCATAAGGCCAATGAGCTAATATATACAAGTACAGGTAAGACATATATGCAGGTAACCACTTATACAATAGGGAAAATATACAGGTGATAATACACATTTAACACCTCCCTCAAATTTATAGTGGATCAACAGTATGAAGTTTGGAAAGATAGAAACTGTGCTGGAATCTGGTCTGTGCTTTTGTGAAGAAGTCTGCCAACTAAAACTCTGAAGGTGCATACTGCAAAGCAACAACTTGGTCCTGCACCTGTGTCCGCATGTAGGAAGCACAACACCAATATACTTTGTAAACTCATATTTCACCGAAGCTTTAATAATACTAATAGCACATGTACTGTCAGACAAAAGAGGAGTTGGTGTAGAAATAGAAACACCAAAATCCTCACGTAACCACTGTAGCCAAGTAACCTCCGCAACCAACAAAGCCATAGCTCGCAACTCAGGCTTAGCACTCGAACGAGAAATTGTTGTTTGCTTCTTAATTTTCCAAGCAATGAGAGAATCACCAAGAAAAACACAATAGGCAGAGAGAGATCGGTGATCAGAGTGATCACTAACCCAGGTGGCATCAGAATATGACTGGAGCTATAAAGAGCTGGAGTGAGGGAAAAAGAGACGAGTGATGGTTCCACGAAGATATCGTAGAACACAAAGATAACTATAGTGTATCTGAGTAGGAGTAGAAACAAACTGACCCAAGATATGCACAGGGTATGAAATGTCAGGACGAGTAACACCAAGATAAACAAGACTCCCGACAAGGATAGATGAGTTGAAACTGTTTGCCAAGTTTACAACCCCTGACAATTTAGAGAAGCATCACTAGATATATACCCTAAAAGACCACGATGAACTAAAGAAGATAGACACGACTCGCAAAGATATTCCAAACGATGATACCATTAAGCAAAAGACGCAATGGAGGATACAACAGAAGCAGATGTGGTGGTAGAGGCGACAAGACTGACAGGGGTAGCGAAAGGAAGATGAAGCCATTCAAGCTATCAGAGACAAAGTGAGTCACCGCGGCGAGGGCTAATACCAACCGGAGTCCCCATGCGTCGATTCTGAACACAACAAGAATCAAAATCGAGAATAACACGACACCATATCAATGAGCTAACCGACAAATATGAGCTGCATGGTTAGTTTGGGAACATGAGAAACAACAGGAATATGAAAAGAGGAATTCGAAAGTGTCTCATCCTGCGAAAGAAAAGAGAGATACCATCTATTGTTTGAACAAGGATCGGAGCAGCTAAAGGACTAATGGAAGTGAGACTGGTGGAATCAGATGTCATATGAAAGGAAGTACCGGAGTCAAGAATCCAAGATGATATACCTAAGGAAGAAGTAAAAGGTAGTCTCTCACTAGAAGATTGTGCAATAGAATCGAACAGTGCAAAAGCAGCTATGCGACGCAGTAGTGTGAGAAGCTCCTGAGTATCAAAAGCACCAGAGCTCCTTTGAGAGGAGGAAGCTCTAGTGTCCTTCGGAGGATGGCCACCACGACGTATCATTCTTCCTGTAGCAGAACTACTCCACATGTCTTTTGTTGCAATAGGTACAGTGGAGGCCCCTCCCAAGAAGAGTAGCTAGAGGCGTAGCGGGTGTAGAAGCTAGAGGAGCTGTCAAAACCGAAGGAAGCAGCAAACCCGCACAACGAAGGTGAATCTTCTTAGTACAAATAACTGCAAGGGTCTCCAACAGAATCACAAGAGGGTGGCAAGCCAGCAACTGAGTATAAGTCTGCTCATACTCAACTTGGAGACGTGTTAAGAAGTAGTAGATGCGCTGAAGCTCCAAATGAAACTGTTGACGCTGACAGCACTGATAAGCGTGGCAAACATCCGGTTACAAAAAATCAATCTAATGCCACACCGCAGACAACTGGGCATAGAACTCGTCTACAGTGGCATCTCCCTGCTGCAACAACTGCTCCTGACGCACAACAACAAGATACAAGAAATCACGACACGACTCGTAACGGTTGCGTAGATGCGTCCACATCATCTGTGTTGAAGCCAACCTTACCACATCTCGAGTGAGATGTACCTCCATGCTAGCAACTAGAATAGCAGAGGCACATGCATCCTCTTCAATCTATGTCTTGTAAGCAACAAACTGAGTATGAAAAGACTCCATGGTATCCTCAAAAGCATCAAATGTCTCCTTACGAGCGTCTTCGGAAGCATCCTTTGGGAGCATGGGCACAACAGGTGTTACAGGGTGAGAAAAACAAGGCAGCTCGCCGGTGAGAATCCCAATGGCGCTAACCACGCATGTGGAGGCATGTGTTAAAACCAATCCTGATAATTGAGGCCATCGAAGATCACCGGGCAGCGAGGAACAGAGACGGTGCCTGATGAGGATGACATTTTTTTCTTTTTTTTATATTCGACCGGTCAGGAAAACAAACCGACGGTCACGACCCGTCACAAACCATCGGTCGGAAAGCAGCCATGGGCGGGAGTCAGGAGTCGGAGGGTCGAGGTGGCGTTGGTGACCTCACGGGCGAAGGCAACCACGAACAAGAGGTGGAGCCGGCGAATCAACAGCGAATTGAGGCAGTGCCGACAACTTGAGATGGCGCCAGCAACCTCACAGGCGAAGACAGCCACGAGCAGGAGGCAGGCACCGATAGATTGAGGCAGTGTCGGGCGACCTCGATGCCCGAGCCAAGGTCCTACGACAGAGGTGGAGGCGGCACTAGACGGTGATGAACCGAGGCGGTGACGGGGAGGATAGCACCGGAAGGCGAAGACCCTAGGCAGCTGGACGACGACGAGCACAATGGAAGCAAAGCCAGGCGACGCAGCGACTAGAGAAGATGAACCGACGGTAGCGGCTTGATGAGAAACCCTAGGTTTGCTTTGATACCATGTTATGAATAGCGCTTGCTTTTATCATGAGACCAATGGACCAATATATATATATGTGTGTGTGTGTCTAAAAGTACAGGTATGGCATATATACAGGTAACCCCTTATACAACAGGGAAAATACACAAGTAATAATACACATCTAACAAATACATCTAGACTTACCTCCAATGGCTCTAAGTGCAAAATCTGTTCCAGCAAAGAATGGTTTTCAGGTGTCTCGTCTGCATTCCAAATTGTCTTTGGTTGCAACAGATGTCCGTATTGATTTGGCAATACAAAGCAGGTCAGCTGCAATACATGACTAACAATAAGCTAAAGCCAAATATCGTATTTGGAAAAGCCATCGGCCAATATCATTACAAAAGGAATTCCTACAGCTAATAAAATGTCAAGTTAAAAAAATAGAAATAGAAAAAATATATAAAAACCTTCGTTACAGCCACAACGTTTACTTGATGAACAGAACTATTGGTCCCTACAAAACAATGCAAAGCTTTATTAGTTTCAGAGAATAATACATGAAATACAAACTGTTTTATGTCTTTTCATACAAAATGTGGACATACCTGATCAAAATAGAAACAGCCAATATCAAAATTAAAGAACATGTAGAGAGAGATCTTACCATAACCAAAGTAGTCATACTTATTTAACACATAATCTGGGCGGTTTGCTTCTTCTGTGTTCGCAGGAGCAGAAACTTCAGCCTGCAAGACAATGAGAATCCTTTCAAGTAACAGGAAATATTACCACTAAGACTATATAAGCAAAATAACTGAGCATAAAGCCAGAAAGCATGATAATGTAAATAAAGCAACATGACAGTAGAATAGTTGGAATATATCATAGAGTTGTAGCAGAAGGGCACAGAGTAACAGGGCCCCAATGGTACTCTGAAAGTATGAAACCCAGATTGAGTCTTCCACCCAAACACCAATGCAAATAATCATTGCTATAAAAATTGATCAGTCGTATTTTTCTTGTACAATTTCCCAGCAACCTAGAAAGAAAAGTATTTTCCTATCAAATTCTGCTTTATATATGCTCTACGATCTGCAATGCTCAAAATGAAGTACCCACCTATTTGAATTGAGTACTGATATATTGTTCCCTTCTAGGGTGATAGCTAGGACTAGGGCCCCGTTGAAGAGTACAGTCAATAAAACATGAAAGTTGAAGATGGATAACAGCCTAATAATTAACTCTGGCAATGAAAAGTATTTCTTTGTGCATTCAAGGCATACATTTCTTTAGCTTTGGCACCTAATTGACGGTTCACATATCACTCAAATACTCACTTCCATAGAGTGGGTAAACATAGGAAACGAGCCCATGAATGAAGTAAGAACTATCTTATTTTATACCTGACCATCCAATATGATGTAAAGGCCATCTACAGGTTCACCTTCGCGAGCAACGTAATCACCAGGTTCTGTAAAGTACCACCATCAAAACCAAATGTACAAATCAGCTTGATTCCACGCCACACTTAATGAATACAAAATCAGCACCATTCTAGAAAGGCGCAACGACACGTATACTGATCAGGCACCGAGGGCCAAACACCATCGAGTCAACGTGTACTACTAGCTAGCATGGGCATTGAACGGCAACACACTATCATGCATTTTCTCTTGACACTTAATTTTTTAGATGTATGCTGACTGGAACAAAGATGCACACTAGAAAATCACACAGTCAGTGAGCTGCACAGAAATCAGGTATGCAATTTGAGGACACAGCGAATTATAAATCTAGAGAAGCCCTAGTAACTAACATAGAGAGCGTCCTTCAGTAGGTTAACAGAGTACTCTTAATCGAAGAGAAAATGTGCGCTGTGTTCGCCGTAACTACCACAACCGATCAATCGATCGATCTAGGGGTGCTACAGTACGGCGGCGGCCTCCACGCTACGTACCGTAGTGCTTGACAAGGACGGCGTCGGCGATCCTGCGGATGGAGGAGCCGGGGAGGCACTGCAGGAGGGGCACCTGCCCCAGGAACTCCGTCACTGCACACCAATGGCAATCACCCCCCAAATTAGCCAGAACCGCTCCTAAATTTGGTAGACTCTGCGCTGCTTTACCTTCTTCGCGATCCATCGGCGGAGGCGGCGGCGGAGGTGGTGGTGTCGGCGGCGCGCGGCGGGGGAGCACCGGGACAACTGCGAGGCAGTTGAGCTTCAAAACTCGGACAAAAAATCTCGAATTTAAAGCGAGGAGATCGGCGGCAGGTCGGGGACTTGTGGGGAGGACGAGACTAGAGGAACACTCCAATTATGTTCCACGTGTCACGTTCGGAGTGGTTGGAGATTTTTTTTTTTTGAGAGGCGAATCGTTGGAGACTTCTTCTTTTTTTCTTTTTTGAGGGGCGAGTGGTTGGAGACTTGGATTGGAACGCTGAGTTCGTGTCGATGGCGTGTGGGCCGACTTGTTAGCGAAACAACACTCGCCCGCGCGGACTCGAGGGTTTTTTTTTTTGCGGATAATAATGGAGGGAATAGTAAAGGGCGTTTAGCATGTGCGCGATATTGGAATCTGATCTCGACGGCCATCTCTGCAACCGTTTGATGCTAGCACTCCCTAGTATAGTTTTCTTTTTCACACGATGATGCGAGTATTTGATTAATCAATCATGTGCTATGGGAGACTAGAACAGTAGACAACATGTCACACGTTTAAGCTTAAAGTATATAACATTAACAAAGTACTATGATTTGTCGTTTTCAAGCATAATACAGTTGTCGTGGTTTGAGTGGAGTATCACGTTTGGATTTCTACACGAATAGAAAATGTCTACAAGCAGAGCGATGCAGCCTAGATCAAATTTTCTCACTAGCCTACACTGTAGCTAACAAGAGACTAGACTGAGCCCTATGCTCTCTAGTGGGCTAGGCCTTGGCTGACTACGCCCTTGTCTTCAAGCTTCTTCGCAAAAAGGAAAAACGAAAAGAAAATATCTTAAGATAAGATTATCACCACAGGCTAATTGTCATTTTAAATGTGACAAGATATAACAATGTTCAAATTATTATTTATCTATAAATGATATTATAACGCTATTACACTTCTTTGGTATACCCCTTATGCGTAAGGGGGAACTTTAGCCAAGTAATTGTAAATCTTTCTACGACCACGCTTTAGTCGTAAGTCTTTTCTACGATCACTTCATAGTCGTAAGTTATCCTGTGACTATGATATAATCATAAGTTATTCTGCGACCACCTTGTAATCGTAGATCCTTCTACGACTAAACCAAACTTTGATCGATCTGTCTACAACAACCCATTACATCGTGGATCCGTCCGACGAGACAGTTAGCACATACATTTATTCTCTGGAATAACTACACATAACTTCTCTTTGATAGTAACCGCCGCACAACGAGTGAGATACCACGTCTCTCTAACAATAGCGCCCATCAGATGGTTATCATCTAAAACGTTAAGGCATCTCTTGATATAGAACAATAGTCACTGCTTCGCAAGCTATATAATGGTTGATGTTAGGAAGGAGGAGAGATCGGACAAACTCGAGGAAGGGTAGAAGTAGAGCAAGACATTCCGTATTACTCGGTTGTAATCAATTCATTGAGCAATAGCTACACATGAGTAGAGTTATTATTCTTCCCGGAGAAGGCTCGAAACTGTATAAAAAAATTCCTATGCCTTTTCTCTATGCGATCGTAGTCAAGTCGCTATGAGAGATCCCCCAAATCCAAATAATCATACATAAGATTGGTATTAAAACATTGACAGTTGGCGCCATCCATGAGGATCTTCTTTGAAACTCTAGTAATTCATCATCGACAAGTTCTCTTCTTTCTGATATCCTCATGGCAAGAAAGTGGAACGAGGAACTTTGGTTCGACCTGGCCAACTACACAGATCTCAACATGGATGCCTGCTACGACTACGAGCAGACCATGCTATCATCCGACGGTGTGGCTTTCTCTAAAGATCCATCGCAAAATCTCAAAGATTGTACCGCAGCCGCAGGTGAGGCTAAGGAGGGATCCTTATCCCCCACAGCGTTACGCTCAACGGAGGAACTAGTTTCTCTAAAGGGCAAGGGTCCATCCGACCATAAGGACTCGCAATATGACAAGGGGCCTCCATCTAAGTGTTCGAGTCCCCTAGTGGTTGTCTGATCAGGCTCAACGAGTCCTAAAATCCCACATTTCGGGACTCCATCGACATCTGGTGGTCGTAAGTCCCCGGTTGTTCCAGCAAGAGCATGGGTGGACTCTGAGTTCGCCCATACTTTCGCAGGGTTCAGCTCCAACAAGAGACAATTATAACCCATAATTCCTCTTCCTGACGGGGTTTACTCTAGGTCACGATACACTCTCGTTGGACGACTCTTCAAGCGAGGGGCCTTCGACGGAAGTGGAGATTATAGACAGGAAGTCTTTGCCCTCCCCACAGATACTGATCGCTCTCCTAGAGGATGGGCTGACAACTCTCTCCATCGATCACACACTACAACCCCTCGTGGTGATGGTGAGGAGGCCTCCAGTGATGAGCCAGGTGAGTACTCTGATGAGCGTGGGGAGAAATTCTTGAAATAATCACTCTCCTTTAAGGCGGTCTCAACCAGCCTCCGATATTGAGGATCTCGAGACCATTCGAAGAAGAAAATTGTCTACCCAGAGGTCTTTGCTTAGGCGCGTCTAGCACCAATATGAAGAAGCTCGAGAGCTTTAACTCATAAATGACCTACTCAAAAATCCAACCCAAGAGCTTACTCAAGCACTGGGCTATGACCACTTCGTTGAAGGGATCACATGAAGACTCCAAAGCATGATAGCAAAACTCCTGCAACCACGCTGACACAACTCCAGGAGTCGAACAGGTATGACTACGTCTAGTAGTTCGCAAAACTCATCTTGTAGATCAACATGATGGTAGGTCATATCGTTTTCCAAATCACAACTCCAGTCAGAGAAGACTTCCTCGAACGTCCCCGGATTGATAAGTTTATAGAGGAGGTGATCGATCACCATTTCGAGCAAGGAATTTGCAATAGCAGTTAAAATATGAGAAATATTGCCCTCGTATAGACGAGACCTATTACAGGTCGAGTCCATTGACTGCCGAGCATCATCAAGTACAGTCGCCTAGAGACGCCAATCATCCATTCCCGTAAAGGAGGTGTCACGACCTTATTACCGGATGTTGGGCGTTTATGTCTGAACTATGAGCAGTGCGCTAGCCACCGTGGTTTTGGCCCCTCGTTATCTACCATGGTCTATTACTGTAGGATGGAGAAGGTCCTTCTTCCTACGGTTCGGAGGGTCGAGTGGTCCTAATTTCAGAGGGTGGGGCATGCATTTTATAGCCCCGGGGGGATGCAGCGTACTTTATGACACAGCGTGGCAACACTCTACCTCGCCAACTTTTTAGATCGACCTAACAACACTGACCTCCTCGACTTTTTAAACCAAAAAGAAAGGATTCTACCAAACAAGATGTGACAACACTTTGCCTTGATAGCGTTTCAGATCGACATGACAACACTATGTCACCTCAACTATTCAGACTGAAAAGACCGAACTCTACAAAGCAGAACATGAAAGGTCCCTACAATGTAAGACGTGGCAACACTCTGCCTCATCAACTTTTCAGATCAAGTACAAAACACTGACCTACTTGGCTTTTCAGACCAAAAAGAAAAGACTCTGCAAAGCAGGATATGACAACACTCTGTAAAGTAAGTCATGGCAACACTCTACCTCGCTACCTTTTAAGATCGACATGACAACACCTTACTTCCTCAAGTTTTCATACCGAAAAGATAGAACTGTGCAAAGCATGATATGATAGTTTCCTGCAAAGTAAGACGTGACAATACTCTACCTTGCCAACTTTTTAGATCCACTTGACAACCCTGACCTTCACAGCTTTTCAGACCAAATAGAAATGGCTTTGCAAAACTAGAGGTGACAACACTCTGCAAAGTAAGACGTGACTACACTCTGTCTTGCCAGTTTTTTATATCGACATAACAACACTATACCTCCTCACCTTTTCAGACAGAAAAGATATGACTCTGCAAAGTAGGACATGACAACTCCACGCAATGTAATACATGACAACATGCTGCCTCATCACCTACTTTTCTGAAAGACAATGCTACACTCTTTCTCCCAGTCTAATCATATGAAATTAACCACACAATGCTAACCTTTTGGCTTATAAAGGGAGGTGAAAGAAATCGGGAGAGAACACTACAAACCCAAATCCAACACTACAACAGAACTTGCTTAACCACATCGGAGTGAACAAAAAGTAGAAGAAACAATGAGATAAGATGATGAAGCAATGAGAGGAGACTCACAAAATAGTAAGGTCTGCTGCGGCCCACGATGAACAAGCAAGAGCTGCTGTGACCCAAACAAAACAGGTGGATCAAGCCATCTCACAACATGGTTTGCTGCTTGGAGCTCATAGGCGGGGTGTCGGCTTGCAACCGCCACACACCTCATCCCAGCAGTATCTGCAGATTCTGTCGTCAAGTTTGAGTTACCAAGTACAAGACAAAACATCAGGCTCAAGACCAAGTTGCTCTGCTGCAACCTCAAAACATCTCGCCCTCGGGTTTCCCTTGGCAGAAATCCTCTGCCGCCACTATAGCGTCAAAATAACCTTGCAGACCAACAGCTTTGATCCCTTCTTCCAGGCTCATTCGTGGACGAGAAGTTGTAATCGCTATTGGAATGTCGAAATCCACAAGGGTGTTCAAGAAGTCAAGAACACCTGGCAGCAGCTGGTAGAATCTACCTCGGAGTGTTTGATATATTACCTCCTTACGTGCTGTCAACCTTTGAACTTCTTCTGGATCTTCCGACCAATTTAGGACTTCTAAGATAGCCTGATCAGTTCTCATTCCCTCAATTTCCTTCAGCACTGCATCCGGAGGAAAAGACTTTGCCTCTTCAAGTGATAACACATACCAAACTCGGGGCTCCAACTCTGGATTGTCATCTTCCACAACAACTCCCTCCCACTCCAAGATCACGCCAAACCGATGGCCAGTCACCATTTCTTTCTTCTGTTGTTTCTTCTTTAAGGCTAGTCTTTTAACCATTTCTGGTGACGCCAACAGCCAGCTAAGGTTTCAGGGAGCCTATAAACCAATTTGTAAAACACATTGCCTTCCTCATGGGCCTGGGGGTTCCTTTTGAGCTCAGTGACATGGGGCTTGAAACGCACCCTCTTCATCCTCATACTTTTAGACACAGACTTCACAATCGAATGCATGTTCAGTGTGGAATTTGAGTTACTTGGCCAGCATGCTCTGTAAAATTTGTGAGTGGCCAGGTGGGAACAGCCAAATAATCTGATGGAAGAGATCATTTCTCCCAAATCCTATATACTTGTACTGAAATTATCAAGTCTTTAAGTCCTTTGCAGCAAGGCCAGTTCAGCGCATGTGTGACAAATCAATTATGGCCTGAGATAAATCAAACTTTGCCTGTGATAAGAACCAAACAAAAAGTATAAGTACAAAATGCACAACTAGATTACAGGGAACACAAGAGTCTACAGCTCTACAAAGCATCAATCTCAAGTGATAAATCCCTGAACATGAACAACTCACCTTCAGTCGGGCTCTACTTCAGTAAGGCGTCCAAAAGTGCAAAGGGGCAATATTTTTTTCCCTTCCATTTTTCCGTTAGCTAGATTGGTTTCTGCATTTGATCTGAACTTTGTTCACATTCTTGAAGTATATGGTTGCTTGGAGACACTTCTCCAAACTGCTAATCACTGTTAGAATTCAAGAAAGAAAACAATGCAGTTATGCGGAACCCAATTTTTGCCAGCATCTGACCATATCAACCACAATATGAACCAAAAGTTAACCTTCAAAAAACTAATTGACGGTGCCTTTTGCTAAAGAGTTCCTTTTTGCATTTTAGAAAAGCTTACTGTAGGTACAAGGAGAAAAGGTCCACTTTAGCATAAAAGGAGGCATAATTGAAACATAACTGCTCAGCCTAAGCAGGTAAAAGGAAACTCCTAAATGGTAATGCTAAGTTCTCCTAGCAAATTGACTTGACATCACACAATGAGCTAGTAATGTAATCAGCTCCAGTTCAGCTCCAAACAGCAAAATGTGAAACATCTATACATATTCTTGCAACACAAACTGCCGTTTCCATATTGGGAGCTCGTTACGAGGAACGAGCTACCGCCTCCATGCCTCCTCTTCCTCAAGCCCATTCTTCTCCGAGCTACCACACGAGCGCCCACCACCTCCTCCCTCACCCCCCCATGGTGGCGTTCTTCTCCGGCGATGCAGCGGCGACCGGCGGCGAGGGGTTAGGTTAGGGAAGGGTGACGCCTGGGGAACGCGGCGGCGAGGGGTCGCGCTATCGCGCTAATGATAGCGCGTTCGTCGCGTCTTTCCATGTTTTCCTCAAGAACACAGAGCAAAACAAGAAAAAAAAAACCGAATGCTTCAATGCTTCATCTTATCACAAGCAAAGGCTACTGTTCGACAAGAATTCAGAAAAAAAGTGAGGGATCTTAGGCCCCGTTTGGCAGAACTCTAGCTCTAAAAAATCTGTAAATTTTCTAGAGCTGGTCATCTGTAGCTCTAGGAAATCCTGAATCTAAAGTTGCAGGCATGTTAAATGTATTTACATGACTCATTTCATTTATATTATATATTAAATAAAAATATTTAAATCACTTTAACTTAGTCAACAAACTACAGATCCAGCATAGATCTCGGAGCTAGAGCTGTGCCAAACGGGGCCACTGACCCGAGGAAGAGGAGGCGATTGCCTCTGTACGGATAGGCAATTCAGCCCGCTCAGCTCGGCTAAAAAATAGTTTATGGGCCGCTTTTTTTTACTAACGTTTATGGCATTTGACTACGGCTTATTGCATTTAGATTATTCGTGTGAGAGATTACAGAGTAACAGAAATTCACATATGGTTTTTACCGATATAAATGAAGTCGATATAGTGTGTACTACAATTAACTAGTAGACTCTATCTTAAAAAGATATTTATTTAAAAGCTAGTTATTAAGAAAACCGGAAAACAGCTTTTAGAAACTAAAAAAATAGGCCCTATAGCTGATGACTTATTTAACTTTTTTTAAATTTAAAAAATTAAAAATAGAAAAAAAATAGCTTAGTCTATCACGAAAAATACAAACGAATACAAGAGAAAACACCGACAAAAAGCTAAAGAAATCAAAAATGGGGAAAACTTAAAATTTAAAAATAATAAACAATAAAACAGAACTCAGAAGCTTAATCCAAATTAAGTGTGGCCATACACACGGTGGCTGCGTCCTATCCTATTGGTCCTAGAGATGGTCCATTCGTGAATATGACACGTGGGACCTGTGGAGTTGCAGGCCACTTGTCAGTTAGACCATATGGAAATGCGGACTGCGAGAGGTTGAGTAATGCTTGGGGCACTTCCCCATGGGCCGCAAGAGGTTGAGTAATGTTTGGGGCACTTCCCAATGGGGCGCGGGCCGCAGCATTGTCTCTTCACTTTCTTCTTTCTTTTTTTCCTCCTCATTTTCTTGGGTGGCATGTGCGTGTTTATCGGCCTATGCAAAGGTGTGTCAAACATATTCCAGTTAATGCGGCCAAATAATTTTATAGACTTTTCTAAAAAATTAATTCTGTGAATATTGTTTTTCACAGGTATATGTAGGAGTATAATTTTCCTCTCTCTCTCTCTCATCTTTAATTCGCCCTCCACTTATTTTTCATCACAGTGACAACAATGTAGACACGACTGATATTATTGTACTATGGATCTTAGAAAAATATTACATACTAGTTAAATATTGAAAACTTTGAAGGGTCAAAATTGGTAGTGTACCTGTACTTGAAACCAAATTATACCCTCTCCATTTTAGAATATTTGGTATTTTTAACTTTTCATGACCGATGATTTTATAGTAACATATCCATAAAATGTTATATTATAGAAGTACAATATTCTTGCGACAAATGTAAAAAATATTATTTTAATATAATTAATCGAAAAATTCTAAATTAGGTTTGACTGGCCTAGGTTAAAAATACTGAGTATGGTAGAAAGGAAAAAAGTACTCCCTTCCTCTAAATTTATAAACCATATTTTAGCATATAGACCAAAAAAAAGTAAAAATGGCTATATTAATCTTAATTATTATTTCTAAGAACTATATTCAATACATGCATACAGATAATAGTAAATAAAGCTATATATTTATTAGGAATATAAAGAGAACATCATATTAATTTTACATTAAAATATAAAATATATCTTATATTTACAAATAAAATTATTTTAAAAAATACGTCTTACAAACTTACGCACGGTGTTAGTATTTAATTTCCTCTAAAAAAAATATAAAATTCTGCGTTCCAAGCTGGGCGGAAGGTTCTAGACAAGCCGCCATAACCAAACAGCCTCTCAATTGCTGAATTTTTTGTACGGATAATCCATTTTTTATTCGAAATTACAGCAATATACCTGTGGGAAATTTTTTTACAAAAATAGGCTCCAGTCGCCCAACTATACTGGAGCCTTTCGCCCAACCGTTGGGCGATTAATTGCAATCGCCCCACCGTTGGGCGACTTTCCTCCAGTCGCCCTCCCATTGGGCGACTTTCATGCAGCCGCCCAATGGTTGGGCGACTGCACTCAGGTCCCCCGTGAATGTTTTAAATTTTATAGTTTTAAACTGGTAAAAAAATTGCTAGAGTTGTAATACAAGTTTATGTTTATTATATGTTGTAGGTGTGTAAAAAATTTTGGAAAATTTTTTAGGAACGATTGACCATAGAACGATCGATACATACGATGCTAAGTGATATACCGATACAGTATAAACAATTAGTCTCAAAAGATACACTAGCAAAGTTTTATATGGCTTATATATACTCATTTGAAAGGTTTTGATGAGATCTACAACTTTTCAGTTGAAGCAAAATCCAAATTCCAAAGGGAAGACCAAGAGAAAAGGCAAAAACAGAAACCAAAAACTTGCGACGCAGGTTTAGGTCCAAAGATGGCCGATTTTCGGGGTCTTGGAGGGCGACTAGCATAAGCAGGTCATTTACTTTGGATCGGACTCGTCGTTAGCTTTCCAACGAGTACAAGAACGTCGAAAACGGACACCGTATGCAAAAGTTATGCCCGTTTTACTGAAGGTGTGTTGGAAACAGACTCGAATTCGGTTCGGCCTCAATTGAAACTGCTATAACTTTTGATCCCGTGGCCGAAATTGCTCAACTTTTTTTTGGAGGCTTTTGGATGTATGAAAAACAGTTGCACCAATTTTCACTATTTTTGGCGAAGGTTTGATGCACTTTCCAAATTTCGGTAAAGATGAACTCTTTTTTCTCTCTCTTTTTTTCTTCGCGTAGAACTCCAGCAAATTTTTTACGAGTTTAAAACTACAAAATTCTCAAATTTTAAAATATTCACGGGGCCTGAGTGCAGTCGCCCAACCATTGAGCGACTGCATGAAAGTCGCCCAATGGGAGGTCGACTGGGGGAAGTCGCCCAACGGTGGGGCGATTGCAATTAATCGTCCAACGGTTGGGAGATTTTCTAGTTGTCGCTGCTGGGTTGGGCGAAAGGCTCCAGTCGCCCAACCATTGGGCGACTGGAGCCTATTTTTGTAAAAAAAAATTCCCACAAATGGATTATCCGTACCAAAAAAAATCCTCGCTCTCCAACAGGCGCCAGTCCAACCAGTGCTCAGCCATTTCCCTCCGCGTAGCCGCGATGGCCTCTCCTGTCACCACCTTCACCCCTCCTTCTCCGCCGCCCGAGCCCACGATCGCCACCGACCCAAAGAAACCACCTCCGTCGCCGCTGCCTTCCGCCGCTGAGTCCGATGCGCCGCCAAAGAAGCGGAAGCTGGAGGAGGTTGGGTTCCAACACTCGCCCTACTACAAGATCAGAGCAGCCGTCGCCAACGTCCGGGGCAGCTTCCTTCAGGTCCCCACTCCAAACCCTAAAATTCTCGAGTGGCATTCAGCCTTAGCTGCAGCAGTAGTTAGCAATCTAGCATGATACTCTTCCCAGTGCAACACGTAGGGATGTTTTTGCTTGACGTAGATCTGGAGGTGCTTCTTGATCAATGCTTTAGGGTAAAATACTGGCAGTAGTATTGTGCTTCCTAGTGGAATTGTGGAAAATTTAGATTGACGACTAAATTGAGAATTTGAGCCAAGGTTCAATGCACTCCTTAGGCGCATGCTCTCTTTCTAGTTGAAATTTATGATACGATGGGGACAAGTACACACATTAGAAAAGAGAAATTAGAGTTCAGGGAAGGTGGTGATGACTACTGAAGTGAGCAGGTTAGGCCACCATTGTTCTCTGGAAGTGTGCATTTTTATTGCTGATATGTGGCACGGCGTTAGAAATTTTACCAATTTGATACCACTCGCATGTTGTTTGCTTGTTAAATGTCATGTGGTTTGTTTTGGTTGAAACAGGAATCTGCTCTAAAACGTATACCTTTGTTATCTTGAAGGTTTGCCAAGGTACTGATTCCCAAAAGAAAGATGCTGCTTTTGAGATCTTGAAAGGTAAATGTTCAATTCATATTGTTGTCAGAAAGTTGCGTGGAACTTAACGGGTGTATTTGCTATGATCATGCTCTCAAATACAGATACTACTATAGTTTGGGATATTGTGTCGAACCATTTTCTACAGACTTCCATCTTTTTTCTTTTATAAAAGCACAGTGCTCTCTTGACATAATAAGATTGCATCAGGTGATTTGACTGTCATTGGCTCTTTGCAGATGTGGAATTGTAGCCCTCAACCCTGTTAACATATATGTAACTGTCGCGATTGGACATTTACTGTTAGACAGTCAGTATTAGAGTTTAATAAGAGTCCAAGTTGTGTGTGAGTCGTGAGTCATACTAGAGTTGGATTGTAACCTTGGCCCTTTAGTGTGGCGGTCCTACGGGACAACACAATTATTCCCAAATTCTACATGGTGTCAGAGCGAATCCATCTCAAACCTTAGCCCAAGCAAAGCCCTCACCTCAGAACCGTTGCCACTTTCATACATCCCATCCATCGCGTCGTCGTCGAGCAGATCTCGTCGCTGTCAGTCCTCAGTCGATTCGCCGGCCGCTGTTGTCCCGTTGCGCATGGTCCTCCGCAACGGTGTCACTCAGGAGTGGACCGCGGCCGGCTGGGTTGTGTGCTGACCCCCGTCCGCCGCCTCCTCTCCTCGGCGCTGCCTCCCCTCCCCAGCGCCTCCTCCCCCCGCCTGCCACCTCTCCCCGGTGCCTCCCCCTCCCCGTCGCCTCCTCCCCCTAACGCCTCCCCGCCGCCTCCTCCCCTCCCAGGTGCCTCCTCCCCTCCCCGCCTTGTCCTCCCAAGTCGCGGCGAATGTCCATAGCGTCCTAGGCGATGCCATAACAAGCATGGTTGGTGTTAGTATGGGTGATTCTGGGTGTTGGAGTTGGTGTTGGTGTTAGTATGGATAACAGAGATGTGTGTAGTGATGGGGTTTTTTGCAATGGTGTTTTTGGTGGAGGAGGTGAGGTGATGAAGGCAAGAGTGTCAGAGGTGTGTCAATGGTAGTAATGAGTTCAATTGTGGTGATGAGCTCGACGATGGTGATGACAAAGCAGGAGCTGGTGATAGCTCTGGTGAAGGTTATGATATAAGCTCCCGATGTAGCGTTATTGGAGATTAGGTTTGGAGACGTGTTGGTAGAAGGCAGAGGTCAATGTGGTCGGGGGTGTGTTAGGAGAGGTGATGGAAGTCGAGGTGGCCGGGGAGGCGAAGGACTTGGTTTTAGTTGAGACTGGGTGATCGCACTTCGAGGTTGCATTCGTGTGGCAGTGTTGGACACAACGTGGGTGGTGTGAATGGCAAGGACAATAGTCTTGGAGGTGGTGTCGATCGTGGCATCAAATGCAGCTTTGGGAAATGTGGATGTGTTGGATCGTAAGGGTCTTCTCACCCCAAAAGCTAGCCAATGAGGTGAGGGACTCCCCCACTTTTAAGTTAGGTCCCTTGCCCTTCCACAACCAATGTGGGACTATTCCAACAATCTCCTCCTTCACATATTGGTGTCCCTCAGCCCTTCACCGCCCCTTCACCGTACACCGACGGTCCCTCAGGGTCCCTTCACCGTACACCGACGGTCCCTCAGGATCATAGTCCATCTGGCATTCACACACTAGTGTCCATTGGGCCAGAGATGTTAAAACCGGGCTCTGATACCACTTGTTGGATCGTAAGGGCCTTCTCACCCCAAAAGCTAGCCAATGAGGTGAGGGACTCCCCAACTTTTAAGTTAGGTCTCTTGCCCTTCCACAACCAATGTGGGACTATTCCAACAGGATGTCATGGTGGTGGTGTTCGCCATGGTGTTGCCAATAGGTTTGATAAATTGTTAGATTCTAGCGAGGGACTTGAGGGTATTGCTTTATGTAACGAGATGGTCATGGTTGTATCTTATGCTCATCTTGAGGGGGGGTATTGAAGAGTTAGTATTAGAGTTTAATAAGAGTCCAAGTGGTGAGTTGTACTAAAGTCGGATTATAACATTGGCACTATAAATAAAGGGTGTGGGGGGTCTTATGAAACAAAACACAATTATTACCAAATTCTACATTTGCAATGTTGCATCACTTTGATACATTGCTGTAACATGTGAACACATTGATTTGTTACATTTCATATCCTTGTATTTGACAAACCCCTACTGCTTTTGTTATGTAATGGATCGCATCAGGCTTCTTAGTACCCAGCATCAGTAGTTATCTGTTACATAATGTATTGTGTCTGGCTTCTTAGTACCCAGCATCAGTAGTTATATGAATTATACATATATACACTATTCACAAAAGAAGTAGCCATTTAAAAAATGTAAACCTAAAGTGCCCCATGTGTTGTTTAGTCTAGAAATATCTCTTGAACAGCTGGGGCTTATTGCTTATATTTGAATGGTCTTTTAAACGTATGGATTCTTGCTCATGCATATGCATGCATTCATTGAAGATAAATAAGTAAGTAGCCTGTCCTCTGCTCATCTTATGCTACAGAGATAGAAGTTCTCGTGGGCTTATCCAAGAAAATGCGGCTTGTTATCTCTGCTGCTGCTGAGCCTGTAAAACCATTGGACAAACCTGCAGCTAGAGCTGCCAAGGACAAGCCTGCAGGAAAAGTCCCATCTGGAGAGAATAACCAAGTTCATCAGATAGGCCAGGCTGCAAGTTTTCTGCGCCATACGGGTGAGAAGGTTCCACTCAAGCCTGTTAGCACGCAGACTGCTGCAAACAGGTTACCAGTGGAGATTCAGCGGGAAGCCAAACCAAGTGAGATACCAAACTATACGAAGCAGCTGGGTGAACGCGTGCAGGGGTCTTATGTCATTGGTGGATCTCCCATTGGCTGGAATTTCCTTATGTGGCCTGGAAGTAAAGCAGTCTACTATGGCTTGACCAAAGCAGAGTGGTTGGCACGTCAAGCTACAAAGTGAAATGTCACTCCTACTCCCTGCAATCTAACCAGTACCGTGCTCTTAGATCTTCAGAGGATAACATAGTTATTTGCTAGTAGCCGCTGTGATATAACTGAATAGTACATGACACTCCAGAAAGATGACTTGGCACCGGAACATAGTGAGGTATAGCAGTATCAGTACGCTTTTTTGAATGCTTTTTGTTGCATCTGCAGGGCAAGCGCTACCAGATATCCAATGATTTGTTGTATTTTAAACTGAACGGGCCAAGTGCTCTTGTTATGATTTGCAGTTCAGTAATGGGTATGCTCATGCTGGCACTGATTTGTGTTCTTGTCTAACCACGTTCGAAGTATCTGAATCCTGACTTCATTTTCTATGCTTTTGATTAACAAGTTCTTTGTTCGATGTTACTGCCTTGTTGGTTTGTATATTCTTTTTCCAGCCTTGGTCAACCTGTGGCAGTGGACCGTCCAGAGTCTTTAAGGCGCACTCGCACAGATGAAAAAGCTATTGAAAACCTCACATTTCACGTTGGAATGCTGTTTCATTACTACTGTTTGAAGGGCTGCATGTATTGTCCACCCACGCACGATTCGCTGCACATACAGGTGAACACTTCGTAATGAGCTGGCTTATAGCTTTGTCAATACTCAATACCAGCGGCCCTGATCAACTCGGCTTTGGCTTCTGGCTTCTGGCTTATTTTTCATTATTCATAAGTTTCGTCTATTTCTGAACTTTTGGCTTTTTGTTGAGCTTTTTTGCCGGTTCTTTTTTCCCGTATTTGTTTGTATTATACGTAATGGGCTAACATATGTTTTTTATTTTTAAATTTTTTTAAATTTAATTATGCTAAATAAGTATCTGTCAGCTACAGTGCTTTTTTCAGCCAGCTACAGTGTTTTCAGCCATAAGCCACAAGCTTTTCAGCCGAACCGATCACCACCGAATATCTTGCGTCGATAGCTCTGCCATCTCGCTGATGAGTGACGATCAGACTGTCAATGGCTGCTTATTACATTTATCTAAATCTATATCTATACTATTAGATAGAGTATGGATAAAAAATAAAATACCTATTTAGATTTAGATGTGAAAAAGGGTAATATTTACTTAACCATCTTTACTCATACCCATTCAAATATAAGGTTAAAAGTGTACTTAGACTACCTATCGGTTTGGACTATACATACTCAGGTATAACTTCATACAAAAACATGTGGGAGTCATTTGTGCATAAGTGTCTGTCAATTTGCACAGAGTAGCTCTCCTACACACATAATTATTTTCAACAAATTTCAGTTGATTTCATAAAACTTGTGGTGTGAACGCGATGTTGAAATTTCAAATACCGAAGTTTTATGAAAATTTTCTATAAAAGCATGTAGGGCTTACGTGTGCGTCTAACCCTGCCAATTTGCATAGAGTAGGTCTCCTACACACAGAATCATCTCTAACAAATTTAGTTTATTTTGGGAAACTTTTATGTTGTAAACGCGAAGTTAAAATTCTAAATACGAAGTTTTACAAAAATTACCTTCATAAGTTTTTTTATTTAACCCCTCATTTTTCTTCTCCTTTACCCATTGGGTTATCTAAATCTATTGAATATACTTTTTTTATTTGAATATAGACAATATTATTTCAAATAGAATATAGGATTGGGTTATCTATACCGGCACCCCTACTGACGATGCCTGAGTAAATCGCAATGCAATGCCTCTGTTAATTGGGATGACCTTACAGGGGAAAATAATCCATACACCTCTGTCTCTGCAGAGGGGGGACGGAACATGTGTGAAATTCCTTTGTTCCATCTCGAGTATTTTGAACGCTGTAAATACTAACTGATCTTACATTTTACTGGAAGGGAGCGAAAGACGCTGCACTATTGCGCTGTCCTTTTTCATGTCAGAGAGAGGGGACCAAGACCAGGGTGCGGCCCAGGTGCTGGGGGCACAGCACTTAGTGCGTGCGGGGGTGCCCCCAGCACCCGCCACGTGTCCCACAAGCCCCAAAATAATTCTAAAAAATTCGAAAAAAATATTTACAAAATCAGAAAATTTGTAAAAAGTACTTTTTAAGTATAAAAAGTATTTTTTTGTAAGTACTTAAATTTTTTTTGATTTATACTATTATTAAAAGGTATTTTTTAAGTACTTAAAAATACTTTTTAATAAAAACATTTTTAAAAAAGTACTTTTTACAAATTTTCTGATTTTGTAAGTATTTTTTTCGAATTTTTTAGAATTATTTTGGGGCTTGTGGGACACGTGGCGGGTGCTGGGGGCACCCCCGCACGCACTAAGTGCTGTGCCCCCAGCACCTGAGCCGCACCCCCAAGACCAAGGCGCATTTTCTTCGTAAGCCGAGGACGTCAGTTTCTTCGTACCTCGCGCAGCGAAGCGCCGATTTAACTGTGCGGCCTTGGACCCCCGGTCCCCTTCTCTCACCCTCCTCGTTGCCTCCATTCCCAGCCCGACGACGCCAAAAGCCTCCCCTACCCACGCCGCTTTGCTCCGGCGACGCCTCCCCGCCGATCTCGCCCGTGCCCGGCGACCACCGCACCGCGGGCCTCCGATCGTCCGCCTCCGCCTCCCAGTGCGCCGCCGACGCAGCAGCCGCCTGCTCCGGCCTCCCCGTCGGCGTCTTCTGATCCAGCCGCGTCGCGCGGCATCTCGTCGGGGGAATCCTAGCCCCGTGCCCGTCGCGGAACGGGGCGTCTCTGCGCCCTGAGGTGAGCCCCCCCTATCCGGCGACGCGAGTTCCGTTGGTTCGATGGTTGCTTTGCCGCCGCGGCGTCCTATTTTCGCGCCGCCGTACCCATCGAAACCCTAGATGGGGGCATACGTTGCTTCGCGTTTCGGGCTGGATTTGAGCGATTAGGTTGTTTGGCTGTGGTCTGGGGCCCTTAACAGAGGGATTTTGGGGTCAATTGTTGCTTGGTTTGATGCGTGTTTGGTCCCAGTTGGATGGTTAATTGGTTCAAGTTCAGCACCTAGTGAAAATTTCTCGGCGAGCTTTGCAAACTTACGAAAGTTAATGGCTTTGATTCAGGGATTGTGAGACTGATACGACGGGATCCTGGAGGAAATGAGGGGCTACGAGTATGAGACCATTGTAAGATTAGTTTTTAACCCCACTTTATTCTGTTTAGTTTCAACCATCTATGATTCGTAGAAGCAGTAAGAATCATAGTTTGCTGGAGATTATGTTATGATCATAAACATGTAAGCTTAATTCATTGAAAGAAAAAGGAAGCTATAGTCATTTCATTTGCGACGATGCTCTTCTTTCTCATTTGTGACAATCATTGTAAAGGGTTATCATCGGGCAATGGAGGATGAGTATGAAGGCGAGTACTATGATCAAGATGAGTATGAGGAGGAAGGCTCGGGTGCTGGGGAGGAGTATGTTGAGGAAGAGGAAGAACCACCAGAGGGGCAGCAGGAATTCCTTGAAATTAGAGAACGATTAAAGGAGCAGATTAGGCGAAGGGCACAGGGTGCTGGTGCTAGCACAGCTGACCGCCCATCTTCCTCACATGATAGAAGACCTCCAACCAAGTACGTGTCTTCGATACACCACTTCTACACTTTCTTGAGCATTTTGTTAGATTTTGCTCCAGGAACTTATTCAATACAGAAAAATTATGTCTTACGAAGAAGGTAGTCGATTTATGATTCCTTTTGACATTACCTCCTATCAGGGCCTTTTGGGATGGTTAAAACCAAACTGAGAAAAAAAATCATTTGTTTGTTACATTTTTTGTTGATAATTTGCCTTGGAACTGTGGAAGTTATCATAGTCAACAGATTGGCCATTATATCCTTTGTTGAAATATTGTTGTCCACTTGAAATTCAATGTTTTACCTTGGTGATTTTAATGTGTTCATGTGGAATCAATTTTCATTTGTGTCCATGTAGGCACCAATCTGTAAGATGGATAAAGGGATGTTCTTTTAAACTCTGCTATCTCTTTTACACTTTATGCAGCTGTTGCCCCCCCCCCCCCCCCCCCCACACACACACACCTTGTTCTCTACCTTGCATCTCCTGCCTTTTACTGTGGCTGTTGCTACTGTTGTATTTGCTGAGTTCATTATGTATGTTATTTGTGTAGTTTTGGCTCTTTCTTTGGGCCATCCAAGCCGGTGATTTCCCAGCGAGTGATTGAAGAAAGAAAATCAATGAAAGAACTACAGAACACAATGTCCAGAGATCGAAGACCTTCCGGAGTATGTAGTACTACATCTTATCCCGATTATCATTGATCCAACATTTAGTAATTGCAGCTAAATATATATGTAGAAGGACATCCCATCATCTTCAAAAGTGCAAGCTAAAACAAATGGACTTCACCAGAAACAGAAGATTGTTAATGAGGTACAAAGGATTTACCTTTACTGGATTGTTTTTATGTTTGCTATATTAAACTTGATCTGGTGTGGTCACAAAATAGCAGCTGCAATTTGCAGGCAAAAAGAAAGGCTGAGGCACTTAAGGATAATCGAGACTATTCATTTCTACTTTCAGATGATGCTGTCATTACATCTTCTCCAAAGGAAAAGTCCGCGGCTAGGTCTTCCTTCGCTCAAAAGTCTGGTGAGTTTGAACTTCCATTGCACGGAACTAGGTCTTCTCTGTTTAGTAGAGAAATGCTGATGGTTGGTTTCTTGCCAGATCACGAATTAACACATTCAGCAGTGAAGAGCAGGGCACCAGCAAGTCAACTTGCCAGATTGTCAAATGGATATGGATTGAAGAACACATCATCCACTCAAAGGCATGGTGAAAGTAAGGTAGATTCCAAGAGAAAGGAGGCTTTTCCAAACAGAGAAAGGGCTGCTTCACTTGACAATGGAAGAATGCATAGTGTTGTTAGAAATGGGTCCAGCCAGGCCACTACAAGCAAAGTTGCAAGTCAAAAGTTTCCGAGCAAGGGCCCTATTGCAAATAAGCCTTCTATGAAGGATTTAAATGATCAATCTCTGAGGAAGAACAATGTAGCTTCAAAACACCTTTTGTCACATAATGAGCGACCGCAATCCTCACATAGTCAGAGGATGCAGTCAGCCTCGCATGACCAGAGACCACATCAATCGGTGCAGAGTCAGAGGCCGCAGCAGTCGTTGCAGAGTCGAAAGCCACAGCAGTCGTCACAGAGTCAGAGGCCACAGCAGTCGTCGCAGAGTCAGAGGCCACAGCAATCGTTGCAGAGACAGAGACCACAGCAATCTTCACAGATTGAGAGATTGCAATCCTCACAAATTGAGAGATTGCAATCCTCACAAAGCCAAAGACCACAGTCACAAAGCTACAGGTTACAGTCGTTGCAAGGGCAAAGGCCTCTTTCCTCGCAAGGTCATTATTATGAGCAAAGAAGAGTTCAGGCAAATGATAGAGTAAAACCAGTAGAAAGGCAGATAAGGCCCCCCTCGAAACCCATGGTAATAGTTCTGTGAAATAATCTCAGTTTTTTCCTTTTTTGTTAAGCCATGTGCATGCATTTTCGTGTGTATGGATGCGATGTCATTTAGTTAGGACTTAGAAATGTTCTTTTCATCTAAATTCATTCTTCATTGTGTGTGTGCCTGTAGCCATCTCGACAAATAGCTTCCAATGGAATTCGTGATGTTCATTCAAATAAAAAGCAACCGACGAAAAGAAGATTTGACGATGAAATTGAAGACGAGGAAGATGCCTTAGCAATGATCAGGAGTATGTTCAGGTATTTTTCTTTATCATCGTGCATAGTCATTGCTGTACAGGCTAGGTTAGTATTTATGAGCATCAAATGTCTGCTGGAGTTGGAATAATTTACTAAACATGGGTCTTGAACTGACTATGCCAAGCATTGTGCTGATTGCAATACCTATTGAAATGTTAGCTTGGGCTTGTGATTATGCATTTTGGTTTAGTGACTTTTTGATAATAAGTCCATTTTTATGAAAATTTTATGATATGAGTTAGTTGTATATGATGTGGTGATAATAGATTACATTTTGAAGAAAATTCTTATAATTCTGTGTTTCCTGTGCAGGTATGATCCTAGTAAATATGCAGGCAGAGATGAGGATGATAGTGACATGGAAGCAGATTTTGCTACTATAGAAAGGGAAGAGAAAAGAAGGTATCTACTTTCTTGCTTTTTACATAATGCACACTTTTCTTCTAGATTTTATTCTATTCTGTCGTAAAACTGTAGAAGGTGAGGAAAAAATAAAGGTCATTAGGGTAATACGAACAATTTCTGGTTATTTCACAGAAAGGTGTGCTCTGAACCCTCATGTCAGTAAGAAAACTCAGTGGCAAAAACAAAATTTACTCCAGATTAGTGGCTTAAACTAATTTTTCCCTTGCTAGTATGGTTAGTTTTAGTGTAACATCCCAAGTATTATCGTATGCTCTGTATACAAGATTTTGCACTGTCTACACACTTGATAAAGATGCATTCTGGCATTGTGATTGAGGACCCATTTTCAGAAAATGGAACTGCATGACTGATATGCGGTCAATTCGCCAGGAATATTAATAGTTTGCATTATTCGTGTCTTCCCTGTCATAGCCTTTTTTGTTGTTTCTTTGTTAGTGCGAGAATTGCAAGGCAGGAAGATGAAGAGCAACTTCGTCTGATTGAGGAAGAAGAGAGACGTGAGCAGGAGAGGAAGAGGCGAAGGATGTCACATGGCCGTTAGCAGCCGAGTAGCTCCAATGTGTGTCATTTCTGGATGTTACGGCTGCAAAGGCCCAGAACGCAAGGCGTGGCCGAATGGACCGTTGTGCTTTGCAGACAACAGCGAGCTGCCAAGCTCTTCTCCCGTTTTTGTGCCGCGGGATTTCTCAAGAGACAAATCAAGAAAAACGGCAGGTGAACAATGCTCACATGTGTGATAGTGACTTTTTGCAGGATGTTAATCGTAGCGCTTCTAGTTCTTCTTGAAGCTGACGTAACCGTGACTGGGCTTCTCCCCGGGGTGTGGTGATACCAACACCACACCTCATCACATTGTTGGGTTGTAGTTGTACATGATTTCTCCTCAGGTAGCTGATTTGTTCTGTGAGACAGTCCTAAAGATGCCAAAGCCAAGTGGCATCCCTGTTGAATTGATTTGGATGTAGCTGTATTGTACTGCTGTAAAAAAACAATGTGTTTCAAATATGTTTTGCGCATCAGGACAGGAAACTGGAGACTAGGGAGACTCAGGAGCGAAAGCTCGTTTGCGTTGGAAGTGCACCAGGTGCCCTCACTCGGATAAATTCGATCCGGACGAGCGTCGTTGGTTGAGCTGTGATCGGTTGGTTTATGGCTGAAAACATTCTAGCTGGCTGAAAAAAGCACTGTAGCTGACAGAGGTTTATTTATCATAATTAAATTTAAAAAAATTTAAAAATAGAAAAAACATATTAGCCCATCACGTATAATGTAAACAAATACGAGGAAAAAAAGAACCGGTAAAAAAACTCAAAAAAAGTCAAAAGTTCAGAAAAAGACGAAATTTATAAATAGTGTAAAAATAAGCTGAAGCCATGTTCAGGTCACTCTCCAACTTCGGCTCGAACATCGTATGAGCTGGCGTGCCATCGATCCTTGTTCAAACTGGTTCCGGACGCCACGTGCTCTATTTTGCCGTGTCGTCCTCCAAATACAAGCGCTAATGCCGGCTATAACAACATAAACGGACAAACAAATTCGGCAACAAACACACGCAAATCCACCCAGTTTGGACGACAACTCGAGCTCCTCGGCCGCGCGACACATCGAAGCGAGAGCTGTTGCCATTCTCTTTCTGCGGCCTCGAGAACGTCGTCACGACTCCCCGACATGGCAGCCGGGGACGAAAAGAAGAGCGGAGGACACGAGAAGACGAGCTAGTTCCCACTGGGTTCCGGCTCCGGCCGACGGACGAGGAGTTCTGTATGACCTCACATGCTAATATAAAATGCTATTACAAAGCATCATCAATAAAATAAATAATAAATAATAAAGGTAACAATAGAAATAGTAAAAAAGTTAAAACTTTAAGAATATTTTATTAAAGAACCAGCGAAAGCTAAAGTAAATGTTTGAAACATACGACCGATCCACTTGTAACCAAATAAAAAATAAATATGCTGAAATAAATAGTGACAAACCACAGTACTGAAAACTCGAGTGCTCCCATCCATACATGTTGCTATCACTCTGCTAACCTTTTATCTGAGAATGGAAAGAGCAAGCGTGATATTTGAATATCTCAGTAAGTACCTAATAGCGGTCGCAAGTAAAGTGTGTAAAGGACAAGTAATACAAGCAAGTAATTGACACAGGTTAAGTGCAATGAAACTAAGTTACCGGAAACACTGATACGGATCGGAGATAGAGATCAAGGAACAGTGGAATTAAAGATAATTATTATTTAGCAAGTTATAGCAATGGCACCAGCAATTACTTTCCACATACCCAATTATACGAGGGTAGTTAGGTACAACACTGTCCTCGACTGTATAACTACAGACGGGGTGTAATATTCTAAGTAACAAAAATCTATGCCCCTCCCGTACATTACCAGGTGGGTGAAAATCTTCCCTATATATGGGTAACCCCAAGCCAGGTACTGTTATATTGTCAACATGTTATATGGTGTGAATTTAAGAGAACTAAAGGAAGGGTAAGATAAAGTTATGATAAGTGAAAGAATTTGCTAAGGTTGGTGTGGAATGATAATATGGTGACAGTGATATAAGAATTATTCTAAAGAGGTATTATAACATAGCTCATACAAGGGTTAGCAACCATCCAAGTTTTATTATGTGATAAGTGATTATTAGTCAGATTAACATGTATTATATACATCAGTCATAACTTACATGCAAAAATCATACGAGTAATGGATCATGATATCAGGAAAAATAAACATAGCAGTCCTAATTTTAAAATAGCAATTAAAAGCATGAATGTTAGTGATATGATAGTAACCAGGCAAGTGTGGATGATATGATAATAACCATGTAAACTTTAGTGATATGATAATAACCATGTAAGCATGAGTGATATGAAAAGAACCAGGCAAGCATGAGTGATATGATAACTGTACTTAATGACAGTGATAACCAATAATCATGAAAGGTGGGAATGTGGAACGGAGAGGTTACGACTGCGAGGTACTTATCTTGAGCATGTTCGGTGGACTCGCTGCACGAAGGAACCGAGGTACGCAATTGTCCGAACGTTCCATCAAAGGTTGTGTGTGAACCTACAGGGTGAAATGGAAGTAAATCAGATACAACCCAGCTAGGATTGACGAGAGACTAGGGGTACAAATGGTACGGGTTAATCCCAACCGATCCGGTACCAAATCCGGTTAGTACCAAATACGGGAATGTCATTTATTATCTGGTACCGAATAGTTGTTGCCGAATATGGTAGCAAAAATGGAAGAGCTAAAATCCGACCGAGTAGCATTGGTAAATGATAAACTAGATATTATCCGACTAGATATTCGATAAACAAGTTAGTACCCCAACCGGACTAGCTCGTTAACCATGTTCCTTAGCTTCACAGAGAGACGAAAAGCTGCACAATAGGGATTAGAACTTGAAAAGTAAAAAGAGGAGAATGATATCTTGTCCTCCTAGATAGGTCGTAGACTTCAAGGTGCTTGCTCCTTGACTTTGCCGTAGCCTTTCGACGTTTTTGTCTCATAGTGCTACCCCCCTTAAATAAATGACGTTTGTCATTATTTATCCATTGTACTCTGGCTATCTTGGTCAACAACAGATTTGAGAAGCACTTCGTGGGTCAAGGGTCTTGTCCTCCACAGAAACAGGTGACTCTGCTCTATGGCTCTCTCCTGGCGGGTGGTCTTCTTCATAGTGATGTTGTTTTCCTTAAATACTTTGAGATCGAAAGTCTTCGCTTCTTCTTGATTGCTCTGGTTTTGGGTCACTTGTTATTCCATTCCTTTGGATCCAATGGGGTTTTCAGCAAAAGGTGAGAGAGAATAGCATGAGGTAAAGATAGAATCGTGGGGATAAGGTAATCCAAACCCATTTTAACTTTAAAAGAGCACATCCAGGGAGCTGGAGTGATACTGAGCCACACAATTTTTTAAAAGCAATCTTTTCCTGTGACTGCGAAATAGGACGCCCGAGGGCAAGAAGACAGTGCACAGGGACCAACGAAAACCTTGCGACAATACAACGTCTACTCGAGAAAGCACACACATGAGGCACAGGGTTCATCTACATAGTCCATTTAGGACAAGACCACCTTATCTTCATGACCAGTTCCGACGATCCTAATCTTAAATTTTGGAGCAGGGGTAAGAGAAAGGTGAATAAAATTTTCTCTTGAAATCCATAGAAGGAAGAGGAAGTATCGGGAGGTGACTAGTACTCATCCTTGTAATTGTTTTGGAAATACGAATCCCTATCCATCAATGTTTTGATTCACTCCCATATGATCTTCATACATAAGGCCTAGAATCCTACGGCCTTGATAATTATAACTTCCATTTTTGTAGATTGTATCTAGACTATCTCCCTTCATTATTTAGTCATAGTTTTATCGTCGTCTGAAACTCCAATCTGCGGGTATCTTTATTCATTCGATCCACCAATCGTACACTTCCTGTTGTGTCTTCTCAATTTCATTAATCCTGCTATGGGTATCTAATCTTCACCTAATCTTTATCTTCCACCATAGATTTATAATTCAATTCTCTTATTTCATTAGGGCCATATAATCCCAATCTCAAACCGATTATTTGCCAACTTGATCAGTTTTTTAATCCAATGAAAGTCTAGTATTCTTTACCTTAGATCTACCGATGATATTTGTAGCGAGACTCCCTAATAATACAGTCTGGTGTTATTAATTTAAATCCTTAATTTGCTTCTCCAGTGATTAACCTAAGTCTTCACTATCCCCAATTTGTTTCATTTTTACATACATCCTCCGAGAGTTGTGTTATTAATCAAATCTATACTCCGGTAGTTGTGATCACATCTTCAACTTCTAAACATTTCAGTTAATCCATCCAGCCATCGTTATCTAATTCTCGCCTAACTCTGTACTTCCAACATAAATTTGTGAATTAAATCTCGTATTTCACTATGTATGTATAATCCCAATCTTCGATTCATTATTGGTAAACTTCTCATCTTTAAAGTCTATTGAAAATCCAATACCCTTACTCTGAACCCACCAATCAAATAATTTTTACTGCATCTCCCAAATTTTTGTCCAATCGGGATCACCAAATTCTTATATGAATCTGAATGTCCACCACATCTTTATAAATCCAATCTCAGGTTCGTCAATTGCCAATTTAATCAGTTTTCCAATCCAACGAAGATCTCGTATTCATTATTTAGATCCCTCGATAACTTTCATATTGTGACATCCTAATAATCTAGTCTGGTGTCATTGATTCAAATTCATAGTTTGCTTCTTCAATGATTAACCTAAATCTTTATTGTCTATCTACTCTTCAATTCTGAATTATAATGATTACTCATCATTATTACTTTTACATTCACCAGTGTCATGTGTATCAGGACTTCCTAATAATCCAAGATGGTATTCAAGATCATAGTTGCTCCTCTAGTAACCGCCTAAATCTTCAGTGACAACCTCCGAATTAATTCATTATCACGAACATCTTCCAGGAATAATGTTAGTAATCAAGCGGTACTCCGATAGCTGTTATCATATCTCCAATTTCTTAAAACTCTATTAATTCATTTGGCAATCGATCCTACCCCTTTTTTTCCATTATTGTAGAAATCTTCCAGGAATTACACAATTTATCAGTGTTGCAATCCTTTAATTAGTTTCATACTTTCTATTTCTCCAGGAATCATTTAATTCATCTGTCTGGTTAATCTATTCATTTAAGCTCCACCAATTCATTTATCCCAAAATTCACACTATTGTTTCCTCCAAGGATAAAACAATTAAGTTTCAAGGGTAAGCATCATGATTCTTGGCCCAAGTGTGTTTTCATAGAACATTTACAAGAGGAGTACTGGATTTTTATCACGTTTTGAACTTCGGGGTAAGGGAGCTTTAGAAGTAAAATGGCTAGGGTAGCATATAGATGAGGGGGAATCGTCTAAGAGAGATGAGAATGAGCATTATAACTTACATTTGTGAAAATAGATATTGAGGAAATAGTTCTAATTATGAACTAACGGCCAGACTAACTAGGTCACGACCTGCAGTCGATATGCTCTGATACCAAACCTGTCAGACCCAGATTTTATAATCCGGAATCTACTGTGTTTAACTGCACTATTCCCTGGATCAGTAGATAGTACACACAGTTACAGTTCTGAATATCAAAGTACATATCATGCGGAAATATAAATATAATAGTAGACTTACTCATGGGCCGATTAGGCCGAAATCAATAAATTGCAGCAGCGGAAGAACGCAGAACACAGGTGGGACCTTCAGGACATGCCCACAGGCAGCCAACTGGAGGTTCGCGACCTTGCCCTTGACATCTTCATCTTCTTTTCCATCTTGTCCAATTTTGCTGCTGAGACGCGGCGATGTGACTCTTGATTCTGAATTTTGTCGCAAAAGCGAGCGTGAGCACTCCGACCCCGTGCTCCGCGAGCCAATACACAGAATGCAAGTAAATAGTATGCATGGCTTAACAAGGAGAGGCTCGGGTTATTTTATTTGCCAAAAATCGCTTTTAGCAGCATTATTACTCTTATATAATCAAAGTGTTGTTACTGTTACCTAACTCTATTCTACAATTGCCAAAATTGACTTAATCCCCAAAAATGCACTTTCTTTATTGACTACTGTCTAAAACTCCAAACAGCAAGGGTCATCATTTATTTAATCCACCGATCATACTTTGTATTTTGAATTACTAATAATCCAATCCTGTCATTACTATCCATCAGCTCCTTCTGAACTCTAATAATTATCTTTCATAACTACTTTCACATCCACCGATATTGTTCGTAATCAATCCTTTTCATCATTGATTCACAATCATAATCCAACATTCTATCACGTTTTCCATTATCTATCACTAGCTAATCCACAAGTGTATCTTCACTGAAAATTCAATTTACCAAGATTAGAATCCACTAAATGTTATGAATTCTTCTCAGAAATTCAATTTATCCCTTTAGTACTTGATCAACTCCTACAAATTCTCTTTTTCGTCAATATCTTCCGAGAATTCACTTTAATCACTAATGTAGTAATCCAGCAAGTTACCTTTGTATGTCCTAATTCTCCAAAATCAATGCGCTATCATATATATCCACCAAGAATATTACTACTCAAGAATTATAATCCAATACTTGTATTATTTCTCCAAATCCTCAACAAATTCAATTAGATCATTTATCTAGTCTATCTATTTAACGGGACTCCACTAATTTATTTCTCTCAGGACACACCCTAGCATTCCCTTTTCATGATCGACATGAATCCACCAATACCTTTATGTATATACTAAAAACATCTATCTCCTTTTCTTACAACCCTGTTTATTCTACCCATATTTTAGGTTATAAGATTAGTAATGCCACTATTTGAAATACAATACGTAAAATTCCCTGAGACCTAGCAGTTTTGGAACAAATCTTAATGCTCAAGGGATATTAACTTGATCTACCATACATATGGCATTACACCATATGCCTGATATTTCCATACATATGGCATCACATCATATGACATCTTTCAGCGTTATAACCGCTTAACTTACCACTGGGACGACACCCAGGACAATTCAAATCAGGACAGTCCTTCGCCCTTCACTTTTCCATTCCCACCCACAAAGCATTTTGAAATAGAACTATATCTGGTTAAGTTCCCATGTCCGCTCTTGACCGTGGGCACGGCTATTCGAATAGTTTTGACTCTGCAGAGTTTGTACACTTTCACCACAAGAGACAATCAACTCATTGCCCCACACGATTCCTTAGTCATGTGGTTGAGCAGACCATCACAGTGACTTTTCAAAGTATCTAGACCCTTTTGTCATCTCACCCCTATGGGAGACTGCCCACTTGCGGTGGGTCCCATATGTTGCACGGGATGTTCCCCACAGCTACTAGCGTACGGGCTCCACTCCCCTCTGCGCTAGCACGACTGGGAAACTTCACCCTCCACTCGGTGTCCCTTTAGGCCTTCCCTTGCCCCTGCATAATTACTTCTCTCCCCCTATTAGTGAGATGAGTCCAGAGTTTTCGATAATCTACTTAGCCAAGTTGTACTTTACAGACTTGTGGTTGTACTGTTTTACACGGGTGACATGACGAGATTCGGTCCTTAGGGTTATCTGGGCGGTCTACCAATAACACACTTTGTGCTTCCACTGCACCACATATTCACACACTCGAATTAGTCCGTCCAGATATTTAAGCATGTTGGGGTTTTTGGGGACATAAAGTAATCATACCAACATATATCAGTCATTCCCACCATGACTGCCCGAATCAATTTCTCATGAGTAAAAGTGATGATTGGGACAATTTCTTGCCCCGGGTTCCTAATCAATGCTAAGCATGGCATATAATTTAGGACTTATTTTCGAAATGTTACTATTATATTTTTGCTAGGGCGACAAGGTTCACATGTTCAGATATTCCAAAGGAGGGGTGATATTATTCAAAGTAAACAATGGGCACGTAACTAGAATATTAAATTAAGCATGTATTTGCATATAAATTAACAGCATGCAATTTGATAATTTAAAACAAGGTAATTTGCAGAAAACATAGGATCAACATGATCAAGGTACGTATTGACTCGCCTGGCACGGTTTACCGCAGTCTTGAGCTCACACAATGCTTTCTCTCGAGCTTCTGGTCTCTATCTTCACTTCGAGCTTTGTCTTGCTGTGTCCACTGAATCTTTATGATTTCCAATTTCTAATTACGCGATGGACAACTGAATCCAAATGAAAGCAAATAACTCAAGAGATCCAAATAAATCCGAATGAACTCAAATTTTGTTTTATTATGAGTTAAGAGGGTGATTTGGGTGATTTGAGGCGATGCTAGGGATAGAGAACGATAACTCGATCTTTTATTAATAGTTTCTTTTTATTATTTCTATATTTATCAAGGAAGTTCCATTAGTTAGATTGGACCTATGAGTTGGTGCATGAGTTTAGCGGAGCATTACTTTGTTGAGTGTTAATATTCAGGGCATATGGTGCCTACATTTAAGTTCTATATTCATTAAATCTTATGCTAGGGTTTAATTTATGGCACCTTATCATTTTTGTCTACACCTCAACTATAACTAGGCTTATCTTTAAACTTTGAATTTATTTACTTGGGCCGAGCTTGCTATTCGGGTTCATATTTTGATATAGCTATTGATAAAATCTACCTACGGAATTGTTTTAATGATGGTAGGATAGATGTTAAAGCATATGTTTCAATTTCATGCAAGGGTGATCTTTATTAAATTTGGGATATTTAATCAAAGTCATAATGCCTTTATCAATGTCTCTAATTAATAATAAATCTTTTAAATAATTATTCAAGCCATATAATTAATCATATATGAGCTAATTCAAAATTTAAATATTAAAATACTCTCAATTACACCCTAGTTAATTAATTTTTTTATTAGATTCTCTAAATTATTCTCAGGTTTTCCTTGGTTTTTATTAATCAAAATGGGTTACAAAAATGGAATAGAAATGTGAGGGAAAAATGTACAGCCAACAGATTCGAACTCAGGACCTGCAGTATAAATTGCTCAGCACACCGCAGCTAACCAACTGAGCATCCACTCGCCTGTGATGGGGAGGAAAAACAAATTAGAAGAAGCAAGCGGGGAGCTGGCTCAGAACAGAGCACCCAGGCGGCCCTCGGCGCTGGCCTTGCCGCCGGCGGCAGAGGCGATGGCTGGAGGTGAGCACTCGAAAAATAGGTTGCTCACGCTCGCCTCCACTCATAGGTAGGGCCTCGCCGGCCAATTTGGCCGAGGCGATGGCCGGCGGCTTACCTGGCGGCGGCGAGGTCGGGGCCGACGGTGGAGATGGCGCCGGAGGGGAAAGGGAAGGGGTTCCGGGTGAGTGTGAGCTAGAGAAGGGCGCGGGGAACCCACCGGAAGCAGCAGCGGGGCAGGAGAGGGGCCGAGGTGGGCCGGCGGCGAGGGCCATGGACGGCACGAGGAGGTCGCAGTGGAGGAGGAGCACGGGCGGCGGAGGGCGCTGGCCGGTGATTGGAGGAGGTTTGGGGCACCGAGAAGTCTCTCCCATCGCAAGTAATCGGAGCGAAATTGGCCGAGAAGGTGGTGGCGGTGGAAATGGCGGCGACGGCCGGCAATGGCGAAAATGAAAATTCCGGTGAGCTCAGACGGTGCTTTTCCAATTAGGCCAGAGGGAAGGTAGAGGGAGAGTGGAGCTATTTCATGGCGCAATTGCTTTAAAGAGTGAGCGACTGGCGCGGCGGGTCGGCGTGGAACCTGGGCAGCGACCGATGCTCGGGTGCGGGAGGAAGGTGGCAAGGGGAGCGGCGCGAAGAAGCCGAAGCTTGTTTATAGCGAGGGAGAGGGCTGCCGTAGCGCCGCTGTAGCAGGCGACCGAGGTACAGCTCGCGGCATGGCGACAGTGACGTGGGCGACGTGCGGTTGTGCGGCGACATGGGCGCGAGCGACGAGACGCCGAGGGCGCGACGACGTGCGGGGGTGGCGTTGCGACGAGGCCGTGGTCCTTCGGGCGTGCGAGGCGCAGAGGGAGACAACGCGCGGCAAAACGGGAGAGGAGACGTGGAGCTTCCTCAGCCAAATCCAAGAACGGAGAGAGGAGAAGAAAGAAAAGGAATGGAGGAAGAGAGGAACGAGAGGAGGAGAGGGGCGCCCGTGCAGGGGGTTCGGTCCAGGCTGTCGGCAGGAAAAGGGGCCGGGCCCGCTGGCAGTGAGGAGGGGTGAGAGGGGAAAGGAGGAGGATGAGTAAAAGGGATGGGTCCACTTGTAATAGAGGGTAGGGGAAAATGAAAGAACAGAGATAGATTTAATCATTTCCTAAACTTTGGATTTTTGATTTTGAACTTTTAATTTGCATTAAAGTTCTACTAATTTTTGGATGACATTTATAATTTTAAGCTTTAATTTAATTTTTTTTAACTATTGAATGAGAGTGTTTATTATTATTATTAATTAGGTTATATGTGTATATATACATATAATTTCACATTCTGTTATTTTGCTGGCTCATTTAACTTTGCTTATTTGTATTTGCTATTTTTTCTTTAACAGGCTCTTTCTTGCTCAATTCATACATTCATATATATATGTTTGTATTTTTATTCATGTACTTTTATTGCTATTTATACCATGATTTCCAAAATGAGATTTGATATCTTAAGTCAAATTTCTCCTCTCCATTTCTGGATCATCTTTTCAGATTCTTGTTTAGGATTTTATCATTTTATGTGCTTTATTTTTCTTCTTTAACTTTTGGAACTCCAATTCAATTTCCAAAGAAAATCCATAAACTCCAAATTCAAATAAAATTCATGGCAAAATAATTCAAAAGCTTGAAAATTTTTAAATTCAAATTTTCAGGATGTTACAGTTAGCAACCATCCAAGTTTTATTACGTGATAAGTGATTATTAGTCAGATTAACATGTATTATATACATCAGTCATAACTTACATGCAAAAATCATACGAGTAATGGATCATGATATCAGGAAAAATAAACATAGCAGTCCTAATTTTAAAATAGCAATTAAAAGCATGAATGTTAGTGATATGATTGTAACCAGGCAAGTGTGGGTGATATGATAATAACCATGTAAGCTTTAGTGATATGATAATAACCATGTAAGCATGAGTGATATGAAAATAACCAGGCAAGCATAAGTGATATGATAACTGTACTTAATGGCAGTGATAACCAATAATCATGAAAGGTGGGAATGTGGAACGGAGAGGTTACGACTGCGAGGTACTTATCTTGAGCATGTTCGGTGGACTCGCTGCACGAAGGAACCGAGGTACGCAATTGTCCGAACGTTCCATCAAAGGTTGTGTGTGAACCTACAGGGTGAAATGGAAGTAAATCAGATACAACCCAGCTAGGATTGACGAGAGACTAGGGGTACAAATGGTACGCGTTAATCCCAACCGATCCGGTACCAAATCCGGTTAGTACCAAATACGGGAATGTCATTTAGTATCTGGTACCGAATAGTTGTTGCCGAATATGGTAGCAAAAATGGAAGAGCTAAAATCCGACCGAGTAGCATTGGTAAATGATAAACTAGATATTATCCGACTAGATATTCAACAAACAAGTTAGTACCCCAACCGGACTAGCCCGTTAGCCATCATTGACACTAACTAGCCTAGATTTTACCCAACTTCTAACCTAACTCCAGAGTCCGGTCACTCTAGCCAGTCGCCACTAATCCTCCCCGCTTATGTTGAACTTGTGTATGAATTTATTGGTTTTCAAACTTATGTATGAATTTATCGCTTTTCAAATTTATGTATGAATTTATCGCTTATATTGAACTTGTGTTGTGTCGGCTATCGTACTTAAGTAACCTAAATGAATTTATTACTTATTGAAGGCTTGGAGTGGATCAGTATATATTCCCTTATGTATGCACATACTATCCGTTTTCGATTTGAAACCATCATGTATCCGTCCCGATGGTACCGCATTTGAAACTCCAAATACTCTGACTTCATATTCGTATCTAGGGATGGCAATCAGGAGCGTCAGGTACAAGTAGTGCTCGCCCATACTTGTACCTACGACCCCGATTTACGCCCATAGGCATACCCGCGAAGGACAACAGGTGAAGAACCTCGCCCTATACCCGTCACCCTCGGGTACCCGTCCCCCGTGGGCATGCCCGTTTACCCGCAAACTGAAAATCACCATTTGAGAGTTGAATTAATGACAAGTACATATAAATAGCAGTTGTTGCTAGGAAATATAATAGCTATCAAAAAATTTATAACAATAAATAGCAATTAGAGATATTGCTATAGTTGCGCCACCAGTCAATCTATATCGTGGGTAAATGGATGGGGTGGGTATGGGTAGAGCTTACCCATACTTGTGCCCATTTACCCGACGGATAGAGTGTTCCCATATTTCCATACCCGTGGGTAAATAAAATATCACATATCTAGCTCCATTAAGGTATTTACCCATGGGTATATGGGTAAATAGACACAATTGCCATCTATTCGTATCTAGTCTTACCGTATCCGACTCCGAATTTGGGGGTAAAAATATGAGTTAGGATATAGTATGAATAATATCAGTTAGAATCCAACCCGATTGCACCCCTACGAGAGACGACAAAAGATTCGCTTGGTCGGAAGAAACGGATTCGCTAGCCCCTTCTGCCATGCGAATTGCTATTCGGCTGAGCGAACCATTCAATCACCTACCCGAACCACATTCCGCTACACACGCTAACAGATCCGTGCGCGAAATGTGATTTGGCCGTGCCCCCTTGCAGGCGAAGCACATTAGCATGGGCAAGGCCACCCATCGCAAACCAGGCACCGCCGCCGCCGGTAGTCGTGACGTCGCCTGCCGGCGCTACGCCTGGCCACCACTCGGGCAAACTGCCTTGGCCATGGCAGCCGCCCAGTCCTGCGCGCCGCCATGGGTCTGCCACGCCAGCTCCCCACCATGCGCCGCTCGACTAGCCGCCATCGTCCTGCGTCGCCTCCCGGTTGCATCCGGCTCTTGCGCCGCCTCCCAGCCTACACCCGGCCCACGCGCTGCCTACCGATCGGCACACAACCACTTACAAATTTCAGCTAAACTCTATCCGGACGGATCACTATCGGACTAGGCGTCAAAACATTTAACTAAACTAGAAAGGCCACGCTGCCCTGCATTCTCCAGCACGACATGTAGGCTAGACGGCCGGGAAAACAGAACGCTCCGCGTGACACCAAAATCCAAAACAGTTGTTGGGCTACACACTCACCTACACCGCGGGCCAAGCCCAGCGTGGTGGGGGACCAGGTCGGGGGATGCCGCGCGTTGGTGCTCACTTGCCCAGAACCAATTAGGCCCTGTGCCCAAGTACGGTAGCTTTAACTAAAACAGCACTTATCTTTTTTTGAGGTATTGAATTAAAAGGAAATAAAGAAAAAAATAAAACATCATTATATCTCTATGGATAATATAAAATAAAAAGGGAAAAAGGCGCATTAAGAAACTAATATGTTCCAAATGTCTTTTGACTTCTAGAAGGTAGAAGCCAGAAACTATTGCTATTTGGAACGAAAATGTGTCCGTCGTGCCGCATTCTCGACGTTGCCCATGTAGTCGTGCGGCTACAGATTTTTTGAAAAATAATATATTTTATTAATATGATAAAATATACCATCATTTAAAAAATCACAGAAATAATTATCTGTTGCTATTTCAATCTGGGACAGAGCTTTTGTTGCCACTTCAAAAAAATGGCAGAAGCTCTGTCGTCAAACCAATAGACAATAGAGTGCCACGTCGGCGCCATGGGTTTTGCCCCTATTTCAATTGGCAACGGAGAGACCCATCATCAATTAAAATGGCGACAAGCTCTACAGCTTCAATCATCATTTCAAATAACGACAGAAGCCCCACATAGCCAACCTCTAAAAAGGCAAAAACAATCGGCTGAAATTCATTTTAATTTGATAAAAAAAAAGAGGGGAGAAGATGACCAGAAGAGAAGGAAAGAAAAGAGAGGAGAAGGGAGCGAGAGAATGATTTGATCTTTGCATCCTAATGGTAACAACATGCATTGCAACAAGCGAGTCTGTAGCCTTTTTAGTTAGAAAAGACAACTTTATGCACCTCCTTTTTTCACGCCGATGTAATAGTACTACCACAGGACTATTGCTAATTGAATTGGCGACAGAGTCAAGCACACTGCCACACAGGAGTCCATGTAGGTCGTCATTTGAATTAGCGATAGAAAATTATTTCTGTAATTTTTTAAGCGATGATATATTTGCATAATATTATAAAATGGATTGTTTTTTTAAAAAAATTATGCGGCTACCCCGCTAGCCAAGGGCACAGCCTACCCCGTCGCTGTAAGAGCATCTCCAACAGTGACTTATGAGCTAGCTCTAAGCATATTATTTCATATTTTAATAGAAGAGAGAGAAAAGCTATCTCTTGATCAAGAGCTAGTCTCATACACACATTCTAAGATTATGTGAGAGTGTCATGTGAGGCTATTTATGTTATGAGCTATGTGCTAAAGTTAGTACTATTGGAGAAGTTGTCTTAGAGCTAGTAACTAGCTCATACTGTTGGAGATGCCCTAAGGATGAACTGCTAGTAGGCAAACTAGAATACTCATACTTTTAGCATTTGGTGGCTTGTCTGCTTATGAACAATAGGGGCATGCATTAGGGCCAAGTGTTCGTAGTTAAGTCGTACACTGGTGCTTGCCTGTCTTAAAAAAAAGGGACTTGCGCACTATGAACCTCGTTTTGTATGCGTCCATAAAACATAGACAAAATTATCGTTAGGTGAATGCACCTAGGCGTGAAATTTTAAAATGTTGAGAACTATCATATGGCAATCTACAGTCATGCAGAACAACGTGTTCTTTTATTGCAGCCAGAGTAGCAGTTGTAACTGTTCTATTAATTATTTTCTGGACTCCATTAGCAGTACATGAATAAAAAAACGAGGGCCCAACCGGGTTCGAACCGGTGACCTCTTGATCTGCAGTCAAATGCTCTACCACTGAGCTATGGACCCTTAAACAACTTGAAGCTACAAAAGCTATTTCATGTTAAAACCAAAGGTCTCCAGACGCCACAAGCGAAGCAACCGTGCAGAGATTCGACAGCCAGTCACCGACTGCAAGCTGCGCGCGTTCGTCCAATCACTCTTTGAGTTGAACGTCCAACGACCGGCACCAGTGGTCAGAGGGTAGCGCTTGAGATTTGCCTTTGATCTGACAAGTGAGTGATCGCGACATTTGCCCAAATGTCGTGTCGTTTTGGGAAGGTAAGTACGTAAGAGGCTAGGAGATTGTCGATTTGTCGTGCGTGAGAAGTTCCGATCGATCGAGTCTCATTCCCCTCCCGGCCTGTCCTCATCTCATCGAGTACGTGTTGTTGATTCTCAATCCAACAAGTAACGATACCCAACTGATCAGGACGTGCCGTTCGATAGCGGGGCAGAGAATATATACGGTTGGGCAGAAAAGTTAAGCAGTATGTATGCATACGTGATACATCAGTATATGCCAGGTGGGATCTTCGCTAGCTGTGAGAAAGAACAAAGCACGGTGAGAGATCTGTTTTTGTAATCTGACGCGGACGGCGGTAGGGCTGGCAAAAAAGTTCAGGCTCGTAGAGGCTTGGCTCGGCTCGTAGATGAAACGAGCCGAGCCGAGCTAACAAAAAAGCTCGGGATCTAAACGAGCCGAGCCCGAGCCAGCTGGCTCGCGAGCCAGCTTGGCTCGGCCCAACCGATGGCCCGAGCGGCAAATGGCGATGCCTCCTGCAGTCCTGCGGTCCTGCCCTCCCCCAATTCTCCTGACTCCCCCGTTCTTTTCTTTCTGCCCGTGTCTCCGTCGCCAGCGCCTCTTCCTCTCCTCCCCTTCTTCCAGCGACACCTCCACGCTTCCTCCGCTTCCTCTCTTTTTCCCACCGCCGCCTCAACGGCTCAACGCCTCCTCATCTTCTTCCCCTGCTCTCGGCTCGCTCTCTCTCTCTCTCTCCTCTTCCGATTCCCCTTCACCCCGGTGCCGCGTCTCGGCTCCTCCGACCCCGATCTGAGCGCCTCCGCCGCCGACTCCCTCTGCGCCTCCTCCTCCGCCGTCGGCTCTCCCCTGCGTCAGCCTCTCCGGCCTCTCGCTGACCCCAGCTCCTCGTGCTACGCCGCCCTGGTCGCCCTCTCCTCGCCGCTCAACTTCACACGGTTGTGGCCGCCGGATTCGGGGCCTAGGACCCAGATCCGGTGCTTCTTCCTCGGATCTACCCCAACTCTTACTGATTTGGTTGCTATTTCTTTTGATTTCTAATGATGTTTATGTTTGGACGCGAGGTTTGGGAAGTGTGTGCCGCCCCGGGTAGTGCGCCGTGGGAGTGCGCCGTGGCCGCCGGCTGTGACTGCGCCGGTGGTAGCACGCCGCCGCCGCCTCCATCTACGGTGAGCTTACTCCTTTCTCCCCTCTTTACCCCCCTTCTTAGCTCTAACTAGCCTGCTCGGTGTGGATCCATAGTGCTTGATGGTTTGATGTTCTAGTTGTATATGTTTGATGTCGATAAATGTATATGGCAAGTGTTCTGGTGGTAGCACGCCACCGTCGCATCCATCTACCGATGTTGGTTCATTGCCCAACCCCCTCGCTCGCCCTCTCCCTTGCCCCTTTTCTCTGTGCCTCCACTGATTTCTCGCCGTCACCGGCGCCGTCGTCCTGCCGGCTGTCTCCTCTGTTACTGGTGATTTGTGGGGTTTACCTTTACTGGTGATTGCGAGAAGGGTTAGAGTTTAGGTCTGGTGGTGGTCGCTTGCTTGCGGTGGGGTGGTCGCCTGGTTGCCGTGCCTTCGTCTTCTTGCCGTCGGTGGTTGTTGGCTCGCGAGCTGGTTCAAGCCGCATCACGAGCCGAGCCGAACCCACAAAAAAGCTTGATATCCTAACTGAGCCGAGTCGAGCCGAGATTCTACCAAGCTTTCACGAGCCGGTCGTTGCCACCCCTAGACGGCGGTGACATTTTCCGTGCCGTAACAGAAGCAGGCGTCACACCGGCCGACGGGGAGGTCCGACAACTCCAAGAGAAATGCCCGTGTGGGAGAAGTACACAGCGGCGTCACGGGACCAAGTAAACAAGGCGGTGCATGCACGCAAAGGTATTCGGCTTTTGTCAGCACTTCGCAGTCATTTTCTCGGAAGGTCCAATGGCGCATAGTCCAGACTCCTGCTTGTCCTTAGCGACTAACAGGCCACTTAGTTTTTTATATACTCCTGGAATAACGTCGTGCGTATATGTGCAGTAAAAGAAAGTCTATCTTGACTCTTGAGTAGCAGGCCATTACATTGGTGCTATCAATCGCACACGCTAGACAGTCGATTGATGCAGATTAACAATATGCCATTCGCTATCGTGAAGGTGATATATTAACTCTTGTAAAAACTCAATTTCCTCAATGAAATTGGGGGCTCTCTTTCGGGAAAAAAAATCGTGCAGGTAATTATGAATGTAGTATAGTGTCTCTTGAGCTGGATGGACATGGACATGACACACAAGAGACTGAATAAACACAGTCCGGGAGTGGAGCGGTTTGCCTGACTCTTCCGAACTCACGCCCGAGAGTGGAGCGGTTTGCCACAAGCCAGTCGATGGGCGGCACATGTCTCTAGTCACACCAACCACATTTAAACACAGTCCACAAGACCAGAAGTATGTGGTCTACAGGATTGGATGTCAGTCCTCTTCCAGGCCGAAAAGATGGAGGGGCCAAAAGGCCTATGCTACATAGTTTTGGCTTGTTCGAGAGGAAGCTTTTTACCATAAGAGACTCCTATTATGGGGATGGTCTCCTACCGTATCCGTTCAGCCTATTGAGCTAAAATATTTAGTGGAGGACATAAAAAGATGTAAATACCCTTATGATAGTACCCTAGGATGGGGTAAAATTATAATAAGATCTTATTGTCATGTATAAATATCTTCTTAGAGGGAACAGTGAAATAAACAGATTCATTTTCACATTTTTCTAATCCCTTCTTATATTATTTGGTCTGTAACTTTAACAAAAACATATCTAAAATGATACGACACGTATGGTAAATACTTGGATAAAATTTTTCTAGCTCCGCCATCAGTAAGAGCAAGTCTTATAATACAGCCTTCAGTTGGCTGTATGGATACTTACAGCCCACTTATCAGCCTACTCATATAGTAGTTACAATCAGCTGAAGGCTGTATGATCTACCCCTTCCTCTCACAAAGTTTCTTGGTTCTTGTGCTTCAGCTGGCTGTAAGCTTACAGCCCACCTCTCTTCTCTCTCCTCCTCTCTCTCCTTTACCTTAGCATACAGCCAGTTTACAGTCTCTTATAATACTTGCTCTAAGTATATTCCCCTAGCTGAAACTGACACAAAGCGTAGGTGCACTGTACTCTACTCCAATCAATTCAGCCGCCGCGTGGAGCCACAATTATCAAATAGTTATGTCAGTATGTGTCCATTGGCTAATGGCCAACCTAGCTGCAGTGGAAGCTGCTCCTGTGTCTGCGACCGACTTGCTCACATGCGTTAGGTAATTCGGCCTGTTTTTTTTCTTTTTGCTTCGATTTTTAGCTTAATTATGGTTTATAATTTTAGATTGTTTATTAGAGAAAGTATAGAGTAATAGAAATTTATGTGTGGTTTTGATTAATATAAATAAAGTTGTTATAGTATGTACTATAATTAACTTGTAGATTTTATCTTTCAAAGATATTATATTTAAAAGTTAATTACTATAGAAAAATTGAAAAATAATGTTTATAAGTTGAAAAAAAGAGGACGTATGGCTCGCTACCGCATAAATGTGCCATAATGCCATTCAGGATCAGTAGTCAACGCTCAGCACCACGGCACGGACAACACACAACTTCATAAGTTCATCTAAAAAACTTATTTTGATTCACTTGTACTTTAATAATCCTTCTTATGTGTAAGTTTTCTTAATCATAATATGTGAAATAGAAGAAAACTCAAATTTTTTAATTGTGCCAACAAGATCTTGAATTCAAGACCTCTTCATTAGGGGCGGAACCAGACCTCGGACTATCTAGACTATAGCCTGAGACCTAGAAACAAAAACCCATGAAGAATTAGTAGAAAAATCACAAAAAAAAAAGTTCAGCTCAAGAACAGCTGGGACTGGCCTATGACTAGTTTCGCCTCTGCTCTTGATCTAATACCATATTAAGTTTCATGAATCAATCAATCCACATAAAAACTTAAGGTAATAAAAAAAAGTAATTTACTTATATTTCTACCGTAACCACCCAATGGAGTCGGTCGACGTCGTGGCAGTGCTGTTCCAGACAGGGCCACCTGAACCAGCTGCTCCACCTCTCGCTGCAAAGCGCATCGCGCGGGCCGTCCGCGCAGGCACCCGTCCGCCAACCTCGCACGCGCGTGCACGGCTAGCACAAGGAGGTGTTCCTCTGCATCCAGTTCCACGGGCTTGGCATCTCCACGTATGTCTCCCTGTCCCCGGACCCCACTACCCCCACGCCCTTCCCCACGCACCTCATGCCCCTGTTCGAGGCCTATACCGCCGGGGCGCGCTGCTCCTTGGCAAACTGTCCACCTCCCACTGCCGCGGCGTCGTCGTGTACGACCGCTTGAACAACGGCGAGGCGTTTGGGCTGCACTGCTTGGCCGTGTCGATGCTCGTTGGGAAAATGGACATCCAGCATCGACTCCTGCGTGACAACACGCCTGGCGCTGGCATCCTGACAAACACATGTCGCGCGCTCGAGGGTGACTTCGTCGACGTTGTTGCCGGGCACCTAGCCACCGATGGCAAGAAGGTCTTCACCATTGGACCGTTAATCACCTTGCCAACCCTAATTCATGTCGCTATTGTTCATTGTCCGATATTTTTTGCTGCCACCTGACCTTTCCCTCGCTCTCTCGCGCCTTCTCGCGCTCTCCCATCTCTGCCACTCAGCAGCTAGCGCCTGACAATCGTACGCCCTCCTTTGACATCTTTTGCCGCAAGTCAGCACCGCCGACCGCAATTCACCGCCACCTCAAATATTTGGCTGTCGCTCCCCCCTTTTGTCTCTCAGCTGACAAACCGCAATCCTTGACCGCCACAACACAGCGCCCAAAATGCCACCGCACCCTGCCGACCTCCCCGCCGCCAAGGGAGAGCCTCCCCGAAGCCTCCCGAGCCAACTCGACAAGACATCGCCTCATGCTACCAACCGCCCTAACTCGTCTATAAAAAGCCCCCAAGCCCCCTCCTTTGAGACGCACTGGTGCTCGGCAAGCCACCCACACCCCCAATTGCTCCGGTGATCCCCACACCGCCGACAATCACCGAAATTCCCCTCGTAAGCCCCAAACTCAAATCCTCGAGTAGAGTCAATTTCATTTCAATTGCTCGCTCCCGTAGCTCCCTCATAACCCAAAGAACGCCATAAAAGTGTCGCCATAGCTAGCCATGCCCCGTAGCTCATCGGTCACCTTCTCTTCCGCCGGCCGAAACCACCCCGCCGTGGCTAGCCAGATAGCGGCCTCCCCAGCCCGAACCACCACCACCCAAGCCTTCCTAAGTGTCGATAGATGGCTAAACAAATGCCAATTTCAAGAGTAATCACCCCTGTAACCCTTTTGCCGTCAAACACCATCTCGAGTTCTTGACCTCGCCGCCGACGAACGCCGCCTCCCCAGTCACCGCCGACCTCAAAAATGGACTCTTTGCACTCCCAGGAACCCGTCCATGGTCTCTGTTTGTGTCGCAATTCCCTGTAGCACCACCGGTCACCGCCGCTCATTTCCCCTGGTCCAGGCTCGCGCACGCGTTCGGAGGAGGAAGATGAACAGTAACCTCCGGTTACTATTCATATGATCTGGCAAACCGAGACCCAAACTGTGAGTGCGTAGTAATGGATTTGGGCGGCCAAACCCACAATGAACGGTAGAAACCCGTAGTGAATAGTAAAATATCCGTTACTGTTCACCCCAAACCCAAAAATACATGTATATATTCATTTCGACCCTTTCAAGCCCGCTGGTCCATTCCCCAGCTGTATTTCGCCTTTTGGACCTAGCTCAATTCTTCGAGCATGGAATTAAATTGTTTTTCTTTGCTTTACGCTAGCACACGACGTTGAAAGTCGACCGATTCAGGAAAGACAAGACCAAGCCAATCCCAAGCAACTGAAAAATACGAAATTGTTGAAGTCAGAAATCCGCAAGGCAAGTCACATGCTTTTGATCATATTGAACCTATATTCCGTTAATTATTTATTTATCAGTATCTTCATTATGTTATTTACGCACTATTATTTTATGTACAAAAGATGTTTAAAATGACATGATATTAGCTAATGTTCTACCACTCGAAAAAGCCCTGTTTAATTTGATGGTCATTTTCACCTTGACAAATCTTAGTAATATTAAAAGTATTATTAATGTAATCATGATAGTTTAGGAACTCAATAATCTTTTACTATTAAGAGTCTTGGTATTTTGCCGATAGAATTTTAAAAGTGAATCTAGAATAAGGAAATATCACACAGAGCCATGAGATGGCTTAAGCCCATGACCTTGTCCTAGGGTGAAAGCTTGGTATGGAATAGAGCGCCGCAGGCACTAAAATATGAATTTGTATGTAGAAGTTGTCTCAGTGAAAATATAAGAACTAGACCCTTATGCTAAGTAATGAACATAGCAACCGCTCAACTACAAGCGTTGACTTGTCAAACTTGGTTTAGTAGCTGCTCAAATTGATTGAATATCTATTATAAGGATATAATATACTATTCCAGGAGAGGGAACAATCGGCGTAAAGAATGTGGTATGAAAACGGTAAAACCATACTTTCACAATGGTAGGCTTCGCTCTGTCAGGCTGCCGTATTCCGTGACAGGGGGTCCATAGTCTATCGGGTAGAGGCTACATAAAAAGATGAGCAGTGAAACAACCTTATTTTCTCAACTCAGTCATGAGGGTTGAGGAATCTTGTGAGTGAAGTTGGCCAGCTCTGCAGAGTCATTTGCAAATAGTATTCGAATACGCCGCGTTTCCGGTATATGAAGCTGTATTTAATGGGTGATTCCAATAGCGAAGAATAAGTAGACTTGGAATTGTTTTGGAAATGTGGAAGTCTGATAATCAAGCTTTGAAACCCCCAAATTCTTTAAGAAGTTTACGCTTTAATATTTTGTGTTTAAAAACAAAGTGTTTATAAACAAAATTGCATCTACATAAAATTCTGAGCAGTTGCAAGGAAAACCTAACGTCCCCAGAAATGGGGGTGTTACATTGTACGTGTCCTCCGGCACAACGTCCTCGCTGCGGGCAGAGCAAGTCACAGAGCTTGCTGCAGCACTGAGTGGCAGCAAGCAACGGTTTATCTGGGTGCTGCGCGACGTGGACCATGCGGATATATTCTCAGAGGCCGGCAAGAGTCGCCACGAGCAGCTGATGTCCGAGTTCACCAAGCACTCTGAGTAGTTCGAAGGGAGGGGCTGGTGATCACTAGGCATGGGCAGATCTGCCATTGTTCAAGGGTGTTCAGCTGAACACCCAAAAGTTTTTATAAAATACCAGGTATATAATAGGTATATTAGATGTATATACTATTAGTTATGTTAAAACTATATTTTTTGCCTGTAAATAAATTTAGCCCGCACTCCCCGTATCTCGCGCGCAGTCCATGTAATACATTAGACCCATTTTTCTTTCCACATCAGCCCTCCTCACGTCTAAAGAGGTAAAGATATAAACAAAATCCTAACATTTGTTCTATTTCTCATCTTGTTACTGTCTGTGTGGGAGGCAGCTTCGGCCTTCAAGTGGCGAGCGGGCGGAGGTGCAGGCTAGAGGCGAGTGACGACTGGCAGACGCGGACGTGGTGCCATGATGTGACGACAATCATGCGTGAGGCGGCGCGTGGTGCAAGGTGAGTGTGTGGCCGCGCGGGCGAGCAGAGAGGTGTCGCAGGCAAGTGGGCAATGGCACAACGAACAGGGAGGTAGGGAGCGGGCGATAGGAAGGGAGTAGCGCGGCAGCCGGGAGAGAGCATGGCATTGGGAAGTGAGTAGCACCTCCAACTTATTGTCACCGTCCTCTCTTCAGATCTAGGTGTGCTCCACCCCACTCTATTTATTTTCTTTCTTGGTCTGTTTTGCTCCATAGAAGCAACATACAATTTTCTCTTAGATGGGTAGTTCTTACTGATGGGTAAATAGCAAAAAAAAAGGGTAAGATCAACAAGATATACAACTCTCATTTATCTCTATAATTTGTTGTTTAATTCATGTAATTATTCTTGTCTTATGTCGCTCATTTCCTCATAAGAAATCATTAATTTCTGTATTTTTATTATATCTACATACATCAACTTGTTTGGGACAAAAGACGTTGTTGTTGTTATATTATATCTACATACACGTATCATTGTATCGGTATTTTTGAGGGGGACGGTATGCTATGGTATCGATGTATTCAAGCAACTTAGCTTCAAAATCCGAACACCCATCTTAAAAATTTTAGATCCGCAACTATCACTAGGTGGGCGCCGCAGCTGGAGATCCTGGCGCACAGCGCCACGGTGGCGTTCATGAGCCACTGCGCCTGGAACTCGACCATGGAGAGCCTGAGCCACGGGAAGCCGATTCTTGCCAGGCCCATGCACTGCGACCAGCCGTGGGACGCGGAGCTCGTGTGCAAATACCTCAAGGGCGGCATCCTCGTGCGGCCCTGGGAGAAGCACAACGAGGTGATAACGGCGAAGGCCATCCAGGAAGTCATCGAGGAGGCCGTGCTCTCTGACAAAACAATGGCAATGCGGCAACGGGCAAGGGTGCTCGGAGAGGCCGTCCGCGCCTCCGTCGCTGACGGCGGCTCATCGCGCATAGACCTAGTGACTTCATTGCTTACATCACAAGGTGATCGACGAATGTCATGTGACCATATGGAAAGATACCCACCCTCTGATGCTTTCAGTTTCAGCAGTTCGATTTTAAATTGGAAATTTCGTCGCAAAAATATTGAATTGTACATAGGGCGCCAAAATCGGCTGCTCACCTGTACACCAAAGAAGCTTCGTCTAACAATTAGATGTGCATGTGGATTAATAATGCACCAGTTTTTTTTAAAAAAAACATGTCAGGTGCATATTGTAATCATGCTTTACATCAATAAAGTTTAAAGCCCCTCGACTTACAAAAGAAAATTGATTTGTTATTTAACAAATTGAACAACTGAAGTACAAAAGAGTAGCGGCATCGATTGGACAGTGTTGTCGCGAATAAACCTAGAAAAAATCTTAAAGAGTTCGAAGGAAAGTCCATCCATGTTGCCCCTTAAAAATCAATGGTCAAATTTGGTTTATAGTAGGCTATACTACAACCCTATCTGAAAGTAGAAGGTACCACAAAAAGTTCTATAGATGTTGTTGCCTGGGGGAAAAAGCACTACCTTGGCATGAGTTAGCTATTTTTATACTATATTCATTCTTTTTACGCGTCATTTTAGAAATTGGTATGATCTCCGATACTTACCTTCGACCGTTACTTTTAAAATTATATGTTAGCAAAAATCATTAAAAATACAATGCAATGAATGTATTTTTGATGATAAATCTATTAATATCATTTCCACATGATAAATCCACATGTTTTTGTATATATTAGAGATCAAAGTCTTAAAATATTGACTATATGTATTATAAAAAGATATAAAAAAGAGCGGAGAGTATAAAAATATCATTTGGAATCTTTGACTCATGCATTAATCTAGATTTGATGAATCTCCTCTGACCTCCCCCTACCAATCATGTAAATTTCCTACTCGCCCAATTATAACCATAAGTCCCTAGCCCGCCCCATTTGACCCCACCAACTGCCGCAATCACCCCAGCAAACCATGGGCCATGGGGTGCCTTCGCCTCACCTAGCAGTGGTCTAATGGTAGTGGTCGCAGCGACGATTGTTCATTCTCACCTACCGGTTTGATCCTTATGATAGATATAGTGCCTTCAATTTATTCTTTTTAGCTTATTTCATTTATGATTTATAATTTTCTTTGAATAAATAAATTATAGACTTCTTCGACATTGTTTTAAAGTAGCTTATTATGATAGTATTTTAGAAGCGGCTTATCAGCTTTTGATTCGTTCGTACTGGCACTTGCACTAGAGGAAAAAACTATAAACCACAGTTATAAGTCATAAACCGTAGTCTAAAAAAATAGACACTTTATTTAATCAAAGTAAATATATACCTCTACGAGGTCATAGAGCGTTCACAAAAAAATTTAATGTGTGTAGTGGGCAATACATGCGGACACATGTGTCGTATGAATATGACGTGTGTTGTGCGCGTGCTACTTTCCTACCTGCAAGCTCCTGTCGACTGACGCTACCGCGTGGAACCCACATGTTGCCAACAACCGAAAATGTTTGCAAAGAAAATTAAAAAATAGTCACAACTTCACAAACAATACAAAAAAAATCAAAATAAAAAAGTTGTAACTAGAAACCGACGCATTTAATCCAGAAGCCACCTAGAACACATGGTTTCTATTTTTTTTGGCTTTTTATCTTTTTTTTATTCTTTTATATTGTTTGTAACGATATAATAGTTTTTTTAAAAATTTAAAAAAAATTAGAAAAAAATTAACAATACATAATTTTCATCAAAAGACACATTCGGCCGTATTCGTGACGCAACGTAAAGCTAGTCAAAGCGGCCTATTATTAATCGCGTGAATGCAACGGCAGCATTGGAAAATCAATGACCGAGCTTTGGTTTCGTCACTGGACGCTGCGCCAAACATCCATATAACCGCCAACTCGGCCCTGATCCACCACACGGACAAGGGTAACGCAGAATGGAAGGGGAGGGGAACCCTGCGGAGTCGGTCGCCATCGTGGCGGTGCCGTTCCCGGCGCAGGGCCACCTCAACCAGCTCCTGCACCTCTCGCTGCAGCTCGCGGCGCGCGGGCTGGACGTGCACTACGCGGCGCCCGCGGCGCACGTCCGCCAGGCTCGAGAGCGCGTGCACGGCTGGGACATGGAGACACTCCTCTCGGTCCAGTTCCACGACCTCGGGATCTGCACGTATGTCTCCCTGCCTCCCGACCCCGCCGCCGACTCGCCCTTCCCCTCCCACCTCATGCCCCTTTGGGAGGCCTACACCGCCGACGCGCGCGCCCCGCTCGCGGCTCTCCTCGACAAGCTGTCTGCTTCTCGTCGCCGCGTCGTCGTGCTGTACGACCTCCTGAATTCCTTCGCCGCCGAGGAGGCGGCGCGCCTGTCCAACGGGGAGGCGTTCGGGTTGCACTGCACTGCCGCGTCGATCATCGTCAGGCAGAGGGACGCCGGGCACCAGCTCCTGCGCGAGAACGGCCTTAACTCCTTCCCCGTTCACGAATGCGTGACCAAGGAGTTCAACGAATACACCAGCGAACGGGCGAAAGTGGCGCAATCGATTTCGTCCGGCGCCGGCATCCTCACCAACACGTGCCGCGCACTAGAGGGTGAGTTCATCGACGTTGTCTCCCAGTACCTTGCCGCGGGCAGCAAGAAGCATTTCTCCATCGGGCCATTAAACCCATTGCTTGACGCGGCTGCGTGGAAGCAGAGCAAGCAGCGGCACGAGTGCCTGGACTGGCTCGACAGGCAGCCGCCGGCATCGGTGCTCTACGTGTCGTTCGGCTCGACGTCCTCTCTCCGAGGGGAGCAAGTCGCCGAGCTTGCCGCGGCACTGCACGGCAGCAAGCAGCGGTTCATCTGGGTGCTGCGCGACGCCGACCGCGGCGACATATTCACGGACTCCGGCGAGAGCCGGCACGCGATGTTTCTGTCCGAGTTCACCAAGCAAACCGCAGGAACAGGGCTGGTGATCACCGGGTGGGCACCGCAGCTGGAGATCCTGGCGCACGGCGCCACGGCGGCGTTCATGAGCCACTGCGGCTGGAACTCGACCGTGGAGAGCATGAGCCACGGGAAGCCGATTCTTGCCTGGCCCATGCACTCCGACCAGCCGTGGGACGCGGAGCTGGTGTGCAAATACCTCAAGGCCGGGCTCCTCGTGAGGCCATGGGAGAAACACAACGAGGTGACACCGGCGGCAACCATACAGGAGGCGATCGAGACGGTGATGGTCACCGAGGAAGGGCGCGTGGTGCAGCAGCGCGCAAAGGCGCTCGGGGAGGCCGTCCGCGCGTCCGCGGCTGTAGGCGGGTCGTCGCGCAAGGACCTAGATGACTTCATTGCTCACATCACAAGGTGATTGAAGAACGCTGTGTCAAAAACGTCTCGTAAACTTTGAGCAGTTTGACTTGAATTTGAATTGCACAAGTTTGAGGGAAACTCCGGGTTGTATCAAACAAACATGAGGTTCCAGTTTCTGGTGAACGTATAGTACTTGATGGCGAGTGAGCGTGATTATACAGCGTTCATATCCCAGGAGGCCAGTTGTGAAGTATGGTGCAGTGGTGCTACAGTACCACGAATCATTGCACAATCGGTTGATCCGAAAGGAACCGTCCATACTGGGATAGACATGTTTAAAAAGTATTATAGCTTTCCCCCCATGTAGCAATAATTCTGCAGCAGTCCTTTCGAAATGTTGAATGTTTGACCAAATGGTCCGGTTGCAAGGATGCTTCGTAGTTCAGACTTCAGCATTAGAAATTAGAATGGTAGGCACGTGAAGGCGTCACGAGGGTGCCTGGTAGTGGTCGCTGCGGTGGACCACGCACCACTCCTTCCATTCTCAATCACTTGGTGCGCACACACAGCAGGGACGCACCCAGTCCCCACTATGCATTGCTTGTTTCCGGAGCATGTACCTTGTCGCCATCTCCCCCCAGCGTGGTCCAGAGTAGAACGGATCGAATGCGGACGAAAAATGTCTCTGTTATTTGTTTTCATATTTTTTCAGATACGAATACGAATATGAATAACTTGGATACAAATACGAATAATATCGAATACATCTATAGAGCGAATATGAATCGAAACGAATACGTTCACGAATATTTATCGGAACATGAAAACTCCTTAAACTATGCATCCAAATCAATGAAAACACATAAATAGTTTATCTTATCAAAACATTAATGAAATCTAAACAAGCATAAGTATTTTTATCCACAATAGTCATACCATTGTACAGATTTTAAATCTTCAAATGGTAGCTAATTTGTTTTTCTAAAGTCCTAAATAATTCTTAATTGATTTATACCATTTACATGTGACTAATAAATTAATTAAGAATTTAAATTTGCATCAAAATGATTTAAATGGCAGTACATCAATTTAATCGGTACAAATTTTAATCTACCTACAATACTAAATTTATTTTTAATAAACATATATATTTGCTAGTGGTATTTGCAATTTAATATGACTAGGGAACCTAATGCTTAATGGTAATGGAGGCTTATGGCTTGGTTGGGCTAGTGGGCTCGTGGTAGGGGAGATGAGAGAGGCTAGCTTGAGCTGGGCAATGTTGGGTTGAAATCTCGGATATCCGATTTCGTATTATCCAGATAATCCGTATTCATATTCGTATTCGTCGGATATCAGGCCTATTGTATTCGTATTCATTTGCAACAAAAAAAATTCGTATTTGTTTTCGATCCGAGAATTATCCGAAGAAAATTCGATCTGACACAATCCGTATTCGTTTTCATCCTGATCAGTCGAAAACTATCATTTCTGTTTTCACCCCTAGTCCAGAGGCGCGAATGGGGTCCAAGGCAGAGTCCAGGGGACATCCGCGTGGACGGGATCCGAGGCAGAGTCTGGATGGTCTCCACATAGACTAGGCCTGAAAGCAGAGTCCAGAGGGCCTCCGTGTGGATAGGGCCTGGGGCACAGTCCGGAGGGGTCAGAAGGACCTCCGCATAGACGGCATAGACCCACCTAGTGACCTTCTATGTCTTTATTTTTCTAGGTGGCATGGTTTCTCACTCAAATCCCCATGATCAACGTTAACTGTCGTCGATACGAGATCGGACAATAAACTTGTAAGCACCTCTGGTCGAATTCGAGGATCACCAAGGATGCGAAGAGACTCATGAGAATCACACATGAATAGATGAACAAGTGTATTACATATGGATATCTAGGGTTACAAAATTCTCCCCCACTCCACTTACAAGGGATCCTATTTATATAGTGAGAGGATGCGAGTGAAGTTACAAGTTTACCCTCAGGGCCTAGCTTACTCCTAAGGGTAGTTTCGTTCTTCGTACCATGTGGGTCCCGCCGCATCCGAGGGACTATAGAGGCCAGCCTGTGGACCTCGCTCAAGGTTGGCTTTCGAACTTTACATTGGGTTGGCTCCCGGACCTCATCCGAGTTAGTCTGCGGACCTCGTCTAGGGTTAGATCTTGTTTGAGGTTGGTCCATGGACCTCGTCCTAGGTTGGTCCACGGAGCTCGTCTGAAGTGGATTCCCCGATGTGTGTCGTCACGCTGAAGTTTCATAGGGCTACGGTAGCGTGGGGACCTTCCCTCAACAGTTACTTTAAATTGTTTTTGCTTGGTCATTTTGAGATAGTTTCACGAAAAGGCTCATATCTGCATTTGATGACTTGGATCAATAGTTACGGTGACTTGGCCAACGACACAATGAGCTCCGATGATGACTTCGTCGATGTCTTAGCGCGACGAAGACTCTGATGGGATCGTAAGAAAGAGGGGAGGTTAAGAGTGTGGCCAATTGGAGGGGAAAGAAGAACTATGAAGACGAATTTGAGCGGAGTACGACGTGGTTCTAAATTGGGGCTGCACTCCGGCCGGGCATGGGAACGATACTGCGATGGTCTTAGGGTGGAAGGGAGAGGGAGAAGGAGGGCTAGGCGCTACTGCGACGATGGCTTTATGCCATGGGCGATGAGGATGGCGAGAAAGGAGGCGAGCGACGATGTGGTCCTTGGTCTTCTCCTCCGTGTAACATGCATGGGCATGAGATAGCGAGGGAGCGTGGTTTGGGTGACATGGTGAAAGATCAAGCTCCGTTTAAGTTGGTTTTGGTGTTAATGACAAATGTCATTATGAGATTTTGATGTTAATGACAAATATTTTTATAATGTTTTGGTGATAATGACAAATGTATATATGAGACTAATATGTTTGTTCAAGTATATTATAGTTTAGTCTCATTTGGATGAAAAGGTGAAATGAAAGAGGTATGCATTCAAAATCACTTTCTCATATGCTAATGCATTCCTTAGATCCAAAATATAGATTGAACTCCTCAAATAGTTGAAATGAATATGTGCATATGTTTTTCTTCATATAGATTTGTATGCACACATTTAGGGGGAGCTCTCTCTATGTATTGGAGTTTCACTAGTATTGATCCATGTTTCCTTTTAGAAATACATTGGGATCAAACTAGGATCATGCATTCATCAAAAATCAATTTCAAAACAAAGTTTGTGCTCTGTCTGGACGAGCGGTAGTACCGCAGTTTTGAACGTCGGAACTACCGGAGAGCGGTAGTTCCGCGCCCAGAAGCGGTAGTACCGGGGAGCGGAAGATCCGGTTTTCGAGCGGATCCTTCTTTCCAGAGAGCACCCTCCGGATGCATTTGAGTTTTCGCGGGATCGGAAGTACCGGCGATTTGAACGCCGGAACTACCGCAGGTTGCGGTAGTACCGCAGTATAGAGCGGTACTTCCGGAGTCCGGAAGCTCCGGAGGTAGAGCGGAACCTTTTTTCCAGAGAGCGCCAAGTTTGGTTCTGGCTCAAGCGGAACTACCGCGCCGACTTTGCGGAACTACCGTAGAGCGGTAGTACCGGAAGTTACAACGGCGGTAGTACCGCACTTTGAATTCAAATGTTTTTATATTCAATTTATTATCTCATTATCTGTTGAGATTGTCACCAATTACCAAAAGGGAAATATTGAGAATCTAGTCCCTCCATTATGAGTTAATGGTGAGTTTTGGTAATTGATGACAATTGTTTTGTGGACTAACATTTTTCATGAGTTGGATGAATAGGTTATGTTTCACAAATGAGTATGACTTGGGATGACTTCATGGGTTGAAGATCATCAAGTCAAGATCAAGAAGAAGATAGCTTCATGAGTTGAAGGCAATCAAAGAAGAAGAAGATGTGTCATGAGTTGATGCATAATGATCATGTGTTGATCAAGTCAAGGAAGACCATCATGTGCTGATGGAGTTGATGAAAAGGATGCATCATGAGTTGATGCATATCGAGATGATGACCCAAGGCAAAGGTATGACTAGCTAGGGCTAAGGATATGTTCCTAGTCTTTTACCGGTCTTGGTGTTTGGTTGAAAGACCGGATTGCTAGTATAGGTTGCCGTACTATTAAGAGGGGTCATGTCTAGTAGTTTGAGTCTCATCATGTGTTGATAGCTCAACCTCACTTGCTCTAGCTCATCTTGGCATGAGGCTTGCATTTGCGAATGTGTTTTGCAAATGGTTGAAGCTCATGTGGCAAATCCTTGTAACATGTGACTATACTTTGCAAATGTGTTTTGCAAAAGGTTGAAGTCCATGTACCTATTCCTTGTGACATGATCTAAGTTTGCAAACGTGTTTTGCAAAAGTTGTAGATCATGTATAATCCCTTGGCATGGTCTAAGATTGTTTATTGCTATTTCCTTTGGACATTAGACCATGAGAGTGACTCTTTTGGATCTCTTTTGATTTCTGCATTGATCTAATGTGTTTGAGATCATGCAAATAGATGGGTTGTGTAGCCCTTTGAATAAGCTTTCCATAGAGTCCAAGATCACTCAATTCCGACATCGGAGTCAAAAGTTATGACCGTTTTTCTGAGTACTGCCTGTGCTGAAGCGGAAGTACCGCGCCGACTTCCCGGTACTACCGCAGAACGGTAGTACCGCATTTTATAACTGCGGTAGTACCGCAAATGGCTGACTAACGGCTATTTTTCTAGCCGTTATGGTGGGGAGCGGTAGTACCGGTACTGTAGCAGCGGTAGTACCGCAAAATCCTGTTTTTGACTCCAACGGCTAGTTTTGAGGTGTGGGCTATAAATACTCCATTGTGGCCGGTTGGGGTAAGGTCCAAGGGACTCCATTTCACTCTTTTGAGCTAGTGTGAGGCTCTCCACTCAATTGTGCATGTGTTGCACTTTGTGAGAGAGGAGAGGTGATCTAGAGTGCATGTGTTGCATCTAGAGGAGGACTTTGTGTCCGGATTGAGCTTGTGCATTCGTTGCACGTGGTGAGAGTCAAGTGAGAGACTTGACTTGTTACTCTTGGAGTTTGCCGACTCCTAGACGGCGTGGGAGGCGTCGTGACCGGTGATCTTCTCAAAGAAGCTTGTGAGAAGACCCAGTGTGTGTGAAGGTTGGAGCTCACCTACCCGGAGCGGGGAAGAGCTACCACTAGTGGATTTGAGGTAGAAGGCTTAATTCGTGGAGCCGGTCCAATTCGTTTGGGCTAACCTCAACGTGGACTAGGGGAGACCGGCAAGTCTCCGAACACCACGGTAAAAAGAGAACGTGTCATTTGTGGTTTGCTTTCTTGTGCTCTTTTTACATTCAAGCAATTTACTTACTTAGCATTATTTTGATTGCTTGTAAACCTAGGATTGCAAACCTTGACCTAAGTAGAATTGTTGGTGCACTTAGGCGAATTTATTTGTTGTAGGCGCTGTTTGAGCTAAACCAAATTGTTTTTAGCTTCCGCATTATATACTTGGTTTAGGCAAATAGAAAAGGTCTTGAATTGCTAATATTAATTTGAAGAAAATTTTTAGACCGCCTATTCACCCCCCCTCTAGTCGGCCTCCTCGATCTTACACATGGTGACCACGCATGGCGACAGCGTGGGCGGCTTAAGCAGTGAGAGAAGGAAGTGGTGGCGCGTGGCTGGCAAGGTGGTAGAGGTAACAAAATAACAACGGTGTCAGGACTGGCTGGGCAAGTGGGAGCAGTGGGGAGTTGGTCTGGGAGGAGGAGATGACCTGGGAGGGCAGGCTAATCGATCGAAAGGAAGGGAAGAAAAAGAAGATGGGTTGCGGCCTAGAAAAGAAAGGAGGAACAAAGAAGAGAAAGGTGGTTATGGGCTGGGCTAGAAATGGCCCAATAGAGGGATGAAAGACTTTGAGGAATTTTGGGATTTTTGATGATTTTTTAGGAACTTTAGTAAAAGAAGATATGGTTTTCAGCTTACGAAAACACACACGGAACCAAAAAAAGTACAATAAATAACTCGTGAGATTTGCAAAAAGAATCATTTATTTTTGGAATTTTTTGAGTTGTCAAAGAGAGTGACGAGGAAATGCAGATCTGAACATCGATGCTACTACATGTGCATCCAAATCCTACATCTCCACTGAACACAAATCTCAAAGCACCCCTTCGACCCAAACTTCTTATCACCCACACCACACCACCCGATCGATCCCCGTCCCACATCCTCTTTCTTCCCCGTTGTCGCCGCCGCAAAGAGAGATACTGGCCAGGTTCTTTTAGACTTAAAGTTGGTTTATGTTTGTACTATCTACAGTAAATAACTTTTAAACGGTGCGTTTTTTAAGACGGTGTCAATAGAAAAATTATAGTAAAAAGTGTACTAGGTTCAACTGTACTGACTAAAATCATATATAACTATTTTTTTCTGTATACTATTTTTTATAAACAATCAAAATTTAAATATTTAAATTATAAATCATCAGTAATGAACCCTCCTTTTGCTCTCTGTCTCAACCCGCGCGCGCGCGCGCGAGAGAAAGGCGGTCGTAGCAGTCTTGAATCGATGGTGAGCCAGCGTCAGCGTCTCTCGCGGAAGCGCTTCCGCGAGGCGAATCCGACCTCTTCCCACCCAAACTAGGCCCTCCCGCCGACGGCACCAAGAAGAAGAGCAAGAAGAAGAGCATGTTCAAGAAGGCGAAGAAGGCAGGCCGCGCGGGTAGGTCGAAGCACCCGCTGCGGGTTCCCGGGATGCGGCCCTGGGAGCGATGCTTCATCTGCAAGGCCACCGACCACATCGCCAAGGCCTGCGCCGAGAAGGCCCTCTGGGACAAGAACAAGGTACCAGCCCACCATCACTCAACTGAAAATGCTGTCATTTATAAGCTTATGAGGGTAATTTTGTCCGCGGTAGTGTCAGTTGCTAAAGATTCCATGGACCCAAGGGCGTTAAATGATGTTGCTGACCTGGGGAATAGGTTTAGAGCAGCTTTGGTACTAATTGTTGTGGGTATTAGAACCGTAGAAAACGGCAGAAGCAATGATGATTTTCCTTCAGCTTGACGTTGCTGGGTGAGATCTTCATTAGGCAAGGACTGTGTGTGTGTGTGTGTGTGTTCTCTGACGGCAACGAGCTATGACTACCATGCAAACCCACAACCGTAACTTTTGGAAAACATGTGCCACTTTGATCAGTGCGTATATGATGATCTGGCATCTCCTGGCTGTCGTATGAATGGACTGTATTGGTGAACAAATGTTCAGAGTTAAATGGCAAATGTTTCAGAGAGTAAATGGTGTTTGGTCATGTCCTTTTTCATCAGTTGGTTTTATGTCCGATTCCTCTATTTGCAAGCGTTCAATTTCACTATCTTTTAACAATGTAATAATGTTATGTTCTTTTTCAGATCTGCTTGCTCTGCAGGGAGCGGGGGCATAGTCTGAAGAATTGCCCTGAGAAAAGTGATGGGAATTTGAAGAAATTCTGCTATAACTGTGGTGAATCTGGACATTCTCTTTCCAAGTGCCCCAAGCCCATTGAAAATGGTAATCCTCATCCATCCATCTTATATAGCTGGTAGTTTCAGTACTGATACCTGCCAGTAATATGACCCTTATCCATGTGGTTTGTTTACATGTTTAACATCATTCTATGTACAGGGGGTACAAACTTTGCGAGCTCCTTTGTCTGCAAACAGCAGGGACATTTGAGCAAGCATTGTCGTGAGAACAAACACGGCATTTATCCAAAGGTATTCCGCATGCTCCCTTGTCCCTTGTCCCTTCTCAATTCTCATGGTACTGCCAGTGCAAGGCATTGAAATCGAAACACATCATTTTGTATTTAGAGTTTAATGGGGACAAACATATCATGCCTGACAGAAAATGGTTTTTGTTCACGATCATAACCTAATTATTAGTTAGGCTGTTCGAATAGCCCATAGCTTGAGAGAACCCTACCACAGAGTATTTATTTTTTTTCCTTTGGGATAATGAGTTAATGATGCATCATGCATACAAATGGATTGATAATCGTTGAAATATATAACTAACAATTGATAGGCTCCTGTTGCAAGGTGTCTACGAATCTTATCCTATGAGCCCCTAAACTACAATAATCAAGCTAGAACTTATCAATACATTGGGTCTGGAGGTTGTCTGAGTTCTGAGTTCAGAGATACAGAACCAGTTTGTTGGAGGCTAAGCTTGTTGTAGCTTTGAAATTTGAATCAAAATTCAAGTCCCTCTGACAAGCTAAGTCTAGTCTCCTGGTAGTCCTGTACAGGCCTATCATACAAATCACAGGAAGATCATGCTTTGAGACATCAATCTACTTGTATGGGGCTCACAAGTCGAAACTTTCTGTTGTTGCTTTCGTTACTGTTGAGATTGTTTCTACTTGCATTATCTTTCCTTTATTTTGTTGAATCATGGCCACCTTATTCATGAATTCTAACTCTATATTTTTGTTAGGGTGGTTGCTGCAAGATGTGTGGTGAAGTTACGCACTTGGGCAAGCACTTTCCAAACAAAGGAAAACAAGACTTCGGCTCTGTTCTTTTCAGCTTCTAAAAGTTGCTTTTCGGCTTTTTTACAATAACTATCTTTTAAACGGAATATTTTTTTCAAGATAAGGTCTACTAGTTAATTGCAGTACATACTTTACTGACTTCATTTATATTGGCAAAAACCGCATGTAAGTTTCTGTTACTCTGTAATCTCTCGTACAAACAGCCTAAAAGCCACAAGCCGCAGCTAAAAACCACAAGCCGCAGCCAAAAAGAACAGACCCTAATCATATCCTCCGGGGATGATGGTAAACAAACTGCAACTATCAACTGCCTTGACGTATCTTTGCAATATCACAAGTCACGCAGATGCTTTCTCAAAATTTGTAAAATTCACTAGCATATGGAGTGTTCTTGTGGTCGATCTATATATACGAAATAACTACTGTTATCATTTTGAAGTCCGCAATAAATGTGAAGAATAAGGCTTGTTTGTATATATTCTAAATACCTACTGTCATCATTTTAAAGTCTGCAATAAACATGTGAAGAATAAGGCTAGTTTGTAAGCATGCTGTCTAAACTTAAAGAGTTAGGTGTATACAACTACTTTGCTTCTAAAGGCTTGTTTTGTTTTGTTACATAACATAATTTCAGATAGTTATGTCAACTATAAAATTATATCTGTGGGCCACATGGTGTTATACTATCAGGTAGAGGTTGGGTTGACGGGTGGACGTGTTACTTTTTAGTCCTTAGCAATGACTAGCTATGCGGATGCATATATCCGAGATAAATTTTGCTGTATTATATGATCAATTAGCCGGTGCTACTGAATTGCTGCTGTAGTTGTTCAATACATGAATTTATATTCACTCGTTTATTCGTCATTGTACTTATTTTAGCTATTAAGATGGAGGAAGACCATGATGTTCTGCGGGGTGGAAATGATCTTGAAGACGATTTCATTGAAGAAGAAGAACCGAAGACTACCAAATCGAAAAAAGCCAAGCAATCAAGTTCAAAATCAACCACAGGGACAGGCAATGACGAGAAGAATGCCAACTCAAAGGCAAAAGGAAAACAAGCTCCAAAACTTGTAAAATTCTTCAGTTAAACAATAAAAATTTTGTAGCTTATGATACAAAAGATCCGTCTGGACCAATTTTTATCGGGGAGAATTTATCTGTTTACTGCGTGATGTTTGGTAAGTGTCATTGTTTGAGATCTCTGATCATCCTTAGTGTCCACATTAGGCTACAGCTACACACAATTGTGATTATTCATAACAGATGTTTACCTTGGTTCAAGTAACGGCGGTGTGCCAGTGTTATCGCCGTGGGCCCTGTGGGCCCGCCGCAACAAGGCAGCAGCAAATCAGGAGTTTGTATGCATCAGCGAATCTCCAAATATCTACTACTAAGCTCCTATCTTTCCATTAGTTGTGATTGTCATTTTGGTCCTATAAAGCATAACATTGTCATCTTATACCTACAATAAAAAAAATAACAAAGTTCATCCCAATCTTAGTTTTCTCTCTCCTCAAGCACACACCGCTGTCTGGCATCATCTTGGCAATTTTTTATCCTCATGAAAGTAAAACTATAACAACTTGATATCAAAACTGCTCACCATAGTTTCTATTGCCGATGAGATCAAGACTATGAGGGCCAACTATGCTGTCATCCGTGTGGCACTTGCGGACATCAAGAGGCTCATATTGGACAAAGCAGAGACTATGGTGAAGGAGAGGCGGCATACCATTATACTGTCTACCGCACAACTAGTGCCACCGCTTCTTGTGCCGGTCAAGATGGAGGAGCAGGAACTATAGCATGTCGTTGTGATTTCTACGGTACTACCGGTCGGGTTTCCTTGGACTTCACCGTTGGTGGTTGCACCAAGGAAGAAAACAACTGCTGTTTGGTGGTCATTTTCCCCTTGACGTCAACCAACATTATGCTTTTGATGGTACAAAATGCGATGGCAGCCATGTGGGGATCACAATGTCGTCGCATATCTTCCACCGTTGTCACACCCCATAGTAGAAAGCGTGTCGCTGTTGTCCCGTGTTGGTCGCACAAGTTGCCAACCTCCTCCACATCGACTAGCGCTGCCACTTCCCGGGCAACACCACTGACCCTACATCTGATACATCATTGATGGTGCAGTCTTTCCTTGATATTGGGCCACTAAGGTATTCATCTGTGGTCGCCACCCGTTGATAGTGCAATCTTTCGTCAACATGGGGCCACCAAGATCTTTGTCTGTGACCGCCACCTGACAGCTTGAGGATGAGTTGTCTTGTCGGGAGGGATGAAGTGTTATGGGCATGGGCCCACCTCAACAAGATGGCAACAATCAGGAGCTTGCATGCATCTGGCATATCTCCAAATTAGTTGCATAGTATTAGTGATTGCTTGCATTAGTTGCTGCATATCGGTTGGTAGCTTGCTTACCAAACCTATCTTGTAAGATCATATCTTTCCATTAGTTATGATTGTTAGACCGGCTCAGCGGCTCTATATAAGCACGGTACTGTCATCTTCTACCGGCAAGAAAGAAAGAACAAGGTTCATCTTAGTCTTAGTCTTCTCTCTTCCTAAGCACACCGTCGCCACCAACCATACTATTAGCAGTGTTTACCCCTATGAAAGCAAGAACATAACAGCCATTCTCTAATTGTATTGTTACCACCAGCTCATCAAAAATCACTTGAAGGATATGACTATGCATGGGGGATTTTTCTCATTTCTTATATTTAGTTGAACTATATTCGCCAATTTCGTTGTTACTGTCTTCTAGATTTTCGGAGCAGCACTTGTTGCCAAACACCATATAAAACCATAAAACTGTTTGCAAAGGCAGCAAATGTGCATTCTCCGGAGCATTTAGCCATTTAGACACCGCAGCAGGATGCCATGAATTACGACAAAAGTAACCATGTCCCCTTAAGAGGTAAAAACCCACTTCCATGTTGCTTAGCTGTCACGATTACTCTGTTGGTAACGAGGGTGTTAGAGTTAGTAATCTTGTTTATTCCATATGAGTCCGTATATGTGTACATGTCCTTGCCGTGTATACGTATACAAGTATTGTTTCTGAGTCCGAAATAGTTGCTGAGTCCGTATATGTGTTCACGTCGTATACGAGGTGGCTTTCGAGTTGTTTGTGGAGTCCGTGTGTTATGCCGTGATGCAGTTTTTAAATAGCAGTGCAAGTCACGTAGCAAGGGTAGGAGGAAGCAATGTATACATGCAGTAGATAAGAGAAATAATAGAAAAGAAAAGCGGGAGCAGTTGTGCCTCAGGAAAAATATGTGTGCTTCCTCGGTGATTTCGTTGTTACGTGAAGTCAAGCATAGCAGAGAAGCTGCTAGTTGGTTCATCACGTGTAGAGGCCAGGAAAGGAGTCTCATCACCAGAGCAGAGAGCATCACCTAAGGTGTTGCTGTGTGCTACTTCATCACGCAACAAGCAGGAGGCGCGTCCAGACGGCAAAAGACATATCATGTCGACTGGGTCAGCGGGATCTATGGCAGCCGAGTCACGTACAAGAGACCAACGGGAGTCGCTGATGGCAAGCGGTGATAGAGTAAAAAAAATTTAACAGGGAGGCTTGTTACAGACTTACAGCGATGGATGCATGGGTGATGACGCGCATGTTGAGGGGACGTGCTTGGTCAAACGCCCCCCTCCTCCTAACGTGGCGGCATTGCACCATGCATGCAAGCCTCCATATCCCTATATTTCGCCTTCTCCCTCCTCTCTTTCAGGCCTTGAAAATCTTGCCCCCGTCCGCGGCTCCGCGCAATAGCCATTGCACACCGCCTTCCCGTCCCCTCCCCGCCCCCCGTCGTGTCCGGCTGTGAAAAGAAGAAATCCATCGACCATGGTGAGTGATCCATCAGTGTCTTTTACTTGATTTCTTTGACAATGGCGCCATGGCGGTGACGTGCAAGATGTTTTTCCGGCCCGGCCGGCAGACGTGCAGGATGTTTTCTTTAACCATGTTGGTCTTTCTTTTCTTCTTCTTGTGGTCGCAAGGCGAACTCGGCGTCGGGGATGGCCGTGAGCGACGAGTGCAAGCTCAAGTTCGTGGACCTGAAGGCGAAGAGGAGCTTCCGGTTCATCACGTTCAAGATTGACGAGAAGACGCAGCAGGTGGTGGTGGACAGGCTGGGGCAGCCGGGCGACACCTACGCCGACTTCACCGCCTCCATGCCCGCCGACGAGTGCCGCTACGCCGTGTTTGATTTCGACTTTGTCACCGACGAGAACTGCCAGAAGAGCAAGATCTTCTTCATCTCCTGGTAATTATCGCTTCCCCTGTTGCGTACTGTATCATCTCTCATTTCTGTTCGTCACCTTATTTCTCTGCTCGTACAATGGAGAGATGCGAATCTGTGAAATATTTTGCTGCATCCGTAGCAATTGTTAGGTTTTGTTTAATCTTCTGTAGATCGCACGCTGCATGTCCTTCAGTTGTTTCACTTGGATTTCTGAACACTGAAGCAGCAAGTCGCATTATTGCGCTTCGTTTTTCAGGTCTCCGGACACATCAAGGGTGAGGAGCAAGATGCTGTACGCGAGCTCCAAGGACCGGTTCAAGAGGGAGCTCGACGGCATCCAGGTGGAGTTGCAGGCGACAGATCCCAGCGAGATGAGCTTTGACATCATAAAAGCGAGAGCCCTCTGAACAGAAGCGCCCTTCTTGTTCAGACACCTACATACACAGTCACTCACACATGCTTTCAGGAACAAGGCCTTTTTTGCATCGGTTCCTTCTTACGGTTCTTACCCGTGTCCGTGACCGTATGCCGTTTACCTCTGTCGGTGTCAGAGTCATGGTACTCCTGTATAAACTAGCTAGACGATCATATCTTTCCCGTTCAAGATTCAGACGGCATATGTCGATCTTTCCTGTTCGTTGTTGCCTAGGCACATACATATGAATTGATGATGTGTCCATGCCAAATGTGTGACTGACTGACTCCATATAGGCAGTGGCATTTCAAAGAGAAATATAGCATATTCAGTTTGTGGGCCAGAGAAGAGAGGATTATCGGGATCAACGTGATGGCCCTACACCGTACGAGTATGTTACGATAATTACTCCCCACATTCGCTGTATTTGTCATGGCTTCATAGTATACTAGCCTCATAGGCGCGGCGCCACACCGCGTCAGCCACCGTGTGTACCGAAATAAAAGAGGCGATGATCTGCGAGGAGATTTTTTAAAAAAACCGAGGACACATGCGTATTTTCGAAAAAGCTAAAGGTTTTTTTCGTAAAAAATCGAGGACCCGTATGTAACGAAACGAGGACCCGTACGCAATTTACAAAACCGCGGGGCGTTATCCTGCAAAAATTTCGGTGAAAAAACTGCCAAGGACCTTTTTGCGAGGAAAAAGGACCTCTACGTAATTTCCGAAAAATACAGGGAAACTGACTCGGCCGGCCGTACGAAGATTCCCGCGCCACGCACCGGCCGGGGCGCGCGCGGGCGACGTGGAGGGGCTCTCTGGCCGGGATTCCCCCAGCTTTGTATAGCTGGGGATTTGTCTATTAAGAAACACTACAGTGTAGAATTCGCACCTATAGTGCTACTAGCAGCGCTATAGAGCTAGCGCGCATTGTTTTCTCCGCCGCACGATGCTGACGTTGCTTCCCGATACACGGCCACTTACATTTCCTTACTTCAACACTAGCCTGAGACAGTGACATGTGAGCCTAAGTACCCGCTGGGACCCATCGTCGTATGCAAGTACCTGTCCCGTGTGGTACGTACGTTTTGTCATGAGAGGGGCGGCTAAGCACACAAGCGTGCAGAGCATCATGCAGCTGATGTGTAGTAAATAGTAATGCAAGTGCTAGCCATGTCAACTTGGAACACACAAAGTCAAATAAGGCAATGCATTGGACGTGGCAAAAGCAGAGGAGGAAAAAAACGGAACCCAATACTATAGCATATAATTAAAAAATATTAATCGATGAAACTTCTCGACGGCAACTCTGATCAATATGCATGCATGTATCAATCATCATGTAAGTTAGTAGTATGCATGAGAAACATAAATGATTGTCAGCACTAGCTAGTTCGTTAGTCGTCAATGAGAGCCAGCTCCATGCATCCAAAATGATGACTTGTCATGTATAAGTTCTTGATCTAAACGGTTTTTAGGCTAAGAATTTATTAAAAATATAGATGGTAACTTAGGGTGTAACTGATAACAATTTGATCTAAATGGTTTTTAGGCTAATAATTTATTAAAAATATAGATGGTAACTTAGGGTGTAACAGATGGTAGTTTTTGAAAAAAAAATTAAAATTAAAATAATGATAATTTCTAAACTTAAAATGGTAGCTTATTAAAACCACAGCTGATAACTTAGGACCAAGTTGATAGTAAGTTTTGAAGGCTCGGATTTATTTTTAGGTTAAAAGTGATAACACCACAAAATGATGGTAATTTAGAAAATAGGGTGGCAATTTATTAAAAATATAGATGATAACTTAGGGTACAGTTGACGATAACTTTAGTGCATCTGATGATGAGTTTTAAAATGTTTCAAACTTATAGAAATTATGGTAATTTTGAACTGAGAGTGATAATTTTTTAAAATTATAATGATAACTTAGGGTTCGAATGACAATAATTCCTATTTTTTTTTCTCAAATTCGTAAACTGATGGTAATTCTAAACTTATATTGCTGATTTGTTAAGTTATCAATAGTAACTTAGGGTCTAACGGATGATAATTTATGTGACTTTCGTCTAGTAATTTATTAAAAAATTAGATGATGACTTTTATTGTTTAGTTGTATTTTTGAATTTCTCGAGTTACATGACATAATTTAGTGGTAAATGTTATGAATATAAGGCCATATGTTTCTAAGATTATTCCATAAATGTTATGTATCTTTGAACTTTAGGCTGGTAATTTGTCCAAATTGTACATGATAACTATAGCATACAACTGATGATATTTTTTATTACATTCTCATGAAAGATGCCATGCATGACAAATACATCTGAATGGTGTATTTTTCGAACTTTAGAGTGATAATTTCTTGAACCGGATACAACGACTTAGTATGCTAATGATGATAAAATATGGGTGCGGCTCAGGTGCTGGGGCACAGCACATAGCGCGTGCGGGGGTGCCCCCAGCACCCGCCACGTGTCCCGCAAATTCCAAAAAAATTTCAAAAAATTCAAAAAAAATACTTACAAAATCTGAAAATTTGTAAAAAGTACTTTTTGTAAAAATACTTTTATTAAAAAGTATTTTTAAGTACTTAAAAAAATACTTTTTAATGAAAAGTATAAATCAAAAAAATTTAAGTACTTACAAAAAATACTTTTTATATTTAAAAAATACTTTTTACAAATTTTCGGATTTTGTAATTATTTTTTTTTTGAAATTTTTGAAAATTTTTTGGAATTTGCGGGACACGTGGCGGGTGCTGGGGCACCCCGCACGCGCTATGTGCTGTGCCCCCAGCACCTGAGCCGCACCCATAAAATATGTTGAACTTAGTGGGGGCCAGTCAAACGTGGGGCCATACCCACCGGCCACCGCACATGCTCTTTTTCACTGATACGACATGCATCAGTCACCATTTGATAGAAGGCATTGCGTGTGTATTGCGTTGTTAATGTTTGTCATAGGCTCACGATGGTGGCTTGCTCAACTAGGTCAACCACCTCATCAAGGATTTTATTTGTCGCTATCCCACTGCATGTCTTACTGGCCCATTCCACCAGTCGCAAGGCCCACAAACTTTCTTATTGGCCGAACAAAAATCAGGTGATCCACAACCACGCACGTAACACAGAGGGAGTGTGGGGGTCATGCTATAAGGCTTCGGCGCACCAGTAGCGCTATAGTCGCACGCATTATAGTTTTTTTACTCTCTACTCCTACTTAAATATTTTTAAAGAGGTAAAGTGATTTGTGATATCTCATTTAATAGAGATGTGTATAGTTATTTCTCGTTAATTATTTTTTAGATTTAGTTTTTCTTTGAATTACAACGTATAGGTGCGGCCCCGTTTGTTTTAGCTTCAGCTTCTGACTTTTAGTTTCTAGTTCACTATTCCTTAATTTCGTCTATTTCTGGTTTTTAGATTTTTTTTTATTTTTTGCTTTTTTTCTCGTGTTCGTTTGCATTGTCCGTAATGCGATAACATGTTATTTCTACTTTTATTTTTCTAAAATTTAACTATGTCAAAAAGCTACCAGCAGTTACAGTTTAAAATAAATTAGCTACAGTAAAGAAGGCAAACGCCATTAAAAAAATACTACTGAGCACAGCCGAGACAGAGGGAATATCGCATGCAGAGCAATTTTCGTTCGTCTGCCTTGTCACTTGGAGACTGGAGTAAACAAATGCTAGTTACTACTAGTACTACCACCGGAGAAATCAATTAAGCATCGTTTCCTATGTCCATCTGTGACTTGAATGCTCCTCGGAGTAACTAGCCTCATAGGCGCGGCGACACGCCGCGCCAGCCACCATGTGTACCGAAGTAAAAGAGGCGATAATTCGTGAGGAGTTTTTTTAAAAAAAATCGAGGGCACGTACGTATTTTCGAGAAAGCTAAAGGGGTTTTTGGAAAAAAATCGAGGACTTGTAAGGACCTGTACGTAAGTAAATAAGGGCCTATACGTAATTTCGGGAACCTGCGGGGCGCTATCCAAAAATTTTTTTTGGAAAAAAACTTTGCAGGGACCTTTTCGCGAGGAAAAAGGACCTTGACGTAATTTCCGAAAAACTGGAGGAAAACACCTCCCCTGGCCGTACAGAAATTGCCCCGCCACGCGCCGGCCGGACGCGCGGGCGGGGCGACGTGGCCGAGCCGGGGGCCGGGAATCCCCCCGGCTTTGTTATTTGTATGATATACAAGTGCAGAAATTAAAGAAGGTTCCTCGGAGTAACAAGAAGCACTATACATACAGAGTTGACGATACACGACTACACGAGTTCTGCATGACCCCAATTCTCCTTTTTCAGCGCGTTTGGTTCGTTGGTGAGTGGAGCCTGGCTCGTATCTGGGAACCAAGTTCTTGTAGGACAAGTTGTAGAGATGCAAGCTATTGCTGTTTGGTTGTTTGTACGTATAGAGCCTGGCTGAGAAGAGACAACGTTTGGTTGCCTGCATAAAGCTGTATCGCATGAAATAAAAATAAAAAAACAAGTGATCTTATAATATTTAACTTGTGTAAGTGCACTCTAATAGTTTCAATTTTACTTTTAATATCTTGATCTATTTTAAAATACACTAATATCACTTAATACACGTTAATCACATGTTAATAGTACCGTTAACAGAACCCTGTGCTGCACCATGCGAGCCTGGCTCGCCAGAAACGCAAATGAAATCCGTATCTCGAGAGCCAGGCTCTGAGCTGCCTTTTGCATCTGGAGAGCCAGGTTCAGACCTCGATGCGGGCAACCAAATAACTGAAACTTGCATCTGGGGAGCCTGACTGGGCAAGAACCGGGCAACCAAACGCCCCCTTTATTTCTCCCTCTGCCGATCGTGTTTGACCCAATACTTAAGGTAACATCCAATACTTAATTTGGTGGACCTTAACAAAAATATAATGCTCCATTATGCAGGGTCTACAATTGTAACTGTTTAGATTCAAATTCGACCTCTTGCAGAGAGTTACCATGCAAAAGAATCTTATGTGTAAGCTAATTGCCGTCGACTACCAAAGATCTAGATTCTAGAGTTGAAACAAAATGGGAGCTTGTGGCAGCATTTGGGCCAACTTCATTTATAGTTACTAATTTGTAACTTGTAAGGTGTGATCAAAGCTTATGAACAATCATATAATGTGTCAGGTATCTCAAATGTAACCACCACATTTTTTCGCATTAACTTATTTTTCGCATTGAGTTAACAAGTACATCATGAAGGACAGCTTTCACAATCAATATGTTTCCCTGAAGAGCTACACTAGACCACCACAAAGTCAAAGGCAATGGCCTCAACTATTGTCATTGTTAACATGCCCATTAATTACTAATTTACATCCCTATGGGCTCAGGGAGATTAAAAATTAAATTCTTAATACATGAGTGCCATCCAAAGTTGATAATCATCCAAAACTTCTTAAATAATCAAAAAACAATAGAATTCTCAGAACTTACAAACTAGCAGACCAATTAAAACGACTATTTGTAACTAAAGCATGATGCCCGAATTAAACAAAGTAAACATACCATATGGAGAGTCAGTATCCTGAGGCTGGCCCATATCAATTCCTCTTTTGCTCCACACATTTTCATGCCTTAGAAGCATCTTCGCCGGTCCTCCACCTTTGCCCCAGGTCCTCCGTCCCAAGCCCTAGGTCCCCAACCGGCCGATGTAGTCCTTCACCTTCGCCGGTCCTCCACGGCTCTGCTAGTTTGCCGCCAGGCCTGCCCGATTCATCGCGCCGCCGCCTCGGGCCCCTGGCTCCTTGTTGCCGCTGCTGATGACCTCTCCACCCACTAGCTCGCGGGGCCCTTTGCCATCGTCGTCGACCTTCTTGCACCACTCTTCGCTGACGTCCTGCGCTGCCATTCCTAAGGGGTAGGGTGCTCCATCACCGGAGGGTAAGCTAGAGCTTGATGAAGCCCTCGGTGGCTTCGCCCCCACGTACCCGTGTACATCACATAACAATGCAAATGCGGGTAACCATGAACCTTGATATGTTCATTTTGGCCCCTTCTTATGCCAATCAGTTCATGTACTGAAGTGAAAGTTTCGACGTTTACATCATCGATCAAGCTGGTCATGATCCTACTTTCATTGTTCTGCTCGCAAATCACAATCGTGCCAACGGCTATTGGGTGTGTTATACCTTTCCTTTCTTTGTAGGTAGTAGATCTTTTCATTGTTGGGTCCTGCAAAGTTGCTGCTCCATTCATGCCTGGTCCTGCTCATATACTCCTCTCGTGATAACATTCTTTTTTAGAGGAATTGTGTTAATCAGCCGGATATAACTTTTCTTAATACGAAGCAAGCGTCGTACTTAGACCAAAAACACCTTATCATTGAATAATGTCACCTACTCGTAGCAATAGTGCAATACACAATGTATGAGCCCATGCTGCTTGTCCAACTGGTGCTCTCGTTAGCCGCTGCCGCCCACAGGTCCAGTTTGCAAGAGCATCTCCAACATGTAATTTAGTCGGTACAGGGAAGGAGAGAGAGGGCATAGAACGGATAACTCAAATTGAAGTATACGGTATAGAGGTGGTAATGGGTACCCCAAATCCGAGTACCCGATGGGTTTTACCCGATAAGGAGGTGGGTATGGAAAGATATCTTCACCCGCGGGTATACTGATGGGCAAAAATCTCTACCCGTTGAGTCGAGCGGGTGCGGGTACGGCTGTATATTACCCGTACCCACATACCCGTGGGTAAAATATACCCGCATACCTTATGTGCTTCATGGAATCATGGTGGCAAATTTACACATTACTAAGAGAATTTTGTACCATATTAATCATTTGGCATCAACATTAAGGAAAAGAACTCAACAAATAAGTAGTCGATACTCTGGAATAAGCTAAATAGAAAGAGGAAAATTTTAGTCCCAAATTGCACAAGATGATACTTCAGCAAACTAATCGGGTATGGGATACCCGTCGGGTATAAATACCCGTGCGGGTGCGGGTACGAGTAAGTTTATATGCCCGTGTGCGGGTACGGGTATCGTAGCGGATAGAGTTATATCTGTCGGGTGCGGGTATGGGGTGGCTATACCCAGCGGGTATGTACCCGTTGCCACCTCTAATACGGTAGCAAAAAAAGATTCTTGGAACCGTCAGTGTTGGTATCGGAACCAAGTCAATAAACAATTGCGATGGGCCCACCTCTCAGCATCGTTCATCAGCGCTGTGGGCTACACGCCACTGTCCATCTAACTGAATGAATCTATATCTAATTCAAAAAGGGAAATCTAGCTTTTTTTTTGAATTTAGGATTCATAATTGGATAGTTTTTCCCGGATATAGAATTGGATTCGGAATAGAAGTATTTGTCGGATTTGGAGCTACCTGAAAATTTAATCAGACAGTATCGGTAAACTTATTCCAGATATCCAGTAAACTCTGGGCCCATGACTCATGCCTTAGCTGGTCAGTCCAATAGGCAAGTCCATGGGCCATGTGTACATGTCTAGCCCCTCACTTGTCTAGAGTGGGCTGGAGAGAGAAATCAGTTTACGAGGCCTTTTCTAGTATTGAAACTAGTTTTTATTAGAAAATACAGGAAATCCAAATAAACCAAAAAAGAACTCCAAAAAATTCCAAACAATGTAGGAAAATAATTTTGAACATAAGGAACTTAGTAAATACTTTTGGATTTAATTGATGTAGTAAAATTTATTTTTTAAACTTCTAATAAGTTGTATTTTTGACATATAGTACGGTTGATTGATCCTTTTATATGTGACACATTTCGCTCCGTATTTGTGACCGAGACTATCTGTAGTTGTATTCAACACTATCCATGTCCAATTCTAATTTTGAGAAAAAAATGAAATAGAGTACAAGATAAGTAAAGCATATATGTATTCGCTCTGATTATACTTCCTAGTTGTTGTGGGAGAGAATTAGGATGGATATGCTATCGAGTTAGGAGAGCGAGTGGAGAGGAGCACATAGACTATGCTGCGCGGCAATAGAGGTCACTGGAGATAGTGGAATCAGTGGCGGTGGTGTCATGCTGGTGAGAGGAGAGAGGGAGCGAGGGATATGCGGCTCCGCTCATTTCGGCTTGAACTTCTGGCTTATTTTTTACTATTCCTCGTCTTTTTATGGTTTTTTTATTTTTAAAGCTTTTTACCAGTTTTTTCTTGTATTCGTTTGCATTGTCCGTAATAGGCTAACCTGTGTTTTTTATTTTAAATTTTTTAAAAATTTAGTTATGCCAAATAAGCCACTATCAGCTACAGTGTATTTTCAGTTAATTATGGTGTAATTTCAACCATAAGCCAGCTTATTTTAGCCTAATCGAGTGGCACCATGGTGAGATGGGAAGGGTGTGGGTGGGTGAGGAGAGACACAGAGGGGGATTTTTTGTTTAATCATTATGGATCCTATCTTAGGAGATGAAATGAGTTACTAAGCACCAGAAAAGAGATAAACTTAGCACCTATATAATAAATCTTTTTTTAGTTTTTAAAAGCTACATTTTGATTTTTTTTTACAATAATTAACTTTCAAATGAAATGTCGTTCTAAGATAGAGTATATAAATTGATTGTAGTACATATTATAGTGACTTTATTTATATTTACAAGTTATTTATAGTACATACTGTAATGGCTTTATTTATATCGGCTAAAATTACATACTAGTTTCTGTTACTCTGTATCTCTCTTACGAACAATCTAAAAATTATAATCATAGCTAAAAACTATAAACCAAATAAAAAACTGGCCCAATATGGCAGAGATATGTGTGCCAAGGTAGGTACCCACATTGGGGGTGCCCTGCATCAACTTCCTTAACGAGCCCGAGCCCAAACCCGTAGCACCAGACGCGAGGTTGTGAGGGCTTAGAACATGTACAATGATATAAACAGTAGTAGTTTGTAATATATTTGTATGTCATTTATAGACATTATTAAAGACAACGTATATAATATATTGTCTATATAATTGTCTGTAATAGCCTGATTCGATTAATATGTTATATATATAATTATCTATACAATAATATAGACAATAAAAAAACCATCTATTAAATAATAAACAATATCTTTCTCTCTTCTCTATATCATCTAAAATTTTATATAATATATATTTATATAACATGTACTGTTGTACATGCCACTTAGTCTGGAAAGACGCTACCCGTGAACCCGCGGCCGCGCCACATCTCCTGTCTTTCCACCCCTTCTCTTCGTCAGTTCATCCGTCGCATCCCATCCGCCTCCCGGATCTCGCCGTGCACCGCCCCTGATCCCTCCTCTTCGCAGCCATTTCCCCGAACACCTCGTAGATCTCCCCAGATCTACACCCACATTGCGCTCTGCTGCTTCGTCCGATTTTTCACCCCCGCTAGTCTCCGCTGCGCTCAATCGCTCGCTGCTATTTCACTATCGTTGACCGATTCCGCCCGCATTTTTATTCAGAGACTTTGTTCGGATTTGGTGTTGATGGAGTAAGCCCTCGCAATGGCGGAGGACGCCCACGAGTTGTCCGATTCCTCGCCGCCACCGCCGCTGATGCCTCGGGAGCAGGGCTCCGAGGAGCAGTTCGCGGCGGTTCCGCTCACCAACGAGGTGGGTGTCGAGGAGGGGGCATCGGGTCCGGAGATGAGCACGAGCAAGCTGGTGACGCCGTCGGAGCCGTCGCCGCAGCCGAGGAGGCGGCCTCGGCCGCTGGGGGTGCCGGCGGACGCGCCGCAGGAGGTGGTGCGGGCCGTGGAAGCGGCGATAAGGGGCGGGGGCGGGGTGGACCGCCTCCGCGAGATGGTCTCCGAGGAGCAGGGCGAGTTGCCGCACTCCGTCGTCGACGTTCTGCTCGGCACCATGGGCGGCGCGGATGGCCTCGACGAGGTAGGCGACAGCACCGGCACGGGCGCTCCCCCGAGCGTCATATCCAACTCGCGCTCCGCCGTCGCCGCTGCCGAGCTCCTGCCTCACCTCCCCTGCGGCGAGGAGCCATCGCCGCGCACTCGTTTGGCCGCGGGCCTGCACGCCGCGCTCCGCTCCTGCACTCGCAACCGCGCCATGTGCTCTTCGTCGGGCCTCCTAGCCGTCCTTCTCGAGTCTGCAGAGAAGCTGTTCGTTGGAACATGTCGGAGTAGTAGCTGGGACGGGACACCACTGCTTCAGTGCATTCAGCTGTTGGGTGGGCACGCGCTTAGCGTGAAGGACCTGCATTCCTGGCTTGGTTTGGTTAAGAAGGCGCTCGGGACGAGCTGGGCCACGCCACTGATACTTGCGCTTGAGAAAGCCATGGGGAGCGAGGAAGCAAGAGGTCCTGCTGCGACGTTCGAGTTTGACGGGGAGAGCTCAGGTCTGCTTTGTCCTGGCGATAGCAGGTGGCCCTTCTCGAATGGCTACGGGTTTGCTACTTGGGTTTATATAGAATCATTCTCGGACACACTTAGCACAGCAACAGCTGCAGCTGCCATTGCTGCCGCTGCAGCGGCAACATCTGGAAAATCTTCAGCAATGTCAGCAGCTGCGGCTGCCAGTGTCCTTGCAGGAGAAGGGACAACACACATGCCCCGGCTTTTCAGCTTTCTGTCATCGGATAACCAGGGTGTGGAAGCTTACTTCCATGGCCAGTTCTTGGTGGTGGAGAGTGGGGGCGGGAGGGGTAAGAAGGCTTCTCTGCACTTCACTTATGCGTTCAAGCCTCAGCGCTGGTACTTTGTTGGGTTGGAGCACACAAACAAGCATGGTTTGCTTGGGAAGGGTGACAGTGAATTGAGGTTGTATGTGGATGGTTGTCTGCATGAGAGCCGTCCTTTTGAGTTCCCGCGCATCTCAAAACCACTGGCTTTTTGCTGCATTGGGACGAATCCACCGCCAACTATTGCAGGCCTGCAGAGGCGTCGGCGGCAATGCCCGTTGTTTGCTGAAATGGGTCCTATCTACATCTTCAGGGAGCCAATTGGGACAGAGAGAATGAGTCGTCTGGCTTTGCGGGGAGGAGATATACTTCCCAGTTTTGGAAATGGTGCAGGTTTGCCATGGAAGGCAACCAATGACCATGTTAAGAGCATGGCAGAAGAGTGTTTTACACTGAACCATGAGATCGGAGGATACTTACATCTTCTTTATCATCCTAGTCTTCTCAATGGCCGATTTTGTCCAGATGCTTCCCCTTCTGGTTCAGCAGGTTCGTTTTATTTCCCTTTTTTTTGGTGTTCACTATGCTTCTTTTCCCATATCAGCATTTACTTCTATGTTTTTGGAGTATTAAACTATGGTCTAATTTACCCATCCTTGCTGGTTCCAGTTGAAGTGAAATAGCTATGCATATACAGAAATACTCTGTAACTCAGAAACTGATGAACATATAATATATCTTCTAGCTCTAGACTATTGCATTTTCATTTACATTTTTAAGATTTTGCATCAAGGGATTTTGTGTTGGACAAAGCAAATTATGTGCTTTAAGCCATATACCGAGGTGCTTTTAATTAACCACAAAAGGGAAAAGTACTATTTTAATACATCAATTTTGGGCTCTGGTCTGTCTTACGACTGTGACCTTTTGAAGGTCCCATTGTGGTCCAGCAACTTTCTCATTTTGGTCCCAAAATTGTACCCTTGAACGGTTTCGGTTCAAATACAAACTGTAGCTAAAATTGAAGGGCCAAAATGAGACTTTTCCCATGGCAAAACAAAAGAGATCATATTAAAATGAGACGAAAGCTCAGAAGACTGCAATCTGCAAGGTGTTCACTAGTCTCTACCAAGAAATCAGTTATTTACTCATGAGTCAGTTCTTCAATCTAAACAGTTACTACCGAATGCTGACAAATCATTGCATCAGGATCACACTCTCTTGAGTCATCTATACCATCTTCACTTTTTCGGTGTGCAAAACTACTGAAAAATCATCTTTTGATAGAATGTATTTATCGTTGCTGATAAGATCTCAGATTATCAACCTTTTGTTGTAAGAATGATGCTGGGATAGTTGAATGCTAAATTTTCCAGCTACCTCTGAATGGTACTGTGTGATGTTCTTTCATGTATATGATTTTACCGATACTCTCTTCTGTTGAATTTTAGGCACTCATCGAAGGCCTGCAGAGGTTCTTGGGTTGGTTCATGTTTCATCTCGCGTGCGGCCTGCAGAATCTTTGTGGGCCTTAGCTTTCGGGGGTCCATTGGCTTTACTTCCATTGACCATAAGCAATGTGCAGATGGATAGCCTTGAACCTACACTTGGTGAATTGTTGTTGTCACGTGCCACTGCTTCCCTTTCTGCCCCAATTTTCAGGATTATTTCCCTGGCTATTCAATATCCTGGAAATAACGAAGAATTATGCCGGACATATGCACCAGAGCTTTTGTCACGTGTTTTACATTATCTATTGCAAACACTTTCAAAGCTGGAAAGTGGTGAAGAAGAGGCAGTGACTGATGAGGAGCTAGTTGCTGCAATTGTATCTTTGTGCCAGTCTCAAAGAAATAATCATGAGCTTAAGGTGCAGCTTTTCAGCACTTTGCTGCTGGACTTGAAGATGTGGAGTTCATGTAACTACGGTTTACAGAAGAAGCTTCTGTCATCGCTTGCAGACATGATATTTACAGAGTCCGCTTGCATGCGAGATGCAAATGCTTTGCAAATGCTTCTTGATGGCTGCAGAAGGTGTTACTGGGCAATTCGGGAACCAGATTCAATTGATAACTTCCCACTTACTGGAACAAAGAGATTCTTGGGTCAAGTGAATGCTCTGATTGATGAACTTTTGGTTGTTATCGAACTTCTGTTAGGAGCAGCATCTTCCACAGCGGCTTCCGATGATGTTCGCTGTTTGATTGGATTTGTTGTTGACTGCCCACAGCCTAATCAGGTAAATGAGGCCTGGCATTACTAGACAAGCTTCCACCAGTGCTTCTACCATTTCCTGTTGAGCTATGGTTTACCTAACCCTTCCATGTCTAAGTTCCAACTTTTCATATATGCAAGATGTTGTTGAATTAATTAATCATCACTACCGTATCCAATGGTGCATTTGTATTGGAACCTATAAAGTTACTTCAAACTCTGACGCATTTGTTCCCACACAGCATGAGAAGTTGGTGCAATATTAATTGCGAGTTGTGGCAAATTTGACAGTACATTAGTTATTTGCTCTGAAAGCTTGTCTGTGACTGCCCAATGTTTTGCTTTTAGGATATATTTCATACTTCCCTTGATCTTATGAAAGTCATAACTAAGTATGTGTAGGATCGCTGGATCGCTTTATCTGCCTGGCTTAATTGAAAAGCTAGTCTTAAGCTGCTTATTGTGATCTAAACAATGTGCTTGTTAGCAGGTTGCAAGGGTGCTGCACCTCATCTATAGGCTGATTGTGCAGCCTAACATTTCTAGAGCCAACATGTTTGCTCAGTCATTCATATCCAGTGGTGGTGTAGAAGCACTTCTCATTCTTTTACAGCGGGAAGCTAAAGCTGGTAATAACAATATTTTGGACAATTCTAATGCAACTTTAAGTGAAAGTGATGTCTTGAGGAATGGATGTTCTGACACAAAAGCTGCTAGTGGTGAAATAAATTGCCAGGATGATCAAATTCAATCAGCTGAACAGCATGAATCCATCCTTCATGAAGAAGAAATTGAACAGGAAGCTACAAACACAAATGATGCTTCTTTTAAGATGTTAGGATCAAATATAGGAAGCAAGGTACCCAGTACTGAGAATCAGCTCCTAAAGAATTTGGGTGGCATCAGCTTCTCAATTACTGCTGACAATGTCCAGAATAATGTTTACAATGTTGACAAAGGGGATGGAATTGTTGTTGGAATCATTCACATTCTGGGTGCTCTAGTTGCATCAGGTCACCTCAAATTTGTCTCGAGTGCTGCAAATCCAAATTTACCTGGCGGTCTTCTGACGACTGTTCATGAAGAAGGAAATTCTATGTCAGAAGACAGAGTGTCGCTGTTACTTTTTGCATTGCAGAAAACATTCCAAGCAGCCCCAAGGAGGCTTATGACTGCAAATGTCTATATGGCTTTAATTTCTGCTGCGGTATGGTGTTTGCTACAGTGTAGATAATTGGATATGTTTTTGACTTGGATTAAATGGATTCATGTGATTAACTGACTTAGTTGTCTGTTGGTTTACTTTATCACTTTTCAGTAGACCGTTTTCTTAACACAGATCCAAATAAAAGTACACGCTTCAAATAAAAATGAAAGCAAATGACAAACTCTCTTGGGTTGTGCTTTTATGGCATTCCGAATAAAAATTAGAATGAATGTTAAATTGTCTCTACACAGATGATGGGCTGAGAGCATATCAATTTCAGTTGGCCTTTGTTTTTATCTGCTTTAGTATTTTGTGCTTATTTCATATGGAGTGGAACAACGCAATATTTCAAGCTTAATGATATGGGCTCTAGTTTTTTTTTGGGGTGCATTTTTGCCGATTGAATTATTGCCCCAACTGTTTACAATCTGAAGTTTCTAGCTTTGATGTTGTTTTGGTCTTGAATGCAGATTAATGTTTCTTCAGTTGATGAAAATCTTAACCTATATGATTGTGGTCACCGTTTTGAACATATTCAACTTTTGTTAGTCCTGCTCCGCTCACTTCCATATGCATCAAGGTCATTCCAAGCTCGTGCTATACAGGTGTGTTTTCGTTGTCTTGCAATAAATTGTTCATGATTTGTATTTTCACCTGCATTGCACTATATGCTTATATGTTCATCCTCTGCGTTAATTTTGTTTGCTCTTATCAATTCCTTCCTTTTTCTGACACCTTGTTTGCCATCTTGCCTGATTAATTTCTTATAGTGTGAAAATTTCCTTCTATATCATTTCAGGATCTTCTGTTTTTGGCTTGCAGTCATCCGGAGAATAGAACCACAATGACCTCAATTTCAGAATGGCCGGAATGGATTTTGGAGGTTTTGATTTATAATCATGAGGTAAGTGTTGCAAGCTTTTTGACATCAGAATATATTGTAATGACAATTATGTTGAGATGCAGTAGCTACATCAACTACATTTTGTGCTGTGTGCTACCCATCGTTCTAATTCGGAAATCTCTGATTATAGATGGGTGCTAAGAAAACTGCTGATGGTGTAAGCATTGGTGACATTGAAGACCTCATACACAATTTCCTGATTATCATGTTGGAGCATTCAATGCGACAAAAAGTTGGGTGGAAGGTAAGATAACTTTTTATGTAGAGCATCTTATTCAGAATTTTTTTGTTTAGTTGCACACTGTCCTCTCTGTAGGTGTGTTTGAGCTGGTTGTATCACTGCCGACTCTGCCTTGTAACCTGAGTTTTTTTGTTGTTGCTGTAACAATTTAGGATGTGGAGGCTACAATTCATTGTGCAGAGTGGCTTTCAATGGTTGGAGGATCTAGCACTGGAGGCCAACGGATCAGGTACTCTCTCTTTCCTTTCCTCTGTGTGTGTGCACACGCGTGCGTGTGCATGTGCGTGCACGCTAGCTAGTCCAATAATAATTTTCTCTGCAATCTGTTTGGCCCTTTGTTTGCGTGGTTATTATCTTTCACTTTTTATAACAACCTGGTACCTTTTGTTCTTTTTAAGGCGTGAAGAGTCACTGCCAATTTTCAAAAGGAGATTATTGGGTGGTCTGCTTGATTTTTCTGCCAGGGAGCTTCAAGTTCAGGTAGTTGTCCTTTTCTTGACAAGATTTGATTTGCTTGCCAAGCATAGATGTTTTATGTATAAGTGCAAGCCGTTGTTTCTTATATCTTTTGCTGCTGCTACATTCTGTAGTTTTTTTCCTTCCCTTTATGATGCATTGAATGTTGTTTGGTCCTGGCCTGGTTTTAATGGTGATAATAATCGGGAAAAGGTCACCATAAACCTAGATGGATTGTGGGGTTTCCTTATGATTGAAATAGTAGAACACTAGAACTGGTAGCTTTGTCTACTTCCACATCTCCTTCGGCACAAGAAAACAGCAGGTTGATACCTAGATGTGGCACTACCATGTCAACAACATTTGTTTAATATTGCTGGGATATCCAACTCCATTTTGATTAATGTTTGAACTTGGACAGCAACTACTAACTATCATACTCTTAATGTTACTTTGGACGTTGTGCAGTGCATTTCTCATGGTGATGCAAGTTGTTGCTGTTTGATAATTTTACCATCTATGTGGATACTGTTTCATACTTTACTAGTCTCATCTATAATGTCTTTCTTTTGCTTGTCTTCACAGCAGACTGAAGTAATTGCAGCGGCTGCAGCTGGTGTTGCAGCTGAGGGTTTGTCTCCTGAACAAGCAAAAGTACAAGCAGAAAATGCTGCTCATCTCTCAGTAGCACTAGCGGAAAATGCGATAGTTGTTCTGATGCTTGTAGAAGATCATCTGAGGTCACAAGGTCAACATTTTTGCACATCCCGTTCTCTTGATAGTGTTTTATCTTCTGCCTCAATGGCTTCATCTGCTGCCAGTCGGTCAAATTCACTGGGTAGGACTGGTAGCGAACATATGGATGCTGGGGCCCCGAGACAGTCATCTTTGTCCAATGATGCTGGTGGCCTTCCACTAGATGTATGTATCGCAGATTGGCTATATACTATTACATTCTGCCAGTTATTGTCATTATTTTGATCGGATGATTATTTATTTCTAATAGGGCTTAAAACTTTGACTATTTATACTTTTATTTTTATATGCACTAGTCGTTTCGCATCAATATGTTTGTGTTTGAGAGAGTGCATTTTACTATATTCTTCAAGATTATGTGTCAAGCCGGTGCCAGAAAGTGCCACTGTCAGTCATGATCAGTTCAGGTTTAGATTGACTTCATTCTTGAACCATGTTCCTGGCTTATTGTTGCCAGTTTTTCATAGTAGTTATCCAGGTCCTCATGACTGGATATTTTCACAAAAGCTATTGTTCACCTTAGTCACCTAGGCTACCTTCTCCTGCATTGGTAGTTAATCATGTGATAGGAGCAAATTATTGGCATGGTGAATGCTAGAATGCTGTCTTGTATAGGTATTGATCATGTTTATTATAGATTGCCTGAAGAAAAATCTGAAGTGGAGGTTGGTGTTTGTTTAACAGAGGAGATAATAATATACACGCCACTTTATTGAAGAGGAATTCTGCAAGAAAGTTCTAAAAAAGTGGCATTGTAGGAAATTACATCTACATTTCTTGCAGTCTCTGTCTATTGTTGTGCACATGCATGCACACGTGGCAGCATGAAATACCTATAAAATTGAGAAGCACTATTGGAAGTTCTATTTTTTATTTAAGAAACACCATTAATTTTAGCAGATTTCTAGTTACCTGATGAACCATGTATATAATCCACTGTTCCTTCATGGCTTATGCTTAGACTATTGCTAGCAGATAGTTGTTCAAATTTTATTCATGTGATTAAATGAATGCCGTGTTCATTCTTGTTTACTAATGTGAACAAAGCAGGTGCTTACTTCTATGGCTGACGCAAATGGACAGATTTCTGCTGCTGTGATGGAACGTCTTACAGCAGCAGCAGCAGCTGAGCCTTATGAATCTGTCAAGCATGCATTTGTGTCTTATGGGAGCTGCATTGCAGATCTTGCAGAAAGTTGGAAGTACAGAAGCCGCTTGTGGTATGGTGTAGGCATTCCATCCAAACCTGATATATTTGGTGGCGGTGGAAGTGGTTGGGAATCTTGGAAATATTTTCTAGAGAAGGACTCAAATGGGAATTGGGTTGAACTTCCACTTGTGAAGAAATCAGTTGCAGTGTTGCAGGCACTTCTGTTAGATGATTCTGGACTTGGCGGTGGTCTTGGTATTGGAGGGGGATCTGGCCCTGGTATGGGGGTTATGACTGCACTTTATCAGTTGCTAGATAGCGATCAGCCATTTCTTTGCATGCTCAGAATGACTCTTGTTTCGATGAGGGAGGATGACAATGGTGAAGGTGATGCTTTTATGAGGAACATTAGTATAAAGGATGTCATATCAGAAGGGATGGGGCATCAAGCTGGAAGCATGATGCCATTTGATGGCAACAGTCGCTCATCTACAAGAAAACCTCGATCTGCACTTCTTTGGAGGTACGTGCTATGCACCATCAAGTATCAACTGCAGGAAAACGAATGATATTTAAAAACTATGTTTTGCCATTGAACTAACAAAATCCATTTTGAGTGGGAAAAAAGTAAAACCCAGTTAGCTAAGCAGGGCACAATACTGTGCTAACGATCTTTGGTAGGAGCTTAACATTTGTATACCATATGTATTGAAATAGTCTTTGATGTTAATTTTTTTTCAGATGCACATGTCTCTCCTTGAAAAACTTTTCTTCTGCATACTGTTTCACAATCAGTTAGTAATCAGAACTTTGATGGAAGCACAGTTGCCTTGATATATTACATGATAACTAGGTGGTCTCCCAGTCTATTCTGGGTTATTATTTTTGTCAATTCTTATTTCATTGGAACTCTTGTGATTGTACAGTGTGCTTGGTCCCATCCTCAATATGCCAATTACCGAGTCTAAGAGACAGAGGGTGTTGGTTGCTTCCTCTATTCTCTATTCGGAGGTAAGTTTGTATTTCATTTTTCACTTAAGCATGTAAGCTGTCTCATAGTGAATTTGGAGCCATGCTCCTAAGTGGAATAATTTATTGAACATAGCATAATTTTGCAATTGGCTTCTATGATTGTTCTTCCTGAAAGTCCTACAAATTATGTCACCCCAAAAGTAGCTTTCTTGGTCTGCAATTTATAAGTGTATGTGTCTCACATTTTGTAATATATTTTCTTGTCTATTTTTAACCGTTTTGTGTTAAGAATTTGCTCTGTGTTTTTTCACTTAAATTTTCAGTTAAATATGGGAATACCTATCTGTAGATGTGGTAATATGGTTGGTGGTTAGGTACAGGTCCGCGGACCGAGGGTAGGACGCTTGCCGTCATCTAGCTATCGGCAGGGCTCTTCTCTGACGTGATAGAGAGGTTCTAAGACCTGATTTTAGAAGAAGGGAGAGACTAGAGATTTGTTTGATTGTTCATTGCTTATGAATGTTATGGCTCCTCTCTTTATATAGATTTATATAGATGAGGCTAGTCCCTAAAAATATGGAAACTAACATGATTTAATGCAACCAATCAACTCAAAATAAAATCGTATCCATTACTATCTAAATATGAAGATGCGTATATAACTATTTCTAATATGAAGATATGTACACAACTGTTCCTGATATAAAGATCTGCATAAGATTGTATCCCTAAGCAGATAATACCGCTGCAGCACCATGTTGTACTGTTCATGTACACTACAGTACCACGATGGTGTTCACGCATCTGCTACAGTGCTCACTGAGATCATAGACCATAGCAGGGATCCAAATACCGGCGGTAACCGGCCGGTTACCGCCGGTAACCGGTCTTACCGGTGCCGACCGGGAGGAAAAAACCGCCGGTTTTTTATTTAATTCAAATTTAAACTTTTGAATGTAAAAATTAGTTTCTCTAATGATATTTACATTGTTTAATACTAATAGAATGTATTAGGAAGATGTATATATTTCCCGTGCTTGATTTCATACTTTTTGCCGTAAATGTATTAGGAATTTTCAAATTTTGAATGTAAATGTTAGTTTCCCGAATGATATTTACATTGTTTAACACTAATATGATATATTAGGAAGATCTATGCATCTCCCATGCTTAACTTCATACTTTTTGCCATGAATATGTTAAGAATTTCCAATTTCAAATTTGAAAAACCGGGTTTTAGCGGGTTTTCCGGTTTTTAGCAGTTTTTCTCCGGTTTTTTGGGCGGTTACCGGCCGGTTTTTCCGGTTACCGATTTCAAATTCAAATTTTGGCGCGTGAAATTCGACCGGGTTTTTCCCGGTTACCGGCCGGTTTTTCCGGTTACCGGCCGGTAACCGGTACCGGCCGTCTGGCGGGATTTATCCCGGTAACGGTATTTCGAACCTTGGACCATAGCATGTGAGCATGCTCATGCTCCCACTCTCCTTCCCTCAAACCCTTGAACTGTCCAATTTTTTTTACTTCGTGATGCTTTGGATACTGTTCGAGTAAAAAATTGTCCTGGTTGATAAAGAATTTGGTGGTTATTCCTGAGTACCTTCCCTGATTCCAAAGTCGACTTCAAGTTCTATGTTCTACTCGTTGCATGTGCTTCTGATTTCTGAACAATAATCTGTCAGTGCTCATTTAAACACTATCATCATTTATCAATCAATGATAACTTTGTAAATAAATGTCATGTTCATCTTTTATACTTCTATTGTTTTGCCCATTGCATTTTAGCCATGTTCTTTTATTGGGAGAAATAAAGAAGTTATTGCTTGTTAGTCACATAAGAGCTTATGCTATCTTACTCATGATTCAGGTATGGCATGCTATTGGAAGGGACAGAAACCCCCTAAGGAAACAGTACATTGAGCTGATTTTACCTCCATTTATAGCCATCCTAAGAAGGTGGCGGCCGCTTTTGGCTGGTATTCATGAGCTTACTTCTTCAGATGGCCGAAATCCACTGATTGCTGATGATCGTGCTTTGGCAGCAGATGCATTACCCATTGAGGTACTGGCAGATTCTTTGTGAAAGCTAACCATAACTGAAGTTACATGGTGTTAATGCTGAATTCTGTGTTGGTGACATGTTGATACTACTATAGTATACTCTGAAAATTCCAGCTGGTGATTTTTTGAAGAAAGAGGCAGGAGCTCTGCCTAAAATTCTTTATAGCAGGAAGAAACAAGCATACAAATACAGAAACGGAAGATCAAAAGAAAGGACGGGAAAGAAACCCGAAAGGGGCTGCAGCCAACAGCAACCCAGGGCCAAAAGGCCAGCTACAAAGGGGAGAAAGGAACTTAAAGAAGTAGGAGATTTGGGATTTGCGAGCTCTCCCCTGCTGCTATAGGTCCTCTCTAACTAGATACGCAACCCGCTGTGTACACAATGTTTGATTTTGAAAAACCCTTCTATTTCTTTCCTTCCACAAATTCCAACAAGTATAAATGACTAATCTGTTGAATTTCCTCGTCTTTTTTGGCCGGCCCTTTGCTGGTTTGTTGCCACCATTCCACTAAGGTACCAAAACCTTGCGGGCTAACTCGGGTGGGGATGCTATAACTTGTCCAATTTAGGACCTTGGTCTAGACCTGTTGAACGAAGGGGCAGAGCAGCACATGTGATTGGCTGTTTCAGGTGTTTGGTTGCACAAAACACACATCGGTTGATGAGGCCAACCCCTCTTTGCTAAATTGTCTGCCGTAAGGATTTTGTCCCGGCACAAAAGCCAAGCAAAGAATTTGCACTTGTTCTTCGTTTGCGTCTTCCAGACTAGGTTTGAGTTGTTACATCGCATACTTCCTTGGAATTGCAAGAGGTATGCCGATTTTGCAGAATATTGGCCATCTGGCGTTCCATTCTAGATTATGTCATCCTCCGCATGGTGGTCGAGTTCGATGCTTTGAATCTTGGCCCTTATTTGTCTACGGTTCTGTGCTTCCTGGTAGCTATCTTGTAGAGGTTGGGAGCAATATTCACTGGGGCCTCTTTTTGAAGCCATCGACTATTCCAAAAACTAGCTTTGCGGCCATTACCAAGGTTAACTATCGTGGCCGCCTGAAAAAGCTGTCTGTCAATGTTGTCGCAAGGTGTCTCCATCCCTATCCAGGGCTTGGATGCATTTTTCCATTCGAACTGCAACCATCTCAGGCGAAGTGCCCGGCCGAATTTTTCTAGGTCGAGAATCCCTAGCCCACCTAGCTCTTTTGGCCAACAGACTTTATCCCATCTTACCAAGCAGTGCCCGCCACTAGTTTTGTCAAAATCTTTCCAAAGAAAGGACCGCCTGATCTTGTCTAGTTTCTTCGTTGCCCACTTTGCTAGAGGGAAGACTGTGAGGTGATAAGTTGGGAGCGCGGTCAAAACTAAGTTTATCAGAGTCAATCTGCCTGCCGGCGATAGGAGTTTCCCTTTCCATCTTGGAAGACGTGCTCCTACTTTCTCTATGAGAGGCATGATGTGAGTCTCAGTTTGTGCGTATGCAGCGGTAATCCCAGATAATGACAAGGGAACACCTTGCGAGCACCTGGGAAAGGTTCCAGAGTATCTTGTATGTCGATATTCTCACATCTAATTGGATAATCTCACATCTAATTGGATAGATAGTGCTTTTTCGGAGGTTGGTTATCATGCCTGCTGCTTTTCTAAAGTTCTGTAGAATCTGCTGGATGGCATTGATCGCCTCTTTGTCCGGGTTAATGAAAATCACCGCATCGTCTGCGTAAAGGGATGTTCTCATCTTGACTGATCGTGAGAGGATTGGGGAGAAAATGCCATGATGAGTTGCGCGATCCATGATCTTTTGTAGAGGGTCGATTGCAAGGATGAATAACATGGAAGATAGTGGATCTCCTTGCCGAGCCCCTCGACCATGGTGAAAGCTGTGCCCTTGTAGGCCCATTTACTAGCACTCTGGAGGTTGTGGAACCAAGCATAATGGCCCATCCAGTCTCGCCATCTTTGTCCAAAGCCGATTTGTTCTAGTGCCTTTAGCAGGTATCCCCAATGAATGGAGTAAAAGGCTTTCACTACATCCAGCTTGAGGAAAAGGGAGGGGAAGTCTGTGGAGGTCTCGTACCACATTTTGCGTGTATAGGAAATTGTCTTGGACGCATCTTTTTTTAATGAACGCGCTTTGGCTTTGCGAGACGATTGCGTTCAAGTGGGGTGCAAGGCGGTTTGCTAGGAGCTTGGAGAAGATCTTGCCCACACTATGGATGAGGCTGATAGGATGATAGTCTGTTATCTTGTTTGCATCTTCCTTTTTTGGTAGGAGAACAATGTTGGCCGTGTTCATTAGCTTGAACCAGGGTTCAAAATCCCGGCGGTTACCGTTTTTACCGGTGGAGACCGGTAACCGAAAAAACCGGCCGGTATCAATTTTTTATTTTCGAATTTTGGATGGTTTTTTCCGGTTACCATCCGGTTTTTTCGGTTACCGGCCAGTTTTTCCGGTTACCGGTTTCAAAACATCTCAAAATTCAAATTTTGATTTTCAAATTGTGATTGGTTTTTCCAGTAACCGGCCGGTAACCGCCTGGTTACCGTTACCGGCTGTCGACCGGGATTTCTTCTGGTTCCGGTTTTTGGAACCTTGGCTTGAACTGGTCCCTGCGGTGGGTGTAGAGGTGTTCGAAGACTAGCAGTAAGTGTTCCTTGATGATGTCTCACCAGGATTTGTAGAATCAACCGGTGAAGCCATCTGGGCCTAGCACTTTCTCTGTGGGCATAGAGAGAACCGTGTCCTTGATTTTTTGCTCCTGAAAGGGTTTTCTAGGTGATGTAGGTTATGACGATGGTAGTTTAAGGAATTCCAATCGAGGATCATTCCTCTAATCTTAGGACGACCTAAGTGAGTGTTGAAATGTTGGAAGCTTTCATCTTCTTTTTCTTGTTGTGTGATGATTAGACCCGTGTTGGTTTGAAGGAATTGGATGTGGTGTTTTCTCCTCGCATTTGCCTTTAGGTGGAATAATTTGGTGTTTGCATCTCCTAGCTTGATCCGTGTTAACCTAGATCTTTGTCTTATCCTCGCCTTTTCCAAGGATGCTAGGCCAAGACATCTCGCTTTGAGTTGGGAACGGAGCCCCTTTTCTTGCGGAGAGAGCGGCTTTCTCGGGCCCTGTCAAGCTGAAGGATGATCTCTTTCACAATGGTTAGTTGCAGTCTGTAGTTTCCTTCTGTTGATCGTGCCTAGCGTTTGAGCGCCTTAGCCGTGCGACAGAGCTTGATATGCATTCTTTTAATAGGCTCTTGTGACTGCACGTGTTTGTTTCGTGCTTGTGAGACCGTGTCCATAAAGCCTTCAAGCTTGGTCCAATGGTTCTTGAACCGAAACATACTGGTGGGTTTTCTTTGGAGCTCCCCATGGAGAAGAAGCGGTGCATGGTCTGAGATGAGGGTCGGGAGGGCGTGGAGAATGGACAAAGGGAAAAGAAGGTCCCAGCTGGTTGTGCAGAACACTCAGTTAATTCTTGTGTGGGTTGGGTTTTCCCTCTCATTGCACCATGTAAATTTTCTGCCGGACAGACTAATTTCTTTTAGTTCGGCATGGTCTAAGGCAGTTTTGAACATTGTCATCAATCGCCTGTTAAGGTTGCCGTTGCTTTTGTCAGCTGCTCGGTAGATCATGTTGAAATCTCCAAGGACTAGCCACCTTCTATGACTCAAGGTTGGTGGTAGATTGCGAAGGTCTTGCAAGAAGTGTAGATTGCGAAGGTCTTGCACGAAGTGAACTTTTGGTCATCGTGTTGAGGGCCATGAACACCCGTGATGGACCAACTTGTTCCATCCTCCTTTGTGGTTAAGGTGGCGGTGATGGAGTTTGCTGTGGATGTTGGTTGTGATAGAGTAAAGTGGTTTTCCGAGCAGGCCGGGAGGTGGGGAGTTGGCCAGTGAGGGGGGGGGGGGGGGGGGGATGGCGCTGAGCTGCTCCCGAGGAAGGGGGGCGGCGCTAAGGTAGGGAGGAGCAATTAATCCGCACTCCGCCTTTAAGGCAAGATTTTAAAGCGAGAGGTTGAGAGAAAGCTTGGGCGGCCGTGCCAGCTTCCGGTGAAGAGGGGAGCTATTTGCTATTTCCCCTTCTGCGCGGTGTAGGTGACTCGGGGGGCAAAGCGCACAGGGTATCTGTGCAGAAAGGAGGGGAAAATGTGGTGGATGGCTGGATTGGGGGGAGCCTGGGCCGGAGAAGAGGATTCGGCCGGCTGAGTCGAGAGATCTCGCATGTTGGATCTTCAACCGGATGCGGGTTGTAGGGGTGCTTTGGGGGACCTGTTCTCGCCGGGGAAGGACGGGGGTAGAGGGGGAGCGATTGTTTTTGGGGGGGGGGGGGGGGCGACAACGGCTGGGATGGGAAGGGGGATTTGGGGCGGACGGGCGGGGTGGGCACAGTCACTGCAGCAGCGGGCCCAAAAGTCTACACTAGGAAAGATAGCAAGTTGGCAAAATTCTCTAATCTTTGAACTAATATTATGAAAGTGAAAGGTTGGATCAGTGTCAGTCACCCATAAACTCACCATAATCCTTGTGTTAGTCTCTCAGTAGCCATGGACTGTTTGGTTTTTTTGCTTTCTTATCTAACCTGAGCTTGTTTGTCTATATATTCAAGTTGTGGTTTGTGCCATTTAGCATAACTATGTCCCCCTTGTCATGAACTTGAGGGAAAAAATGTTATTGGTCTTGTCTGGTTTAAAGCTTACTATCAGATGTTATTGTGGCTTTTTCTTCAAAGGAAAGATTTGTTCATGGGACAGGTTGCTCTTTCAATGATGTCGCCTGGCTGGGCTGCTGCTTTTGCTTCACCACCAGTTGCAATGGCATTAGCCATGATGGCTGCTGGTGCCTCTGGGACAGAAACAATAGCACGTCCAACGAATACCTTGAATAGGCGTGACACATCATTGCCCGAGCGTAAAGCATCAGCAAGACTACAGACTTTCTCAAGTTTCCAGAAGCCTATTGAAACAGAACCCAACAAGCCTGGGTCCACCCCAAAGGACAAAGCAGCAGCCAAAGCTGCTGCATTAGCTGCTACTCGTAACCTTGAGCGGAACTCTAAGATTGGTTCAGGAAGGGGTCTCAGTGCAGTAGCAATGGCAACATCAGGACAAAGGAGGAGTGTAGGTGATATTGAGCGTGCAAAGAGGTGGAATACATCTGAAGCTATGAGTGCTGCTTGGATGGAGTGCCTGCAATCAGCTGATTCCAAGTCAGTTTCAGGAAGGGATTTTTCAGCCCTTTCATACAAATATGTTGCTATTCTTGTTTCTGGTTTTGCTTTAGCAAGAAACTTACAGCGAGTTGAGGTAAATCCACTTGGAACATTTCCATTTCCGATATTTAGAATTTACCATACATGGTATAAACTTTGGAACATGCAGATGGAGAGGCAAAGACAAGCTGATGTGTTGAATCGGCATCGTGCATCAACTGGAGTTCGGGCATGGCGGCATCTTCTTCATTGCCTAACAGAGATGGGCAGACTATATGGACCTTTTGGAGAACCTCTGTGTACTCCTGATCCTGTACGTATGGGTACTAATTTGTTTTCTCTGTTGTCCTGCGCTGTTTCTTCTTTATTGAAACAGCAAACTTTGTTGACCAGTACATTATGGAATGGTGAATAATTTCCTGTAACACGCTTACATCTGCATGAGAAAGAAGCACTGTGTCAAAAAGGAAAACGAAAAATAAAGGAAGCACTCCAGGGCATCTTTTGATATTTCTTTTCATTTCCATGCTTTGCAGATTTTCTGGAAATTAGATCTTACTGAAAGTTCTTCAAGGATGAGAAGATTTATGAAAAGGAACTATAAGGGGTCTGATCATTTGGGTGCAGCTGCTGATTATGAGGACCGGAAGCTTCTTAATGGTGTTGCGCAATCAACTGAATGCAACCTGGAGGGTGCAGACTCTTCATTAACAGACACTCTTCCATCGACTGCTTCTATAATAATGGCTGAGGCCATGTCAATGGATGACAGAAATGAGGACAACGAGCATTTAGAATCCAACACTACTCACAGCAGTGTTGACGATCAACTTCAGCATTCCTCAGCCTCTGATCAACAATCTGTGAAAGGATCAGTAGATTCAAGAAGTTCTGGCATTTCCACTGATCGCAATTTGGTTAGATCCGCAGTTGTTGCACCTGGATATGTGCCTACTGAAGCTGATGAGAGAATTATTGTTGAACTTCCATCATTGATGGTGCGACCATTGAAAGTTGTACGAGGAACCTTCCAAGTGAGTACCGAGTAATGTTAGTACTTGCAAAGTTCTACGTGTGCCATGAACAGTTCTCAAAATGCAAAACTGAGCTTTTTATTTTGTTATCATTTCACTTATCTTATAATTTTCTTTAATACTAATGTGTTCTCATAAAGAATTCAGAATTTCAAATTTTAGGCTGTCCGTTATCTTAAGGTCAGGTATAAATTTTGGAGTGGCCTAACATAAAATCATAACTCAAGGTAAATTGCTACAACAAAATTGTGCCTAAAGTTGCAGTAGTTCCAACTTATATTTTTTTGAAATGTCCATATTTTTGGGTCTTGTTAATGTTGCAATTGTTAAACATAGGATGGTACAGAAAAGTACTGAATTCTTCAAGTGCAATACTGCAATGTTGCAATTGTAGAAAAATGTTGTGGTGTATTAATTACAATCTATCTCAACAACTATGGCAGAATTGCATTTTAGCCATAACGACATGTTGGGGTTATATTGCAGTATTATGCTTGTTACTAGTGGGGTGCTGCAGCCTGCAGTAGGTCAAATAGAATGTTCTGATGGCTGTGGATAAACATTGTGATACAACAACTAAAATTTATATGCTATTTTTGAGCTGAAAAGTGAAAATACAAAATAAGTCATGTACATTGTCAGGCAAAGTGGCAAACTATTATTGTATGTGTATTAATTTTGTGTCATAATATTTTATTTCTGTACTGCAATGTTTTTATAACTATTGCAACATTTCAGTTAAACCACTGCAACAAAGTACCTTATGTTTCATTAATTTTAGGGCATCGTAGGATTAGCAATTCTAGTATTTTAGTTTTCTGTCTGAACACCTAAAGAAAACCTAATCAGAGGATGTCCAATATGTAGCAAATACCTAGTGTGTTCTTTTTCCTTATGATGTAGCTTTATATTCCTGGGTAATGGCTACAAACTGTTGGGCACTTTTTTGGATGGATAATATTGAGAAAACTTCATGCCACCTCATTTTATTAATAATGGTTAAAAATTCTTCCTATTTGTTTTGATTTGATGTATTCTATTGAGGAATTGTCTATCCTCCTATCATGATTTATATTATGTTCTATTCTTAGGGTTGTGTAAAATCTGTAACATTTCCATTTTTTGATGTGCATAACTAGCTATCTTTTTCATATCAAGCTATGTTGTTGGAATTTCAGAGATTTATTTGTTACCCATGATCCATTGTTCTGCTTTTCTTTAACTCCACTTTAGCTGTTAATTGCTGTAATTTTGTTCGCAGGTAACATCAAAGAGGGTTAACTTTATAATTGATGAGTGTGCAAGCGACAGTAATATGGATGATCATGCATCCACAAGTGCTCAATGTGATCAACAAGATAAAGATAGGAGCTGGTTGATCTCTTCACTTCATCAGATATATAGCAGACGGTAAATGTTAATTTCTGATCTGGTACTATTATTAGAAATTGCTTTCTGACATACTTCTTGCAGATATCCTGTTCTGTTGAAACTAAAGATAGCTATTCTGTGCTTTTAGAGTGAATAAGTTGCATGCAGCGTCTGTGACCTATCACCAGGCCATATGGTCTAGTTTTTATTTTCCATTCACTCATTAGATTATTTTAATGATTTGTTGCAGATACTTGTTACGGCGAAGTGCTTTGGAACTTTTTATGGTAGATAGGTCAAATTTCTTTTTTGATTTCGGGGTACACCCTTCATGAAACTCTACTCTATATAAGTCTTTATTTTGAAGTCCATGCATGAGGCAGCTGAATAACTTTCTTAGACTTGTGTCTGATACTTGATCTAGGATTTGGAAGCACGCAAAAATGCTTATCGGGCAATTGTTCATACCAAACCTCCTAATTTGAACGACATTTTTCTAGCTACCCAGGTATGTGTAATGTGCATTTTGCCTAATCTCTACTATTATCAATCTGCAATAACGTTTTGGCAGTAACCTATTATATTTTATTAAGAGAGCTGAGCAAATCCTTAAAAGAACTCAGTTGATGGAGCGCTGGGCTAACTGGGAGGTACATGAACACTAAAGATGATTTACCCATGTTGTTTGTTGGTAGGCTTGAGATCTAAGTATGTCCAATTTCTTCAGATTAGCAATTTTGAATACTTGATGGAACTGAACACTTTGGCTGGGCGCAGTTACAATGACATAACTCAGGTGAGTTTACTGCACAAATTATATTTCTAGGCTAATAAGGTAACTTGTCATTGTAATGATCTTATCTGCTTGTGCAGTATCCTGTTTTTCCTTGGATAATGGCTGATTACCAATCCAAAGTGTTGAATCTGGATGATTCTTCTACATACCGAGATCTTTCAAAGGTTGATCTACACCTGTTTATTGCTTCTCTCTACTTAAACTGCTAATCATATAGGATATTATTTGATGCAGCCAATTGGAGCACTAAACCCTGAACGACTAAAGAAGTTCCAAGAACGGTACTCTACGTTTGAGGACCCAATCATCCCAAAGTTTCATTATGGTTCACATTACTCCAGTGCTGGCACGGTAAATCTTCGGTATATCTTCTTAATAAAGCTGAATCAAATGTTTACTGATAATATTGGTTAGGCATTATTTATTGATGAAGGATTTTGGGTTGAATTCATCTCTCTGTACAGGGTCCTCAATATTTTTTTAGCTCGATCAATTTGTAATATGCAGAGTTGCAGACTATAAAATGGTATCACAGTTACCACAGAAGAGTCTTCAGGTTATAGTTGTGCATGGTTTTGTTTTGCCTGCATCAGTGAGAACTTTTCGTGTGCCTCATATTAGTATTGGATATAATTGTTGACAGGTTCACCTTCCGTATAAGTTTGGTTGGCTATGCGATCTGCTTTTGTTGATATTGTAAAGTTCGTTAGAAGACATAACCTCCAATACTTGATTACTGTGGCGGTGTGGCCTATAATTTTGATATTTGATTCTTTTGTCCAATGCATTTCTTGGTTGCAACAATATTTGATTTTTGTACTGACAACTAATATTCATTGCAGGTCTTGTATTACCTTTTCAGGGTGGAGCCTTTTACTACACTCTCTATACAGCTGCAAGGCGGCAAATTTGACCATGCTGATCGCATGTTTTCTGATCTTTCTGGCACATGGGATAGTGTTCTCGAAGACATGAGTGATGTAAAAGAACTAGTAAGTCTATCGGCAAGCATCTGACTGTCTTTAGTACGTTTTTCTGGATGTTGATTGGGTGGTGCCAAAATCCGGTCAAGATCTTTGCTGCATTCTAATTAGCTGATGATATTTATCTAGGTGCCTGAGATGTTTTACCTCCCCGAGGTATTTACCAACATAAATTGTATCGACTTTGGCACAACTCAACATGGTGGAAAGCTAGGTAAATGCATTTCGGCCGATGTAAAATATTTAGCAGAATATATAAAAGCAGAGTTATGTAATTCTGAACATAATTGCAGATTCTGTAGAATTGCCTCCTTGGGCTGATAACCCCGTTGATTTTATCCATAAACACCGGAAGGCTCTTGAGAGTGAGCATGTCTCCGCTAATTTGCATGAATGGATTGATCTGATATTTGGGTACGCTCTATTCTATTCTACCTTTTGCCGTTTTTGCAACTTTTGTTTTTAACTGAATGCTTTTCTTGCGCTTGTGCGCACAGCCGCACACACATACACACACTAAAATTTAATGTACATACATATGATTTTGCTACTACCTTTGATGCGTTGCCCTTTCTTCCAAGCACTTGCTATTCAAGCAGCATGTACTTGTTACTTGAACAATAATACCTGAAGTTGACCATGGTCATGATTTTCTGCGTGGAAACATTTACATTTTTTCACTGCTAGTAGTTTTTCTCTTCTCCCATCAATATAAGTTACAGTGTGAAAGCATGCTCCTCTTAGGTGTAGAGGTAGATGGATACCTTATAAAGAACTCGAGCCCTTTGGATGGAACATCCTGTTGCTAGTTCTGAAAAGAAAGATTTATGTAATGTAGGATGATGAAGGATCATCAGGATTTTCGATATTGGCAAAGGCAAATAAGTTAGGCCAGATATGAACAGAAAAGGCTTGGCTGCCTTCATGTTTCTCTGCTTATATTTTAGATGGAATTTATCAATGAAATATTGGCAAATGCAAATAAGTTAGGCCAGATATTATGTCATTCATTTCTTACACAAATTGCCAATGAAATATTGAAATTTTATGCTGTCATCCATGAAGGAGATAGGACATCTGTTTAGTTCTTAAGAAGCTAGTTCTAATGTTTTCTCCTCACCGTGCCTATAAATCACCGTTTTATCATGGAAACATCCTTTTTCAGATATAAACAGAGGGGTAAAGAAGCGGTAATGGCCAACAATGTGTTCTTCTACATTACATATGAGGGAACTGTGGATATTGACAAAATTGCAGATCCAGTAAGTATTATGCATTCAAGTTAGTGCACATAGGTTTTGTAGCAGTTGTTGTCTAGCTGCTCATGTTTTACTGAAAATGCTAAAGGTGCAACAGCGAGCTATGCAAGATCAAATAGCTTACTTTGGACAAACACCATCTCAATTGCTGACTGTCCCGCACATGAAGAGAAAGCCATTGGCAGATATCTTACAGCTACAGGTAATTTATATTAGCTGTTTCATGAAGACAAGTATTTTTGATGTTTTAACCTACAATTAGTTAAGTTGGGGTTGTGCAGCTAACTGCTTCCCCATAGTGGAACTGGTGGGTCATTGTCAAGCTAAGAACTATAATATAAAGAAACATTTGATGGCATCATCTCATATAATAGCATTAGTTGCAACAGACCAAAGGTGCCTTTTCTATTGTATGCTAAGTTATTCTCTTATACTTCCCAGACAAATGTCCCTAGGAAGAAATTCAGCAACTTAATGGCGCCAAGAATAGTTGATGCTGACAGTTATAGTTTGTATTGTCTTTATAAGCAATAGAAAGGCTGTCAGGAATGTTAAATGTAATATGTATACATGATGACTTGGCCTATATGGCCCATCTAGTAGGTTTAGGCGTTTAGCCCATATGGCCCATAACTCTCTTGCTAGTTAAATAAGATGCACAGTTGTGAATAGCCACATTGCCTCTCTCTTTCTTCAACAAGGAAATGATCAGTAATTTCTATTTCCATATTTCCAGTCCAGAACCAGGATATAGCTTATGGGACCTGAGTTTCTGCTTATGTTTGAGACTAAATCATGGCGAGTGATGGCTAGTTGTTTTTCCAGACAAATTTAGGTTAGTTAGGACTTGGGGTATAAAGAACCTTCCTGGCCTCAAATGCTGAGAATCATCTTGCAATCCAAGATGGTGGTTCTCTTGGAAGAGGGTGTAATAACTAATAAGGCACAATTTGGCCAGTGAAGCTAGTTTCCTCATGTGAATTGCTTATGTGATGGGAGTTGTCCCATATGGCTACTTGCAGTGTTGAACTAGTGTATAATGCCTAGAGACCATATGAACCCAGGTTAACCCTTGAGGTAAGCAAGGTTGAAAAAATTGAAAACCCTAACTGCTGGTGTGCTTTGGACATATTGGGGGTGCTACAACACACCAGGTCTGGAACAGGTTTTAAAACACTGATCTTTAGTGCATTCTGGTATGTTTCTCAAATCTCGATTAAAGAAATATGCGTATAATCTTTTTGATTTAGTGTTCTCCATGTCCTTTGTCATGCTTCTTGATAGACAACAACTCCTAGTATCTGTTGTGCTGCTTAAGCGCTAAATGTTATACGTTACTTGATGTTCCAGTGCATGATTGGTAATGAACTAATGACCTAAGACCTATCTCACTGATTTTTTACATGGCCTGACCCTTTGATTTACTGTGCAGACCATATTCCGGAATCCAAGTGAACTTAAATCTTATGTACTTCCTAATCCAGATCGCTGCAATGTTCCTGCCAGTACCATGTTTGTATCAAATGACTCTATTGTAGTTGTAGATGTAAATGTGCCTGCAGCACATGTGGCACTTCACCATTGGCAGCCAAATACTCCAGATGGCCAAGGGACACCTTTCCTTTTTCATCATGGTAGAAATGTCGCGAACTTAACCAGTGGTGCACTCATGCGCATTTTCAAAGGATCTGCCAGTTCTGGAGAAGATTACGAATTCCCAAGAGCTATAGCATTTGCTGCTTCTGCGATCCATGGTTCTGCAGTTGTTGCTGTCACATGTGACAAAGAGATTATCACTGGTAATTGTTGCTTTTCACTATTTGTCCTTTATATTCTTAATTTGTTTACTTGTTCAGACACTTCCTCTTCATTCATCTTTTCATTTCATTTCATATCCTAATACACATATGTACATTAACACTACCTTACGACAAAACTCCAAATTCAAACTAAATCTACAGAAGAAGATGCGAACGAAAAGTCATTCAGGATGAACAATGGCTTAGCTGTTTCATTGTTTTTGTTCTGCAAAACTGGTTTCTTTTTATTTTATGTAGATTGGGTTTGAAATTGAAATTCTGTCATAGCGTAGAACACCTCTCCCTCTATTTAAATTATTCTTTTAGGATTTTTTTTGGAAGATTCTTAGGATGGAGTGCACACCCCCAAGCCCCCGATAAACTCAGACCAAACAACTTGGTCTGAAATTTCTCTGTTTTTTTAATGTAGTGTGCTATGGTACTTTTAAGTCGCTTCTAATATTTATTAATCTTTCCATGAAGCTGCGTATACTGTTTCTAATACCATTTTGCTTAATAATAGGTGGCCATGCAGATGGTTCTGTGAAATTGATCTCCCCAGATGGTGCTAAGACAGTTGAAACCGCTTCTGGACATCTTACTTCTGTGACCTGCCTTGCACTTTCTCCTGATAGCAACTACCTTGTGACAGGGTCTCGAGATACCACAGTTATACTCTGGAGGATTCATCAGACAGGCTCCTTACATAAGAAAAATGCCCCTGAACCTCCACCGAAAACGCCAACAACACCACGTAGTCCTCTCTCCAGCAGTACTAGTAGTGTGAGCAGCCTTTTAGAAACCAGGAGGCATCGAATCGAAGGTCCTATGCATGTTTTAAGAGGACATCTTGGGGAAGTAACTAGCTGTTCAGTTAGTCCAGACTTGGGACTTGTTGTATCCTTGTCAAACACGTCAGGTGTTCTTCTACATTCTTTGCGGACTGGTCGACTGATAAGGAAGCTTGATGTAGCGGAGGCACATGCTGTATGCTTATCTTCTCAAGGTGTCATTTTGGTTTGGAATGAATCAAAGAAAAGATTATCTACCTTCACCGTCAATGGACTCCCTATTGCTACCTCAGTTCTATCACCTTTTTCTGGACAAGTTAGTTGTATTGAGATTTCTACAGATGGCCATTTTGCTTTAATTGGAACATGTTCGTCCAGCAATTACAAGTGTGACAATACTGAGATTGGGGATCATGAGCCTGACAAACCCAATGGCAAAACTGAAACCAGGCAATCTGTTCCTTCCATCTGCTTTGTTGATCTGCATAAACTTAAGGTTAACATTAGAAACTATATTTTCGATTCACTTTATTTATCCTTTGTGGATGTCTTACCAGAAATGTTTTCCTGGTAGGTATTTCATATACTGGAGCTGGGAAAGGGCCAGGACATCACAGCAATGGCTCTAAACAAAGAGAACACAAATCTTCTAGTGTCTACTGCTGATAAGCAGTTAATAGTCGTCACTGATCCTGCTGTGAGTATCCTGAATTCCTAATATGTATAAATTCTACATTACCACAGTGCAATTTATCGCTTGTACCGAGCACTTAATTAGAATATTGCCAGGTTGCATGGAAATGACCACTTTCTTCTCCATTCAACCTTCGTTCTGATAGAGTTGGTAATGTTGCAGTTGAGTTTGAAGGTAGTGGATCAGATGCTACGCCTTGGTTGGGAAGGTGATGGGCTTCTTCAGTCATGAGCACAGCTGCACAGCATTGATGTTTGGCAAATCATTACTTGATTAAAGATCTATTCTGTCCGTTTGTTAGCATAAGTAGGACCAAGGTAATGAATCAATGGCGTGGGATGTGCCGTCTTTACAAAATGGAAAAGTGATAGGCGTTGCCAGATAGGCGTATTGTGCAAAGGCTAGGCCGTATACTGTATCCAACAGGTCATTTAGTCACAGTGGGAAGGTAACCGACGGGCTTGATTGAGAAACAGCTCGTTCTTTTTTCCCCCCATCACGTTTACCATGTAAAGAAAATTGCTTTTGTAGAGCGAGACAGTGATAGAATAGGTATTCTACATCTTTTGCGATGTACTTTGGTTGCTCGGTCGGTTCATACAGTTACCTGTCAATGTAAGGTGTTTTTATGTCAATTTTGACTCTGCTGCGAGTTGTGACTATTTGGCATCAGCCAACAAAGCGAAAGTATTGAAAGGATGGATTAAATTACTTTGTCAATGGAAGATCTGAGGGTGGAGCCCACCTTTTCCTTCTTTTTTTTAACCTGAATGAGTCAAGGAACATTGGACGCTACTAACGCTCAGTCGCGCTTGCACCCGCCCCGCCCCGTCGACCGCTGCCCTCGCCCTGTGGCCCGTCTTCCACAAGGCTTCGGCGCCGCCCTAAGTCACCGGCTTCGCTGCGCCGCTCGTCGCCTTCCTTCAAACTCACGGCCCGACACCGCACCCCCCTCTCCCTCTACAGGTAGAGGGTGTGATGAACCCTTCCTAGTTGGGGGCGCGATAAACCCCTCCCCTCCCCCGACCCGGGAAAATCTAACTTCAAATCTCGTCGCCGGTGGCTGGAGAAGCTACAGTGGGGTAGGTGGGTAGCGCATCGCCGTGGAAGCGAGGGAGAGAGAGAGAGGAGCAAGCGCATGTGCAAAAGGTAAAACGGAGAGAGGAGGGGAAGAGTGCGAAGGCTTGGGTCGCGGCGTCGCGCGTTTCTCCTAACGAGCGAGCAGGTGCGCAGAAGCATTATCCCAGAACATAATCCTGGTGATGTTGCCTACAATTTGGCTTGCTGGTGATGTGCTCGAGGTGGGCACCCTGCGGCTAGCGGTGGCGAAATGGCGCCCTGGCGCTCATCAGTCATCATGCTACCATTCGCCACACTACCCAGCCGCAGAGCTGCTATGCCTTCTTCATTCAGAACTAATTCAAATACTATTGTTTTGTGTTAATCATTACTCAGAGTGCCCTGTTTGTGTGTTCAGAATTCCAAGACGTAATAGCACCTTGCAAAGAACCATGGAGACGTGTACATTATCACCTATCAATTCGAAACAACAAATCTTGTACGGAATAGCCTTATGAGGTTATAAGGAAAACCATGAAAGACCAACATTAGATATCTCCAGATCAACTTGCAATGTATCGAACGCCACATTCGAACCTCAGGAAAGGTCGCAAACATCGGGAGATTGAAAATAGAGAGATGCAAGCCGTGACTCGGAATAGTGCAGTGTTTTCTGTCAGGAATTTGTGCGTTACTTCCGACATTAGATTGACAACATTACAAGCTGGCTAATTGTTTTTGGCAAATGTGATGGAATGGTTGGGATGAAGATACTTGCTTCTTTGCTCAGGTCCTTTTGATCTTCGAAAATGTCCCGGTCTCGGAAAAATAGGTACTTTGGGTTCCACTTCCAAGCAGGTTTCCATGGGCCTGTGGATTTGACAACTCTATTCCCTGTACAAGAAAACGATAACATTAGAAAGATGAAATGATGGCAGGAACTCTGGGTATTTAATCGTAATAGTGCAGTCAAAGCAACTGCAATAAAGTTACGCATCAAAATCTAGTTATTACCATCTGTAGATGTTCAATATAAAATCACTATGGAGCCTACAAACCAACAGCGCCAGATTTTCAAGGAAAAAACTAACAGCGCGTAGAACTAACTACTAACAAAATACAGGGTTAATGATGACTCCAAAGCGACAAAAATTAGGAGTTTCTATTAGTAAAGCAACGAGAAACAAAATTTGGTAGCACTACCTTTTCCCGTTCCTAAAATATGAGCAAGTCAGTTTTAACTATCCAAATACCAGATTCTACACTTGGTAGCACCCACAATTCCACATTCCATATTTGGGTCAGCTAAAGGTCATACTCATACATGGCACCAATTATTTTTCTTGAAGCGAACAAGATAGTAATAACTGAAAAAAAAAATCTAGAACTCATGATGAGGATATCCATACTACTACTATGTCGTCTACCTCTCCAAGTATTCATGAAGCACCAAAAGGTCCGATGATTAGAGCACGAGCCAAGCTTTTAAATAAAGAGGTGAATTTACTCCTTAATGCACATGTTAATATTATTGATGAGAGCTTTATAATGCCTATGCCTAAATCTAGTGTGTTAATTGCTTTCAGGTTTGAATCAAGAAAATATGGAGATGAACAAATGAAAAAACACACATGCATGCAGACCAAGTCAGCCGAACAAGGAATCAACTCATCCGCATCTGCATGAAGGGACACAGCCAAGTTCCAAGGAGATGGACTTGTGGCAAACACTAGACTTCAAACCCATGCAGCCATCCAGTCCAAGTCCTGCGGCCTGCGTGCCATGATTTGGCCCAAAATCCAGCTATGTAATCTGTTTTAGCATTGTGAGTCCAATCAGTTTTGAGTTCAGTTTAGTTGGCTTCCTTAGATTTTGCTTCGGCTTGTGGCCGGCCCTAGATGCTGCCATACGGAGACACCATAAATACTTTGGGTTGGCTTGTGTAAAAAGATAGACCACTTTGAAAATAATAGATTGAAACAAAGAGTTCTTGTGCATGGCTTGTGATTCATGTTGCTACCGAAATCCTTAAGGAAAATTGGGAGCATCATCTCAATCAAGATAGTTTAGCTTTTTCGTTGGGAATTGGGTGCACGATAGGACTTCACTTTTTAATTCGTAAGATCATGTATGCCGGACTTCACAACCACCAAGTGAAGTCCGGCATACATGATCTTACGAATTAAAAAATGTTCGTTCTTACATTAGCAACGGAGGATTACTACGATTTAAGAGAGGACACGTGAGTATCTTGATCCTACGTCAAAAAGATCAGGCGACCCCATATTAGCTCACCTGAACTGGTGTAAATGCCAAACTAGATGTCAGTCCCGATGTTGCACCGCTGCTACCATAGCTCTTCTCCTTGAATCTGATATTAGAAAGTAACATGGAGTCATGGAGTCAAAGTGATGTCGCAGTACATGATATTGTGAAAGAGGTCAAGATTTGAAACAAAAGCAACAATGTGTAGACAATGTAAACGAGTTATGGCAACATGCAAAAGTGCAAAACAATAGCACCTGTTGGGCTACTGGAACTGGTATATAGTGCAAATGGCCCTTACTATACAAAATGTGTGCAAATATCTAAACTACCTACAATTTGTGCAGAAAACATGAAAGGACGGGAAAAGGAACTACATTGAAAATATCAAGCTCTGGCCTCTGGGAATCGGAGAGGACATAATATAGCAAATAGAAAGCTATAAGAGCTATTTATTATTGCTGTACGTCTTGCTATCTTACAATTTACGATTATCTAAAGTACAATGTTTTTGCACATTTTCTCTTACAGGTTGTACCTGCTTCTGCTTGGCGTGGATTTTTATACAGAGTCGGGAAGAGCACTTTGCAATAGATATTATCGCATTTTCATTAAGCAAAAGGGCACAAGACCCAGTTTCATTATTGTACTGAGATGTAGTCCCATGTTTATTGCTTTAATATAAAATGCCAAGGAACAAAATGAAGCAAAATAGCATACTAAAGAAAGAATTAAAACACATACTTTTTGGCAACTTTAGCAGCAAGTTTGCTTTGCGCAGCTGAGACACGTAGCTTCCCACTTCCTGCCTGTCCGAGCATGCCATAGCCTTCCCCCAAGCCATCACCTGATGACAGCAAGATGTGACTATGTCAAAAGGTTAAATGATCTCCATTTTAAGGCATGGTGAAAATAAACAACAAAATGTTATTCAAATCGTCATGTCAATACCGACCTAATGAGCTCTCCTCTGGTACCCCAAACTGCATTCGGTTCGCAAGCTTCATCATATCAGTCTGTGCATATCTGCAGAATCAAGTTCCCCAGTTTGAGAACATATACCATACTGTTTGTCTGATGAATCGAATTTTGGCATATAAGACAAATTAACAAGTAGTTCAACACAAAATTAAACATGAGATTGTTCAATATGCATTTTCCACCAAAAACGAAAGTTGAGAACAGCTTACCTTTCTTTCATTTTTCGAAGCCGACGACCCCCTCTCTTCTTTTTAGGCTCAGAGTCCGGTACAGGAAGTGGTTTTGGAAGCTTTGCAGGAGGTGGTTCTTGCCACTTCTCAATCTTCTTACGAATTTCTTCTAACAAGTTCCGCCCAGCTTTTCCAGTCGGATCACCTCTAATTGAATCAATCCTTGCTGCTAGAGTTGACTTTGCAGCTATAAGTCTGCAAGCACGAGTCCTCAGAGCTGGAGGGGTGCTCTGAAATACTTCAGTTTGTTCAAGATAGCCAACACGAAACTGAGATGTGGCAGTAGAAAATCCAGCTAGATTTTTCTTCTTTGCACCAAGTAACTGAACATTACAGGCAGGCATTTTTGCAAGTGCTCCCAAACCACCAGCAGTTCCCATCAGTTTCGAGGCAACAGCACTGCCAACAATGGCAGAAAGGTTTGGTGCAATGTAACCCATTCTGCTCTCTACAAAATCAAGTACTTTCTTCTTGGCAGCATCAAGTGTAAGGGCTCTGTCACATGCTTCAATGGTTTTTTCCAAATTCTCCTCAGAAAGAGGCCTCCCACTTGTTGTTGATGCTGTCACTGAAACCACCATTATAATTGCAGAAGGTAAAAGCCCTTCCAGATCTACAAGTGTTAAGTCCATCTCATTACCAATCTTCTTGACAACACGGGCATAATCAATTGGATGATGAACGAGGGATTCCAGTTCAGGAAACTTCAGCCTATACTTGTCTCGTATGAAGTTATGGATTATAATGGTCTCATTCTCAATATCTACTGATAATGCATTGCAGTCGACAATAAGCTGGTACTCTGGATCCTCCTCCAGGGTGGACCCTTGATTTGAGAAGTCTGTGCCTTTCTTAAGTGCATCTTCAACTTTCTGCAAAGAAACAAATCACAAATGAAACTGCCTATTGTCATGCATGGGGTGAGAGGAAACCTTTTGTGGCCTAAACAAATTTAACGGGATCATATTTTTGGCATAAATCACAGTAACATTGAGTAATTGTCCATGTTTCCTCTAACCACATTGATACAAGTTTTCCACATGCCAGACAAGTCAGATATCCACGCTGCCGCGGTAGGGGCGATATGTGCAGTGTGTGCGCGCGCGTTTTCTCTCCAAAGAAAATGGGGATTTTAAGAGTTTGATCACTTACTTGCATTATGTCACCATAACGCTGTGTCTTCTGCAGCTTTGAAACACTATCAAGATCATCATAATTAAGAGACTCAAGGTCAGGGATATCATCATCACCATCCTCTTCCATACCCGCTGCCTCGGCATTGTCTTCTTCCTGGAAATTTTGGTAATTGGTAAACAAGTGCTCAAGAAATAAATCATTATAAAATCTGGTTACATGTCAGAAATAGAAATCAACTCACAGGATAGGTTTCATTGTCTGACAGTTCATCGAGATCCGCTAAGAAAGAATCAGCAAGGCTTGCCTGTAAAGTGGCACTATTTAGAAATATGAGGCACATAGCCGCAAAATAAAAGAAAATTCACAAATATAAACCTGAATAATAATTAATGATTTTGCACAAACTACTCAACAGGAGCTGAAATGAACTCACCATGATCTTGGCCTAAGTCTTCCCAGCAGCAGCAAGAGCTCTGAATCACAGGGGTAGCAAGAGAAGTACGGGGCTTGTTTCTGATTCTTTACAATTCACACACCACACCTTTGGCCCTTGTTTATCGAGCAGGATGATCTGATTAGTTACACCTAATTCATATTGGCAGATCAAAATTTAGGAACTGTAAAAATTATAGTGAGGGATATTAAAGCAAAAAACATTATTTTTTTGACGAGGAATAGTAGGGGAGGCCCCTACTATATGTATGTATATGTATATTAAATCAAATTATTTTTTTAAGTACAAAAAAGGAAAAGGAATCTTTAGTAATTTGTACTGTAAACCTTTTTTTTGCTTCGGTTTGATTAATTTGGTTGGCATTACAGTAGCGAACCAGGAACAAAATTGAGCCCAAACTTTTTGTTAGCCCTAAAACTGTGTAGATACAGCACAAATCCCACAGATAGGAACTTAACCAAAAAAAAGTTTCGATAAATCCAACCCTCTACATCCTAATTAGACACAATATCGACCGTTTCGTTCTTAAAGACTACCAATTGGTGTGTGCCGCAAAACGTAGGTTACCGGTGCCAACTGCCGACCCATATAGCAGCTGGAATACCAAAAGCTTAGAAGAGGCGAAATTTAGAGATCTAACGCGACGGGGAATGCAGGAAGAAGCGCAAGAGCAGTATCCGGAATTACCTCTGCGGAAGCGGTTGCTCTCTCGCCTGACACGCGCCCTACCCTACCCGGCGGACGCGGCAACGTCGAGAAGGCAGCCGGGAGAGTACGGGAGTACGGGATACCGGGTCGGCAGCGCACTGAGAGCTGGCTATGAGGCGGCGACGATGCTGATTTAGACGAGCCGGCGGAGGTGGGGGACGGCGGTGGAGGAAGTCGGCGCGGCGGCGGAGCCGAGTCTGCTCGGGTTCGCGACCTTTTGAGGAGACGCACCAGCAAGGCAATCGGTGGGGTTAGAATTTAGATGCCAATCCCGACCGTGCGTTTTGGATCAGACGTTTGGATGAAGTACCGGGGATTGTGGGGAACGGTGTGGGAAGATCTTGACCATTGAACCAGGAACGAACAGATGAGATCGTGCTGAAGAGGGGAGCTCTAGATGATTCCGGCAGAAGTTTTTCGCGGGGATTTTTTTTTTATTTGTTGGGGAAGTGGGCCTTGAAGGGGAGTGTTGCACAATTCTGAAATTTTCTTTCGAAGATTTTGTGCAGGCTTGCTCCACCGTTGTTGGCACCTTGGGACTAGTACATCAAGCCCAGCCCAATTCAAAAATATTTGGCCCATAAAATAACATTCGCGCAAAACGACACTTCGTTCTAGGTGCCCGGCTGCAAGGATGACCAGCGACAGGTCAAGAAACTGAATTTTTTTGTGACTTGTAACAGATGCTCGAGTTTGATCTGTACCTGTAGCATAATCGATGGAACGGTTGAGGTACGTAACTGCACGACATGTCGACATAGAACACTCCTAATCAGGACCGATCGATTCGGTCATGTTGGACGAGTCAGAACTCAGAAGAACCAAAGAGGAAACCGTTCGGCTCAAGTCGGTGAGCACTAGACTATCAGGCCTACTGGCTACTATTAACGTTGCGACTGATGTATATGATTTCATCGGCCCGACATGATCAAAGTTGATCATTGTGGTGCGAGGCTGGCCGTGTCAGTGACCGGCCATAGAATATTCACGAGCGGTGGCATGGGACGGCGTGCCATGATAGTTCGTCGACACTTTCACTTTCTAGACAAAAAATGGCTGGTTCTGGATATACTGATACGTAGCATAATATTTCAGCAATGCAATTTGATGCAATTATTTTTCTTTTTGGAGGAACTGCTCTTTTCTGAAGCTCTTGAAAATGGTTCTAGCATCTGTATTGTACGTAAATAAATCGATACAGTTGTTCGTTGCTACTATTTCAGTAGTCTCGGTATCAATAGGCAAAAGGTTTTCCTCCTCCTTGTTTGTCCTTTCTCTCCTCAGCCATGACGCGCACCTGGACTCCCCTGGACGAATCGAGGTACCTCTCTGTGTTCACCTCTGGTATCCGTCCGTTCCCTTTGGACGCTTGCAATCATGCCCTGCCTTCGCTCGATTCTCTCCGTCTCATGTGCCGGACCATTGCACCTTCACGCATCAGCTGTTCAGCCCCCCCGTTTAGATCGACCACAGAGGTGATCATCAGCAACAGCAAGGTCTGTTCGTTTTCAGATTTTATCGACCACACAGGTGACCATCAGCAACAGCAAGGTCTGTTCGTTTTCAGATTTTTGACGTACCAGTACAGACATGGACATTACATGCGTGTTAGGCTCCACTCGTTTTGGATTGAGCTTCTGTCTTATTTCGCACTATTTATAAATTTCGTCTTTTTCTATACTTTTGGTTTTTTGAGCTTTTTTGTTGGTTCTTTTTTCTCGTATTTGTTTGCATTATACGTTATAGACTAACATATTTTTCAATTTTTAATTTTTTAAAATTAATTATACTAAATAAATCTTCGTCAGTTACAGTGTTTCTCAGCCAAAAACACTCAAAATAAGCTCTCTGGAGCAGGGCCAATTAATTGGTCCATCGAGAAGGGGAATTAGTCATGGCCTACTTGGACGCAGGCATACCTACACCATATAAACTACTATTTACTTTCCAAACTTCTCTCTCATATGTTTGCTTTGGCAGCAGCAAAGTTAACTGCAAGTTGCCTATAAAATAAAAGGCACATGACATGAGCCGCAACATTGTTTTTGCAAGGGCCCTACAGTTGTGGGCCTTAAGAGGATCTGGTAGAAGGCATATAATTTAGCTCAAGGAATATCCGTCTCCAGAAGAATATCCACTGGCTATATTCTCTTTAGTATTCTCCATTCTTAGCATTTCAACTGGCCCGCAGCAAAATCTGCAGAACTGGCAAAATTAGGTGTATGCCGTCACCTCCGGTATGAACAAGGTGCATCCTCATTTGCTTCACATCAACCAGTTAGTACAATTTGGTAGTAGGTTTAATTAATGTCAACTGTAGATGTAGGACCGTAGGAGCGTACTGACACCATACAAGTCACCAGCTCAAGTATCAATAGAGCAGCTTTGGGGTAGGAACATAAAATAGATGCTCCAGATATATCTAAATTGCTCAATATCTGGTCAAACTATTGACATCCTGAAGCACATGTATATCATCCGAGGTCTCAACAACCAGCAGAACATATGAATCCCAGAGCATTAGCCCCATTCCAGCTCATACATGAGCAGTTACTCTCGAATAGTTCACACTTCATTTGATTTTCACAGCCTTTTGACAATTCAAGCCCTTCTATAGGTCCTGAAACATAGGGATGTAAGTTCAGAATGGAAAGCAGGAACAGTGTATTTAGTACAAGCGAAACACAGAAATCACCGGTTGTAAAACAACAGCTATAAACCTGCAACAGTGGCGAGTGAGAAACCAGGAACCTGTTACGTACCTGGAAGGTAATCGGAGATTCTAGGAAAATAAATTGCCTTTTGCATTCATCGATACCTTCGGAACAGAGTTATCCTGTAACAGTCTTGCCAACTGCTCTGCCATGCTGCCCACACACAGAGGAACAGGTCATCACTTTCTTGGAGCACGATACAGGCAGCTAAAGCCTATGACTGTTCTTCAAGCACACGCCCCTTCTCCTGCCTTAGCCTTGTGCTCGTTCCTAACAGCACCACAAGAAGGCCATGGGTGTGACCTCACCGGAGAAAGAGCCGATCCAGCGACAGCCCACGGGACACCACGACCAGCCGAAAAGGCTCTCGTGTAAACTTCTATAAGACCAGTAAGTCGTTGGTAGCCACCCCCGAGGCGCTGCAGACAGCTGCCCCCAGCGGTCCGCTCCCCCCCCCCACACACCTCACAGCTCCGAGCGGTCAGGAACAGCCGATGTTTCTTGGACAGCTCCCAGAACAGCAACTACTTCTCTTTGCAGGTAATTGCATCCGTTACTTGTTCAGCGCAATCTTTTCACCTCCTCTTCTTGCTTGCAATCCTGTTTCTCTGTCTGCCTCCCCAAAAAAGCTGCTTTCAGTTACTGGTCGGCCAACGGATCGCCTACCTTCTTTGCCTTGCAAGTTTGCGGCAACTTGATTTGGTTCTGTGTATATATATCCCTGCTCATTTTGCTTTGTGTCTGAAGAGTGCGATCCTTTGATTGCTTTTGTGTACGGGCTACACTTGCTTGCAAGATTGGTCTTGTCTTGTCTTGCTTGCTTTCTATATTCTTCTTGTTCAGCAGCCATAGAACAGGTAGTATGGCTTCCGTTTCAGAACTGGAGGTGAGATGATGCTATGGTTGAAGGAGATTTTGTTTCCTTATGCTGCCAATATTTCCGATCATGTACATATTTGTTTTCAGTTGTGTCTTGCGCGTGACGTGATTGAACCTTGACCAAAACGCAGTTCTTGATTTCGGTATTCATTGGATGCTTGACTTAGATTTTGCGCCTTTTAGCGAGCAAACTTCCCAGTTAACTTTAAGCTACTGTTAGCTGTATCAAGATTCAAGAAATCGGTGTGTTGGCTCCTACCCAATCTTTCGAAAAAGAGAAAGAAAGAAAAGAAATCGGTGTGTTGTCACACCAATCGCCTGCTTGTTTCTTAAGTAAAGAAATTGGAGTACTGTCAAATTATTTGAGATAAATATCGGTTGTTCTCTGCTTAACTTGGCTGTGCCATGTCTGAGGGGAATGCTTGATTTTTTATTTGATCACTAGTTGACCATCCTCTTAGGTTAATTTTAATGGAAGTTCACTTATTTGTATGTATATGCTGATGTCATGGACCGTTCAATTAAGCGAATCAGCTATTTAAAACAAGCATTTTTATCTATCACTCATGATCATTTTCTGCTGAGCAATTTTGCACTCGAAGTTCCCCATTTTTGTCAAGTTGACAGGCCTTATGGATAATTCTGATGTTTGCTGTATTTGGCCTTTTCAGATAAAAGCTTATCAAAGAAGGGAATAGTATAATAGCGGCCGGCCTTCCTCCTGGCTACAGTTACCTTTGCGCGGTGAAACCAAATTCAGGTTCATTCATGGGCTCCCAAAGTGAAGGCAAAAGCAAAATGCGTAGCATAAAGCCCTTGGGGATTCAGCTTTTTGAGTGTGTCCGGGGGAGTCCTCTCTCCTTCAGATCATGCCAGGCTCTTGTATTGATACTGACGTTCTTATCCTATGCCAGCTATCATGCCACTAGGAAAACCACAAGCATAGTTAAGAGTGTTCTTGATCCTAAGACAACAAATCTAGGCATGTTGCATTGGCCCAGTCATCAGTATCTTCAAGACTTAAAAGGCGCAAAGAACGACAACGCGGCTCTCTATAGTGGCTGGGCTCCGTTTAACGCTGATGATGGCACTGCCTTGCTCGGCGAGATTGATTTGGCTTTTCTCGGGGTATATGCAATCGGCATGTTCTTTGCTGGCCATTTGGGCGATCGGGTGGATCTAAGGATCCTTCTGACTATCGGAATGATAGGCACTGGGCTGTTCACTGCTGCTTTTGGTGCTGGCTACTGGCTCAATATACACAGTTTCTACTACTTTTTGGGCATTCAGATGATTGCTGGCCTGTTTCAGTCAACCGGGTGGCCGTCTGTGGTTGCAGTAGTTGGTAATTGGTTTGGGAAGAGCAAGAGGGGGTTAATAATGGGAATTTGGAACGCTCATACATCTGTAGGAAACATATCTGGCTCTTTAATTGCAGCTGCAATGTTGAAGTTTGGGTGGTGTTGGTCATTTGCAGTGCCTGGTGTTATGATGGCAGTAGTTGGACTCGCAGTGTTTCTGTTCTTGCCGGTTGGTCCAGAGGTGATTGGAACTGACGAGGATCTCCAAGTGAAGGATTCTGAGAAGAATGACATTGGTACACGTTTGTTGGAAGGACGATCAGATGTAAAAGAAGAGGCAGTGGGATTCATTGAGGCCTGGAGAATTCCGGGTGTTGCTCCTTTTGCTCTCTGCCTTTTCTTCTGCAAGCTTGTGGCTTATACATTCCTGTACTGGCTTCCTTTTTATATAAGTCACACAGGTTCGTTTAGTTTTACATGCTATTAGCATACTGATGCTTTTTCTTTTTGCTCGTACATGATTAAACTTTTTTCACCATGGTACTCACAAATCATTAATTGACCTCCAAGTTTGCAAACCATATGATGTAGTCATGTAGGACGTGCTCTTGGTATTTTGTTTGATATATTACAAATTGTATTAGCAATTGAAAAATGTAAGCTGTTAGTGCTGTTCAAGTCACAATCGCTAACCTTTCATGTTGGCAAGCACTCAGTAGAATGGGGGCTAAACATTTGCAGTTCCAAGGATCGCAGAAAGCTAATCCTTGTTGCATTCATTATGTATGATCCATGACCATGATGCACTTGTCTGAAGTTCTTGTATCTTAATGGGCACCGCCTCATTGGCACTATGTTCCACTGAAATTCGTTCCACAACCATGGTGCTCTTTGACTCATACTTACACAAGAACATGCCATCTTTCTAGGATGGGCAAAGGCACAAAGCCAGTCCTCACATTTCTTTAGGTGTTGTTCAGTGTTATGAGTAACAACCCATGAAAGTAACAGAAACATAATTGTGCATGTGTGGCAACTGGTTATTGAGATACAGTACTACATCTATCATTTAAGCTTTTGGTCTTGATTATGTGGTTGATTCTCACATGAGACTGAATAGCAAGCGCAGGAACTTGTTGATTCGTTTCCTACTACAGTTAATTCTGATCTGATTCACTTTATGCTTCACATGCATTGAGCTTACAAATTCATAGTTTTACAGCAGTAAATTGCAGGTTTTAAGAAATAGAGAGCTCATTAGCACTAGAATCTTTTACCTGACATCACCGTTCTGTTCCCATTTTTCAGCTATTGGTGGAGAATATTTGTCAGACTCCACCGCTGGGGTACTATCAACTCTGTTCGACGTAGGTGGCGTTGTGGGTGGCATCCTTGCTGGGCACATCTCCGACCACCTCGACGCGCGGGCACTGACAGCGGCGAGCTTCACATTCTCCGCGATACCGGCGCTCTTCTTCTACCGCATATACGGGAGTATCTCGCTGTACTGGAGCATCGCCCTCATGTTCATCACCGGGATGCTCGTGAATGGGCCGTACGCGCTGATAACCACCGCCGTCTCCGCGGACCTCGGGACGCACAGCTCCCTGCAGGGCAACTCCCGCGCGCTGGCCACCGTGACGGCAATCATAGACGGGACAGGGTCGATCGGCGCCGCGGTTGGCCCGCTGATGACGGGCTACATCTCCGCGAGGAGCTGGAGTGGCGTGTTCACAATGCTGATGGCATCGGCGCTCATCGCCGGGCTGCTGTTGTCGAGGCTAGTCATGGCAGAGATTTCCGCGAAGATCGAGTCCGGAAGGCCTGATCCCGCTAGCGATCTGCCCGTGTCCTCCATGGAGGAACCTTAGGCTGGACATGGTTGAATACTTGGAGCTGCCTGGTGCTAGGTACATGCATGCAGAAATGGAGGCCGTGAGGTGTGGCGGGAAGAGCAAACCCCCTCTGATTTTACACCCGAGGAGTAGGTGCTCTCCAGTCCCAGGATGGTAGCATCTCGCTTCTGATGTGTTTTGCTTGTGATGTTATAGAGTTTGTAATCTTGTTTTCAGTTGAAGTCATTTTTTTTTGGAAAAGGAAGATTTTATTAATCCCAAGCTCAGCACATCGAGTTGATACACATCCTTGGAACAAAAAACTTCCAGCCTCTGCCTAAGAAATAGGCACACAGCTTAAGAATAAAAACATATTTGAGCAGACTCTAGTGACATTCAATCCTAAGACTAGATCGCCACCCATATGCCCGGGTAAAGATATCCTTCGCCAACTGCTCTAACTGTCGCGATGCCACCACAACCATATCCTGCAATTCCGGTCTTTGCAGGATAGCCCACGAACGGAGTCGATGAGAGATTGCATAAATAACCTGCAAAGGTGAAAAAGAGTTTTTCTTTTCAAAAACAATATCATTCCTGTACAACCATATAGACCAACATGTTGCTGCTGCCCCAAGCAGTACTAATGATTTCAAATGTTTAGTTATTCCATTTAACCAGCTTCCGAACATATGTGCTACACTTTGTGGATTTGTTAGCTTCAGAGCCACTTGAGAGAAACCCCAAACAGCTCGCGCAAAGCGGCAATCAAAAAACAAGTGCTGAATTGTCTCATCAGTATGACAAAAACAACATGTCTTGCTCCCTTGCCAATTACGCTTGATTAGATTATCTTTTGTTAAAACCACGCCCCTCCTAAGGTACCACAAAAAGATCTTCAACTTAAGCGGCGCTTTTAGTTTCCATAGGCGTTTATTCAAATTAGGGACATGTGTTTGAATCATTGCTCTATAAAGCGATTTCACCGAGAATTGCCCATTAGGTTGTAAAGACCAGTGAAATTCATCCTGTCCTTGTGTCAGCTGAATATTGGCTAGTCTTGTTAATAAGTTGTTCCATTCCGCCAGCTTGGGTCCAATTAAATCACGTCTCCAATAAAAATTAGGTGGAGAAGAGCCCAAGGCTTCTGAAATTGTGACAAATTTTGGTCTAACAATGTTGTATAAACCAGGATATTGGTTCATCAAACTATCATTGTCTAACCATGTGTCTTCCCAAAATCTGACTTGTGAGCCATCTTTAATAATAAAAGATCCATACCGGAGGAAAGTTCTTTTTACCTTCAAAAGACTAGCCCAAAAATGCGAATTGCTTTGTTTACGATCGACTTGCACTAAGGTTTAGAGCCCAGGTATTTATTTCTCAACAGCTGTTGCCAAGTACCATCCGTCGTTAAAAGCTTGAAAAGCCATTTACTCAACAACGCTAAGTTCTTGAGATTTAAATCAGCTATTCCTAAACCACCCTGATCTTTTGGCTGGCATAGAATATTCCACTTCGCAAGTCGATATTTTCTCTTATGTTCATCACCTTGCCAGTAAAATCTGGATTTGAAATAATTTAATTTCTTTAGAACCCCTTTTGGAATCGTGAAAAAAGACATCATATACATTGGGAGGCTACTCAAAACGGAATTTATCAACGTCAATCGACCCCCAATTGATAGATGTTTGCTCTTCCAACTGCTAAGTTTTTTCTCAAACCGTTCCTCTACCATTCTCCAGTCGACATTTCTTAATTTTCTATAGTGTATCGGAATGCCGAGATACCTAATTGGAAACTCACCGGATTGGCACCCAAAAAGTTCCACATAATCCTGTCTAGCTTCTTCTGCATCTCCGAAACAGAAGATTTCATTTTTGTGAAAGTTAATCTTCAGTCCAGATAATTGCTCAAAAGCGCATAGCAAGAGTTTCAGGTTTTTCGCCTTGTCAACATCATGATCCAAAAATAACACCGTATCATCCGCATATTGTAGAATCGACAAACTTCCATCCACTAGATGGGGAATAATGCCATCAAACTGGTCCTCCTCATTTGCCCTTCTAATAAGAATGGCGAGCATGTCCGCAACAATGTTAAATAAAATTGGCGATAAAGGATCACCCTGACGAAGTCCCTTCCTAGTCTGGAAGAAATGACCAATTTCATTATTAACATTGATAGCCACACTACCCCCTTGAATGAAGGATTCAATCCAAGTTATCCACTTGGATGAAAATCCCTTCATGCGTAGGGTTTGAAATAGGAAAGGCCATTTAACTTTATCATATGCCTTCTCAAAATCAATCTTCAAAATTACCCCATTCAATTTCTTACGATGTAACTCATGTACCGTTTCATGCAGTATGACGACTCCTACCAAGATATTTCATCCACGCATAAACGCAGTTTGAGTTGGGCTAATGACTCTATCAGCAATAAGATTAATTCTCATTGTCGCCACTTTTGTGAAGATCTTAAAACTCACATTGAGTAAACAAATGGGCCTATACTGCTGAATAACATTAGCCTCCTGGACTTTCGGTAATAAAGTAATCACCCCAAAGTTCAAACTAAAAATAGACAGCTCTCCTGTGTGGAGCTCATAGAACATGCGCATCAGGTCTCCTTTTATGGTTTCCCAAAATTTTTGATAAAACTCAGCAGGAAAGCCATCCGGACCTGGAGCTTTGTTATGTTCCATATTGAAAACCGCATTTCTAACCTCTTCCTCAGAAAACGGAGCAGTTAAAATATTATTTTCAGAATCGGTGACCTGATTAATATCCTCTATCCGATCATCAATCAGATTAAAGGAACTCTCTTCAGGTTCACTAAACAAGTCTTTATAGAAATGCGAAATGTACTCTTTGAGATTTGACTGTCCCTCAATTTTTCCATTAACATCATCGAGAGAAAAAATCCTTTTTTTCCTATGTTTACCATAGTCGTGTACAACTTGGTAATCGTGTACGAGTTTAGTCGTGGTCGTATAAGAGTCCGCTTTATAGTCGTAGCCGAGTTGGAGTCATAGTCGTAGTAGAATACGACTTCGAGTCCTTCTCCAAGACGTGGTCAAAGAGCAGAGTATAAAAGGGCAGACCATCGTACTGAGAGATGTTGTAAAATTTGCGGTATAAGCACATTTTTTAATTTAATTCCAACAATTATAATAAATGTCCAAGCATGACAAATATGGCATAACAATGACTTAATCAACATATAATCATATGAATCTTGTAAGCCATTGCAAATTAAACCTAAGCTCAAATTAAATGTCATATAACAGTTCATGATTAGCATAACCTCAAGTGAATAAGCACAATGAAATACTAATCTCAAAAACATAACATATATAACCTCATTCAGCACATAATTAACAAATTGAGTTGTTTTTAGTGCTCTCAGAAGGCTAGTTGCACAAGATTTATTCTTGGCCCTCTCCGCTATGACAAAATCTAATCTTGATTATATATGAAAATTGTAGATTAGATCTTGAGCTAAAAATGAATCTTACTACTGTCAAATATTAACAGATCAAGAAATCAGCTTGCTAGACAGTGCAGAAATCTGCTTAAAATCAATATTTCATTCCTTCACAGAGAATACTATTGATTTAATAGGATAACAGCATTTGGCATAGACCAGAACTGAAGAAAAATCAACACTGCCCAGAACTGAACAAAGAGCAACAAAACATGCACAGCAAGTTCAGCGATAGCAGTGGAAAGAAATTAGCAAATTTAGCTCAAGATTAATCTACCATCACATTCATACATAATCTTAGTTTTGTGTCATTTCATCACAGAGCAATTAGCCCACAAAACTGTTCTTTGCAAATTTCCCACTAAAGAGACTCATTGATTATGAAGTATATCACCAAATTGCAAAGAAACAAGAACCAGAATACTCACAGCAATGGTGATACTCAAAATCACCGTGAAGAAATCAAAAAGGGGCAAGACACGCTCATGGCGCTGACCCAGAAAACCTAGCCCCCTCTTTGCTGCCGCAGTAGAGAAGCGTGGCTATTAGATATACAATGCCCACTCCAACCTCGGGAAGCCGACGCCGGAGTCGAGGGTTAGGGTTGATGCCGCACAAGACCACCGAGTGCTCCGGCCGAGAGCGCTCGCGAACAACAAGAACGGGTCACAAACCTCCCACAAATCATAGCTCAGGCCAAATAAACCACTAGAGACAAACCCCACACCTTTCCTCTCGGTCAGATCCAAGAAATGGCTTAAAAAACCGCATGGGGAAACTCTAGAACGGTGATTTGCGCTCCTCAACCGACGGCAACCGGAGAAAACCCGGCCGACGGCTCTTAAGACTCGAGAACAAAGAACCACAGCGAGAGATTTTAGATCAGGGAAGGGGAGGACTCACACCTTGCTGCAGGCAATACAGAGAGGAGAGGCGCCCTTTATAGGGGTTTGGGGCGGACGCCGACGGGCTACGGCTACGGCTGGCGCCAAAGCGCCCGAGCCGGTGGCGCTTCCTTTGCCTCCATCGCCGCCGCAAAACTCGGTCACCCGCACGACGCGGTCGCGTCGCTCGCGAGAAGACAAGGAGCCGGGCACCTGAACGGTCACGGGAGGAGACAAAGTATCCTCCCCTTATCGTCTCAACCGGCCCACTGACAGGTGGGCCCCACTTGTCACCCTCTCTCTTTAGTTTTTTCCTTTTTCAATTGGGAAATTCTTGAATTGCCCTCGCAGTATCCAACAAGAGAGGGCGGTGGAGAGCACCAAGTCGACGAGATGTAGTCGTAGAGGGGGTACCGGGAAGAAGGCGACTAGTGTGGTCGCAGGAGCACTGAGTGGAGGCGATGTAGTCGCAGAGGATGTGCAAAACTTGGAGTGACCAACGTGGTTGTAGGCGGTCGACGTGACCATAGAGCATGGAGCGACCAGCATGGTCATGGGCGATCAACGTGATCACAGAGGAGAGAGGCGACCAGTGTGGTTGGAGAAGGCGGCCAACGTGGTCGTAAGAGATCGGCCTAGATGACCGACGTAGTCGTAGGCGATCGGTGTGAGCAACCAGCGTGCTCGTAGGCGATTGGCCTGGGCGACCAGCGTGGTCGTAGGCGATCGGTGTGGGCGGCCAGTGTGGTCGGAGGCGGTCGGTGAGATCGCAGGGTTCGCAGATGTGGTCATAAAGGAGTTACAACCACAGTGAATAGAGGCTTGCAGACGTGGTCGTAAAGGAGTTACGACCAAGACGAGAAAGGTGGAGGGCGTCCGCAGGAGCAGCAGACCTGGTCGTAAAGGAGTTGCGACCAAGGTGATGAGCAGAGGTGTTCACTGGAGGAGAAGTTGTGGTCGTAAAGGAGTTATGACCACAGTCTCAGAGTCGAGGACGGTGACAAGAGTAGAGGTGGTCCTTTACGACCACGATCTCGCAGGAAGAGCGAGCGGTCGACAGTGTCACTGCGTGGTCGTAAGACGTTAGGACTACGGTGATCGACCGTTGTCGAAGGGAGCGTAGCGAGAAGCGGTGAGCGTGGTCGTAATTTCAGCTGAAGTTTACGACCATGTGGTCGGAGCAGAGAAGAGTGATCGGAGGGGTCATAGTATGGTCGTAACGAATATTAGCGTGGTCGAAGATCCAGCAAAGCGGTCGTAGCGACTCAGGAGGTGGTCTTAGCTTTTTTAACATAGTCGTATGACTGTAGAAGATGGTTGTAACGGTTACAAGGTAATCGTAAAGATCCTGAGAGCAGTCATTAGGGCTGAAACATGATGTGTATTGCCGAATTTGATCGGACGACGGTGCGGGCAATTGCACGTCTCGTCGTCATCGTCGAGCTGTCGACAATTTAGTGTTAGATTCATAATTATCAAGTGCATCGCATTATCCACTAGCCAAACATCCAGAACACCTAGGGTTTGGGGTTGGGGAGGACTTACAGTCACCGTTGAAGGCCATTAGCTGAAGACCTGTGCCTGCGTGATGCAGGCGTGAGGTAGAGTCGGTGCGGTGCAGAGGGTCGTCGCCGGCGAGGTCCTGCAGTGGCGGCGTCGGCCTTCCCGTTGCTAGCAGCGCTTAGGAGATCGGGTCCCTAGGGTTTGTTACGGGGTTTTGAGTCTCACGGGATTGGAACGGCGTAACCCAAACGTGAGGCCGGAACCCCCCCTTTTATATTGCGCTGCGCAACAGGGGACCGTAACCAAAATTGGTAAGGCACCCCCGATCAGGGCGCTGAAAATCAGGGACGTGGATTTCTCCACGTCCTTCCTTTTCTGGCCGTTTTGGCCTTAGATCAATATCCAACATTCTCCCCCTTGATCGTAAGGCTAAACGTCATAAGCCCTCTCTCAATAAAACTTCACACCAAAATAATGCGTCACAACAGTCAATTAAATACCGCTGAACAACAGTACTTATAGTGCTCCATTCTATATCAATCGGATAACATAATACTTCATGGGAGTTGGTTACTTTATAGGGTCCTCTTATTCCAGGATCACAGGCTCTCCAATAAACCCATGCCGGCAACATGATCACGAAAAATATTGGGTGGTAAGCCTTTTGTGAGCGGATCCGCAAGCATAAATTTAGTTCCAATATGCTCAACCTTAATTGTTTGATCCTGGACTCTATCTTTCACAACATGATACTTTATGTCAATGTGCTTGGCAGCTGCACTTGACTTGTTGTTACTCGAATAGAAAACTACGGGTTAATTGTCACAGTACAAAATGAGTGGTCTAGAAATGCTGTCTACCACTCTCAATCCCGGGATAAAGTTCTTAAGCCATACAGCCTGCCCGGTAGCCTCATAACATGCCACAAATTCAGCCTGCATTGTCGATGATGCAGTAATTGTTTGCTTTACACTTTTCCATGATATTGCTGCTCCTGCGAGGGTGAAAATGTAACCTGATGTGGACTTCTTTGTGTCTTTACACCCCGCAAAATCAGCATCAGAATAGCCGACAACCTCAAGGTTATCGCATTTTCTGTATGTGAGCATGTGACCTTTAGTGCCTTGCATATAGCGCAGGACTTTCTTAACTGCTTTCCAGTGGTCCGGCCCTGGATTTGACTGATATCTGCCAAGCATCCCGGTAACAAAAGCTAAATCAGGGCGCGTGCATACTTGAGCATACATAATACTTCCGACAGCAGAAGCGTAAGGTATAGCCTTCATCTGATCAGATTCATAGTCATTCTTTGGGCATTGAAATTTCCCAAACTTATCGCCCTTAACAATAGGAGTAGGCGAGGCAGAGTATTTATGCATATTGTATCTCTTTAGTACTCTGTCAATGTATGCCTTTTGTGATAAACCTAATGTTCCTTTGGACCTATCTCGGTGAATTTCAATACCAAGAACATAAGATGCTTCACCGAGATCTTTCATGTCAAAATTGGACGAGAGAAATCTTTTAGTTTCCCGCAGCATGTCCACACTGCTGCTGGCCAATAATATATCGTCCACATAAAGAATTAAGAAGGTGTAATTACTCCCCCTGAACTTAACATAAGTACAATTATCAACATCATTTTCCTTAAATCCAAATTTCCTTATGACTTCATCAAACTTAAGGTACCATTGCCTAGAAGCTTGCTTCAGGCCATATATGGATTTCCTTAGCTTGCATCCCAAATGTTCCTCGCCTTCCACAACAAAACCTTCCGGTTGTGTCATGTAAACGTCCTCATACAAGTCTCCATTCAGGAATGGAGTCTTAACGTCCATTTGGTGCAACTCTAAATCAAAATGTGCTGTGATCGCTATTATGATTCTAAATGAATCTTTGGTTGAGACAGGCGAAAAGGTTTCATTATAGTCAATGCCTTCTCTCTGTGTAAACCCTTTCGCTACAAGTTTCGCTTTAAACCTTTCGATATTCCCTTTGGAGTCACGTTTGGTTTTGTAGACCCATTTGCAGCCCACTGTTTTGGCTCCATTAGGAATTTCTACTAAGTTCCATACACCATTATCGCCCATAGACTTAATTTCATCTTTCATAGCATCTAGCCACTTAGATGAATCATTATTCTTCATTGCTTCCTTATAAGAGCTAGGATCATCTGCCTTCCCAAGATCATCCTCATTCAAGTAAACCTCATAATCACTTGGGATAGCAAATCTCCTCACTCGTTGTGATCTCCTGACAGGTTCATTAATAGGCTCATCAGGTTGTTCATTAATTGTCACAGAGGGCTGTGAAGGCTCAGCATTAGGTATTGCACTTGTATTTTCAGAGCCCTCAACAAAAGGAGTAGCCACAGAATTAACTGGAGATGCAACAGGAGTTGCAACTACAGGATCAACTATGGGCACAACCACTTGGGGCACAGGAAAAACAGTCTGTCGGATTAGCGGTGAAGCAACATAAATCCGCTTCTCCTCAAGATCAATTTTCCTGGGCTCCAAGTCCCCACTGATGCCATCATTTTCCAAGAACACAGCGTGTCTTGTTTCTACAAATTTTGTGGTACGATCTGGACAATAGAATCGGTACCCTTTAGACCTGTTAGGGTAGCCAATAAAATGGCAACTCACAGTCTTGGGATCTAATTTCCTAATGTGTGGGTTAAACACCTTAGCTTCAGCTGCACAACCCCACACATGGAGGTAATTCAAACTTGGTTTTCTCCCAGTCCATAATTCATAAGGTGTTTTAGGTACTGATTTACTGGGAACCCGATTGAGTATATGTGCAGCGGTCTTTAATGCTTCCATCCATAACTTTATTGGCAAAGTGGAGTAACTCAATATACTTCGAACCATATCCATAAGTGTGCGGTTTCTTCTTTCCGCTACTCCATTTTGTTGGGGATCACCAGGCATTGAGTACTGGGCGACTATACCATTTTCTTGTAGAAACCTGGCAAAAGGACCAGGAATCTGCCCATAAGTTGCGTGTCGGACCAGGAATCTGCCCATAAGTTGCGTGTCACCCATAATACTCTCCCCCCACGATCCGAGTGCACTACTTTAATCTTTAGATTGTGCTGATTTTCAACTTCAGCCTTAAATATCTTAAATTTATCAAGTGCCTCCGATCTTTCTTTAATAGGATAGATATAACCATAACGTGAATAATCATCAGTGAACGTAATAAAAGAGTCATAACCATCTACTGATGTCACAGGGAAAGGACCACATATGTCAGTATGAATTAATTCCAAAATCCCTGTGCTTCGAGTAGCACTTTCTTTATTTGCTTTACATACTTGCCTTTGATACAATCAAGGCAATGATCATCTGAATCATTAAAATCTAAAGGGTGAAGAATTTCATCTTTAATGAGACGTTCAATTCTCCCCCTCGAAATGTGGCCCAAACGACAGTGCCACAATTTCGACGAAGTCTCATCAATTCTCTTGCGCTTTTTATTCACATCACATACATTCATAGATATAGGAGAATCTTGCAGGGATAACATATAAAGCTTGTCGTGTCGGATGGCACAACCAACATTATCATTATTAAAATAAATCAGACACTTTCCGTGTCCAAAATTACAAGAATATCCATCATTATCTAATAATGAAATGGAAATTAAGTTTCTTCTCATCGAGGGAACATAAAGAACATCATTAAGTTTCATTACAAAATCATTATTCAAAACTAAAGAAACCGATCCAATAGCTTGAATTTCGGCTTCCATCCCATTAGCCACTCTCAGGCTTCTTTCCCCTTTGAGACTTCTCAACACATGGAATCCCTGCAAGGAATTCGTAACGTGCACAGAAGCACCAGAATCAATCCACCAAGAATTTATAGGAAAATCAGCATAAAATGCTTCATCAACATAAGTGATTTCATAAGTACCTTTCTTGGCGAGCCATTTCAGCCATCCAGGACAATCATCTTTGAAATGGTCCTTCGACTGACAAAAGTAACATTCACCACTTTTCTTCTGTTCATTTGAGCTCCCAGGTCCTGAAGCGTTTTTAGGCGCCTTAGGATGCTGTGGGCGCTGTGGCTTCTGTGGCTTCTGATAAGGAGAGTAGGCTTGCTCCTTCTTTCTCTTTCCTTTATAGCCTCCTCTATTTCTAGAGGGACCAGCTTTATTTGAGGAGCCGACTTGATTCACAAAATCAGTAGCCCCCTCAGCCTTGAGCCTCTCTTCCTCCTGTGAAACATTAGCGATCAACTCGCTCATGGTCCACTTGTCCTTAATGGTGTTGTAGTTCACCTTGAAAGCTTCAAATTGCTTGGGAAGAGACATCATAATGTAATGGACAACAAAACCATCAGAAATAGCCATGTCCATTGTCTTAAGTCTGGCAGCAATATTGATTATGATCATAATGTGCTCACGAACATTTCCAGTACCATTGTACTTAGTGTTCATGAGCCTGTGCATCAGTGTGGTAGCATAAACTTTAGATGACCCCTTAAAGTGATCCTCGATGGAGGACAAATAGTCCTTTACCCTTTCCTTTTCAGGGATTGCTCCCCTTATGGCCTCACTGATGGAGTTCTTCATCACAGCAAGTGAAACGCGGTTAGATCGCTCCCACTTCTCAGCATTAGTTTTATAATCTTTCATTTTGTCATCATAATTGTCCTCCCCTTCAGTAGGAGCGACAGGCTCATCGAATCTGAACGCGTAGTCCAGATCCAAGAGCTGAAAAGTCGTCATAAGTGTAAACTTCCATTTTTGGAAGTTATTACCATTAAGTGGCTCAGTTGCATTAACATGAGCGGAAACAGAAGCAGCTGAAAAAATTTAAAATTTACATTAGGAAAGCGCATAATTAATTTGCACAAAAATTAATCTTACGTTGGTATGATTAATAACATGCTCATAAGAATTTTTCGCATCACCGTTGGGCAGAAGCGAAAAATTTAACATAATTTATCGCATGCAATTACAATTAACGTTGGTCAAAGAGTAATAGCATGGCGAAAAATAAACATAATTGATTACATGCAATTACAATTAACGTTGGTCAAAGAATAATAGCATGTAAAACTAAATACAGCCCTCCAATTGAATTTCCCGTTGGTTCCATTCAATTAGGGGCAGAACATTACGCAGCGGAAAAGAGCATAATATTTTTCAGCAGCTTGGCAACATTATCCGTAAATAATTTCATAAGAGACATCAATAATCATTAATTAAACATGAGATGTACCATAAATACATGAAATATATACTGAAAAATAAAAGCCCAACAGCCTGAAATATACATCATAAATTTCATGTATATATATATATACCTAAAAGCATGCATGAAATACACATACATGAAAAGTATACTGAAATATATATAAAATACATAAAATTATGGCTGCTGGGCCAACAACCCAACAGCCCCTCCTCCTCCCCCAAATTTTTTGTGCAATAGCATAGCCCATAAAATTCTCGTGGCCCGCGAGCCTTGCGGCTCTACTGGCCCATCAGGGCGCCGGCTCCTCAAATCTCCCTCATGCTCCCCGGGCCCGATCTCGGCCATACACCAAAATCCGACGGCTCGGAGGAAATTTCGCGTGAACAAAACCGCCGGTGGCCGGCTCTCCCCAAAAATCCTAATCATTTGCTCCCGAAAAGCACGACGGCAGCACGCGCGGCTCCCGCGGGGCGACCAGCGGCGGCGGCTCGCGAGCAAGGCGGCGGCGCGGTCGGGTGGGACGGCGCGGCCCGCACGGGGCGCAGGGCAGCGCAGGGAGGGCGGCCCCGAGCGGGGAAGCGGCGGCGCCAGCGGGCGGCGGCCCTGCGCCCGCAACGACAGCGGAGGGCGGCCCCGAGCGGGGAGGCGGCGGCGGCCGGGCGCGTGACGGAGCGGCGCGACGGCGGCCCGAAACGGCGCGGCAGGCGGCGCCTCTTCAGTCGGCGGCGTCACCCAGGGAGCGGCGGCGCCCGCGGCGGCGGCGACCGGCAGTGCCCGCACGGTGGCGGCGGCAACACCCGGGGAGCGGCGGCCCGCCCGTAAGGCCTCCCCTCAAAGAGATTGATCTGGGGATTCTAGGGTTCGGATGGACTAAACATTTTGGGGATTTTCTTAAGGTTTTGCATAATATCTTTATTCCCCTCCTTCTAAAATTCTTACCCGAGCCAAATAATCCTTAGATCCAAAAAACCAGTTATCGGGAGTTGCTAACTAGGGTTCATGATGCGGCTAGGGTGGCTCTGATACCAATTGTTAGATTCATAATTATCAAGTGCATCGCATTATCCACTAGCCAAACATCCAGAACACCCAGGGTTTGGGGTTGGGGAGGACTTACAGTCACCGATGAAGGCCATTAGCTGAAGACACGTGCCTGCGTGATGCAGGCGTGAGGTAGAGTCGGTGCGGTGCAGAGGGTCGTCGCCGGCGAGGTCCTGCAGTGGCGGCGCCGGCCTTCCCGTTGCTAGCAGCGCTTAGGAGATCGGGTCCCTAGGGTTTGTTACGGGGTTTTGAGTCTCACGGGATTGGAACGGCGTAACCCAAACGTGAGGCCGGAACCCTCCTTTTATATTGCGCTGCGCAACGGGGGACCGTAACCAAAATTGGTAAGGCACCCCCGATCAGGGCGCTGAAAATCAGGGACGTGGATTTCTCCACGTCCTTCCTTTTCTGGCCGTTTTGGCCTTAGATCAATATCCAACATTTAGACCATAAAAAATGGAGTACTGCTCTTGTAATGTTGCTCTTTTTTGCTCTTTTTCACCAGTGAGAGCAGGAGAGTACTTTGTAGCCACTTCGAGGAAAATTTGGACTTTGTAGCGTGCTGTAATGCTACTGTTACCCTGCAGTCCGCGACACGTGGTGTTCGATCATCATCAATTTGGAAAATCCTCTTGTGTATAGTCACCCTTGTATTCACCTTTCCCCCCAGATGCACTCCTGTGTTTACTGATCATACACACTATGTTTGAACAACATACTGGGCAAGATGAATTTAGCAGTGCTCCTATACTCTTCTCTTTAACAATAGTAGCACTAATCTCAAATTAAATAAAGAGGTAAATAGCATTTATCATAAATTAAAAATTATACAAATCACTATTGAAAAAAGCATAGAGGTATTGTAAGGGCCTAAACCTTATGCATGACATTATCTGCTAGTCTAGCATCTAGAACACCTAGGGTTTGGGGGGCAGGGAGACTTACGGTCACCGATGAACGCCATGAGCGAAGACCTCGTGCCTGCGTGATGCAGGCGTGGGGAAGAGTCGGTGAAGGTCGTGGTAGTCTTGCCGTCCAGAGAGTCGCCGGCGATGTCCTGTAGCAGCGGCGGCGACGGTCTTCCCGTTGCTTAACAGCGCGTAGGAGATCGGGTCCCTAGGGTTTTGTCCGGTGTCTTTTGCTCTCACGGGAAAACTTCATCATACGTGATAGGCCGGGACACCCCCCTTTTAATCTTGCGCTGTTGCAACGGGGGACTGTAACTAAAACGGTTAGGAGCCCCCGATCAGGGCGCGTGAACGTGGGTTTCCCCACGTCTCCCTTGTCTCGGCCGTTTGGCCTGAGATCAAAACCCTAACAGGTATTTCCCAAAAAAATTTAGTACCACACTAAAATACACAGAACATTATAGCCTTTAGTCACTCGGTCGTAAGGTATCAGTCTGACATCCTCGTTTTGAGCTTGCGAGGATAAAGCTCTCCTCGTATAACAGGGGAGCCGGAGGCATACGACTTGCTGCTCAGATCCGCTGCCGTACGTTTTTTTGCTGGTGAAAAGATGCCTCTCGTCTACCAGATACAACCTCTCGAGTGTTCGATCTGTTGGATCGTAGAGACCAACCTTCCAGTGCTCAGCAAGATCCTGCCATCCTCGGGATCAATTGACAGCGGAACCACAACATTCCAAAGAAGACAGTAGTCAGTCCATGCTTCCAAACAAATGGTGGACCATGCTCCCGCTTCCATATCTCGAACTCATCTACCATTGGATCTGCAAGAACAGCACACAGCATTCCCTGAAGGTCTACCATAAACCCATGTCTACGGCTTTTGCTACACCATTTTGCAATGCGCGGGACAGGGGATGACATCAAATTTGTGTCTGGATGAGTGACCCCGGATAGGACTTGGTCTTGTAGTAACCTGTGCAAGGGTTGTAGAGAAGGTCCATTTCTGCAGTGCTCAGCAGGTTCGAGCCATGGCAACGTTTGGAAGCAAACCACCTTTGTCTCCAGCCATTTCTTCAATTGTAGATCCAGATTCTGGGCATGTTGCAACATGATCCCAGAGTTCAGACCCCACCTGTCCTATATGTTCTTCATCAAGTTTTTTTTTTTTAAAAAATTGTTCTTCATCAAGATTATCATTTGCTTGAGCGCTAGTATTTTGGATATACACTCAGTTTTACGAACTCTAATAGGTGATGCTAATTTGACAGAAGCACAAAGTGCGATGCGTAAAATGCATTTCCACTTTGTTTTTTTGGATCGATGCGCTCACGTTTCTGTTAGCGTCAGACCGAGCACGATGGGCTTCTGTTTTTCGATAAAGATAGGCTTATATTGGGCCAAAACTTAGAACTTCTGGCCGGGTCAAACATTGGGCCTCCCCTTTGAGCTCATTGCGGTAAATTACTAGATTCGATTAAGTTTTTTTTTTTTGAGAAAAACTAGATTCGATTAAGTGTGCGTGCTCTCGAACACACATAGATGGCTTGGCCTTTTCGTTGAGAATGCATACATGGTTCTCAAGATTAGGCCCATTTTGTGAAATTCCTAGGCCTCTCCTCGACATTTTCGGTAGGATCATGAACCTGGAGCAACTCTTCTATCTGGAATCCTAAACGAATCGGATTCGGATACGTGCTCCACACATAGCGGTTCCACTATTCACCTGTTACACACACCACACAGCGAAAAATATCAAGTCAACTAGCTGTGGTCACTACACGGAGAAAACACATGTCTCGTCTCGCTGCAATCACCAGCGAAAGACTTAACGAGCAGCCTTGTTAACGAAGGAAGCAGGAATCCGATCCCTCCTCTCCTGTATTGGATGCCCTGGGCAAAGTACCTTCTAGGTGCAAACCCATTAGCCATAACTTTTGTTTTTGTAATAGATTTGTTCTCCTCTTTGCTTAACCACCGATTTCGCGTGATCTTCTCAATGTGAGCGAAAGCAACTCAGCAAGCACATAGACAGGTAATAGGAAAAAGAGCAAAATAGGCTTTTCCAGCTTCAATGGTCCCTCGTGCTCCTAGCTATGTTCTTCGCAGACCAATAGCATCTTCTCTCTCTCTCTCTCTCTCTCTCTCTCTCTCTCTCTCTCTCTAAAACAAGAGCAAATTATCTCTCTTTGTAAATGACAGATTACCATGTACGTAGTCTTTCTTTGTTTCCATTTCTGACTTTTCAGTGCCGACGTCGAGAAATCCAAATGCTCCCTTGCTGGTCAGTGCTCGTGCTTCATAAAATATAATCCGATGTTCACGGGGAATGCGGATCGCATCCAAAAAGTCTCGAGAATGCCCTATGTAGCATGGGAATGCTTGTTGAAGCAAGTAGTGCTCTGATCTTTACGGCTTCTAAAAACGGTTTTTGGCTTTTGGTATAGTACCTAACTTTCAAACGGAGTATTTTCTCAAAATGGGATCAACAAGTTAATTATAATACACGTTAAAAATCTAACATGTACGAGTTGTTTTTAGGCCTGTCTAGGGCTCAACAAACGGTTCGCTGGCCTCTGCACCACTCCTAGCGGGCCAGATTTGGGCGAGCAGAAATGACGCCATGCATTTCCTCCAAAAAAAAAAAGCGACCATACATCCATGGCCAGGTCGGCCGAACGTTGCCTTCGGATTCCACTTTCCATGCATGACTGGATTGGACGCCACACCACACCACACCACTATTGGTCGATCCTTACTGCAGCGGTAAGCTTATGGGCTATAGTGCATGATTTTTAATTTTATTATGAGTGTTTATATAGATGAATTGAATATCGATAAAATACTTAAAAAACATAATAGACTGTTAGATTTATTTATTCAAGAAAAATCATAAGCAAAAAAAAAAACCCTACAGTTTGCGAGCGCGCGCACTGGTTCAAGAAATGTGTTCTGGCCTTTTCTCTACTAGCTGGGCGCAACTAGTAAATGTGTGTTCACATGGGGTCATTAACAAGCACCGGTTCAATGTTTCTTTTTTTTTCTTTTTTACCTTTTACTTTTGGTTTATGTAAAAATTAAAATAAATAGAGCAATTTCTTAGAATGGATTCTCTAAACTGTTTTTTGAGTCTAAAATTATATACATCATCTATATCAATACTTTTACTATCTATTATCATCTTTAAAAATGTAGATAAAAACCATCCGATAGTCTTAAAAGAACAGACTCTTATATCCGGCAGTAAGTATGTATAGGCAGTAGCAACTCACTAATCCGTACAGCCATCTTTTCAAAAATAATCTGTACAGCTACGGAACTGGCAATGTGCACGTAGCCTATGGATGGAGACAAAACGTACAGCCATTGGTACGACTACATACAACATGCCAACATGGTGTTATCTCTACTTATTGTATAAAGAGGAGTTGGTGGTTGTTGGTGTGTTATTCTCTATAGCCATCCGATTTGATCTAGACCATTCATCTCTCTTCTCCTTCTCTCTCAGGATATAACCGTCTATCCCTTCCACTTTTCCTATCTCCTCGCGCATTTTGGCCACCCTTCTATCTCTGTCGCTTGCTCTCTAACATTTGATATGTGAAGTTGGTCAGGCATTAAATTTCGTCTCACAATTTTTATGACTCTGTTGCAATGCACGGGTCTCTAACTAGTCATCTCTCAAAATGCACAAAAATCATGCACGTCCTTAAAAAGAACAGACTCATATATCTAGACGTGAAAAAAGATAGAAATTATCTATATTATCTGATTACCATATTTGATAGGATATAAATATGATATAGTTTTTCTCATCCGATTAGCAATTTTTATCATATTCGTATGCTAATTCGAATTTGCATAAAAAATATAGATGTGAATATGGTATAGACTTTTACCATCCGAAATGTTATTTTATCCGGACTATCCGTATTCGTATTTAATGAAGCAATATATATTTTATCACAATACGATTAATTAGTTGGACAAGTCTTTTAATTGAACATGAATTCGTGTTCTTTAGGTGAAGTAAATGAACTAGAATGATTAAACTTGATTGTACGAGCATAAAGTTTTTATTAATGTTTCATACTACATAAGTTATGAGGATATCTGGATCCGATCGAATTGAGTAGATATTCGATTCGAATTTATATTTGACATTTGTCTGATCCGTATTTATATTCGATGTTTGTTCAATTCGTATTCGAATTTAAGAAAAAATATAAATATAAATATGATTTGAGCACTATCTAACCCATTTTCACCTATACTTATATCTGGTAATAAGTATAGACGCTAGCAACTCACTAAACTGTACAGCCGTCTTTTCAAAAACTAATTTGTATAGCCACGGAACTGGCAATGTACACATAGCCCATGATTGGAGAAGAGTTTTTAGCGGATTTAACGTTATTTATGACGGTATTTACAAAAACTAGTCGTATACGGAGCGTATTCACAGAAATAGTACTTTTACCGTCCGATAGATGGGCGGCAGCGCGGGGGAGACGACATATGGCGAGGTCGCTGGTGGCAAACGTCTGCCGCCCTAGGCAGACGACAGGTAGCCTACCACCCAGCCAGGGGACGGCAGGCAGGCCTACCGAATTTTTTCTATTTAAGCCCTTTTTTGAAAAATATTCACATTTAGACCCCTGGTGGTTTTAATTCCGTTTTTGGACCCAGGGGGTCGGAGCCGTGGATCACGGCGCCGAGGTAACACGTCTCGGCGCCGTGATCCATGGCTCCGAGGCCCCAGGCCGGCACCAGCGTGGCGACCCGCGTGGTGCCGACGTGGCAGAAGCTCGGCGCCGTGATCCACGGCTCCGAGCTCGGCGCCGTGACTCGTGGCTCTGACCTCGGAGCCGTGGATCTTGGCGCCGAGCTAGCGGCATTTACCCAGGCCAGGCCGAGCCATTTCGCGTCGCGTCTGCCCTCAGCCCCCGACTCCTGCCCCCGCCGCCTCCCCGGCCGCCAGCGCCTCCCCGGCTCGCGCCGCCAGCGCCTCCCCGGCCCGGCCGCCTTCCCGGCCCACGCCGCCTCCCCGGCCCGGCCGTCTCCCCGCCGCCTTCCCGGCCCCCGCCGCCTCCCCGCCCCGGCCGCCTCCCCGCCGCCTCCGCGCCCCGGCCGCCTCCCCGGGCCGGCAGCGCCTCCCCGGCCCACGCCGCCTCCCCGGCCGCCACCGCCTCCCCGGCCCCCGCAAGCGTTCAAGGTGAATCTCTAGTATATCGTGAATTTTTTTCCACATATGTTACACACTGTCGCTTAATGTTCACTCCATATCTATGGTACCTACGAGAAGGCATAATGATTTTAGACTTTTGGTGTGATTAATACAATATCTAGATAAATATTGGTGGTTCTGTTTGACTCCAAAAAAGACATTGTAGGCTGCATATTATAACTGAAAATCTCATGTGACTATATCTGGATCGTATTAGATATATAGATGTTTGAATGGGAAAGGGTTCATTTAGATATTTTATTGCTTAAACAAGTATGCATGTGATTTATCCAAAATTTCGCTTAAAGGTATTGAGTTTGGTTTTGTGTATGAACTAGATGGACAACGTAGTAACCCTATATCATGGAGGCAGTGTGACAAGTGATGATTATGGAAATGTTCAATTTGTTGAAATGCAAAGGGTGCCTCTGATGTTCAGGAATCCAGGAAAAGCGAAAATATCATCTCCATGGACTATGCCCACTGCACCAGATAACCTGCCTACATAAAGGTCTCCCTCCTATGTCTTCCATACCACATCTCCTCCCCAAGGCATCACAATACTACTACACAACAATGTCTTCCTGGAGGTCCGACCCATTTGGAGTGCCGGAGTGGCATGAGCGCCCGAAGTGCCATTGCGGCTTTAGGACGATGTTGGGAGTCTGGACTGATCGAGTACAACGAGCCAAATACGGCCGTAGGTTCTTCAAATGTCCTGACCTGGATGACGACTTCGTGGTAACGACCACAACTAAATCATTTGTTTCTCGTTATCTTTTTTCAACTTGATCGATGACATCTACCACGCCACACATAGGCTTGCAGGTTCATCGAATGGGTGGATCGGGTGTCGCCGGTATGGCCAAATAACCGGACAGTGGAGGTGGAAAACAAAGCACAATACTTTGTCAAGATGACTCAGGCTCGCGAGGTGGAACGACAGATGCGGCTTGACCAAGAGCGTCGCGTGAGGGTGGACCAAATCCGTCTGAAGGGCAAGGAGGATGAGCTGCAAAGGAGGCGGGAGCAGTTAAGTCTGCGTGAAGCTGCCATCAAGCGTCAGGAGGAGGAGCTTCAAGCTCGGGAGGCAGCTCTCAAGACCAAGAGTGACAAGAAGAAGGATGCAGCGGAGCCATCTTCAGGGCGTGACAAAAAGGGGAAACAACCACGCTACACCCAATAGACAAAATGTAATAGACCCAGCAAGTTATTTTCCCTAAGGCATGCATGTTAGGACTAGTGGTGGAATTCTGAACATTAGAAGTACAGAGTTGCACACATGCCACATGCCTGCCATGTCAAAATATCACTCACCTTCGAAATATCACTTACCACTATATGCATCGATATTTCTACGCTCAATCCTTCGGCAAAAAAATTTAGCTTAATTTGGTTTGCATGTCCAACCTGCAATGAACATAAATTTTTATTACGACTTCATCAGATTCGTTCCCATATTACAACTACAAAATAACAAACCTTGCAAAAACCACGGGAATCAAACCTTAAAAGACACTTACCATTTTATATATCGACCGTTCTACGCACAATCGTTCCTAAAAAAAATTACCATATTTTTTTATGCATCTACAACGAGCCAATCAACATAAACTTGTTTTACAATTTTTTCAAATTGTTTTGTAATTCACAACTACAAAATTAACAAAACTTATAATCATTACAGTTCAAATTAACAAAATACAACTAGTAATTTTTTTTGCGACAATGTAAAGCCTGATCTGTGCAAACCCTAGACGCCGAGTGTCTGCAGACGTGGCAGGGAGCTCGGCGCCACGTGGCAGGCATCTCGGCGCCACGACCCACGGCTCCGAGCTCGGCGCCACGACCCACGGCTCCGAGCTCGGAGCCACGATCCACGGCGCTGAGGTGCTGCCACGTCAGCGCCACGCAGGCCACCAGGCTGGAGCGGGCCTGCGACCTCGGAGCCATGTACCACGGCGCCGAGACGTGTTACCTCGGCGCCGTGGGTCACGGCTCCGACCCCCTGAGTCCAAAAACGGAATTAAAACCACCAGGGGTCTAAATGTGAATATTTTTCAAAAAAAGGGCTTAAATACAAAAAATTCGGGGCAGGCCTACCACTCGGTGAGGGAACGGTAGGTGATTAAGCCAGCTTAATTACCTGTCATAATTTTTTTCTATTTAGTGATTATTTGAATTTTTTAATATACCAAATAAGCTCAAAAATTTACAAAAATTTACGCACAACCTCCCGACACAACTACTTGAGTACTGTACATACACAAAAATAGTAAAAACTATATCTAAATCATTATGATATATTTACTTCGTAATACAAACTACATTAATTATGACTAACTAAATAATACTAATTAACTAGGACTATAGAAATAACGTCGAAAGCATGCGATAAAAAATTACCTGTATTTTGGGAGAAACAATCAGCACTACCGCGTCCTTAATGAGCTATGCAATAGCTTCTCAAAAAAATGAGTTGCGCACTCTTAATTTTGAGCGACGACCACGAGAATGAGCTTCTGCAATGAGCGATTGAGATGAGTGATGATGAAATATGAGAGAACCATATTTATGGCCGAGCAAAAAGGGAATCCGATGTGCTCACCCTATAAATTAAGGACTACTTGTCGATGAGAAGCACTTCGGACGAGGGGGACGGTATGGTAACACTAACAAATGTATACACAAGGGAGCGAGTAAGGGGGGACGGCACGGACATAACGACTTAGTGTGGACGACATAGACAGTGACAATTATGCGAAAGACATAGCAAGAAAGAAAAGATAGTAGCAATGTGCCGACATATGTGCGAAAGATAGAGGTCAGATGCCCAGGCATCGTTAATTTCATGATTAAAATAACATAAATTAACGTAGCAAATATGGAGTATATAAAATTCTCAAAAAAAAATATACAATTACTATGACTATATTGGGGGTTTTACATAAAATTTCATAATTTTTGGAACTCGTTTGCTATATGTAATAACTCCTACAAATATCAAAATCGTATGAATTTTTTAGTAACATTCACAACGGATAAAATTACCAAAAAATTACAAAGTCAAGTACATTGTGCCGAAAGGCTACACATAAAATTTTATAATTTTTTGAATCCATTTTCTGTATTCAAAGATTTAAACAAATAATATGCAAAAAAAAGGCAAGTAATTAAGCCGGCTAATCAGTTGGCTTAATCACCTGCCGTCTAGCCATGGATGGCCGGCAGTTGAGCTGGAATGCGTGGGGTGACAGGCTGCTGAGGCGGGGCGGTAGGTCGCCTGCTGTCCGGTGACAAGGCTACAGGCGGTCTGCCATCCACTAGCGGAACGGTAGAGGCCTACGCGTCAGCTCCTCAGCGTTGCCATCCAACCACCGAATAATAAAAATGATATTTTTATCAATATAATAGATATATAGCTATTTTGGTAGTGATCAACATGGCTGAAAAGCCCGTGGCTTATGGCTGAAAACACTGTAGCTGGCTGAAAAAAGTACTGTAGCTGACAGAGGCTTATTTTGCATAATTAAATTTAAAAAAATTTAAAAATAAAAAAAAATATGTTAGCCCATTACGTATAATACAAACGAATACAGGAAAAAAAAGAACCGGCAAAAAAGCTCAACAAAAAGCCAAAAATTCAGAAAAAGACGAAACTTATGAATAGTGCCAAATAAGCCATGCGCACTGTTTGGAAGCCATTATGATCGGTGCCTTTATAATTATGAATGCAAATAGTACTAAATATGTCGAAAACTCAAACTCTACATGTGGCCTCCGTGCTGCTCACACGTACTCACATGCACGGATGCACTGTATGACCATCCAAGATACAAACAAACCACTTTCTTACATTCTGGTACATACCAAGAATTAACAGCAGGTAACACGTTACGATTCGAACTATACGGTCCGATCTGAGCTCTGTTTTTCTATCACTTTACTCTTGAATGCTCGTCTCCAAGTAGCGGAGAGCTGAAAACACATTTGGTGGGGCTGAAGTCGTGGATGTATAACTTGATCTACCAAATTTTAAATTCTACTTTTTATTTTTATGTACATGTAATTATATTTTTAGTAGAAATTTTATGATATCATAAGCTTATCACTAATCTATCTTTCTATATGTGTGCTAAAAGAGCGCACTTATATGTGTGTGAATGGTGATGTGTGTTTGTGTCTTCCTTTATAATAAAAAAAAAAGTAGCGACGACTGAAGACTACGTAGCTCCACGGATCTAACCAGCCACTCGCAGCCGCCCTTATCCCTGCATAATCCAAACCGTCCATGGAGAAAAGAAAATATTAGATTGAGATCGATGGCGAGATCGAATTGATGGGTCGATCGAGCCATGGAAAAGGATGAGCGACTGAGCCCAGATCACATGAACAACTATGTAGCAAATTGACTGAAGAAATATACAGGAACAGCTGGGTCTCCATTGGACAAGAAGCCAACGGCCTCCTCACCAACTCCACGTGGGCGTTGGCGATAGATGTACGTGCGTCACAATTTATCTGAGTGCAGGATTGGGAGCTAGCCGGCTGATCAGGAAAGCAATGCACTGACCGGAAGAAAGCTAGCTAGCGAAAGGAGAGCGAGACTTGCATGATGGCTAGGGAGTAGGGACCGGTTGGTTTGTGGCGAGAGAACAAGAACAAAGACAAGCACTCGCACTCGCTAGCTCCCATCGACTTTTCATTTGGTGTTTGCTTGGTGCAACCATCACAAGCAAAAGTTCCATGAAAGCAGCAGCAGGCTACAGCTGTTGGAAATATGCACAATATTTTAATTTTAGATTTTACTAGGAGCAAATATTGTAAATAACTAATGATGTATAAATCAATATTAATAGTAGGTAACATATTACACTTTGAATTATACTCAAGAACAATATATAATAGAGTCGATCGATCAAACGAATAACTTTCAGTTGGGCTAGATGAATAATAGGAAGCAGCAAGCTCAATGCAGTGCAAAACGTAGATGAAGTAGCAAAGCGAGCGGTCACATAGATGTGTGCTACCCAGAAACCTTATCGCCACCCTGTGTAGGTATCTTTTGTGGCAATGGGTGGAGATCCCACTCTCCTTCCTTCCCCGTGCACGCTGAGAAGAAAGGTTGGCGAAGTTCAACGGTTCAACTTTTCAACACAGCTTGCCAGAAGAGAAAGAAGACATGGGAGAGAAATGGAGAATTCAGTTGTCCTTAGGCCTAGATGTCACCGTGTGCTTATAAAGATGCGTGACAATTACTCACTAGTAACTGACGGCATTAACTTATTTTAAACCGATTAACTCACTAGTAATTGATGTTTAAATCGTATTTAAACAAAATAACCGAGAGAGATAATGCATGATTTAGTCAAATAAAATATGTATTTAATGTGTCAGGAGACGCGCTACGACACGGTGTGGTCGCTCGTTGTAAGTCATAAGTCAGGCCATTTTTCACATGAAAATACACGAATACGCGCGTGCATGCGTGCGCATGTGTATTTAGCTAAAGTCCTCCTCATGTCATGTGTTATATGTTTCAAGGAGTAGCAAGGACTTCACCTTATAAATTGCCAACCCTCCATTTAGTTAGGTAATATGGTACTAAACTATGCATGCTTTGAAATTTCTAAAGGAAATGGGCCTCAATTCATGGGCCAATTTTCAACAATCCCCGACCAATTTCAAAGCAAAATGCAGAAAAGATGACAAAGATCGTTGTACTGAAGTGTTGTTAATATACCAATTTTTTAGTGTAAGTCTCGATAGGGTGAACTTGCACCTAGATTAGCAAGATTCTTCTCACAACTGATGAATGGATTACGCCTTAAATTCACAATTTTTTGTGATTAGATTTTACTAGAAATCTCAACTGATACCAGGCTGCCAATGAACCATGCCTAAACAGAGCGTTATATGGTTACGCTCTCTTATCTGCTCATGAGCTTTTCTAGAGGATGTCCTGTTTTCATGAACTGTGACCTCACAATTAGGCTTAAATAGGTGTACTCATTTTAGGTATTCTATAGGCCAATACTTGTTTTCCTCATTTGGACACAAGAATGCCAATATTCCATATAGTTGAGAGTATTTGGACACTTAAATTATTTGAATTTATAAAATTTAAAATTTTGTAACTTGAACTTTTGAAAGCCATAATTTCAAATTTTAATATTTACATTTTCAAAAAAGGAATTTTTAAATCCAAACTTGAAATTTTGAATTTTGTAATTTAAAAAAACTTAATTTAACATTCTGAAATTTTGTATTTAAATTTTGATATTTTGGTTTTGAAATTCATGTATTGGACAAATATTTTTAATTTAGATTTTAAATTTAGAAAGTTCAAAATTTGACTATGAGAAATTAAAACAAATGACAAAAGTGCAATATCAAATATTTTTTCCCTTGATAATCCAAGATAGGCACTCTTTTCTATGGAAAGTAATTCTTGTAATGTGTGATAATCTGGTTTCTAAGATAATCTTGCATTCCTTGTTTAGATAACTAATTGTTTTACCAAACAAGGTGATCTTGTAGGATTACTGAAACATTCTTGAAAATCCACGGGGGATTTCACCAGCCAAATGCACTCTAAGGGGTTTTCGAGACTGCATTGTTTGCACATATGACTAACACTTTGATCTTTTGACAATTTTATATTTTGAAATTAAATATAATATGGACGTACTAGTAATACTATCAAAACCACTATGACAGAAGCAAGAATGCTAAATATTGGCATCACATTTATTTAAACATATTGCAATATTCAGATTATAACAAGACTATCAAGTACTTAGGCGGAACAACTCTCCACTCTCATAATCTTTACCAATAAAATACCTAAACTTAGACATTGCAACTTTATTTGACTACAACACTAACTTAGAACCATCCCTGCTTAGGAGATAATCACTAATGAGGTTCTTGTTTATTGTTGAAACATGCTTCATGTTATTCAAGTAAACAATCTTCCCTGAAGTAAGCTTCAGATCCACCGTGCCGACATCAAAAATAGAAGCATATGACCTGTTTCCCCATTAAGATGGAGGAAGCCCCTGTTGCCTGATAAGAAAAAATAAGAAAATATCAGAACATACGTGAACATTAACAATGGCATCAACTCACCAATCGATAGATTGACATGCCAAAAAGACAACAGGTGAAGTACCATACTCTCTTAAAGTCAAGGCCTCGCCTATGATCATATTGACAGCTTTCTTCTTTGGCTGTTCACCATCCTTGCTCTTGCGGAAGCGACAGTCTTTTGTCATATGACCTTCTTTTCCACACACGAAGTAGGTGATGCCCCTCAAGTCTTTTTTTCTTAGTCTTCTTCTTCTTAAAGTTAGTTGTCTTGTACGGTTTATTGTATTTATACTTCTTTGCATCAATTTTTTCTCTATGAAATTTGCATTGTTCTGACCAGAAGTATTAGGTGCATCTTTTTCTCTTGCCTTTTCATCCACATCGAAGGCAGTAATCAGATCATCAACAGAAATCTCTTCTCTCTTGTGTTTCAAGGTAGTGGCAAAATTATGCCAAGAAGCAGAAAGTTTGGCAATAATACCCGCAACCACAAACTTAGGAGGCAACACATAGCCGTGGTGTGCAATCTCACCAACCAGTGGCTGGAGGTCATGAGCTTGTCCAACTATAGATTTGGCCTCATCCATGCTAAAGTCAAAGAATTGCTCAAACATGTAGGGCCAAAGACCTGCCTCTGCCTCTTCATATTTATGCTCTAATGCATTCTATAATCCTATGATGAACTTGTAGTCCAAATACACATCATAAAGCTGATATGCCAGAATGGTCAGAACGCAGCCAAAAGCGGCGTTGTTTGCATTTTCAAACTGCATGTATTGGTCAATCCTAAATGGATATTGTAGGTGGATAAACCAACACAACCTCAAAGACATAAGCCAAAACTTGGCTCTAGTCTGCCATCTACGAAAGTTCTGACCAAAAAACATCTCCGAAGCACCGACCATTGCTGAATTGCAACAAAGTTCACTGTAAGTTTTCTAGATTATTGGAAATGTGCATAATATTTTTAATTCCAGATTTTCCTAGGAGGCAAATATTGTAAATAACTAGTGGTGCATAAATCAATACTAACAACAGGTAACATATTGCACTTTGAACTATGCTCAAGAATATTATATAACATAATTGATTGGCTACACGAATGACTTACAGTTGGGCTTTATAAAGAATTGGAAGCAGTGCAGGCTTAATGCAGTGCAAAACATAGATGAAGTAGCAACGCGAGCTGTCACGTAGATGTGCACTGCCCAGAAATCTTATTGTCGCCCCATGCAGGTGTCCTCTGCGGCAATGGTTCGGAGATCCCACTGTCATTCCTTTTTGGTGCACACCGAGAAGAAAAGGTCAGCGAAGTTCGACGACTCAACACTTCAACACAGCTTAATAAAAGAGAAAGAAGATGTAGGAAAGGAATGAAGAATTCGGTTGTCCTTTGGCCTGAATGTCTCTTGGTCCTTATAAATACACACGACAATTACTAACTAGCAACTGATGGCATTAACTCATTTTATATCCGTTAACTCACTAGTAATTGATGTTCAATTTGCATTTAAGTAGAATAAACAAGAGAGCATGCATGATTCAGCAAAATAAAAGATAGATTTAATATGCCAATAGACGAGCTACGACATGACGCGGTCACTCATCGCAAGTCACAAGGCATGCCATTTTCCATGTAAAAATACGCGAATATGTGCGCATGTGTGTTTAGTCAAAGTCTCCTTCATACCATCCTTATGTCATGTGTTACATGTTTCAATGAGTGACAAGAATTTTACTTTATAAATTATCTTTTCTCCACTTAACTAGATAATATGATATTAAATCATGCATACTTTGAAATTTCTAAAGAAAATGCGGCTCAATTCATGGGCCAATCTCCAACAACAGCTACACCAACGGAGGGAGGTGGTGGCTATACTATATGATGACTTTAGCGGTTGACTTGTTTGTTATGTATGTAAAACACTTGATTTGCAGTCCATTTTATGGGGCCTCACTCCACTAACCATATGTGATACAGATCTCTGCTTTATGTGTGTGTGTGTGTGTGTGTGTGTATATATATATATATATATATATATATATATATATATATATATATATATATATATATATATATATATATATATAGTTTACTGAAATGTGCTGTTTAATTATTATTGGTGCCACACATAATATGTCTCACTGATGCAATGCTCCTTTTCGTTGTGTCATATTTCTAGTGAACTACTACACTTGGCTACGAGTAAACAACTAGTCTTAGGTATACAACGAATGGATAGATAGCAAGAGGACCACACGAAGACAGAAGAAGATCAGATTGCAGGGGAGAAAGGGAGGTATGTGCCATGTTTCAGAGGTGCATTCTTTTTTGATTGTGCTACGTGAAAGATTTTCTGAAAAGAAGAGGAAGCGTCAGTTCTACGCGCATAATCACACAAAAGGAGGAGCAATTTTTTTTATCAAGTGCTGCAAAGAACAAACAAGCCGAGAGATCTAGTCTTAAAATAATTTTGTTAAATTCAATACATAGATATTGTTCTCTTGTGTAGTGATCAGAGAGCGTTTGATTACACAATCTTTTTTTTTTTGGTAGTTTCTGGACTCTGAAAAACTGCAAGAAAAATGCAGAGAACACCACCATAGGGTGTTTAATTTCAGAGGCATCTCAAAGGGTCGTGTGATCACAACCCATGCAAAGTTTCACCTTCCTTTTCCTTTTGGCTGCGCAACCAGGTAAGGCTTTTCCCCTGCTTATCTAATCCATAACCCATTCCAAGTTCATGTCACTTTTATTTTTCGATCCTTTTCTTCCCATTCTTTTATTAACATCAGTAGACTCTCTTGCTTGAGAACTTCCACAGTGTGTCAGACACATACGCGACATTGGGTTCCAGGACTTGCCTTGAAAGCTAGGCCAAAAAAATTCGCTACTTTTCATTCATGGTCCATTGAGATGGAGTTTGGTTGGCAAATCTTTGTTCTCCAGTGACATTCACTAGTCTAAAGTCCACATATTTTAGGGCCATTTGGCTCCCCAATGGCCTCATGTAATAGTTTGCACTCAGTATACTACCTTTCCACTGTTGTTTCTTGTAGTAGTTGCTATTGCTAGTACAAACAAGGTTAGCACTTCTTTAAGCTGAAAAAAAAATACGCACAAACGATGAAATTCATGCAGATTAGCAATGTATTTTCCTATAGTGGCTTTAGTAGCTTTGAGCTAATCTTAAGTTAGGAGAAATATCTTCAGAGCTGGCTGTGTGTAGCACACTAACTATCCGTACTTAACTACTCTAAAAGCAATATTCCAGCGTGCATCACTACTCACTAAACACAGTAGTACAACAGTTTTAATGCAAATATTTGAGACCGACGTCCCATGTTCACATTCCCCTTTAATCTTTTCTTCTTTCTTTCCTCCTTTTCTCATTGATTGACCAGAAAAAATGTACTGGTGTATCTTTATTCATCATGATCACATGTCTACTGGATCACCATTCAATGCAACTTTAGTCCTGTTTGGAATTGTTTCACTCCGGTACTCCTTTTTTACGCACAACAGTTCTAGATTAAATTAGAGTTTATGAGATATAATACAAACGTGTATGGTATCAAGAATAAAGAAGTAGAATCTCGCAGAAAAAACTAAAAAAAACAATGTTGAAGCAATTACGATAAGAGAGAAAAGATTTGACGAAACCAACCACAAATTCTTTATGAACAATATCAAAATAGTATAAGAAATTATCGCTCTCTCACAACTCTCTTGAATCTTTTAAGACCCTCGGATCATTGCTCTATATAAGAATCTAGTGCTAAAGAATAATTTAGTCTCTAATCCTTTCGTACATCTCTACCTTTGGATGGATTGATTCTTTATTTTGTTGCTTAGGTTCTCCATGACCACCCCTTATGGCTTTAAATAGTCCCCCTAGATTCTTTCAAAGTGAAGTAAGCATCATACTCCAAAGAAAAGTATGAATCCTAATTCTATTATGATTTATCTAGAACTCCTTATAGCACATATTTTCAAATCCTAAAAGACTAAGATATGAGTCAGTACACTCAATAATCTCCAACTTAACATTTATCCGTTAAAGTCATTGTGCTCCTTCAAGAACTCACTTCAAGTCGGCTTCACTTTATTTTTGTTTTTCCTCCTACCTTTAGGAGAATCCCCACCACAGGGATTCATACACATCACTGCAATATGCGTGTCAGTATCCGTGCCCAGACTCTCCACTTGAGATTTACTTTGTTATATAGTTTGATTAACTATACCTCATATTTCTATAACCTTCTATGCCATAGGTTTATACCGCCTTCGAGCTCTATCTGCTCACTGGTACTGCATGCTTGGTCCCACCACGTTTTTCTTCTTCCAACAGCTCATACTTTCGTCTTTGCGCCTACTAGATTTTGCAACCACCTTTACAGTTCCACACATAACTGCAGATGAGATTTAAGTACCTACAGTTGATGGCACGATTTTCTTTTTCTGGCCAAGATTATTATTAGACCTTCCATTGGTTGCCCTTTTTTTATGTGTACCTATCAATTAGTATCATCTATTGCTCAATATACTTTTTATGATTACCTGCCCTTTGCAAGTAACTCGCATGACTCCACCTTGAAGTGGGGCACCTCACAACCTTCGAGTTCAAGTGACATCATAGATATTAGATTCATGTTTAAGCTGGAAATATATCAAACTTCCGTCAATGTGCGATGTAGTTCATCATACATCTCCAATGTAACCGTTCCTACCTCAATAATTGCATACTCTTTGCAATATATTAAATGAACAGTTCCACGCGTGGAGCGTAGAGATCCTTCGTTAAACATCTCTCTAGCCGAACATACGTGGAAGCAACAACTTGAATCTAATATCCATACATGAGAAGTACCTGACTGATTGATAACTAGTACGTTTAAATCATCCTTTGCTACCGTCATTAAGTGTGTACCCTTCATTTGCTTTAAACTTAGCAAGTTTTTTTTATCATGTAACCCTTCTCGTCGCATATATGTACCACTTGTAAATATATAGATGTCTCCCTTCTTTAATTCTCTCTCTTTTTTTCTACGCCTTTTTCAGTGGGAAAGGTTGTATTATTGTACCACTTTACAGGAAGTGGAGGCCCATCAGACGACGAGAACCTTCAAGCTATAAGAAATGATCTCGACCGTAGATATGCACCGTTTGCATTGCTGGTGCTATACAGACGGTTAATTGTTGTACATAGAAGTACTCGGATTTGGGTCCCGTTACATTACATACATGTACCTTACCACTTTAAGATTCTCCTGACTTTATATCTCTTTTTTCTTTTGTTGGATCAAATGACTAAAAGCATGCATGTGGTGTTCGTTGATAAGGACAAGGAAGCTCTTTTTTCCATTAGTACAGGATACGTGTATTGTATTTTACTTGACAGCTTTCTTACATTTATGTTCTTAATTATTCCTCTGAAAAGCAAATATGAGAGGCATAAACTTTTTGGAGAGTTGTTTGTAAAAATTCGTTGTATGACTGTTATCTCACCAACCAGAATTCTAGTCTAGTTCAGACTTCAGATAGGTAAGTCTTATTAGTCCGTTCTTTTAGGATTATGTTCTTAAGTTAGGAGGAAATGTCCACTATATAAACAGTTGTGCCCTATGCAATTCTGCGTGTTTCGTTCCTCTCTTGTTTCTGAAGGCATCATTCCTCTTTTGCCATAGAGATTCGTGGATCACACTCACAAGATCAATTTAAAAGGGCCTCTCCAGTGGCAAAGTCAAGATGAATTTGGAAAGAGAGTCGAAAGACTAACCTATTTTTAACAAAAACTGAATATGGTTAAATTAAATTGAGATAAACATAATAAACATAGTCTTGTGCAATTTAAATTCATGTATAAATATAAGAGAAATAAAATCAAAAGAAAAAATATATAATAAAGATATCTTGTACAGAATCACCAATGTCGGTGAAGGGTGATCTCGAGCCTAACGAAGCCCATGGTGGCTACGCCTTGGCCTCTCATTAATTGTACATCTAAACTGTGGATGTGTTTAAGCTGATATTTTGACTGTAAGGTGTAAGTGTGACTGACAAAGGCTGAGATGAAATTAATAACACAGTCAAAAACTCACAGTAGTACTGTAGTTCATGAGCTGGGACTGGGAGGCCCAAGCAACCCTGGAAAAGAACGGAACAGCTGCAGAGGGTACAAGTCTGAAATGGGTTCCTCCTCCTCAGGATTTGATGAAAATTAATGTGGACGGTGCTATCTCGAGGTCAGGGAAGAAAGGGGCTGTGGATGCCTTATGTAGAGATGGTGATGGCCGATTATGTTGCAGCTAGTGCAGTTGTTTTTTATGGCCTTACAGATCCGGCATCACTAGAAGCGCAGGCCTGCAATGAAGCTATTTCTTTAGCTACTGCAATATTCGGAAATGCAGGGTTGCTTCGGATTGTTTGGAGGTTGTTAAGAACCTGAGAACTATGAGCATCAGCCCTTATAGCATGAATGTATGACCCTCCAGGAAGTTAAAACTCGTTCCGAGTTGTTGGAAACTGTTGATTTTTGTCGTGGAGGCAGGGACTCGAACGGTGAAACGCATAGGCTCGCTAAAAGCTTATGGCTGAAATTGCACTGTAGCAACTGAAATTTTATTGTAGCTGAAGGTAACTTATTTGGCATAATTAAATTTTAAAAATAGAAAAAATATGCTAGCTTATCACGGATAATACTAACAAATACAGGGAAAAAAGAACCGGAAAAAAACTAAAAAAGCCAAAAATTCAGAAAAAACGAATTTATAAATAGTAAAAAATAAGCCAGAAACTAGAAGTTAAAGCCGAAACGAGCGGGCCGGCCTTCCTAAAAAAATGGGGGCACGCATGCATGTATACGCGGAAAATAAGGTTGGTATTTTGGTGGGGCTATTTGGAACTAATATGATCCTGTTCTTTTTATTTTTAGCGGTGTTTTATTTTGGACTTCTCACAATAATTATTATTTGTTAAATTAATAATCTATAATAAAAAAACCACAAAACACAATTCAAAAGAAGATGCCATATAACCACGAGAGCCTTTTGCCATTTGTGGGCATCCCTAATGCACTCACTGCATGCTGAATGAGCGTTTGTCGTGGTCGACGCCATGTGCGGCCTCTTTTCCGCCTGGCGTCTCATAAGAGCTAGACTACAGAGGAGGTTCACCTCATGTCCCCGTCATGGAAAGGTAAAAGTTTTCGTGTCTCGTGTAGGTAAAAAAGAGTGTAAAAGGATTTCGGTCAAAAAAGAAATTATCAGAAACATGTACACACATGCAGTCATGGTCATTTGCTGGAGAGGTTTGGCATTTTTGTATGTTTTAAATTCGTATTTACAAAAATAATCATATTCGTGTGAAAATAATAAAAATAGCATTTTTACCGTCTGATCACCGGACGGTAGCGACGTGAAGCTGACACGTAGGCAACAGAGCCCCATAGCTGTGTGGCAGGGGCCCGCTGCCCGGCCACCAGACGACAGGCAATTAAGCTGGCTAATTAGTCGTCTTAATTATCTGCCTTAATTAGTCGATGGCTGAAGTGGTCGAATAGCTGTGATCAGACGTGGTCGATGCCTGAGATGATTTAATAGCCGTGGTCGGACGGCTGAAGTGGTCAAATGGTCAAGGTAGTCGAATGGCCATGATTGGACGGCTGGAGTGGTCGAATAGCTGTGGTCGGACAGCTGGAGTGGTCGAATGACTGAGGTGGTCGAATGGCTGAGGTAGTCGAATCTACAATAGTCGAAGATATAGTAGCTGATCGATAGGTTTTAAGTGGTCAAAAGCTACAGAGTGCAAAGAGTGTCGGGACTCAAGAGTGATCAGGAGCGGTTAGAGCGGCTGTGGTTGTGAACGACCGTGGTCGAATATGGCAGTAGTCGGGATAACATGAGCAGTGGTCGAAGGTTGGGAACTCGTGTGTTAGCCAGCTTAATTACCTGTCGTCTAGTTGCAGGGTGGCAAGCAAGGAGCGCATGGTGGCCAGGCGGTAGGCGCTCCGCTGCCCACATGTCAGCTTTACGCCGCTGTCGCTCGGTAACCGGATGGTAGAAGTGCCGTTTTTGTTATTTCTGCACGACTCCAACTATATTTGCAAATACAAGTTCAAAATATGCCAAAATGGCAAAATCTCCATTTGCTGAAGTGACCTGTCTGCATTGAACATTTTGATGTGAATACGTGCGCAGCACGCAGTGTGAGCCATTTCAGCACTCCGTGCATTGCCTCGTCGATCACCGACACTTGACCAGATGGTCCAGATCTCATCAACAATGAGAAGGATTTCTTGATGCAAGCAGCATGCTATAATGCTACTATGCTTTGGTTTCTTTCCTTCCCCTCCCTTCCCTTGCCAATAAGGAAACTCCATTGGGTGCTTTCCCATCGCCGCACTCTTCCGACTGTCCATTGCCCACAGGTCAGGTAAGGCACAGCATAATGCTGCAAGCAACACGAGATAGATATCAAGATCTCCAAACACCAACCATACATCCATGGCTAGCTGCCTCACGCTCAGCTCAGCTCAACCACATGGAGAGGAGGAGCAAGGCTGTAAGAGCGACGAACAGGCCCTGCCAAGTGGGCCCGGCCGGGGCCGAAACGATATCATAACAGCACCCTCTCACGACAAACAATCCCGTGCGCCTGCAGCCCTGCCCTACGCTACATCGCGTCACGTCGGGTGAAGTGAGCGGAGAGAAAAAAGAAGCAACCTAGACCAGACCGAGACCGAATGACCAATCCTATCCAATCGGCGCAGCAAGATGACAAAGCTCGCAAATCATCAGGCCGATCGACGCTGGCGCAATCGAATCGGGTCGTTTCGTGCAGTTTTCGCACCCCCTTTTTTTTCGCGTCTTTTGGTTCGGTTCGGTTCGGTTCGGTTGGGTTGGGTCCGTGCCCGTCCGTCCATCCATCCAAAGCGCGCCGGGCCCTCTGGCCAAACGCTAGACAAGGCCAGGGTCCCCCTGCCGCGCCGGGGCAGCAGCCCCAGTGCCCCACGCTCCTCACCGTGTGTACGTCACTTGTGGCCTCCCTACTTCGGCGCGTTATCGACATCCATCGGGCGGGCGGCCAGCCGCCGTCCAACTGTGCGCGCGCGGTGCGGCCGAGGACAAGCCCGGAATCCCATGACCGCACCGTGGGAAGATCACATCTCGCTGATGAGCCGAGAGACGAGATGAATTTGGTGACTGGCGTGAGATGACTGACTCGGGGTAAACAAGTTCAGCTCGAGCGAGCCTGTTCTTCTAAGCTCAAGTTAAGCTTGAGTCAGACTTGAGTGAGTCTGAGTTAGAATCTGAGCCTGAATTTAGACGCGGTCTCAGTTCAGTTCAAACTCAAGTTCAACTCAAGTAAGCTCAATATCAATCAAAATATTTCAACAATAAGAAAAGTTCGAGCTCGAGTTTCAGCTTAAGTAAACTTGATAACAGTCAAAATAATTCAACATGCACTAATTTTCAACAATAAGAAAGGCTCGAGCTCGGTTTGAGTAAACTCGATAAGAATTAACATGCATCAATATTCAAGCTCGAACCAAGTCCTAACGAACCATTCAAACTCGGCTCGTTGAAGCTCACGAGCCTGAGATTAAGCTCGACCTCGACTCGTTTAAAATTTGAGTTGAGCTCGAATCGAGCATAGAGTGACCCGAGCTTGAGTAATTTGTGAGTTACGAGTTTTTTTACGAACCTAGATGAGAAGAAGTTGTGTTGTGTGCAATAGTAGCGTGGATGTGTTGGTGGTCCTTGTCGACTTTGGGTTTGGACCCTGCACCTTGCTAGGGACCTGACTGATACACTGCTCGTTGCTATGCCTACCTGTTGGTGCATCATAACCATAACATTTCCGGGGGGTTTCCTGGCCAGCGAGCCGCGCCACGTCGCCCACTGCGCTCGGCCGGCCTGCACGTGGCAAGAGAATTTGCGTACGGCCGGCCGAGGCACTTTCCTCATACTTTCTGAAAATTACATAAAGGTCCTTTTTTCTCGCGAAAAGGTCCCTGCAAGTTTTTCCTTTGGTCCCTGGCAGTTTTTTTCACCGAAACTTTTTGCAGGATAGCGCCCCGTGGTTTTCTAAATTACGTATAGGTCCTTATTTACTTATGTACAAGTCCTCGGTTTTTTACAGAAAAGACCTTTGATTTTTCCTAAATTACGCATATGCCCTCGATTTTTTTTTATGAAACTCCCTGCGAATTATCGTCTCTTTTACTTTGATCCACACGGTAGCTAGCGCGGCATGCGCCGCGCGTTATGCAGCTAGTAGAGACTAGAGAGACAGAGCTAGATAGATATCTACCTCTTCGACAGTTCGACCCTTGCTCCACTCCACTATATGTCGGTGTGAGTGAACATACGTATCTCTCGCCCCGGGAAGCAACGCTCCCCCAAGGGGGACCCTCTCCCTGCCTCTGGCGATGACACATCGGTTGCGTTCGTGCATCACGAGGCGGCGTCACGGTGTTTGGGAAGATCGGTCTTGAATTTTTGAAAAATCCCTCGCGTGATTCGCTAGGGGTTTGTTCAGAAGGTTATGTTGGAGAATTTCTCATGATGATTTGATGGTGTAACAAACAGTTGCATACATATATTCATGTAGTTTGTACACCGCTTACATTGGTAAGCTAAGTTTGGTCAGAGAGGCAGTGAGGTTTCAAACATGTGATTTGAGAAGGATTTTGTTAGAAGGAGTCGAGCAGTTCGTACAAGGAATTCTTCGAGGGAATTTGTCTGAACAAAAAAACAAATTTGAACTTCAAATTCAAGACAAAAGGGAAGTCGAACAAAAAAACGCGTGATTCTTTTTTCCATTATTCTTTTGCATTATTCGTGATGATATAACTTTTTGAGTAAATTGTATTTTGCACCTGGTAAACTGTCACTTGTTTCATTTTGCAACAGTGTTTACACATACTTTTACTTTGCATCAGAGTGGAGCAAATGTTATTTCACTTTGTACCAGGTTGGAAGTTGAAGCCAAGCCATGGTCGTAGCCGGGGCCATGGTCGATGCTGTTGTCGACGTCGAAGCAATGATCGAGGGGCCGTGCTCGAAGTCGAAGCCTGGGTAAAGTCGAAGTCATGGTCGAAGGGGTCATGGTCGAAGTTGGGACCGTAGTTGAAGTCGGGACCTGATGCAAAGTGAAACAATATTTGCTCAACCCTCGTACAAAATAAAAGTATGTGTAAAACCTGGTGTAAAGTGAAACAAGTGACAATTTATCTAGAGCAAAGTGCAATTTACTCTAACTTTTTTTCATTTTTAAAGTTTAACTATGCTAAAAAAACTAATAGCAGATACAGTATATTTTCAGCCATTATAATGGGAAAAAGAAGAAGCATGAGCTTATAAACCCGGCTGAACTTAGGGCATCTCCAATGGTCTGAGTCAGTTAGCTATATGTATGTACACATCAGCATATATCCTATGTGGAGGAAAGAGAGTATGCAAAAAATCGAGCCAGCTCTTTCTTAGAGCAAGTCTTATAATACAACCTTCAGCTGGCTGTATGAATACTTACAGCTCACTTATCAGTCTACTCATATAGTAGTTACAGCCAGCTGAAGGCTGTATGACCTACCCCTCCCTCTCACAAAGTTTCTTGGTTCTTGTGCTTCAGCTGGCTGTAAGCTTACAGCCCACCTCTCTTCTCTCTCCTTCTCTCTCTCCTCCACCTCAATATATAGCCAGCTTACAGCCTCTTATAGTACTTGCTCTTAGGGCATCTCCAATGGTTAGAGCAAGGCTAATAATACAGCCTTCAGTTGGCTGTATGGACACTTACAGCCCACTTATCAATCCATTCATATAGTAGTTTACAGCCAGCTGAAGGTTGTATGACCCATCCATTTCTCTCACAAAGTTTCTTGGTTCTTGTGCTTCAGCTGGCTGTAAACTTACAGCCCACCTCTCTTCTCTCTCCTCCTCTCTCTCCTCCACCTCAGCATACAGCCTACTAACAGCCTCTTATTATACTTGCTCTTATAGCTAGCAACTAACTATAAAACTTCCACATCATTTATATAGTACACACTAAGAGCAAGTTTAATAAGGCTGAGTGTGCTAGCTACAAGGGAATCCATGTCAGCATAATCCTATGTGGAGGGGAGAGAAAAGGAGAGAGAGAGCCAAGCCGACTCCCATGCAAGAGTCAGGCTATAGCACAGGAAAAGATGCATTATACATGCATGTACCCATTGAACTAATTGCTATACCCATGCATGTATTAAATTATTAATACCCATGTATGTATTAAATGATTGAGAGCTCTTATGGAGACAACTTATAGCCAGCTTATTGTATGAGTTGACTGCATCATTATCTTTTGATGACATGGAAATGTATTGGAGGTAGCAGCTATCTGTACTATTAAACTTGCTCTAAAGCTAGCATTCTAAAGAACTATCTATAAGGATAGCTATTTAATGCTTACATGCACACACAGAAAAGGACTATCATTTATAGATGCTGCCTCGTTTTGCGTTATAGACTAGTGATTAAGGAAGAGCTGGCTCGTTTTTTTTTGCATACTCTCTTTCCTTCACATAGGATATATGCTGATGTGTACATGCATATAGCTAGCTGACTCAGACCATTGGAGATGCCCTTAAGCACTAGTCTATAACGTAAAACGAGGCAGCCTCTATAAATGATAGTCCTTTTCTGTGTGTGCATGTAAGCATCAAATAGCTATCCTTATAGATAGTTCTTTAGAATGCTAGCTTTAATGTGTACTATATAAATGATGTGGATGTTTTATAGTTAGTTCCTAGCTAGAACCATTGGAGATGCCCTTAAAGGAAGAGCTGGCTCGGTTTTTTTTGCATACTCTCTTTCCTCCACATAGGATATATGCTGATGTGTACATGCATATAGCTAGCTGACTCAGACCATTGGAGATGCCCTTAAGCACTAGTCTATAACGCAAAACGAGGCAGCCTCTATAAATGATAGTCTTTTTCTGTGTGTGCATGTAAGCATCAAATAGCTATCCTTATAGATAGTTCTTTAGAATGCTAACTTTTAGTGTGTACTATATAAATGATATAGAAATCTTCTAATTAGTTGCTAGCAAGAACCATTGGAGATGCCCTTATAAACCCAAACAAACAGTAAATTCTGCTGCTGTAGATGACCCGCAAGTTTTTGCAATGCACTGCAGAGAGGGGGACGGACAGCTCATCTGGTTACTTACAAAGCAAAGCAACCCCCAATGCACCTCTGATGAAAGCAGCAAGCCAGAAGAGCAGTGGGGGAGCTTTAAAAGAATACAAGGGTTGGTCGGTACTTAACTACTTGGCTTACGAAAAGTCCGCAACAAGCAAGCAGCTTCAGCCCCAGCCAGTGGCCTCCAGTGTTGCAAGGAGGTACATGCATATGCTAATGCAAATGCAATGCAATGCATGCAACAGGCAGGCAGGCAGGGCAGCCCAGAGATAGATACATGTCTGAGACAGAGTACAACGTTGGGAGGGAAAGGTAGGGAGCAACAGGGGTACATGGCAGCATAAACAAATAGCACTACAAGACTCGCCATCACTTGTGTTTGCTTAAAGAAAATGAGCTGTCAGTCTCATGATCGGATAGCACGTTCTCATGCGGTTTGTTTATTAACCTTGTAGAGGAGCCCCCTCTTAAGAAAATGTGAGGCAGCACAGACACCCTTCAGGCCATCACAACCTGCAACATGGAGCCTCTCGAGATTTTGAAATCCTAGATTTGTTTGCAAGCTTCAAGAGAAACGACCGGCTTCCATCGATAAACCGATGCACAAGTTTTTTTAAGCTGAAAGGGACCAATCTAGGGACAGGAGATCATGAAGGCAAGAATGGACAAACAGAGCTTCCAGCACGCTGGAGGGGGGGACACAGGCCATGTGAGAGGTCAAGAAGATGAAATAAGCCCTAGAAATGAAGGGCCGGTGTACTGTCGACCTATGCTCAATTAATCAGGAACAGGACTCTGTACATTGCAAGTGCATGCAAAGTATGGATGGAAGAATGGTCAGTGCGGGACCACATGCAGTGGGTGGCTGATGGGCGACTCGTGGCCGCGCATCAGCCGCTCGATCGCCGATGTGCGATTGTGGTGCCACCGCAGCGGTGGTCCACGGATCAGGCCTGTAGATTTGCACGTAGTAGTAGACATTACAGCTGAACAAGCTCAATTAATAAGGGAACAGCAGAAGTAGGGTACGCCACATGATGGGTCAGAAGATGAGTATGAAACAGATGAGAGCAAAGAGCAAGAGGTTTCTATTGTGACGGTGACGATCAATTCAAAGTTGCTCACCAACAGTGGCTATGCTTTTGTCTAAACAAGCGATGATGATGTGTAACTGGGGAAGGGATGACAATGCAAACACTACATGGTGTTCTGAGCAAAAGCGATATACCAGGGCTATCTTCTTTTATGTCACGGACTGATAGTTTTTAGTTACGCTTTTCAAAATGATGATGAACAATGTTAACATTGACATGAACGGGTTTGAGAAGCTACTTAGAGAAATGACTTCAAGAAGTTACTTAAAGAAGCCGCTTGGTTTGTTTTGATTTCTGGAGAAGCTAATCAGCTAATACCAAAAATAACTCCAAAAACCCAAAAAGAACAGAATCAATAACCAGTACGCAAGCAAGTGGCTTTCTTCTTTGGGAGATTAGATAGTAGCATTGATCTTGTGTAGCAATAGTAGCTGAATCGTGTTAAGTGTGAGGACAGATTTACAGATCCGCATGTTTCCACCAACAGTTAAAAACTATTTCTCCAATGTTCTATTCACAGTTTCACACAGATCGAACAGTGGGATGGACAATCCTTTTGGGGGGGGGGGGGGGGGGGTCAAAGACAAACCAATGAGTTCATCAAAATTGCACTTCTTTTCTTTTTTAAAGTTTGAAATGAACAAAACTCGCAACCAAGAGTTGCTACCTACACTACTGAAAATACAACCAAATCGCCTCTACCAATCAAACTCACCAACTTCCAGCTGCTTGTGGCTAAAATATAGCGTCCTTAAGGCCCCGTTTGGAACGGTCGAAATTTCGCAGGATTTCCACAAGAAACTGTTCGATCCCCGCAAGATCTAGGAAAATTCCCGGCGTTATAAATGGCACCTAAATGACATTAGGAAACAAACAAATTATTGCACATCATCAACATTTGTCAGCTCGAGGAATTTAAGAATTGAACATTTTAAAATAAGGCCTTTAAAATGATCAGCATGTCCTTGTGCTCTTCTTCCCGGGGAGTTACTCTTTGTATCTTCAAATAAAGCTAATGCACATAATAGAACTACTATGCTTTAGGTAGGAACAAGGACAAACTAAAACTGGTGTAATCCGAATCATTCATGTTCATTTTTATTTGGAATAGTATAGCCCACTCAAGCATATACTTCACAAGTTAGGACAAATATTTATCATCGTCATGCTATATCGGCAAGTTAGTCTATTGTGGAAATATAACAGCATGGCGCCAGGAATTGCTTATGTTGCATACCTCATATGTTTAGCAAATCAGCAAATACAACAAGAGTACCCATCCCTGGGCATCCTTTTTTCTTTCATAGAAATGGACAGCCTTCACACTGCCATATGCCTTTCGTTTCAAAATCATCTAGTGTAGTGACGTCAATCGATAAGATCCAGGACTAGAAATCTAGAATTTGTATGAAGTGTCAAGAATTTTCCACAGCCCATATGCGTCTCCCTAGCCGCAAATCAGCAGAAAATTTGATAAACACAATTTACACCAAATGTCTCATCGTTAATAATCAAATGTTCAATTTGGGCCAAATTACACAGCATAGTCTCTACATTTTTTATGAATTGAGTCTATAAACACTAGTAACTATGAAATTGCACAAATACCCAAAATAAGCACTTGCACAACGTCGTGGTTTGTATTTGCAAGCAAAAATTATCTTTGCCAACATATAGTTTGTTACAATCTTTCCAGCATTTCTCTGCAATGTGTGCTTTAGACAGATTCATACATCAATTTATCGGTCATCAGATCGAGCAAGTTGATACACCATCCAATTCGGTTATTAGGTCAGGATGATTAACAGCTTTAGAGTACAATCAAGAAAAATTAATCAGTGAAGTATTGCCAAAAGAACAAAAACAGCACCCAATAAACACTAGTGCTACATCATAAGGCCATTCAATATGCCAAATTATCCCCTCTACACACACCGGAATGTTTCAAAGTACATGACAACGGCCAACTGAGCCGAGAACAAGAACAGTGTGGTAATACCCTAGACCAACACGTTACACTATAGAGACACCCACACCAAGATTGCTAGATCCATTATACCTAGCCAATAAACAACATTATCAAGGCAATCCGAGGTGTGCAACAACCAAGTCGATAATTTCTTTGCAATGTTTTAATTGCAAGACAAAATGCATATTACTAGAGTTAAAACATGCCTGCGAATGGTGCAGGAATGATGATGGACGAGGTAGGTGTGATCAGCATCGCCATGCTGAGACGGACACAAGCTCACCGCGCTGCCAGTAGAGTGCGAGACCCACTCCACGCTTCTCCACATGGAAGCCTCGGACCTGCACCCGCTTCAAGAGGCAGTCAGCCTGGGCCTCCGCGATGTTGCTAAGTGGCACTGGTGCAAACCCCTCTGATGCAAACACTGTCCGCCATGCCATTGCCTTGTCACCTCTACGGCGCCCAAGTACTGCATCCTCCACTCTTGGCTGAATCAGAAACCTCTCGATCTTGCTGGCTGCCTCGGCGTCAGCGCCAGCAGCATCAAGTGAGTCAAGAAGGAACATACAAGACTGGAAGCAATTCAAGAAGTGTTGCGAAAATGGGAGGTCACCCCGATCACTGCCGTGGTCAATAGCCACCACAATCTTAGGAGCAAGCTGTTTCACCAACTGAAGCAGTACTGGGAGTGGTGGAATGCGAGCTGAGCAACCAACCGGAAGGCTAACCGCAATAACCTCAGAGGCGGTAGGAGCAACAAGTTCCATAGGATCAAAGACATCGAAATTGATGACATTGAACTCAAATGGAATGCCAAGGTCAGAAGCAAACTGCGAGAGGTTATCCCGAGTAAGATGCAGCTCAAGCGGGTGGTGGGAGGCAGCTGAGACGAAGGCTGTGAGCTTCAACATCGGCAAGGACACACCCCCAGTGCCACGGCGGTGAGAGAGCTCCTGCAAGAACGAAGCCCACTGGCCGCCGACACCCAGGTCGAAATCGATGATGTGGATACAAGACGCAGTTGTACAGGCGATCTCGTCGAGAAGCGCCTGGGTGGCCGTGAAGTTTGCAAACTGGAGCACGGGCGAGAGGTCGGAGAAGGACTTGTAGGCGGCGAGCTTGAGGACGACGTCGAGCGGAGAGGTAAGACGGGTGGAGCCGTGGTGGCCGTCGGCGAGCGCGAGGAGGAGGGCCTCCTTGAGGTAGGAGGCGGAGCGGAGGAATGGCTTCCCAATTGGGGGAAGTTGCTGATTGAGCCGCGCCAATATCTCGCGCGCGCCGATGGAGTTGCCGACCTCAGCAGCTTTCGCCGCCGCAGCAAGCTCGTCCAGGAGCTGTTGCTGCTGCTGCGCCGCCGCGGTTGTCTTCATCGAGCTCTGCGGTGGTTGCGGCGAAGGCCGGAGCTGGAAGGGCGTACTGTTATGTAGTGGTGAGAAGGGGAGGCATTGCGTCGGCGGCGGTGGCGGCCGGAGCTGGTTTTGGTGGAGGAAGAGGTTGTCAGGCATGGAGTGGTGGCGCTTCGGCGGTGGCTGGAGAAGTGGTTCCTGTTGATGGTCGGGAAAGGAGGGGAGCGGCATGAAGAAGGTGGAGGCCGGCGTCGGTTGGTGCTGGTTGAGGAGCAGACTAGGCGACGGCACGCCAAGAAGAGGGGGCTTTATGTCGGCACCGTCGTGGAAAGGCATAGTCGTCGCCGGCGGCGGCTGGAGCACCGCTTCGGGGGAGAGGAGGCCAAAAGTGGACGTGGCCCTGCTGTTGCTGCCGTTACTGCTGGTGAGCGACCTCCCGCCGGAGGACGACAGGTCGGAGGCGAGCGCGGCGGGTGAGGCGGCGCCGCCGAGGTGGCGCTGCAGCGAGAACCCAAGTGGGTCCGCCGCCAGTAACCCGAACCCGGCGGCATTGCCGAGAAGCTGCTGCTGCTGGAGCACAGGCGCCGGCGTCTCCATGTCGCCGGGGCCAGCCATGATCCAGTTCAAGAATGTCTGCTCCTGCCCGGCGGCCGCCGCGGCGTCGCCGAGCATGGCTTCCCAGCTCTCCTCCCCGATGAACCCCACATCCAGGGCCCCCGGCATGGGCGGCAGCTCACCGCCTCCCCATTCCTCCTTCCTCCCGCCACCGCCACCGCCGTCACCGTGCTCGCCGTGGGCCGCCCATTTGGTGGCTTTGGCGGCGGCGCTGTTATCCGAAACCGTCGCCACGCCGGTAGAATCAGCGGCGGCGCCGCCGCCCAGGGACGAAGACAGTGTCGATGTGGAGTTGGGCGGGCTTGGGCTCCATATGCAGTCCAGCACCGACGTCGGCTCCACCAGTAGCCTCCCACCGCCCTTGTCCTCCGGCCAAAGCAGCGCCTCTATGCTTCCCGCGAGCTCTACTACCCCGTTCCCCTCGGCACGGAAGGGTGCCGCCCTCATCTACCTACTCGCACATAATAGTGCGCCCCTCTCGGCGCGATCTGGGGCAGCTCTGGATCAAATAATCAGATGAGATGAGTTTCTTGGGTTTATTGGGTGGTGGCGCGCTCGCTCGCTTGCGTGCGTGCGTGGAACAGAGAGGAGGTGGGAGCAGCAGAGCAAGCAGGAGCGGCCTCGTGCCTGTGGCAGCTGTGCCCTCCCCCCTCTACCTTCTCGGGTCCTCTGACTCAGCTCAGCTCAGCTCTGCTGCGCTCTCGCTCGTGACTCGTGCTTCGGTGCTTCTTTGTTTCTCTCTCCTCCTATATGTTGTGTTGTTGGGTTTGGGTGCCTTGCCCTGTCTCTACTAGATTACTGCCGCTGCTATGGTCCCTGGATGCGTGCACCATAAAAAAAGGTTAAAAAGTGTACTCCATATCTTCCACCCCTCTCCCTATCTCCCCTATCCTCTCGTAGGGCTTTATTGTTTTTCACCCAGTGTTTTTTTTTCTCAGTCTATTTCTATCCTTCACCACTTTGATTATAATTTTCATAGTTATTTATTAGAATAGATTTATAATATTCTAAAGAAGATTCTGTAAAATTTTATGTTATTTGAATCTACAGATCAAAAGCTCTCTCAATTTTAGTTTTTAAAATCGTGCCAAAATACTATTCATCCTGATTTTACTGTAGTAGCAGAAGAACCGCGATTATTGTAGCAGTAGCACCACAGTTACTGTAACAAGCGGTAGTACCGCAATTACAATGATGGTAGTTTCGTTTTTACTTCTTTTTATGCGTTTTCAGTGTCTCGAACTGTTAGTTTTTATAGTGACTTTTCAGTTTTCATCCTAAATCTTCTTAGCTCTGTAATTCTTGAAGTGAAGAATTAATGAATATCTAAAAGAAAATTTTAAGATATCATTCACTTTCTCTCTATCATCATCTTCCGTCTAAAGCCAATGAACCGATCTCAAACTTACTCTTGGAACGGACGCAAACAAAGGATCGAGGTTTTGAACCTTCCCGTTGCTCATTGTACGTTTGGAAATTTTCGTTCCTCTTGTGTATCTTGCATGCATGTGGTTCACTGACTTGACTGGATGCTGGGCTATTTATTATTGGACCATGGGCCTCGGCTCCCAGTCCCACTCGCCCCCAACCAACTGGCGGCCCGCCCAACCGCGCAAACGCTGCCGCCTGTTGCGTTGCCCTCGGCCGGTCGCGAACGCCCGCGCGGCACGGGCCGCACCTGCAGGACCGCCCGTGGCGCCCCACGATAGCAATCCCTCGGCGGCCGGCTATCCGTCGACCCGCCCCGCTTGCCGCTAAAACGCATCAAACTTGATAGTTTTGTTTTACTGTGGTTGTTATTTTTTGTTTGTATTTTTTGAGACGGCGGTGGATGGTGGAGATGTTGATATGAACCATGTAAATGGTTTTAGGTTCGTAAAATTGTTGTTAATTGGTGAAATTATACTATTTATTTTGATTTTTGAGAAATTAAAGGAAAAAGGTAAAAAAATTGAAAAAAATATAGCCATTTTCGTGTGCCTCCGCCCTATCCAAAATACTTTCGGCCGGCGGGTGGCAGCGACACACGGATAACAGGACACGGCGGTGTATAGCAGTACCGTAGTGGCCTCAATGAGGTGGACGTTTCAGTTTCCGTAGGTCTGGACGTCTGTGTTTGTTTCGCATCCTGATTTGGCGATTACCAAATTAATCTTTCAAGGGAATGAACCACTACGCAGGGATTTGATTAGCGGGTGTGATCAGAATTAAACATTACAGTGGAATTTCGGTCCTTTTTAGGGTACCAAAAGGAAGAGCATTTCATTAAATTTTGATCGAATTTATCATTGAAATTTATTCAAAATTTAATTAAAATTTGTCAAAATTTAAATAATATTGAATATTTCGTTCAAATTTTTAGTTGGAATGAACAAAATTTTGTTACTTCGTTGTCTTCCAAATTTTTTTTGCAAACCGAAATGTTTAACCTGAGTGCGGTAGGATGATTAACTAGTCGCAGGGGACACATGCTAGCGACACGCCCACTAAAGCCTTGCTGTCTTAGGCTTACACGTTAAGCAAAACTGCCATCGATCGATGGCTAGCTTTCAGCGCCCGCACTTATAATCATACAGCTGATCCCTACGGGTCAATCAAATTTGCCTCGAAATTAATCTGGCGACATCGATAGCATCAAGGTGATGTGTCGCCGGGCCTCTTCAAGTTGACGTTAAGAGAAAAGGACGCCTGTAAAATCTTTTTCTTTCGATGTGCTGTGTCGTCTTGACCCTGCGGACAAATTAGCGACGGCCGATCGTGCGCAACGTATGAAGGACTTGACCAGACGGAACTCCTGGTCCCTTTTCTAGGCAAAATGGACACTACCGTAGTTGGACCGAGGCAATCGGTAACGGACAGGTCACACACATGTTGCCCGATCAACTCGACTTCGGCTTCTGACTTCTGGCTTATTTTTCACTATTTATAAGTTTCGTCTTTTTCTGAACTTTTGATTTTTTGTTGAGCTTTTTTGCCGGTTCTTTTTTTCCCGTATTTGTTTGTATTATACGTAATGGGCTAACATATTTTTTTATTTTTAAATTTTATTTTAAATTTAATTATGCTAAATAAGTCTCTGTCAGTTACAGTGTTTTTTTCAACCAGTTATAGTATTTTCAACCATAAACCACGAGCTTTTCAGCCGAACCGATCACCAAGGCCACTTACCACATTAGTTTTCGTGTCAGCTACACAAAGCGTGGGCGTGCGCGCACATGTGTATAGTCCGATTAAACAAGGCATAATGCGTGATGGCCTGATGGGAACAAAGTTACAAACTCCGTCGCTCACCATTAGGTCATTGGCCCGTCCTTCTTCGCAGTTCTCAGTACTGCTTTATCAAAAACAAAACAATTCTCCGGTACTTACAGCCAAAGTAAACAAAAGCTGGTCAAAGGAAGTGCCAAAAGTTGTACGTTTTGTTCCAAACAACTTAGATCTGGACATCTGGTACTCAAGGTAAGGTTAAAGTGTTAAACTTTACCTGTAGCATAGTACATTATTAGTGCTCTTTGGATCGAAGGAATTTCATAGAAAAAACTGGAGAAATTCTATTCCTATGGGAATTGGTACTACTAGCCTCGTAGGCACGGCGGCACGCCGCGCCAGCCACTGTGTGTACCAAAGTAAAAGAGGCGATAATTCGTGGTGAGTTTTACAAAAAAATTCGAGGGCAAATGCGTATTTCCGAGAAAGTTAAAGGTGCTTTTAGAAAAAAATTGAGGACCTGTACGTAAATAAATGGGTGTGTACGTAAATAAACGGGGACCCGTACGTAATTTAGGAAAACGCGGAGCGCAATCCTGCAAAGTGGAGGGGTAAAAAAATTTTCCAGGGACCTGTTCGCGAGGAAAAAGGACCTGTACGTAATTTCGAAATAGTAGGAGGGAATAGCCTCCCCCGGCCGTAACAAAAACCGGGCGCCACGCGCCGGCCGGCCGGGGGCAGGCGGGTGACGTGGGTAGCGTGGGGGAGCCGGAATCCCCCCGCTAATGTATCGCTTGCGATTAATCTCTTTGGAACGTAGAAAGTCACCCTTTCAATTCCTAAAGATCACTATTCCTTTCCGATGATTTTATAGGAAAAATGTAGGAAAAAACATGAGCTCACACTAGATGGAAAATTTCATGTGATCTTCCTGTGCTTCCAGTGACGGATCCAGAATCAAAATTTAAGAGGAGACTGACCAGTTTATTGAATACCGAGTTACCGGTCTACGATAGACTTGTAGACACGAGAGGGAGAGAGGCTCCACGCCAAGAACCAAGATGTCGTTTTTGTAATACAAATACAATTTTCTTCTTCATGCAAAGGCCTTTTTAAATCTGATAAGATCATTCATATGGCTAGCGTAGAGCTGTAGGTGATGAGAGAGTACACACGGTCGGCTGGCGGTAGAGGGTGCTGGCGCTCCACCTGACCCGCCGCTAGGTCAGCCCTGTGTGCTTCATCCAAACACCAAATTCTCTCATTTTCCGTGTTTTCTAATTCTTTATTTTGCATGTACATTCTTACGTTATTCTTCTATTTTTCTTATTCATATGGTTAAGTCCCTGCATTCCTCTTAAACTTAAGCCTATCGCACTAACCGGCTCGACGAAGAGTCACCACTTGTTTCACTGTGCACATCGTTCTCCAGAAAACCCGATTCGACAATAATTGGCTGGTTTTTTAGGTCAGGACATTTCATCATCATCCGTGTCAACGAATGATGGGAGGTTGAAATTAGTTCCGAGGTTACATTTCCTTCCTTTCGATCTGTCTGGTGGCCCCATTGCTGATGCATTTCTTCCGAAGCACGTTGGCCACCCGTACGTATACCGAAAGTCGAACGATGTGGCGTGCAAGTTAACTCGGCAACGGAGAGATGGCACAGTAGCAACTGCCCATTTTGTTTCACAGGTGTAATGTGGTGTGCGCTACACAAGCGTGCGGTGTACAGCTGAAGTGGTTTGGAAAGGGATAGCTACAACTTCTCTCGATTCTACTGTAGGCCTGGAACTCTGCAGGAAACCAGGGAGGGAGGTGCCGAGATGGTTCCAGTTTAAGCGGCCAGAGAGATTTTATTCCGCTCACTTGTGGCCCGCGCGGCCCGTGAAGGCGTGAATCTTACGTTGGGATGAGATTACAGGCTATGCCAGCCTAAGGCCGAAAACATGCCTACGAATTCTCCACCTGGGCTGTTGTCACCCACGAAGAGTACGAACCTTGAAGGAGACGGCCCCCGGCCCTGAAGTCTGGTACTGGCACTTGCCTGTTCATATTTGGGGAAGTATACATTTCCACATCAACTATGATCTGATCTATTTTTCAACCCTCAATTGTGATACCATCTAAAACTGCTCCCTCAACTTTAAAACCAGATCACCCGAACCCTTCGGCGGAAACCATGGTGGATTTCACATGACGTGGCATGTCCGCTGGCGACTTAATCGTAGTCAGCGTCGTGCACTGCTGACTCGAAGTCCGACTACCGCATGGCCGTTCCTCCATCTCTCTCCCATCGGCATATTCTTGGCGAGGGCTTTGGGTACGCCTCGCACGGGCTAAGATGGCACTACACGTACTAAGGCCGCCAGTGGTAGAAACAAGGAAAGGTGGTGTAGCGATGGCGCTGACAAGCTACAAGCATGGAGGAGGCTAGGGAAGAAGAGTTATAAGAGGATTAGGACACAACTAAGGTATAGGACACCATGATTTGGGCAAAAAAGGCAGCGAGGGCTCAGATTTTGAATGGCAGCAACTGAAAGGGGTGATGGCGAGATTACTGTGGTTGTGGGCGTCTCAGGTGAATCCCTTCGGTGAAGCTATCCCCCGCCTCCTTTCATCTCCTCTCCTACTCAATGCACTACCGCCGTCCTCCACCAACCCACCATGGTTGTTGCCGCCACCGACCTTCTCCAATCCACCTTCGCCGTTGTCAGCCCCCAAAACAAGATCGTAGTACTCAGGAACATCTCATGCTCACCTCATCTCTGTCGACCAGCCATCTATTTGCCTCCTCGTCATCATGTGCCCTGTTCATCTTCTCTGCCTTGTTGCACCACTCCAAACCGCACAACCTCATCGCCTCATGCCTTGGACCACTCGGGAACCCTCATTGTTGTGGCGAGGTGTGGTCATGGTAGATGAGATGTAGGAGTGGGAGAAGAGAGAGAAGAAAGAGGAAGGAGTAGAAGAGGGAAGTGGGAGCAGTAGCGGCTTGAAGATGGGCTATGGCTAGCGGCGTGAGAGAAGAGGGATGAAGAAGAAGATACGGAGGGAGAAGGAAGAAGATATGAGTGTAGGCTCTTATTCTTTTTTAATTTGTTGACTCATTGTTACACGCTTATGTATCAAAACCATTGCCACGTCGACAACACGTCAAACGAAACCACCCTCATTTCAGTTGAGATAGGTCAAGTGACCTGGTTTTGATAGTTCGTGGACCCGTTATAAACCATTTTCATTGAGGGTTAAAAATGGACTCAAATCGTAGTTAAGGGTTGAAATATGAATTGTTTTTCCTTCTCACTTCTATCCATTCCATATGCAGATACAAGTATCTTGCACATGTACTAGTGTATTACACAAGGTATAGCAAATCCGCCCTTGTTATACGTCTAGGTAGTAACTCTAGTTTAGTTTGCCGAAAGGAGATTAGTTCCGACTTCCGAGAGGTTGCAGTCTTACAAATTATCGTTCAGAATGTGTTAGCTCTTCAACAGCCGTGGCCTATCACCTGTGGGTGATCGTATATATGACGTATGGCCTGGTGCTCAGTGGCGGACCCAGGATTTTATCAAAGGGTATGCCGCACCAAAATTTTCATATGCAATTCGGTAAAATCATTTGCCAATTCGGTAAATAATTATAAAATTTGCACCGTAATTCGGTATACAGGCACTAAATAATATGATAAGTCTTAAATTCAAGAATTAAGTTGAAAACTTACACAAATTACAATATAAATAGTTCAAACACCATACTAATAGTCTCAAATATACATAAAAGAGACTTACAATACTACTTGTCTGACTTCTTTGATCTACGCTTTCTAAATGACATGAAAGTCTCGATTATATCATCTTCATCCAGTACAAAGAAAATATCCCGCTCAATGAATGTGATTAGACAATCATCCAAAAGACGATCACTCATCTTATTTCTTAACTTTGTTTTCACTAAAACTATTGCAGAAAATACCCTTTCAACACTTGCTGTTGTCATTGGTAGAATCAAAACCAATTTGAGAAGCACGTAAACCATATCTTGTGATGCTTTGAACAGAACAGAGCTTGTGATGCTTGGAAATACAGAGTCTTGTGATGCTTTGAACAGAACAGAGCTTTCTTTTTCATGAAAAAGTTCATATGTCCTATCATCTCTACCAGCTAGTTGAACTCGCTAATATCCCTAGATCTGGCCACACGCTCGTAAGTTTCTCGACCAGTTGGTTTCCCATGAAAACAGACCAGAAACTTGGTGCTTATCTAGTTACTGCTACTAAACACTTCTCAATTTAGTGTATCGAATAATCAATCTTCCTAAGATCAATCTGTCTTAAGTGGTCAAAGAAGACTGTCCAGAATTTTGCTGGGTGCCACCATAACCGACTAGAAAACTGTGCTTGCAAACCATTCCAGGAACAGGTTGGCAAGCACCTGTACTACATATCAAGGCAGGGGTTTGGTGGAGGGTTGCCACTCTATGTTTCGGATGCTCCCATATGTAAGTAAATGTACAATCCACTTATGAGTTGAAATAACTTACTAAGAGGATCCATTTGGTTATGAAATTCTGGCCTTGGTTGGTAAAACATCTCAAGGTACCTGCTTTATCTAGCTTACTGAAAATCAGAATTCAACCTGTCTCTCTTAACAGACTCTCTCTATCAATGAGTTCATCAAATAATCCTCCCAATCAACAATTCAGAGATCAACTCAGAGCCAGCACACTTTGGCTAGTTTCTAATGGTGGGTCCAATTCCAATCATTATCTAACTTTAATTTAGATCGTACCATATAAGCCAAATGATTTCTTTAAGAGGGACAAATGGTAACAGACATGACAGATGTTTTCGGTTGCTTCTAGCCAAAAGAATGCACCTAACTTGCTGGTAATCTTGGTGGTGCCCACAGAACAACTAAAAAGAACTACAGCTAATTGAACAAGAATTTTTTTTTCCGCTGGGCTCACCTTCTCCTTGACGGCTTCCTCCTTGGCGAGCACCTGCTGCCGCCGGCGCAAGGCGGCGGGGTCGGCGTCGGCGGCGTCCCCAATCTGCTGCTTCCACTCGAACTGCGACGTGACGACGAGCACGAGCAGGAGGAAGACCGGCACCACCGGCCTTGAATTCATCACCGCGTCCCGCACCAATCAATCCAGCGACCCTAAATCGGAACCCTTCGGAGAGCCTGCTCACGTTATTACAGCCAAATAATGCGTGCGAGCAAGGATTCAAGAACTCGAACGGGATGGGATCAGGGGGATTGGAGCGGCCAAGAAATCGGAAGGATTAGTAATTACCAAGAAAGCCTCGGATCTCCAATACGGCGGCCGGGAGGAGCAGGCAAGACTGCAGATGTTGGGAGGGGAAGGCGAACCGTCAGCGAGATTGACACTGGGCCCCAGGGTATGCTGTGGCCCACCCGATATATCCTGTGGGTCTGCCCCTGCTGGTGCTAGGGTGTGGTGAGGGCGTGAGGCAGGGTCCAGGGAAGCACGGAAACAGGGAGTGGCCAGGCAACGGACGCCGGCCGGACATACGCGCGTGCGTATGCATGCACATACACGTACACGTAGTAGCTAGGCAGGTACGTCCGTGGGGACAACGGAGGCGGGGAGAGCCGGAGAGGTGCGCTCGGCTGGGTGGCCGCGCGCGCGCGCGACCTGCGCGGCGAGACACGCGGCCCCCTGCGGCAGCTTTTCCCGACACCTCGCTCCAACACCAAGCAAAACCTCCCGTGGCGACGCAAATCCCCGTGCAATTCGATGGTTTTTTTTCATGGATCGCATGCCCCGAAGCAGCTGCCTTCCAGTTCCAGCGGCCTGGAGCCGAGGTGGTGTGAGCTAGCGCACTGCGTGTAATAATTGGGATGCACATGAGATTTTGGAAACAACACTGCCTGCCTAGATACTAGATGGGCACGTACAGAGTATGCATGCAAGCAGTGGGCGACAAGTTAAAAATCGAAGCACACTAGCCTCATGAAAAGGGCCCACACTAGGCGTGGTGTTTTGTACTTGGCATGGGTCGGGACATTCATGTGTGGTTGAAGCTTCTGCCTTGGTCCTCGCCTTCGGTCCATGCATGCACCGATTCTCGTTCATTTGTTATAGTTTGTTCGTACCACGAACGTAGTAGTACTCCGTTGTTGGTTTGTTGCTATTGTGGGGAAGCTAAACTGCTGAAGAATGAAGTCTGCCACTGTCTATTGAATCGAGCTAAGCAGGTGGAGTAAAAAGTTTTTGAACTTTATGAACTTTCAGAATACACTAGTGCTCCTGAGGTGTTCAGCACTTCAGCTTGCAACGAATATAATAACCGAGTAGTACTAGTATGTCAGGACAGATTAAGGTAAAAGTGGGCAATCTTTTCAGCTATCATTAACAGGGGTGGAGGAAACATTTGCTTAATTAAGGTCTTTATTAGGGCACTAATCCCGACTTTAGTAGTGAGTGACCACAACCTGTCCATCGTTGGGACACAAATTAAGGTCTTGTGCGTGTTCTCACTATTCCGGATACAAAAAACAAAGACAACGTAGCACATAGCTAGCTGTGTCGTAGAACTTGGCAAACAAATCACAACAACTTTTAAGAACCATTGGGCTTCAGCCATAAACCTTTCTGCACTTGTATATATTTCCAACGGCAACCTCCGTGTGGCCCTCCCCCCTTCCTTACACGCGCGCGCTCCCTGGTTCCTTAACACGATCCTCCAGATCGCCTTTCCTCATGTTTATCTTCATATCCACTTCTCTTGCTTCTCACACTTTCTCGTGTCTTGCCATGTCGAGCTTAAGCTCTCGTCTAGCCCCCAAGAGGCAGCTAAGGTTCACAGCCGGCACCGCCGTTCTCTTCATCCTCTTCTTCCTTGCTCTCTTCGTCAGCTCATGCGAGGCGCGCCGACTTCGTGCCCGTGGCAAGGGCAGCTTGAGCAAGTCACGTCCTGTACCATGCAAGGTTGGCAGCTAGCTTATTCATTGAAGTAACTGGCCTAGTGTCCTTAACTATTTCTTGTTAGTTGTTCTAATTACATGTGTCTTCCTCGTGTAGGATGCAGCAAAACTGAAGGTTGATGGTTCTCCGACAAAGGAGACGAAGGATTTATTAATTGTTGACGCTCACACTACTATGGATGATCGTATGGCTCAAGCTGATGCGAAGGTGGAGGAGGGAGTGGCAATGGCATCACCAGGTGCAGTTCGAAACACGATTGTAGTTAGGGTTTCGCAGCGGCTTTCTCATCCGGAGCAAGGGGAGGGCACCGGTTTTCATCTGGATTATGTTGGGCCTAGAACCCATCCCCCCTCTCACAATTGATGATATGAAATCGTTTTGTGACGTTTTCTTCCTTTTAATCTTCTTATATCTGAAGTGATCTACATATATGAGTGTTCGAGCCCTTCTGGTGCAGGCTCAGGTCCCACGTGCCCTGTGCCTGCTAATCTTGCTAGTTGGCTTGAAGTTCAACCTAATTTGCTAGTGTCATTGGTACAAAGTACTCAAGTAAGCTACCTAGCTAGAAATTTTGCTTGTTCGGAAATGAAGCTGATATAAAACGTACGGCAAAACCCTTAACATGGAAAACCCTTACGGATTTATCGTGGAAAATCCTTACGGAAAACTACAGACGCATGAATATGAAATTCACTGCATGAAAAGAAATTACAAGTATGAAGAATTTCGGCGTATCTAACTGTGTGACTACAGGAATACATATATAGACTAGAGAATAAGAGTCTCGAAAGGAGAAAGAAACTGAGTCAGAGTCGGTTGCGCTACTTGACACCACGTTTAGCGTTAGTCGGCGCATGTGCTACATCTGGCACAGACACGATGATGAAATCGGATCATACTTTAATAATATCCACCTTGAGACGAATTCACTTCTGTAGCCAAAATATTAAAATTTACTCCAAATAAATCTTTATCAATAGACCTTGCGCTTTGAAAGTTCATATGACTAATCTCAATGAGTAAGACTGAAATAGTCTTATCCAAACACTTCTCATAAAGCCATATTGTGTGAGTAGACTGGACAATCTTCTTCAAACGCTTCTCATGAAGCCAAATTGAACAAACCACTTGCAGGTTCAAATACATAGCTATCAACAAAGCAGACGAATAATTTTGGATATTCAATAATTCATAACTCTAGTAAAGTCTAAGTCTATGCAACCGACCTCCTAAAACAAATACTCAATCATCAAACATCATAATCCAAAGGGAGCAACTAGCACCCGGACGTCCGATCCGAGTGCTGGTATCGTATGCTCCCTTCCACCGTTCGATTTGCATCCAATCGTTGAATGCACTACAACCATCGTCCCATTCATGGATTCTTTGTTTTAAAATCGTGCTGATTTTCTGTTCTTAGGGAGAGGTAAGATCACCCCCGTTGAGAGCTAACCGTTTGGGGCAAGAATTTCGCTGTGAGTTGTGTTCTTTGGCTCTTGACTTTGGTGAGTTTGTGAGTGTATGTTTTCACTACGTATTATTGATAATATTTATGGAAAGATTTTAAAAGAGACATTCATCTCCTCTGACTCGTCATAACCGATCCTTCGTAAGACTATAAAACAGTTCTTGAATCAACAATTGCACTTGCTTTAAATCATTAAGTACATCCAGCATAACATCTTAGAAAGATTTACACCACAAGCAAGCAACAAAGGGCCTGTTTTTGTGGTTGCAGCTTATGCTTTTTTGCTGCGGCTAATAAATAGTGGATAGTGGCTGTTCGTGAGAGAGAGAGAGTACGGAGAGACTCAATGCAATTTTTGTTAATATAGATAAAATTAGTACAATGTGTATTACAATTGACTAATAAACACTGTCTTAAAAAATATTTTGTTTAAAAGTTAGTTATTATAGAAAACTTGTTTACTATAAAAGACAAAAACTGAAGCCGCAAAAACAAATCCAAAGATCGCCGTTGACCTCACAGGAGTGCAGAAATAAACTTCGGTTTCTGCAACCAGGTAAGCCTAGTTAAAGTTGCAAACCCGAGGAGCAATCCATGTGCGTTGGGGCACAAACTACAAAAGACTTGTATGTCCAATTGTGACAATTATCTCAATCTTCCCAAGAATGTCCCCCCCTGCACTTCAATCTAACCAACCATCGAGTAGAAAAATAAGGTGGTGATTGGTTCGGTTGAAAGCCTCATGGCTTATGGCTGAAAATACTGTAGCTGGTTGAAAAAAGCACTGTAGCTGACAGAGTCTTATTTACCATAATTAAATTTAAAAAAATTTAAAAATAGAAAAAACATATTAGCCCATCACGTATAATGTAAACAAATACGAGGAAAAAAAGAACCGGTAAAAAAACTAAAAAAAAAGCCAAAAGTTCAGAAAAAGACGAAATTTATGAATAGTGCAAAAATAAGCTGAAGCCAGAAGCTGAAGCCATATTGATCAGGGCCTAATGCTATGATGGCAGGAGCAATGGAATGCAAATTTCTTCTCCAAAAAAAAAAGACATCCCAACCTCAGATCCAAGCAAAACCAACTGGTGCACCTCCCAGGCGGTCCGTCGATTAGGGCTCCATGCCACAACATGGGTATAATGCTTGCTCCAAGGCCAATTCTGAATTCTCTCGTATCGTAGCCTAGCTTTTAGAAATATCATCAACTACACTTCACAGCAAACTGGTAGAAGGGAACTGATTAACTGAATGATCGAGAGGTTTGCATCCAGACCTTGCGGCCAAATTTACCACTGCCAGCCAGAAAAATCTGTTGGATTATTTCCTGTTAGGTGGACCCACATGTGTTAATGTACATTATGGCTATCATGTAAGCTAGTTGGCCTACCAATTAAGTGATAAACCAAAGTTATTATATATTAGGACCCAAGCATCTAATAATAATAAGTGTGGACTCGTATTTGTACATCTGTAGAAACCGAATGCTAATTCCCAGCCAGAAAAGTCTGTTGGATTATTTCCTACCCACATGTGTTCATGTATATTATGGCTATCATGTAAGTTGGCCTACCAATTAAGTTATAAACCAAAGTTATTATATATTAGGACCTAAGCATCTAATAATAATAAGTGTGGACTTGTATTTGTGCATGTGTAGAAACCGAATGCTAATTCCTATTCTCTGATGTGTTAGAATAGAAAGCTTGCACTTAAGGTTTGCCTATAAATACATGGTCAGATACTCAAAGCTTGCTTTGGAAGGCCAACCCTTGTAGATCCAATCTACAGCTAAACTTCACGTACTCTTCCACTTCTATAACATCTTCAGTTGTTATGGGCGTGTTTGATACGGCTGTAGCTTATAGCTTTTGGCTGAAATTTTTGAATTTTTATGTTTGCAATAGAGATTACGGAAAGAGAGATACTCGCTTGCGATTTTGGTTGATACAGATGTTAGGTTTTCAACATGTACTATAATTAACTTGTAGACCCCGTCTTGAGAAAATACTCCGTTTGAAAGTTAGGTACTGTAGCAAAAGTCAAAAGCCGTTTTTAGAAGCCGTTAAAGGTGTGTTTGGTTGAGCTGTGGCTTCTGAAAAAGCTGCTGTGGGCTGTGGGCTGTGGAAACGCTGTTGTAGGTTGTGGGCTGTGGAAAAGCTGTAAGCTGTTTGGTTCAAACAAGTATAAAACTTACCTCCTATCTCTATTTTCCTTGAAACAACTGTGAAACAGCTCTCTATTTTCACAATTTCAAAAAGCAGAAAGCCAAAAGCCAAAAGTAGGGTCCAAGGTGCTTTCAAAATTGTACTACCCAAAAGTAGCTGCTTCTGAAAAAGCAGCTTCTGATTTCCACCCCTTTGGTTGGCTTTTGGTTTTTTGGAAACAAAAGCAGCTCCCAAAAGCTCAACCAAAGGCAGCCTAAGAATAGGCCTAGCTCATGTTGGCTTTCAGTTTTTAACTTCTAATTTCTAGTTTTTTATTTTGGTCTTTTTTGTCTTTTTGTCTTTTTTTAATATTCTTTTGTATTGTCTGACATGGTAATATGTTTTTTATTTTTTATTTTTTAAAAATTTAATTACGCTAAAAAAGCTATTAGCAATTATAGTACAAAATAAATTAGTTACAGTAAAAAATCATTAGTCAACAAAAAAAACCCAACTGAGTGCCCCCTAGTATTATAGTGTTCTGATTGTTACATGTGATGTGAGATCATATTGCTGGATCATGGTTTAGATCTAACTAGCTGCATAAGCGCGGCGCACGTCGCGCTAGCTACCGTATGAACCAAAGTAAAAGAGATGATAATTCGCAAGGAGTTTCATAAAAAAATCGAGGACACATGTGTAATTCGGAAAAACCAAAGGGTTTTTTTTTAAAAAACTGAGGACTTGTAAGGACCTGTACGTAAGTAAATAAGGACCTATACGTAATTTCGGGAACCCGCGGGGCGCTATCCAATTTTTTTTAAAAAAAACAAAACTTGCAGGGACCTTTTCGCGAGAAAAAAGACCTTTACGTAAATTTCGGAAAATACAGGGAATTTACCTCCTCCGGCCGTACCGAAAACCCCCGCCACGCGCTGGTCGGAGCGCGCGGACGGGGTGATGTGGGCGGCCCTCCGCGCGGAGAGTCCCCGGGGTTTAATGGACGGAGTATTAGTTCCAACAGAATCCTCATGCAACTCCTACTTGTTGACAGCTTCCTCATTTATGTATCTCAGTATCTGATGTCTCGTATAGCAGTACGTCAGCAACCATAACGCAGTCGGCAGAGGGCAACAACACCGAGTGCTTCACTTGGGGCGGGGGGTACTTACCACGAGGAGATGGCTGCGGGCCTCGCGGGAGGGAGGCACACGCCGCGCACGGTCACGGTACGTATCGCTCGGCGCGGGCGGAAGGCGACGGAAACGCCGTGCACTCGGCCCGCGTGTGCGCAGTCAGGGCCCAGGAGGCCCAGGAGGTGGACCGAACGGGATACGCCGAGCGTGGCGTGGATGGGCCGCCCCCACCCTCGATCGTGCCCCGGTCGGAGGCTTCGTTGTGACGCGGTACAAGAGATCGCTTGCGTCGGGCGTTTCTGTTCCACGGTCAATTTTGGACAGAGAGACCACCGCTCGGTTTCTGATATTGGACATGTTCGATCCCGTCCTTTTTCCTAGCAAAAAAGGGGAAAACTATTCATGGCCCTAGATAGGTTCTTTCCTCCCAACGTCGTCTTCTTCGTTTATGTACTCTGTTTATTACTGATATTAGTACGTACATGTGATTTTTCTTGGCCGCCCATTAGCTGATGTCAATCGCAGAATTCTACACTTGATCAGACTCCTCTTAGAGCAAGTGGGCATCTCCAATAGTGACTTATGAGCTAGCTCTAAGTATATTATTTCATATTTTAATAGAAGAGAGAGAAAAGCTATCTCTTGATCAAGAGCTAAGCTCATACACACATTTCAAGATTATGTGAGAGTGTCATGTGGGGCTATTTATGTTATGAGCTATGTGCTAAAAGTTAGTACTATTGGAGAAGTTGTCTTAGAGCTAGTAACTAGCTCATACTGTTGGAGATGCTTAGAGCCAAGTGTTTGGCTATAAGTCAAGTTATAAGAGCCAAGTTATACAATAATTTGTCTTCTATTTGTCTACAAAAGGTTTTTTTTATTATTATGTGGTACTATGTCTCACATTCTCTTTCCTATTCCTCCTCACATACATTTATTATCTGAGCCCACCACTGCATAGGCTCCTGTGCCCAGCTTGTTGCTTGCATAAGAGCCAAGCTCTCATCTCTCTCCTATCTTCTCTCCTCCACATCAGCAAAAATGCTGACTAGCTTGGCTATAAGACCATTATTGGACTTGCTCTAAGATAACTTCTCCTAAGGGCATGTACAATGGTATGAGCTAGTTACAAGCTCTAAGATAACTTCTCCAATGATATTAACTTTTAGCACATAGCTCATAACATGAATAGTCCCACATGACATCCTTATATAATCTTGGAATGTGTGTATGAGACTAGCTCTTGATCAAGAGCTAGCTTTTCTCTCTCTACTATTAAAATATGAAATAATATGTTTAGAACTAGCTCATAAATCACCATTGGATGCAAGCTACTGTGGCGCATGCATCATCATGCATGCATGGGAATATGCAACGGCGCAAACGGTCCAACTAGCGGACTGCTAATAACGTCTCTAATACGAACACAGGAGGGATGGGGGCCTAGAGACATTTCCACACTTAGTTTACCAGTACTTTCATACATATCATGGGCATGTAATTTTGGATTCGGTCTATAGTTTATGGCTATGGTTTACTACTTTTAGGCTGTTCGTGAGAGAGAGTAACAGAAACTATTATAATCAACTTATAAGCATCGTTTTAAAAAATATTCCGTTTAAAAGTTAGTTATCGTAGAAAATTCAAAAACAGTTTTCAGTATTTGAAAAGAAGAGATCCAATATATTTTATTTTTTTGTACAATAGGTCTCCATGTCCCTAGTAGAGGTCACTAGAGCAATTAAGGGCGCATATGTTGAGAACAAGAAGTTTTGTGTTATCTGTGCATTATCGCAATGTCGATAACAAGGTATAGTTGGACCTCAAGTTTCATACTTGCCTCCCTTGCTGCAGCAATTGTGACTTTGCGAGTTCCTCTGACATATTTCTCGTTGTCTGTCTTCAGGATTGGAAATTTGTCGCACAGCTCGTTAGTGATGTCTTGAAAGCTTTTCCTCGTCTCAAAGTGACCACCGGACGAAAGGTATGAAGATTTAAATGATCATTCACCCAAGTACTATAATATGCAATTCGTCTTGACAGATTCTGCGTCACTTTTATATTAACCATGTATGCAATTCGGTAGGTTTTAGGTTGTGATCGTTTTGGCTTCAGATTTTAGCTTCCGTCTTATTTTTCATTATTCATAAATTTCATCTTTTTCTGAACTTTTGGTTTTTTATTGGGCTTTTTTGCCGGTTGTTTTTTCCCGTATTTGTTTGCATTATATATAATGGGCTAACATATTTTTCATATTTTTAAAATTTTTAAATTTAATTATGTTAGATAAATCACTGTCAGTTACAGTGTTTTTTCAGTGCTTTTTAGCCATAAGCAAAAAAAAAAGACCCAAATGAGCACCACCTTAGAGGTCCGATGAAGATGCATTCAAGGTTCCTTTTCTTCTGAAAAGACATACATTTCACTGGCATATTCTCAGAGCTTCACTGAACATCTGTTCTTTCCTTTCGTTTGTTTGACCAGGTGCTTCGCAAGCGAAACAGTGGATACGGAATTCTGGTTTCACATGTGCAAGGAGACTGTGGGTCTGTTCTTTTGGATTGCGGCTTATAACTTTTATCTGTTCGCGAGAGTGTGTACGGAGAGAGAGAGAATCGTGTGCAGTTTTTACTAATATAAATGAAGTCGTTGTAGTATCTATTACAATCGTCCTGTAGACCCCATCTTGAAAAGATACTATTGATTGAAAGTTAGTTATTGAAGAAAAATTAATTACTATAGAAAATAGTTTTTAGAAACAAAAAATAAGAGGCCCTGAAGCCTTCTGCTCACTGAAAGAGCCATCCGAAGTAATAGTGCCTTTCTTGCGGATGCTGTTCGGTCAGTTGATCACTGATTTGGTTGTTTCGCTTACCAACTGTCCTGCAGGTGATGGAATTCCTCAACTTCTTGGTGAGATGGAAGGAACAATCACCATGATGAAGAATGGACAGGCCAGTAGCCCCATCAGTTTTAGTCGGGGAGATATGACATTAGTAATTTAGCATTTTTCACAGCGCCGGAGGTGGTTAGCCTAGGTAGTTGTCATCCTAGTTGGAAAGAACTCAAGGTGCCATTTCCTTTGTCTTTTATTTATCCTAGGCGAAGTAGAAAATTTTCTCACACCTTTGCTCATGCAGCCATGCATTTTCCATGCTTTTTTTTTATGAATATTCTTTTGGTGAAGCTTGGCAATTGTGAGCATTCCAAGCCCAGTGCTTGTCTACTCGGAGCCCTGAAAATGACAGGCAAATGCTAGGGACAAACAACGTGATATCATAATTTATTGGACTGGTAGATATCGGCCTTGACTGAATTGTCGTTGGAATTCAGAAAACTCATGAATTGGACAAACACACACCAGTTTGCAAACTTTTGAGTTTTTGGCCGTATGGTAGATTATTACTAGGGACTGAGAGTTGCCTTCTCATCAACTGAAAATTAGTTCCCTGAATGGCTGTATGTATGTATACCAGTTGTAACGTACGAGATGCGCCCAAAACATCAAGTAAAATTTTTGCTTTTTAGCCCAAAATTTGAAAGTTTTTTACATATGGACCCCCTGGAGAAAAGATTTGCAAAAATGGACCCATCTCTCGGCGCCAAAGCATATGACGCCCAGGGTACATGTCACGGCGTCATATGCTTTAGCGCCGTGTATTGACACATCGGAGCCACGTGGCATAGAACGACGCCAAGGCACACGGCGCCGTGATATGCACATACGGCGCTGAAGGCAGTGGCACCGTGTACTGACTTAGCCAGTCGAACGTGGTCGCCGTGCCTTGCTGCAAGACCATCTATGTCGGCGCCAAACATGCGAGCGCCGCACGTAGCTTACACGGCACCATATCCTTTGGCGCCGAGATGTGTATATACGGCGCTTGACTGTTTGGCGCCAAAAGAGGCGCCAAACAGTTGGGCGCCGTATATACACATCTCGGCGCCAAAGGATATGGCGCCGTGTAAGCTACACCTGACAAAAAAACAGCAAACTTTTCTGTAAAACATATGCACATACACAGACATACACACATACATTCACACATGAAACATCTGAAAACCTAAATAACAACATCGTTATCAATAAATCTCAAAATACCACATAAATATACAAAAGTCTCAAAATATCACATAAGTCTGAAAATATGACATGTCTATAGAAAAAGTCTCAAAACATCACTGCCTCTTGGCCTTCCCCTTGCCCTTGGCTAGAGCATCACTCCCTGGAGTATACGTGCTCGGGGGACGAGCCGAACGACGAGGCCGCTGCGAAGCCTGAGTAGACGGTGCGTCAGGCATCTGCGACATCCCAATCTCGTCGTGGGTAGGTGCCTCCTCGTCCTCGTGCTCCTCATCGACGTCGTCACCCTGCTCCTCCTCGACGTCGCCACCCTGCTCCGCCTCGTCGTCGTCGTCGTCATCGCCCTGACTAAAAGTCGGAGTGCGTGACGAGCTCCTCGTGGACTGGCGCGTGCCGACGTGTGACGATGAGGCTGCAGCGGCACCCGAGCGCTGGGAGGCCGCCGGTGGTGCGACGTCCGTGCGCGGCAACCACACCGACCTGCCGCCCGACTGAGGCGACGTCGAAGTCTCTGCAATTAATGATATGTCACAATTGTATACATGCTGAATGGATCTAACTTAACAAACTATCTTCGTACCTGCAGGAGGTCCCTCAGGCTGCGGCTCTCGCTGTCCAGGTCACCAACTGGGTGGCTGAGAGCCTCGTCGATGTCCCGCACCGAGGTTTGGAGAGAAGTCCCCTAAAGAAATAAGGAAACATAAGTAAGTGCGAGATAAACGTATTGAACCAAAGTAAGTGTAAATATCATGCATTCCGTACCACTCGATCAAGAATCGGAGCGGCCTCGACCACTGTGCCCTCCCTCGCACGCTTGTCGTACGCGGTGTCCTCGTCCTCGGACGAAGCGAGGTCCGCGTAGTCGACATCGGTCCACTGCTGCCTCAGCCTGTAGCGGGTGGCAGTGTGGTACCAGGACAAGTAATCCCGGAAGCTGGCGTTGCTGTGGGGGGTACTGTCCGGCTCGCAGTTGTCCTCCATCCTCCTCCACCACTGGATGTAGTCTCGGTGGTAATGAGCGAAGTCCGTCACCTTTCGTTGGCGGACCCTGTCGAACCTGTACATATAGCAGATGTCAACAATAGTTGTTAGTACGAACTGCAAGTCAAAAATTGTTACTTACTTGTGCAACTCAACAGAAGTCGACATCCCCTCTGGAGGGAAGAACTGCACGAGGCCGAACTGACGCGCAACTCTGTGGGGGAGGTGAATCTCCACGGCGTAGAAGCAGATCAGCGGACACCTCATCCTCCAAATATGGGAGTCCCTGCGGCACATGGTGCTGAGCGGTAGCGCTACAACCTGTGGCTCGGAGTAAGGCTCCCAGGACACCTAGTAAGCGAACACACGATTAGCCATGTACAAAAACCAAGAACTGTAGAAAAAAAATACAGTACCAATTACTTACCATCGTGGGAGACAAGGTGTCCAGCTCGTTGCTGAAATCCACGTATGCCCGCTCTGTGGTTGCGAACGGGGCTGAGACGCTATCCCACAGGTACGCCACTGTGGGACCGAGGTCATCCACACCCTGTGGACGCCAAGGCTGCGCCTGGCACACTCGAGGGCGTCCAACAGGAATGCGTGTTCACATCCACACCTACCAAGCGAACATAGAGGCAAACACATAATTAGCCATGTACGAAAACAAAGAACTGTAGGAAAAATAAATGCATTACGACACCTGCAGGAGGAAGACGCAGCCACCGAGCGTCGACGTGGGCGCCTTGCGTCTGCAGGCCTCGCAGAGCTGGCGGTAGAGGAACGCGAGGACCGCCGAGCCCCAGCTGAACTGTCCAGCGTCTGCCCAGTCCTGGAGGCAGTGGATGTACATCCACGAAGCAGCATCCCCCGTGGCGTCCGGGAACAGCACTGCCCCGAACATGTGCAAGATCCAGGCGCGGCAGTGGAAGGTCACCGTGGCGTCGTCCGCGGCATCAGGGCATTCACCAAAGGTAGTCTGCAACCATCTAAGGTGGACCCCCGAGACGCGGCCTCGCCTGGCATTATCTGGGACAGGAGGCAATGGCGTGCCCAAGAAGGCCTCCACACGTGCCCTCCAGCCCTCAGACACCGCCGGGCCGACCACCGGCTGTCCCCTGATGGGAAGTCCAAGTATCATCGCCACGTCCTGCAGCGTGTCGGTCATCTCCCCACAGGGTAGGTGGAACGTGTGTGTCTCTGGCCTCCACCTGTTAATAGTACAAGGAGAAAAGAATTAGTTACGTACGTAAGAATATAGAAGCGAAAAAAATAGACCCGATAGACAAAATGCACCTGTTGACAAGTGCGGTCAAAGCTGCGGGGTTGAAAACCGGCATGCCCCGCCGTATTAGGTTAGCGACCGTGTGAAGCCCAGCACAACGCAGCAGTGGGGTATAGCGGTTGTCGTATCTCATCAACTGGACCCCATTATGGGTTCGAGGACGAAGTATGGGTATGTCCTGAAAATTGCTATAAAAGTTAGCTGCATGACCATCAAGTTGAACACATGTACATTTCGACCACACACATACCTGGCCGTCCTCCGTGAGCCTGCCGCGGTGCTCCCTCTCGTAGAACTCGTCTAGCAGCCGGTATCTCGCCATCCTGTGATAAATTTTAGAATTCAATGTTTAAGAAATATTCAAATAAGAAATTTATAAAACATATTTAGTGTCCCATTTACCCTCCATCCCCGTTTCTCTATCCCCGGTGTCCCATTTACCCTTCTCCCCAATGTGATGCTCATATTAGTGTATATGAAAAATGTATATATGAAAAATACCTTATACTCCCGATGTAGTTATGCTCAAATCTGATATACCATCTAAATGAACTTGATATAATCTTTGATCACTTTGGATATACTCATAACTAATTATAAGATATATGTCAATATGAACCAAACAAAAAATTGAAAGGGAATCTATAGAACCTTTATGAATGGTTTTCACTGGTAGCTTATTGATAATGAGGGCAACAAAATGATATAAGTCTCACCAAGAAACGATAAATGCATCTATTCTCCGACATCAATCTTACTCAAATTTCTAAATATTCATCAATCCCACTCAAATCAAACTCTCAAAACGATTCTATACACAATACTACTCTTACATTACGCATGTCTATTGCAAATCTAACCTAAAACCGATCCAAATTGAACTAATTTCATCTAGGGTTTCAAATATTCCCCCACGAAATGTAGCTCAAATAATCCATATCTATTGCAAAAAATCAAGGGAGGGGAGAGAGTTCACCTTACTTGTTCGATTTGGAAGCAAAACCGTGAGAAAAATCGGTGGATTTGAGAGGATTTGGAGGGGGAATAGAGGGGAGCCTGCGGCGGTTTACTGTTTGAACATAGCACAGTGCGGGGGGAGCTGGGGGGCCGGGGGTCGTGCTCGGGCTTAAGTCCCGAAGCACGACGCCATCATAGTTAGCGCCTAGGGTATATATCACGGCGCCACAGACCATGGCGCCGTGCTGTGCCACCCTGGCTCCGACGTGTCAATTAACGGCGCCAAAGCATATGGCGCCGTGACATGTATAGTAGGCGCCATATGATTTGGCACCGTGATGAGGGTCCATTTTTGCAAACCTTTTCTCCAGGGGTCCATATGTAAAAAACTTTCAAATTTTGGACTAAAAAGCAAAAAATTTTCAAACATCAATAAGTCAGTATATATATTTTTTTCATCGGCAGCGGCCTAGTCCGGACAGCTTCGTGAGCGTTGGCGGCCACCGTGTCCATGACGTGTCGATCGCTATCCATACTAGCTAGCTATCCATCCAAACGCGTGGACCTCACTAGTTAGCCAGCGCTGCACTGCAGCCTACTCTGACGAAAGCAGCGCGTGACGAGCTGCATGCACGCACACGCGTAGAGAATAGTGTGCTACTCTTTGAAGGCTATCTTTCTATCTACACGAGCGTGCATCGTGAGTTTGTAGAGAGGTGACAATTCCGCTGGTCTCTAAAAAAATGGCGACAATTCCGCTGTGAAAACACATTCTGAGCGTGTTCGGTGTAGCTTCTCCAAAAAGATTACGCTTGTTACTTTAGTAGGAAGGCTACTAGGATTGTATCCTTAATATGTGGAGTCGTACTTCTGCGTCTCCACCCATTCATCCAAAGGTTGTTTCCAGTTTTAAGGGTATGTTCTTTTCCTCCGAAGCGGATGGTTTTTAGTTTTTGCTACAGTAATTAACTTTCAAACGGATTATTTTCTCAAGACGGGGTCTACAAGTTAAACGATGTACACGTTAAAAGCTCAACATCTGTACCAGCTAAATTTGCAAGTGGGTATCTCTCTCTGTAATATGTACCGTAAACAGCCAAAATTTAAAAATTTCAGGCAAAACCATAAACCACGGCCGCAGCCAAACATGCCCTAACTTCACGAGCTGAACTTCCTTGCAAAGCTCGTTAAGAGTTTTTTTAAGTACAGGATGGAGCACAAAATCAACACACCACACTCACATCATCCGCACACGTGTGCACGTCCCTTGCACATTGCTGGAAAATTATTGGAGACATCAAAGGATTCATTTTCTCATTGGATACACACGCACGTGTACTTCTAAATTTGATAGATACCAACACAAAGTCTAGAATTTGAAACCTAGTGAGCTAAATATATACCCACACGTCCAACCATCTAGCCATAGACGAACTTCCAAGCTCGTTTGAGTTTGTAAATTTTAATGTTCCTAAGCCGAAGGTTAGGCATGCTTGGTTTCTTTGCCCAACCTTACCTAGCCAACGTTAGTGACCCCCCCCCCCCCCCCCCCAAAATAAGCATATTTGGTCTCCTCGCCTAGCCTCGTCAGGCAAATTGTTACCTTAGCCCACTTTGCTCGGGCCGATCCAGTTCGGCCCATAAGGCCCGTCTCAGTGGGGGTTTTATGGAGTTTCATGGGCATTAAATACGCTGACATGGCACTGTATTGATGAAGAGAGAGATGATAAAAGTTTCATGGGAGTAGAGAGAGTTTCATGGAGATGAAACTCTTCTGCACTGTTTCCAAAATATAGGTATGTTAGAAATTGGAACATGAAATCTCCACTGAGACTGGCCTAACCGAGCCTGACTTACCTGGGTTAACCCGACTTGCATCGCTTTGATTAATTGACCCAATCTTTTAAGTGGTTGCGATTATGCAAAATCACCGTTTTTTTTCACGTGACCGCGCAATTATTAGCAGAACTCTCTAACTGGGTACTACCGCATCGCATTTACTCCCACTTCCACTCCATTGCCTCCCACCTTTCCCATTCCCGTTGAGGCCAAATTAAAAAAGAAGAAAAAAAGAGAAAAAAAAACCCGACCGCTCCGGAGACACCTCACGGGCGAGCGGCGACCGAACCCTCCGGCCATTCCCACCGAGCTCCCTGCCCCGGCTCGCCGCCATCCGGTTATGCTTCTCGGCTCGGCTCCGGCGATCCCCGCTCGTAGCTAGATCTGGGCGCACGAGGATTCCCGGCTGGATGGGGCGGGGCTGCGGGCGGTCTCTAGGGTTGTGGTGGCTCGTCGCGGCGTGGGTGGCGGTGGAGGCGTTGGCGGCTGCTGCGGCGGCGGGCGCGGATGGGGGAAGGGAGGTCGTCGCGGCGCCAGCTCGGCGCCGGCACGCGTACGCGGCGATGATGTACATGGGCACGCCCCGCGACTACGAGTTCTACGTGGCCACGCGCGTCATGATGCGGTCGCTGCGGAGGTTCAGCGCCGACGCCGATCGCGTCGTGATCGCCTCCCTCGACCTCCCGCTGCGCTGGGTCCAGACGCTGTAAGCTCGCCCCCTATCCCTGTCACCCTCGGTTGGCAAGCCTTGGATCGTTGGGTGGGTGTCCCAAATTTGACGTCCTTGTAGATGCTTGATGCCCAGTTTGGCATACTTGAATCGGGGTCTGATGCAACCTTTTTGTTTTTGGAATCTCTGAGGGTTTGACTAATTGACTTCATGCCTGGTTTGTTGTTTGCTGCAAATTTGTGGCTATTTTTATGCTCTGTGTTCTTAAGTTTACGCCCCTGCCGTAGTTCGATGCAATTTTTGAACTACTCTGTTTTGCTGATTCGTGTGGGCTTTGGTTGTTTATTTGAGCACCTTCGTTGCTATTCCACTCAACTGAATGGTTATTTGATTACTATCACAGTATATGGCTAGATTATCGTCTTCCTTGTTTGGCTCAAATTTGATTTTCTTTTGGTGCGTTTCCTTAAGCATTAGGTGTTTCCGGTATTAAAGGTGATGCCTTTCTGCTGCTGTAACATACAGTTTGCACCTGTATTTTTCTGAACGTTTCTGACGTGCGGATCGTCAGTGTCCTTCTCGCCTTAACTACTGTTTCTTCCAGTACTTTTGGACGAACAGGCGAGATGGATGTGTTCTTGCTCTTGCTTGCATCTTCGGATATGGTCTCCTGTACTTGTTACGGTCTTTGAGTTGGTACGTCACTTATTCATGTTGACTTGTAGTATGAAGGCCTTGAAGTTTGTTAAGAGCAATACCGTGTCAAGGTTGTGAGATATTTGTTGACAAATTGTGAGACTTGAGCTGCGAATTTCCATCACCAATAGTTGCGCAAATTGCACTTAGCTGATTGCTAATGCTTTATTATAGAACAGCATGTGTGTTGGACTACTGACTTGGCGTTTGTTAGATATTTGCTGAAAGGTTGTGAGATTTGACCTGTTAATTTCGACTGCCTAACTTTCTACTTGGTAGTTGGAGAAGTTGATTGTGATGAATAGTTCTATAGCAACACTTTAGTTGGTCTACTATGTAAATATGTTGTATTGTCGTAAGTGACCACATGTGGATGTCGACTTGAATTGATTTTGTCCTTGTTATGGCTTGTTAGTGGTTGCCGTAGAATGACAGTTTCAGGGAATACTAGCTTGGTTTTGTGGAATTTGTCAGCTATCTTTGTATCCTAGTGGGCAGTGGACCAACCTTTTTTCCCCTGTTCCTGAGAATATCAAATGTCCAACTGCTAGCCAGATTGAGCATTTTTAATTGTTGGCTTTAACACATGGACAATTAATTGAATACTATATATGAATACTAATTGAAGTTGGTAGTCATGCTGGGCCTCAAAGCTTAGTCATTATTGAGTTGTGTGACTAATAACACTATAGTATTTTGTTGTGGGCACTAAATACTAATAAAGTTAAAAATAATCAGGAATGAACAATAGTGGCAGTATATACTGGAACCAATGTTAAGGTTTCAATAAAATGGAAGCCAGGGGGTTTCTCTGCCTAGCCCTAAAAAAAGAGTGGAACCAAAGAACGGGTAATAAGACATGTATCTTTCACTTTGTTATGACAATTGCTTGGTGAATACCAAATTTATGAAATTTGAATCCATTTTATCATGTGATAATGATTATTGGAACAATGCACGAAGCAGCATGATTTTTTTGAATGCAACACATATTTTTCCAGCAATTGCTAGAATCTACATGTATTATGAAACATGTAACACCCATTTATTGCTACTAAATATATTTTTCATAAGCTGAAATGTGCCTTCTTTTTTTTTGTCATGTCTGGTCTTGATTCGGTTAGTGATTTATCATTTATCCATCTCCAACTGTTTCTCTAGGAAAGATGATGGTGTCAAGGTGGTCTCTGTGGAGAATTTGAAGAATCCTTATGAAAAACAAGAAAACTTCAACATGCGATTCAAGTTGACTTTAAACAAGCTGTATGCTTGGAGCTTAGTTTCCTATGATCGAGTTGTTATGCTCGACTCTGACAACATTTTCCTCCAGAACACTGATGAGTTATTTCAGTGTGGCCAGTTCTGCGCTGTCTTCATCAACCCTTGTATCTTCCATACAGGCCTCTTTGTACTTCAGGTAGGGTTACTCAATCAGTTGGCATATCGTTCCTTCTGCAAAAGTCTTAATTTCTGCAGATCTGTGGAATTATTATGAATCAACCTCCTTTTTATCTAGCTAGGCATTCTTTGTTGTTCAGTACTTCCGTTTAGGGGTGGTCTAGTTGCCATTTGATACTTGCTTGTTCGTTATTCATTATGTTTGGGTTAAAAAAAGATCTATGTAGTTTGCTGTCAACTGGTTCTTTTCACCCCAGATTTATTAGCGTTGGTTCAGTTTGAAGCTGCAAGAATTTTGAATCTGGTAAATTTTCTTGGGAATTCCACTTTACATCTTTGCTAGCCTTTTTAAAAAATATATGTATTTGTCTAAGATGTGTGTCAGAGAGCAATATTCTACAGAAATTTCTAAATGTTAAACCCATGTATTCTGCAGACCAACTTACCTGTAATGATGAGCCCATTTCTGTACTGTAAGCAGACTATTAATTGTTCTGACAACCCCTATATTATGCACCCACAAAATGCCATACTCATCATATATTATTCAACCAAATATTCCATTGTCTTGTGTATTTTACCAAAACCACGACTATATAATGTCCAACAAAGGAATCTGGCCCTTGAGCTTGATGTCCTCAGCTATGGTCTTGTTTTGCTTCCAGCCCTCAATGGACGTTTTTAAGAATATGCTACATGAGCTAGCCGTTGGGCGTGAAAACCCAGATGGCGCAGATCAAGGCTTCCTTGCTAGCTATTTCCCAGACTTGCTTGATCAACCAATGTTCTATCCACCAGCTAATGGTACCAAACTTGTTGGAACTTATCGCCTTCCTCTAGGCTATCAGATGGATGCATCTTACTATTGTGAGTATCAGTACCGGTATATGATTATCCCATGTGCTTATGCATTTTATTGGCTGAGACTAATGGACTACACTGTTTTCAGATTTGAAGCTCCGCTGGAGTATTCCGTGTGGACCGAACAGTGTGATTACATTTCCGAGTGCTCCATGGTTTAAACCATGGTACTGGTGGTCTTGGCCAGTTTTACCTTTGGGGCTTTCTTGGCATGAGCAACGTCGTGAAAACTTAGGGTGAGTGATTTTCTTTTGATTTTGTCTTACATATTTCTATTGCACTCTCAAATTCTAGCATTAAAAGTATCTTGTACGAATGCCATAGCAGATAATGAAAAGTTGTTATGATAGGACGATAGTATCAAACCATATTGGTGTGTATTGATGTGATTGGTGACATGTCCATTGGGATTGCCTTCTATCTTCTTTAGAATAAGATGCATAAAGACAGGGCATTATCATGGCTTGTGTCTTTTAGGATAAAATTGCACAAGGCAAGGAATTATCATGTGTATTTATCTTTGCCAGGATAAAGTTCCATGAAGTAGGGGATTATGGTGCTTTCAGCTTGCTACCTTTTTTTAAATAGGACAAAGTACCATACAACAGTATTGCCATGTTGGTTGATGTTGCTGAATTTTAATTTCTGAAACACAGAATGTCTATTGCATTTTCTAATGAATTGTGAACTTGATGAACAGGTATTCATGGGAGCTACCTGTGGTATTAATCCAGGCTCTACTGTATATTGGAGTAATTGCAGTCACCCGACTAGCACGGCCTAGTTTGTCAAAGATGTGCTACAACAGAAGAATGGAGAAAAGCACTATTTTTTTACTCACCACGCTCAGAGTAGTAGCAGCATGGTCCATACTTGCAGCCTACACCATTCCCTTCTTCCTCATCCCCCGGACTGTGCATCCGCTGCTAGGCTGGCCTCTGTACCTGCTCGGCGTTCTCTCTCTTTCTTCCATTGTGATTAATGTCTTCCTCCTTCACCCCCTTGCCGTCCTCACGACATGGTTTGGGATCATCGGCGCACTCTTTGTGATGGCATTCCCTTGGTATTTAAATGGTGTTGTCAGGGCCTTGGCAGTGTTCGCCTATTCGTTTTGCTGCGCGCCCTTGATTTGGGCATCATTGGTAAAGACAATGAGCTCCATGCAGATCCTGATCGAGAGGGATGCATTCAGACTTGGAGAACCTAACCAGACGGCCGAGTTCACGAAGCTCTACTGAGGTGTGGCACAACAGATACATACGACTACTTCCAGTGTCATTCAATTTGATCAGCTAATCCTGATTTACGTTGGCAATTCTGATGGCTAATTCAGTTGTACAAGTAAATCGCAGCGTATGGGAACTAGAGTTGCACCTTTTAACACCATCTGGACTCTTTGGAACCCATGACCTGATTTACGTTGGCAATTCTGATGGCTAATTCAGTTGTACAAGTAAATCGCTGCGTATGGGAACTACAGTTGCACCTTTTAACACCATCTGGACTCTTTGGAACCCATGATTGTCCTTTTAGACGTGTAGGTTGTGGTATACAGGGGCAAGGGAATGGGGAATTTGATGTGCGTTCCCGTTGGGTGTGGAACTGCAGAGGAACAAAGTACTACAGTAAATTTTTTGTTTCTTGATTACCGTTCCTCAAAAAAAGCCAACACATTCTTGGCTTTGCCGTAATTGATATTTCATTTCCACTGTGATGAAAAAGGACTGAGATTTTTGTCAAGTGTTGCTATAGATCTAAGAGGGTGGGTTTTTGCCAAGCAGTCAGTCTGCAATATATTGTAGGACCTGATTTTATGGGTGTGTTTGGTTGCCTGTATCTCCTTCGTCCTGGATGGGTGGATCCGTATAATCTAAGAGTCTGTTTGGTTGCCTGTATGAGCGGATACAGCCTGTATGAGCGGATGCAAAAATACGCCCTCATCCTGGATGGGTGGATACACTCAAAATGAGCTTCACTAGCCATCCTGGATGAGTGGATGCAGTGTATCTTATGCGGTCCCACGTGTCAGCCTCTCAGGTTTGGTAGACTGCATCCGCTCATACAAGTAACCAAACAGCATCTCAGTTTTTTTGTATCCGCTCATGTAGCCTCACCAAACATCTTCTTTTTCTGAAATACGATTCCACTCAGCCTGCATCCACTCAGCCAGGATATACGATGCAACCTCCATCCACGAACCAAACACACCCTATGTGAATCCAAAAATTTCAAAATTTTGGAATTGAGCAAATTTCGTTTGAATTTGGGATTTTTGCTAAATCCAAAAAATCCAACAAAAAAATCCGCTTATTTTTTTAAGAATTACACTTTTCACCTTAGGGAAACGGATTCTTGTTGCCCACTTCCTCCCCTGTTGTCGCCTTGCCTCGCATTGCGTCGTCGTTCACATGCACGCTCGCACCACCTCAACCACCCATCATCTTCGCCAGGGCCACGCCACCTCGCCACCACCTTACATCATGACCAATACAGCTTTGCCCATCGTTGCCTTTATGCCACCCTAGCTCGCCTCACTGTGTCTGCCGCAGCGCCAAACCCACGCGATCACCCAAGTCTTGCCCACGCACCGAGTTCTTCGCGCCGAGCTTGCCTCACGCCACCCCCTCCATGTGCAAATCGCCTCGCGTCGCCTATAAAGCCAAGACTAGCGACTACCTTAGCCTCTCCTTAGCACACCTTCACGCCCGAACCCATCCTCTTCTTCTATGGCCACGTGAAGCTGCACTGTCGCTATCATCCTCAATTCTAGTAAGCCTCGGCCATCTTTGAAATTTCTCACCTCCGTCTTCGCTCTTACCAAATTAGTCGTTTCCCTAGCATCTCCTCACCACCACAAAAGTTATCCCTAGCATCTCTTTTGTGTTTTTTTATCTCTCAAGAAACAAATACAAACTCACTCATACATGTATTTTCTATCCTTATCAATAAATAAATATAAACTCACAAAAGACAAAAGAATTACTGCAAATAGCTCACTTATTCCATTCCATTCCATTGAGATGTTTTACATAGATACAACTGACCTCACATGTAGACCACTCACCGACCAATAACGATCATACGCTTATCTCCTGAAATTCATCCACGATCCACACGATTCGGTTCTCTAACTACTTATTGACTCAGACTACAATCGCTACTACAACCATCACTCGGTTGACTGCTTCTCCGACTACGACCGCTACTACAGTAACCGGTCGAGTACGATTAAACACAGTCTTATGACCACACGCTCGACTCCGACTGCTACTTGACTCCTCTACGACCACTCGACTCCGACTACCCTCGACACTCGATTACGACCACTCGAATGCTCCGACTGCTATAGATGAGTACTCGAACACGAGTACTTGGACCCATAACTTTCGACCACAGCCACTCACGACCATTGCAATTTACGACTACATCCACTCACGACTACCACACGAGTACTCAACTGCTACGAGTACTCGAACACACACTGCTAAACTACTTATATGTTAAGATTATAAGCAACAGGCACAACACACATAGAGCATAATAGTTTACTTCCAATGGATAACACAAGAGCATTAATTCATTTCACCTGGAGTGTGGCTGGCGTTACAATGCTGGCCTCTTTGAATCCCACTTTCGTCAATGTACACCATTACACTATGCTGCTATGAAGCAAAAATTCCTCTGCCGCCCGGAGTCCTGCCTTAACCCATTGCATACTTGAGCGAATCACCAGCACCCTGGAAGAACAGGCATGAAAGAGCGAAGTCCGCAATGAAAATCCCAACCAAAGAAACGACCACCGCAGACGTTGTGGACTCGCCAACGCCCTTGGCTCCTCCGTGGGTTGTGACGCCCCAGGCACAGCTCACTACTGCAATAATAGCGCCAAACACCTGAGATTTTAGCAAGGAGCTGATCAAGTCCCATGGCCGCAACGCCCTGCGCGCTGACTCCAGAATGATGCTGGTGCTCACACCAAAGATCGCGTCGGCCAAGAACGCCGAGGAGGCAAGCCCGAGCGCGAAGCTGATGAGGGTCAGGACGGGGAGAGCAAGCACGCAAGCGAGGACCCGGGGGACCACGAGGTAGTCGACAGGCTGTGCACCGAGGACGCGGAGGGTGTCGGTCTGCTCGGACACCTGCATGGTGCCGAGCTCGGCAGCAAAGGCGGAGCCAACGCGGCCGGCGGCGACGACCGCGGTGACGACGGGGGAGAGCTCGCGGGAGAGCGCGAGGGCGAGGACGCCGCCGACGGAGCGGTGGAGGCCGAGGCGGGTGAACTCGCGCACGAACTGGATGGTGAAGGCCATGCCGACGAAGGCGGCGGTGAGGAGCGAGACCCCCGCGCTCCCGGGCCCCACGCGGCGGAGCTGCGCGAGGAGGTTGCGGCGGTGGACGCGGCCCATGAGGACGCGGTGGAAGACCTGGCCCGCGAGGAGCAGCGCCGAGAGCCCCCGCCAGATCGCGCGCGGCGGGGACCACTTGGATAAGAGAGGCGGCGGCGGAGTGGGGGAGGGAGACGGAGGCGAAGGCGAGGGCGAGGGCGCGGAGTTGTTGCTGGTGGTGTCGGGGGGTGTGACGGAGAGGCGGGGGACGGGCAGGCGGCGGCGTGACGGGTGGAGGCGGAGGAAGTGGGATTTGGGGTTGGCGCCGGCGATGGATAGGTGGAGGAGAGGGTGGGTCGTGGCGGAGGTGGGGCGGAGGAGGAAGGCGGTGCCCGCGGCGGTGGACGACATGGCGTCCCTGGCGGTGGTCGGAGATCAGGACGGTGGTGGCGTAGGTGGGTGGGGAAGTGATGACCTGATGGGGAATGGCTCAATGGCGTATCGTTGCGAGGAAAGAGGAACTTTCTCGTGGGCTTTTTTAGACGAGTTTGTTGTGGGCTTTGAGCCACTATCTGGATGGTTGGTGCCGCTAGGCTTTCTGGGCTCCCTAGTGATGTCAACTTGGGCCAAGAGTAGCATTCTTCGGATTTCTTTGGGGTGCTCTTTGGCTCTTCACTAGGTTCCCTTGGGCTGCCTATGTTCGGCTGCTTTTTTTTTTGGTAATGGACTAGAAATCTAGAATTTGCTCGATTAACAAGCAATTTCAGACTTTCGGTCATCTAAAAAAAGAGGTTTCAAAATCGAAATGAAAGAAAGAAAACCGCTCTGGCGTCTGATTTTCCAGTGACCAATGCCAGAACGGATATGTAACACAGACTGAATTTGTTACTAGTCATCTGTCAGGTAGTACTCGGAATCCTAACCTCCAGCCGGTTGTACTTTGCAGGCTCGCATAAGGGCCTATTATTTTTTTATTAAGGTTTATGACTTTTGACTGTTGCTTGTGATTTTTAGACTGTTCATATAAGATATTATAAAGTAACAGAAACTCACATACGGTTTTTGCCGATATAAATAAAGTCGGTACAGTATGTATTACAATTAATTAACTAGTAGACTCTATTTTAAAAAGACACTCTGTTTAAAAACTAGTTACTATAAAAATCAAAAATAAAAAAACAAAAACTAAAAAAACAAATCCTAAGACTTCCAGAGGGCTTAAAAATCCCGTCCACGTAGGGCTGTAAACGAGCCGAGCTCGAGCGAGCTTGACCTAGCAAGCTCGAGCTCGAGCGAACCTGAGATTAACATCGAGCTTTAAGCTAGGCTCGAGCTCGGCTCGGACAAAACTCGAGCCGAGCTCGAGCTTCGCATGTGTAGGCTCGGTGAGGGAGTACCTGCAGGAGGTGGCGGCGGTGGCGCCGGGGGACGGCCGGACTGCACCTTCACCACGCGGTGGCCGAGCTGCAAGGACGGCCGGACGGGTGGCGCCGGCGGGGGAGAGGAGGGGCGCCGGGGGGAGGAGGGGCGGCGGCAGGCCGGGTTGAGGAAGGGCGGCGGCGGGGGGCGAGGAAGGGGACCGGGGGGCGGCGGCGGGGGAGAGGAAGGGGACGGGGGGCGCCGGCGGGGCGGGGGGTGAGGAGGAGAGGAGGGGCGGCGGGGGTGGGGGCGAGGAGGGGGGACAGGGGGCGGCGCCGCGGCGGCGGGGGAGAGGAGGGAGGGGGACGGGGGGAGGGGCTCAGGGGCGAGGAGGGGGACGGGGAGGCGGCGGCGGGGGAGAGGAAGGGGACGGCCGGACGGGGGCGGAAGAGGGGGTCGGCGGCGGGGGAGAGGAAGGGGACGGGGGGCGCCGGCGGGGGGGGGGGGTGAGGAGGAGAGGAGGGGCGCCGGTGGGGGAGGAGGGGCGGCGGGGGTGGGGGCGAGGAGGGGGGACGGCCGCGGGGGAGGCGAGGGGGGCGACGAGGGGGACGGGGTGGGGGAGCGGCCGGCGGCGGGGGCGACGAGGTGCGGTGGTGGGCGGCGAGGAGGGGCGGGAGGGGGGCCAGGAGGGGCGGCGGCGGGGGGCAGGCGGACTGGCGGTAGGCGGCAGGCGAGTGGGGGAGAGCCGGAGAGGAGGGAGGGGCCGAGGGGCGAGGGGGTGTGGGCGGGATTTGAGAGGAGATGGCGGGACGCGGCGGGAGGGGTGGGGACTGGGGAATCTAGGGAAGTAAAAAATCTTAAGCTCGCGAGCTATTCGAGCTCGGCTCGTTAAAGCTCGCGAGCTTAAGAAGAAGCTCGAATTCGGTTCGTTTGGAATTCGAATCAAGCTCGAATCGAATCTAGAGCGAGTCAAACTCGAGTAACTCACGAGCCTCGAACTTTTTTTTACAGCCCTACGTCCACGTCTAACTCCCAACACTCTGGGGCTTGTGCCGTCCTTTAATTCGGTGCCATTTCCAGGCACGGGAGAGAGGACACTTTACACTAATTAATGCCCGTCCCAATCATAATCCACCATAAAACCCTTGGTGGCTCCCGGTCAAAAGCGGCACCAGACGTGACGATCGTCTGTGCACGTACTCTGTACTGCGGACTCCCGCCTACGAGCGGCCCACCCCACGTCTCCGCGTACGGATCGCGCACATGGATGGAGCATTGGAGCCTCTCCACGAACCACGCGCAACCGATCGACCCTTCGAAACCGAAAGCTCACCGCGCACAACTATCAACGAGTAACGACCAAGGTTTTCGTTTCATTTCCCTGTAAATCCATTCCCAACCTGGCGTGTATGTACGTCGGCGCGTGAAAGCTTAAAGAAACGAGGCTATCTCAGCACGATTTACACGGATCTTAGGTTGCAACCTGCGGCATGTCGAGCTAGCTGGTCTGACTCTCGTGTGGTAATTAACTAGCTGTTATACGAAAAGGTCTACTACTAGACTACTAGTGCTCGATGCTACGTTATACTAACCCCATTATACCCGGGGATTCCCCGCCCGGAGGAGGCCTCCACGTCGGCCCGTGCCCTCCCTGTGCCCGGCGCGTGACCGCCAGTTTTTCGTACGGTCAGGGGAGGTGATTTCCCTGTATTTCCCCGAAATTACGTAAAGATCCTTTTTCCTCGCGAAAAGGTCCCTACCAGTTTTTTAAGCCCCTCCACTTTGCAGGATAGCACCCCGCGTTTTCTAAATTACGTACAGGTCCTCGTTTATTACGTACATGCCCTCGATTTTTTACGAAAAAGACCTTTGACTTTCTCGTTTATTACGTACAGGCCCTCGGTTTTTTACGAAAAGACCTTTAACTTTTTCGAAAATACATATGTGCCCTCGATTTTTTTAAATTTTTTTTACAAAATCCTCACGGATTATCGTCTCTTTTACTTCGTTACACACGGTGGCTGGCGCGGCGTGGCGCCGCGCCTATGAGGCTAGTAGCCACACCGCACAATACCATATGGCGAGTACAGAGCACTGGTACATGCCTAGCAGAGGCTGGTCAGTGTGGTCGCAAGTCAATTCATGGGCTCTGAAGGTTGGTGCATGAAATAACCCTATCTGTTAATTAACGCCAAATGCAAAGAATAAAAACAATCCAAGGGAGAATAAACAAATAAAAATATTATACCGTTGACCGTTCAGGGGCGGACTCATAGCATGATTAGTGGGGGCCTTGGCCCCCAGTCAATTTTGTTAATCACCTATACCCCTGGATTTAATCCACATGGGCCCCCAGTCCGCAACTCAGTAGGCCCCCAGTGGCCCAGTGCGGCAGCCGGCAGGCCAGCAGTGCCTTCTCGGCTTCTCCGCTTCTCGGCTACGCGTAGGCGCGTAGCACTGCACCGTCGCGACCTCTCGACTGCCTCGCCAATTGATCGAACCAGCGTCCAGCAACCCAGCGTTCCGGTTCCGCTGTTGAGGCAAGCAGAAGCAGGCAAGCAGCGTGGAATGGAAGCAGTCAAGGCAGGCGACGCTGCGACGACCTGGGGATCATTGTGTTGAGGCGGCGCTAGGAGGCATGTCAGCAACTACTATTGTTATTACATCTCTGTAATATTTGCATAAGTTCCCAGGTTTCTCTTCACTTAATTTTTCTACTTCATATGCTTTTGTAAGGGGCCTGTGATGTTAGATAAGTGTTAGCTAGTGACTAGTGTTGATGGGTCTGACCTTGATGTGTATTTCCCAGTTGATGATCATAATTGCCAAGATCTCTGCGTCCTGCTCATTCACTTGGCTCGAGAATAGTCTTATTTGTTATGCATTGTATAGGGGAACTTAATTTATGTGTATTTGATTCATACATAGCTTAAAATGCATACTAGATATTTTCTTTACTTTGTGATGAGTTCTCTGCAAATAGATTTTGATTTTGTAGCATGGCTGACCACGTTGTGTTTAACTTACAGGAACTGGAGCCTGGAGGAGAAGAGGAAGCAGAAGGCTAAGGTTGCATATGACAGGACTGTCAAGCAGGCCATCATCTAGCGCTGCCTGCCATTTGTGGCTGTGCGCCTGTGCGATTCCTTTCCTCCTCTGTCTCTCATCTCTAGTTCATGTACTAATAATCTACTAATACTCTAGTTACGTTTCATTGATTTGGTAGGTAAATATAATGGACAAATTTTTGATAAAAAAATCAACAGCTACAAACACCAATGTAGTTACCAATTGTTGACATGGAAAAAGATTATGTAAATCCAAAAAAGCCAAGACAACGGACCAACATTGACAATGAGCACCATTATCGGATTGATTGTTTCTTTGCTGTTTTGTATTTGTTAGGGGAAGAGTTCAATGATAGATTCAATGAGGTGAATTCTGAATTGCTTGTATGCATGTCTGCTTTGGATCCTAGTGACTTGTTTCGTCATTTTGACAAGGAGAAGTTGATGAAATTAGCTAAATTTTATCCTGATGACTTCAATCACAAGGATATGGTGACTCTTGAGCGTGAACTTGGCCTCTACATAGATAATGTGCTGCATGATACACAATTTGCTAGCTTACAAAATATAGGTGATCTATCTAAATTGATGGTAGATACAAGGAAGCATCTCTCATATCCTTTGGTGTATCGTCTTTTGAATCTAGCACTTACTCTTCCTGTTGCCACTGCAAGTGTTGAGAGATGTTTCTCGGCTATGAAAATTGTGAAGAATGCTTTACGCAACAAGATCGGTGACAAGTTTTTGAGCAATAGTCTCATTTGCTTTGTAGAAAAGGATTTGTTGGATACAATCACTAATGAAGTTATTGTTGATCGATTCCATAATATGAAATTTCGTCGTGGGAAGAATGTACAGTATGTACTGAAACCTTATCATTTTCTTTTAAATGTTTATCTATCTTCGTCAATATTTATATGCATTTGTACTAACCTATATTTTTTTTCTCTACAGGTAATAATATTATTTGGAAGACATATATCTCTATTTTATGATATTGTACTATCTCAAACTCATTTTGTGCGGAAACATCAAAGGTCAGTTCACTTAGTATATGAGTTTGGAAGTTATCATGTTAGCATAATTTCTATAATACATATGCATGCCCCCACTCAATTTTAGTCCTAGGTCCGCCCCTGACCGTTAGAACCCATTTGGCTTTAAAACGCTGAAACTATTAGTGCTCATCGAGATGCCTAGACCATCCGGAACTGGTCGGCACCTCTCACTTAAGTGGAACTCATCATTCGGCAAAAAATTGAGACAACACCCACTTTGATTTTTACCAACTTACCTCACACAGTAGAAAAATAGAAGAATAATGCTAAAGCCACCCCATGGACCAAAGGTCCTAAAGTTTTAACCCATGCACATCCAGCCAAGGGAGAAAAGAGGATAAGACCATGCACAGCCAAAGCAATGCACGGCAAGGCAAGAGAGAAGTGGGGATAATACAAAACCATCACCAAGGCCAGAGAGAAACCGCTCTTCTCCCCTCTTCTTAAGGCAACCAACCAGAGCATTCCCTTGTCATCCCCAACTCATTCTCTTCCCTCAACTGAAAGCCAACCCAAGGCCAAGCAAAGAGCCATTTCACCATTGCCTTGCGCAGCCAAGGACAGAGACAAGCCAAACAACACCACCACCCAAGTCCATGACCACCATTCCAAGATAGTAAAGAAGAGAGAACCCGGAAGAGAGGGGCACAAGGTGTGGGGGAAGATGGATGAGAGAAGGCAATGACCGCAAAGGCATACAACCATCAACGACCGTCGAGACCAGCTCGAACCGACCAAGCCAAAAAGGGGTATCAAGATGACAACACTTAGCTATGATAAGAGGAGGCCGACCAAACCCTTGAACATGTGAGAACAAAGTCACGGCCACCACAACCTTCATCATCGCCCATTTCCTTTTCTAACCTGACAAGCAAGTAGGTCCCCTCCCCTACCTTTTTGCTCACCGTCCTTGGCATAGCATTTGCACCATAGCACACACCACATAGCCACCAAATTGGCCAAGTTGAGTAGCATGAGGAGAAGGGAAAACCACCTGTACATTAGTCGGTAAGGCTACAACGCTATGGCGGCAAGCCGTGAAAGACCACTGTGTGCCCTTGGAGGATTTCATGCTCCCCGATGCATGCAACCCGCCAAGTCCCATCACGACGGTTGTGTCGCCAACCTTCCCGTCCGTTCATGAATTAAAACAAGCTAAAAATGATAGCTAAAATTGAAATGCATAAAGAGTGCGTAGAGGAAACCATCACGGGTAGAAGGGGAAGGAAATCGATGTGGCAAAGCCGGCACTGAAATTGGTCGGAGGGAGGCGCAACGGAGGCATGGTAGGAGCCGTAGAGGCATAGAAGCCGGAGCCCCCATGGAAGCCGTAGCCATGGCTCATGGACATGAGCTGAGCCATGGTAGTCTAGCCGATGACGACCACAACAACAAGGGCGGGGAGTAGAGGTGTCAACGGATCGAATACGAATCAAATAGTTTGGATACGGATGCCGGATAAAATGGATAATAAAGATATAATTAACACTCTTTGAGTCTTAAAGTATCAAGTACAAATCAAATAGTCTGGATTCGATACAGGATAAAAAAATAATTTGGATTTAATTGACACCCCTAGTTGGGAGCCAAGGGGGACCATAGGGAAACCAAAAAGGGAAGCTATAGAGGGTCGAGGCGAGACCACCGACGACCGGCGTGGTCGCGAGGAGAGAACCCTAGCTGAGGCCGAACCATGGTGGAGCCAAGAAAGATGAGGAAGTAGGGGAGCACACGTGGGGACCTGGCAAAGGAGCCACCGACGACGAGCTGAACGGTGGCGGTGGGCTAGGTCGGCGTGCCTGAGTACCCTCAAGACAGCGGTGGCGATGGCATATGGAGAGGGGACAGAGAGAGGGGTTAAGGGGAGTGTGTGTTGTGTTGTGTGTATGGCCAAATGGGGGGTGTTGTGCGCGCGCGTGTGTGTGGTGTGGCTGTGTGTGTTGGGTATGTGGTGTTTTGTGTGGGGAGTGGTGTGTGGTGTTTTGCGGTGTTTGGTGTTTTGTGTTGTGTGGTGCTGGATGTTTTGCATGTGATGTTTTGCGTACGAGCACGAGCCAGCGATTGCAAACACCGGTTAGATGACCACTCCTATAGAACTAACTGATTGGGAGAAATAACAGCGAGAGTAAGCGTGGAATTAATTAGCAGCATAAAATTAAATCGTTGACCAATAAAATTTCAATTAATTAAAACCTAGTAAAATCCACCCAAGGGGAAGAAACTGACTGTATAAAATTAAAAACCATATGATTATTAAGTATTTTAAATTGTAAGTCTGCTCTATAATGCAGAAGGTGAACCGACACAGACAGAGGTAGTGAATTTGGCCATGGTTGATGCCGAGATTTTCTACGATTATGAAGGCAAGCTTATTCTTGATCACTTACTTAGTTATCTTAATTGGTAAAACTACATTTTTGTATCATATTTTATTTATTTGCATCAAAAATATATTTCGAAATAAAATCAGGTGAAAAGATGAAAAAAAGAGATATGAGAAAAAGAGCAATCCAGCTAAAAGGAGCAGCTGAGCTTTATGAGTTAAATATTAGGATGATAAAGGGTACATTGGTCAGGAAAGAGAGTGAAAAGTAGAGCTCTTTACATATGGCTATAACATAAGGACCAACAAACTTTCACTCAAAAAGGGGGCCGTTCTCAAGTATCAATCATATTCCTGTTTTTGACAGGTAGAAAATGCTACCATGTTACTTTAGTATTTCTATCCACAATGGGTAAGTAATATAATTAGCGAAGAAACCTAGGACCAGTAGAGAGTCTAGAAGTGGGGGACCCAAGATGCATATATTAGCGCCGGTGGAGTGTTGGATGAAGAGATAACTAGCCTAACCAACATCTATTTGTGGTCGGTGGGTGCCGGATGAGGGTGAGAAACTGTCTCGAGTCACCGACTGAAAATAGTTGGGTGGGGATTTAATAGCGTAACATGGAAAAATGTTCTGTACTCTGGACTTGGCACCACATCAAAGGAAATATGGGATACCTAGTTTTATTAGAGCTCAGAGTAGCTATAAATACAATGACACAAGTCTGCGCAGTATAAAATAAAATCATGAATTCATACCTATCTTCTAGATTGGAAGCTACAGAGACCACTAAGGGTCTTTCTTCTCACCAAGTGACTAGTAGCATTTTTCATTAATTAAAATTTGCAATTCTAATTAATTTAATAAACTAGTTTCCAGAAAAGAGATGAACTAGAATTTGTGATAAAGAGAAAGAGATGAGTTATACAGTGCATTCTTCCTATTAGTGCTTGCTAAGTATATTAGTACTCATCTTTGCTATAACTTTTCTTTGTTAGATCCCAGTCCGACCGGGGAATACCTCAAGTAGGACACGGGATACGCAGGCATCAATGAGGCCACGTGGGACGAGGGCGATCGTGCCAAGAACAGGGCGAGGTGGACACCTTGTACAACAGCTGGGATGACTAGACGGCTGATGGAGCCGAGTTGTAGGTATAATTATTTTGTATCTAAATAATTGTACTTAAGACCATAGCCCTGCATGGCTAACTATTATATTAAAGCATAACATATAATTATAGTTCTGTTGCGCAACTCTGGTAAGACTTATTATTCCCTAATTTGTTGGAATTAGAAAATAGTAATCCGTTGCCCGGTGTCATGTTCTGAGGATAATGACACAAGGAGTCTTCGTGCAAAAGAAGAGGCTAACGGACATGTGAAAACAAAGTGGTTTAAGCGGAATGATTCTATCTCTTTTTTTCTTCCACAGCTTCATTTTTCACTCCTTGTAGAAGTGCTTCCTGCATCTCCTAATTCCTATTCTGTGGCAATGATGTACTACAAGCTACATATATCCATCTGTTTCAACATGGCATCGGCTGTTCCTATATGTAGATGGGCCAAACGAGCCAATATGCTTTGCCATATTCCACCATTTGGAAGCTAATCTTATCCTCTTACCACTGGCTAGAAAACTATTAAAGATATTGGAGAGAGATAGAGTTATCTCTCCATGATATTAGTAACTGACAATATGTAATTAATGATTGTCTTGGTGGATATCTCACATTGTAATTAGCGATTGTTGCCGGATATCACGTAGGTAGTTCATGTTGTGATTTGTACTCATTTGACATACTACATATAGTATGCAATGCGCATCACACCGATTGTGTTGTTCCAATTCTTCTTCTCCTTCTCTGTTTATTTTAGTATGGTATCAGAGCCTTGCCACAGCTCCACCAAGATGACAACCAGCGCCATTGCCACCATGCCTGCCACCTCATTATCCTCAACAATGGCTTCTGGCATCTTACCAATGCCATCATTTTCGCATCTTGTCAATGTGAAACTCAACGGCAATAATTACCTTCTCTGGAAGGTGTAGCTTTTGCTGTACTTCCGAGGGCAACAACTCATTGGCTATCTTGATGGCTCTGCTATTGCACCACCATAGATGATAGCAAAGACGATGGAGTCTGAGATGATGCAAGTGCCAAACCCGGCATACCAGGCATGGCTTCAACAGGATCAAATGGTCCTTGGTGTGTTGCTCTCTCATCTTTATCAAAAGATGTTCTTGCACAAGTACTGTTCCTTAGAACAGCGCGTGAAGTCTAGGCGACTCTGGAGAAAATGTACTCTCTACGCAATTGAAGGCTCGTGTCATGCAGATCCGAATGGAGATGGCAATTTTTTGCAAGAAGGATATGCCAATGCATAAGTACTTTAATCGCATGAAGCTGCTGGTCGACACTTTGGCCTCAAGTGGCCATCCAATGCAAGAAGAGGAAGCTGTAACCTACATCCTCACTGGTCTTGACTCCAACTATGATCCAGTTGTTGCTTCGATAACAATGAGGACTAACACCATCACACTTAGAGATCTCTATGCACATCTGATTAGCTACGAGATGCACAAAGAACACAATGAAGTAGTCTCTTAGTTTTTAGGAGCCTTAGTGAACTATGTGATGCGCGACAAAGGCCTCCAAAATAGTGGCAAGGGAGGTCATGGCCGTGGACAATACAATGCTCAGCCTGGACATGGTAACCATAGATGCAACTATAGATCCAAAGCCAGACCAGTATGCCAAGTTTGTGGAAAGATGGGTCACATAGCGGTCAAATGCTATCATCGCTTTGACCACTCATATCAAGCGAAGGAGACAAAGATGGTAGCCCTAGCAGCAACAACACCATCATATACAGTTGACCCCAACTGGTACATCGACTCCAATGCTACTGACCATATCATGGGAGAGCTTGACAAGCTTACTACTCGTGAGCGCTATAACAGCAAGGAACAAGTTCACACTGCAAATGGCTCAAGTTTGTCCATTGTTCATCGTGGCCATACTCCCTTGAGACCCCTCTCTGTCCTCTCAAAATTCACAATATCTTACATGTTTCTCAAGCAACTAAAAGTTTGCTTTCTATTCATCATCTAGCTGTTGACAATAATGGTTTTCTTGAATTCCATCCAAATCACTCTTTTTGTGAAGGATCAAATCACGAAGAGAATTCTCCTTCAAGCACATGTGAGGGTGGTCTTTATCCAATTCCCAAAAAGAATAACTAGCCCTTATCTAGTGTCAAGATCTCATTTGAGGACTGGCATTGTTGCCTAGGCCATCCATCGTCTTAGTTGTTCAACATGTTTTGCTCTCCAATAATTTAGCTTCTCTTGTTAGGTAACCTACTCATTCCATTTGTAATGCTTGTCAACAAGGAAAGAGTCATCAACTTCCTTTTCCTCATTCAACTTCTATTGCTTCTTCTCCATTAGAACTTGTACATTCCGATGTTTAAGGCCCAGCCAGGACCTCTACTAGAGGTTACAAGTACTACGTGTCCTTTATTGACGACTTTAGCAAATTTACATGTTATATCTTCTCAAGAACAAATCTGAAGTGTTCCAAATTTTTCTTCGTTTTCAAGCTCATGTTGAATGACTATTGGATAGAAAAAATCATATGTATGCAAACTGATTGGGGTGGTGAATACCAAAAACTCAACAATTTTTTCAAAAGATAGGCACAGAACATCATGTTTCTTGCCATTACACCCATAAGCAAAATGGCACTGTGGAACGGAAACATCGACATGTTGTTGAGATGGGTTTAACCTGCTCAAGCTAGAATGCCCCTCAACTTTGGGGATGAGGCTTTCCTCACTTCGTGCTATTTAATCAATCGTCTTTCTAGCAAGATTATACAAAATGCTATGCCCCTTGCAAACTTTTTTGTGTTCAACCTGATTATACTCTTCTTCATACCTTTGGTTGTTCATGTTGGCCACACTTGCGTCCGTATAATCAACACAAGTTGCAATTTCGATCCTTGCAGTGTGTTTTCCTAGGATATAGCAGTATGCACATAGGCTATAAGTATCCTGATGTTCCTTCTGGATGTTTCTATATATCACAAGATGTTGTGTTTGATGAGCACAATTTTCCTTTTTCTAAACCTCAACCAGAGTCCTCTACCTCCACATCTATTACTGAAAAATCCATTCTTTTACCTTCTGTTATTGGCTGTTGTGACCACACGAACAATGGTATATTCTAGTCTCCTTTGTGCTGTGACTTGTCTCCTACAGGTGATCATCATGACGACCCTATGCCACAGTCTGATATTCCTACGAGGCTACCAAAAGATGTACTGCTATCCACTTCTACCGAGTCTTCTGCCGAGGCCACCGACCAACTACTGTCCACTCCTACTGAGGGGACTGAGTTTTTACCTCAACAACCAAATCATGAAAGACTATTGCATGCTGCGATTAATAAGCTACTGCAAGCTATTGCTAACCTGCCGCAGCCCACTGAGGATTTGCTGCGCCAACAGAACATGAGAACATGGCTCAGAGACAATATCAGATTTCCCAAGACTTTAATAGATGGCACTGTTTTCTATCTGACAAACAAGTGGGCTTTTCTTTGCAATGATGATATGCATACTGAATCGACTGATTATGTTGAAGCGCTGAAACATCCAAAATGGAAGAAAGCAATGGATCAAGAATTCAGTGCACTTCTCAAGAATGGAATTTGGCTTCTTGTTTCACCACGGCAGGGTATTAATGTGATCGATTGTAAATAGGTCTTCAAAATCAAAAGAAGGGTGGATGGGTCTATTGATCCCTACAAAGCAAGACTTGTGGCGAAGGATTCAAACAACGATATGGCTTTCATTATGAAGATACTTTCAGTCTGATGATCAAACTAGTTATAGTACAACTTATTCTCTCCATTGCAGTGTCCAAGGGATGATCATTACGACAACTGGATGTTCAAAAAGCTTTTCTCCATGGGGTGCTAGAGGAGGAAGTGTTTATGAGATAGCCACCAGGGTATACAAATTCAGAAAAACTGAATTATCTGTGTAAACTTGATAAGATGTTGTATAGTTTGAAATAAGCCCCAAGAGCATGGTATGCACGGCTGAGTTCTAAATTGCAAGAATTCGGTTTTATGGCATCCAAGGCTTATACATCCCTGTTTGTTTATCAAACAAAAGAAGATACAATTTATATGCTTATATATGTGGACGATATCATTGGTGCCAGCTCCTCTTCTTAAGCAACCGACAGACTATTAGAACAACTCAATCAGGATTTTGCTATCAAAAACTTGGGAGAGTTACATTACTTCTTGGGCATTGAGGTCACAAGACAACCAGACAGAATTGTGTTGATGTAGCAAAAATATATTGCAGATTTGTTAAAGAGAGTTAACATGGTAAATTGCAAACTGTCTATAACACCAATGAATGTGGCAGAAAAGTTAACAAAAGAAGCTGGAGATGTACTTTCAAATGGTGAAACAACCATGTATCGAAGCATTGTTGGTGCAATCAGTATCTCACACCGATGAGACTAGATATTGCCTTTCCAATTAACAAGGTGTGCTAGTTCCTTCAAGCTCCAACTACGGTACATTTGACGGTAGTTAAAAGGATACTTCGGTATCTTCAGTTCACTTCCAAGCTAGGACTTGAAATCAAGAAGTTGACATTAACACTTGTTAGCGCCTTTTCTGATGTAGATTGGGTGGGTTCCATTGATGATAGAAGATCAACCAGAGGGTTTGTTGTGTTTTTTTGGTCCTAATCTTATTTCATAGAGTCCCAAGAAATAACCTACGTTGTCTCAATTGAGCACTGAGTCTGAATACAAGGCATTAGCTAATGCCATAGCAGAGATGATTTGGACACAATCACCACTTGGAGAGTTGAGAATTTTCGAGTCAAAACCTCTGGTACTTTGGTGTGATAACTTGGCAGTGACATACTTATCGGCAAATCCAATCTTTCATGCATGAACCAAACACATTGAAATTGATTTCCACTTCGTGCGATAACGGGTGGCACAGGAAGCACAAGTCCGATTTATCTCCTCTGTTGATTAGACAACGTATATTTTCACCAAAGCACCCTCTACTACTTCATTTGAAAGTTTGTGTCATAATCTCAATATGGTTTTACCAGTATGAGATTAAGTGAGAGTGTTAAAGATATTGGAGAGAGAGAGAGAGTTATCTCTCCATGATATCAGTAGCTGACAATCTGTAGTTAGAGATTGTATTGACGGATATCTCGCATTGTAATTAGCGATTGTTGCTAGATATCACGCAAGTAGTTCATGTCATGATCTATGCTCATTTGACAGACTACATATAGAATGCAATGCGCATCACAATGATTGCGATGTTCCAATCCATCTTCTCCTTCTCTATTTATTTTTATAAAAACAAGCAACACAGGGCTTAATGCAAACTGACAAGCAAGTACAGTCTGCTAGAATACAATATATCCAGTGTTTTGTGGCTTGCAGATTGTTGGTAAAAGAGCAATTCATTCAAAATTTCTTCCATCTCATGTAGTAGAAGTGAAAAGGACAATGGCAGAAGCTTTACCATGTTCTGAGAACCTGAGATGTTACATAAATCAAGTGTGGCTTTTGTTTTTGGCCGATCATGCTTGAGAAAAAGGTCGGCCTGTAGACAATTCATCAAAAGAGGAACCCTTTTACTGATTTGCAGAAAATAAGCAAGGTCTTTACTATTATTCATCAATTATTCCTTCTCCAACTAGCTCCATGACATGCATATCTTCCACTTCCTTGATGTACCATATCTAGGCTAGGTCCTAGGCCACTGCCTTACCAGTTACCAACTTGAAGAAAAAAAGCATCCATGTTCCCTTTTCTTTTATCCTTCACCAACCTAGCAATGCCCTGAATGTTTCTTCGCCCTATTGATGGTATTTCCCTTTCTGCTAGAATCTGGTACTTCCTAGTTCCTAGTTCCTACCACAGAAATTTTATCTCAGTATTAACTCAGCAAAAACCTTTAGTCCTTTATCATGCAAGAGTTTTCTGAAGCATATGATTAGAGGAAGCTACGTGCAGCTAGCTGGTTGTTGAGTTCAGACACTCGATCGGTTTCCAGTGGAATTGTTCTTAATTACTGCCTACTACAGGTAAAACGTAAGTAAAAAAAAAGGAAGGAAAGCATACGAGAAAAATTGAGAACGTAAGGCCAAGGGCAAGCATTCTTACAATTTTGATGCCGCTAGATGGGACACACATATATATACATGATATCTTGCAAGCCAAGATTAGCCCCACAAATGTGTCTTCAACCTTTGATCCTTGTATTAATTTTTCCATAGCTATCTCCAATTGCAAAATTTAGGCCTTCTTTTCCCTTTAGGAATGATGACTCTGGACTCTGAATGTGAGGCCATTCAAATTTGCTCTAGCTGATCATCGTGAGAGCTAGAGGTGGAAGAACCGGCTTGGCTGCAGAAGCAAGCAAGAATCCTACCACTTGGTGTGTGCACTTCTAGCCCTACTAACAGTAGCCCCTCAACAGTCTAGGAGGCGCTGCACCAACCAAAGTTTTTGACCGGCACACTGATGATGGAGTGGCTGTTTGCATTAGCTTTAGGAATCCACGAATACATGAACATGAGCATAAGTGACAAACAAGAAAGCATGTACATTTGCAATATGAGACCTGGCGTTTTTAGGAGAACAAAGATAATTACAGCAAATCTGCTCAGATAGTTTCTGAAATGTCTGCCTCTATATTGTACAGGCGACTCGTATATAGCCTCCGTAAGGTAGTTTGAAAAGCACAAATTGCTTCACTCTCAAGTTGTACCCCATGAGTGGAGATACAAAAACCGCGTCACTGAAAGGCCCAGGGTTTTTTACCGGTTTTTATTTTTAACCGGAGGGGACCGGTAATTCCAGTTTAACCGGTTTTCGTTTTTTTTTTGGAGAAATTCGGTACAAAAATTCAAATTCATACCGGCCGGTTATCGTTGATAACTGGCCAAAAATTGGTTTAAAATATCGGCAAAAAATTTTAAAACAAATTTCGGCAAAAATTCCTTCAAAATTTCACAAAATTCATGCAAAATGATTTTTTTGGAACCGGTTTGGATGTCTATCAGGAGTCACAGGTAAACCCAATAATACTGGTTACCGGCTGGTTTTTGGGCAAAAAAAAAAACTATGAAAAGACCAAAGCAGCATCTTTCAGGAACACTAAACACTACAAGAAATTTGAGCATCGGTGATGATACGTATTTGTCACAAAATCATGGATTTTTGTCATAAAATCATAATAATGACGATTTTCTTGCGTCACTCGGATCGTCACAGATTCTGCGTCATAGAATGTTCTTAGTGACGATCATTGGGAAATCGTCATAAAAAAGTACACATTTATGACGAATAACAGATCGTCATACAATAATATTTATGACGATTTACTTAGTGTCATAAAATATTTTCTATGACGATACCGTTATGTGGTACAGGACGTGTAATTTATGACGAAATTATTCATCATGAATATATTTGCAACGTCACAAAATTTAATCCAGACATACATGAATGACAAAAAAAAGTCATGAACAGTAGCATAATTCTCCAGATAATCACCATAGAATTGTTCCATCAAAGCATATAGAATTAATTGACATTTATCCAATACATGCCATTACAATCATTGGTTCAACACAAAAGTGATCACCATAGACACAGTTCCATCACAAAACATACTTAAACAACAATTCGGTTTAGTTTTCCTTTATAAAAACACCTTAGTGTACAGATCAACATAGCATTCAAATATATGTGTCACACACGCACATTTCAATATTTGGCAATTAATATACTTACAATTGCTTCCTGTGCAATATCACTACAACAATCAAACAATAAAATTGCATTCCTCAACTGCATAGCATCAACAATCTACATACACACACATTAATACTAATCTCATCAACAATCTGCATTGCTGCTTTATATAGCATCCCTCCTCTCATCGATTTCATACTAATCTCATCTGATTGTCTCCTCTCACATTTCCTTTGTAAGTATGTCTGCATATGGTTTTTGGGGCAAAGCAAGGGGACTGAAAGGTGCAATACCTATTATCAGAAAGGGCAAGCTGTAATTTGGGAAAATGTACTATATAAAATCTGCTGTCGCACATTACCACCCGGACACACTGTAAATTACTGAGGAAGTCGAAGCTGGTCGTGTTTAATCAACAGTCTTTGAGCCACGCCCTCGGCCTGTCCCAGCACGTCCCCTTCCACGGCCTTGCTTTTTTCTGTTTGAGTTATCCAAGGACGGTCGTGCATCCCCGATGTCTAAAACCTTTGCTGCCTCATTAGCTGATCCCTAAAATTTACAATTACAAAAGAATGTACCAAACAAAAGATTATTAAAAGTGAACCACAAGCAAGTGCAAAATAGAATGGTGCATTCCATTTAATTCTGCTCAATTCCTATTAGAAGAGCACACCTCAAAGAGACATTACAAATAGTTCCAACCAGCACGATCATAGCATCATAAGTAATAGAGACATGCATTTCAGACGAGACGACAATGGCATTTTTAGAGGAAACAAAAATACAGCAATGGCTTCCATCAAACTCCCCTTGAATCCTTGATGAAGTCATGAACATTGGCATGCTAGTTCTCAAAGCACCTAGACTGATTGTAAGTAGTCAAGAAAACTAGAAAAGATGCACATCTGGAACCTCCTTTTGTGTATGTTTGGAGAAGGATTCGGTCATTTTTGGAGTTGATCTCATCCCAGTTTTGAAGAATGAGGATGCACACTTCACAGAAATGCCATGTACGTCTGGATCCATGGAGAGCACCTGAATCAAAGAGGAGGATCATATTCATATCAAAGAAGTCTGAACTCACTTGATATTCACGCCGCCATCGAAGTTGTACAGGGGAGAGGCGCCGCCGGGGACAGGGGAGAGCCGAGAGCCGCCGTCGGGGAGAGGGGAGAGCCAAGAGCAGCCGCCGGGTGTCGGGGAAGAGCTACCGCCAGGGAAGAGGCCAAGAGGGGACAGGCGCCGCCGGGGAGAGGGGTTGGCCGGCACCGGGACGCGGGTGCCGACGCGCCGTAGCCCATAGACCAGCAGGCACGAGCAGGAGGTGGCGACGCGCCGACGCCGGGAGGGGGGTTGGTCGGCACCGGGAGGCGGGGCGGCGCCGAGAGGCTGAGATCCGAGATGAGGTGACGAGGCGGCGCCGGATCGGCTCAGATCCAAGACGAGGCGATGAGGCGGCGCCGGGAGGCGGGGCGGGCCGGGAAGAGCCGCGGCGTCGGGAGGCGGGGAGGCGGGGCGGCGCCGGGAGGCGGGAGGAGGAGGCGGCGGATCTAGGGGCGGAGGAGGAGGAGGAGGTAGATCTGGGGGCGGAGGAGAGGCCGGCGGCCGGGTGGAGGGCGGATGCGACCGGGTGGGGGCGGATGAAGAGGCCGGCGGCCGGGTGGGGGCGGAGGCGGCGGATGCAGCCGGGTGGGGGGCGGAGGAGGATGAGGCGGCGGCGTCTGAAAGAGCGCGAGAGGGGGGCGGACGGGAGTTATCTGGGCGGGCGGGCGAGACAATGGCCTCATTCGCCCTAACTTTTTTTTTGACAATACTTTTTCCGTCATCCAATAAATCGTCACGAATAATAATTTTTTTGATGACGAATATAAACAATCATCATGGTTTTCTATATATTCTGTGACAAATATTTGTTTTCGTCACAAAACTAGGCGTCGAAGGTACCGTCCCACATATTAATGACGAAATCACTTGAATCGTCACGGAATGATAGCTAATCTATGACATTTTCGTTTCTCATCATAACTATATTCGTCACTGATACTCAAATTTCTTGTAGTGAAAATTGGAGCAATATGCAAGCAACCATTGATTGATTGGCGTATAGAATTTCCCCCGTCAGCGGGAACTCCTTGCTTTCCTGCTCCAGCTCCATGTTAGGATTGACCTGAAGTCCTGAACCGGGACGCAAAGCAATAAAAACCACGGCCGAAAAGACCGGCCGGGAGGATGCGCTAGCCTAGTTGTTCGTGCGCCATCCCATCCATGCGCTGCCGTCGCGTTCTAATTGTGAGACAGCAGAGGCATCACGACGTACTACGTGCCACTTGATTGCTTGCTTGTTTGCATTGCATGGTGATAGATGGTGGCCACCTAACCTGCCATGTGAGTGCGCGCGCGCGCGCGACGACGGCAACTACTTTGTGCTCCACGGAGAAGCCCATTAATGTACACGCCTCATATATATATACTCCTCCATACTTGCTCGTGGCCGGGCAGTGCTGGCTAGGGAGAGCTGTTGGCATTTATACGCTCACCTCGGTCTTTTGGAATACAAGCATAGTAAGTACATGCATGATTACGTTCATCAACTCATGGAGATGGATAAAATGTCGGTACTACAATGCTGGTATTTCATATGTTTTGATCGGTCTTGTTCTTGCAGAACATTTCGTTTCAAGATCCCCACAAATATATCCTGGCCACTTACTCTTGTTCAGGTCTGTCTATTGACTAAAAGCGAGAGAAGAGAGCGAGAGAAGAGAGAGAGAGAGAGAGAGAGAGAGAGAGAGAGAGAGCTGTCTTCTCCTATAGTCGTAGTGCAGGGCCTACCACGGTAAACAACAGGAGGAAAACCTGCAGCGAACAAATAACGCACTTTGCAGCACGAAGATTAGAGGGTGGAAATTAAGTGCAATTGGACGGTGGTTAAACCACGCACTGTTGAGGCCGGAAGGCGACCCCTCTCTATGCGTTAAGCTGTTGGCGTTAACTGATGGCCGTGGGTACTGGATTTTTCACTTCACCGATCACCAAAGACAGTACCGCCGATGCGTAACCGGACTGGCCAATCGACCCTGCGGTGAATCGTACCCCGTATTTACCACTTCCCATTACCAACAGTCAACTGCAGTCGCATCAGAAGATTAACCAGCAGTACGATTTCCTTCACCTTTCATCGATCTTTCATGCACGCGCGCGTAGTAGCACACGGACCAGCGTGAACAGCACCACCATACCATACGGCGAGGGCTACGAAGCATACGTGGAAGTACAAACGGAACATGCTTGGCACCTGCGTATGTATACTCAGCTTTTTTTCTGGGAAGGAGAAAACACAAATGTTGATGGGGTATACGATACTGCTGGTACAAGTGGGTAACCGTCGCCTTTGCAGTGTCGCCAGTATTCTCAGTAAGCAAGATTGACTGGTCCAAAGCGAGGAATTCCAAGCCGGAATGGGACGGCTGCGGCGTGAAGCTTGGTGCAAGCCTTACCGGAGTCTCTTCCACTCACGAAAGTCTTGCGTGCAGTGACCCCGACACCACCAAAAAGCTAAGGTCAAATAGATGGTGTGCTCCATCCATTTCTTGGCTGTAGTAAACCTAATTTCCTGCGGTTCTTCCCTGTGCTAGTTCTACCAGTTTCTCTGGAACTTCTTTTCTGAACGCGATCTGTAACTTACTGGGATGTAACTTCTAGCAGGAGTACGGTAATTCAGGTGTGGCTTTAGCAGCAGCTAGAAAAAGGTCCGCAGGCGCGTCGGAGATCAGCTTAAAAAGTTCAGTCTCGAATCATCAATCGCAGCCGTCCAACCGTGATCCGATGGCCATCACGTGTCGCCACGAGAGGCCGCCCCGCGCTGTCCCGGCCCCGCCCAGGCGGCTAAGTACACACGGGAGCGCACACGAGGGGAGCGCACGCGGGGCGGGGGGGGGGGGGGTGGCGGCATTGGAGGGCCCACGTGTCATACCTGGTTCCCTCCGGCTCCCGCCCGGTGCTCCGTGGACCAACCGATTTACCCGCGAGATCCGCCTCGGATTGCGCGCCCCACGGCTTCTTCCCCAGGTAAGGTAACAGTACAGTGGGGGCAATTAACTAAGAATAACCCCCGATTAACTGCGCGTTAATTCTCGTGCTAATCCCAGCACAACTCAATAACGCCCACACCTTCAAAGTTAGTGGTGGCCACTGACCAGCCGATGCAATCCAAGCATAGGCCGCCGGAGATGGACGGGTGCCACGTGGACACAGGTGGTGGGCCATGCCCATAACTACCTACCTCCAAACGTGGAGAGCAGCTCCCGTAAAATCGAGCGCAGTTTTACCACTAGTACCATCCTGCAGAAATCTCAACTGTTCAGAGATCCAACCCAAAAATATCCTGTACATGCTCTTCTTAATGGCATTTAAATTCTTTTGCTGTATCGTGTAGCATAATAATCTTATCTTATACGCCTAGCTTAAGAACAGCATGCTGTTTTCATTAGTTGCTGGATGGACAAGCTGTTAGGATTCAATCCATATGTTCGTGCCGGGCAATGGGGCCCACCGCACAGTGAGAGGAGGGGATGGTCGTGGAGTAGTAGGAAACGAACAGAATGGCCAGGGCAGAAGAAGCACAAGCCTTTTTGCTGCAGGAGAAGGATGCGGCGGCATGTGCAGTGCAGTGCAGGGCCTTGCAGGCAGGTCATGGTGGTGGGCAGCACCAGCAGCAGCAGAAGAGAGCACGAGCGGAGAGAGGAAGGGAGCAAGCAAAGCAAAAGCAACAGAGTGCTATGCTGCACCTGCATGTGGTGGATGTAACTATGAACACTAGGCTGATGATCCTCCTGCATTGGTATTGCCATTTTGTTGCTTCTGTTTTTACTGCTGCCTAAGGACTGCGATGCGTTAGTTGCTTGGCAAACCTCCCAATACTACTATGGACAGTTGGAACAAGAACAGCTGGAGACTGCAACACAAAGCAACAGTTCAGCTAAATTTTGCTCTTCCTGGGGGACATTTTCTTGCTAGATTATGATGATCAAGAAAACGAGCTGGCTCTGTTAGTTGCTCCAATCAACTCTGTTCCATAGCTTGAAACGAACAAAATGACAGAACAGAATTAAGGGAGAACTACAGCAAGCAATTTTATAGCTGAATCCACGCAACAAATAACAGATGTCTCTCTCTTTTTTTTAAATCCTTTTCTTTACCTTCTTTTGGCTGCTTGGCTAAGCAGCTCTCTCTCTAATCCAAAGCTCGAATTGTCTCCATTGGAATTAACCGAAAGGAGAGCGAGACAAAGCAGCCAGTTTGCTTGCTCTGCTTGCCTTCAAGAAGCTGGCTTCGACGACAGGAAGGGATCTGACACGGCGGAGAGCTCCACGTCTTCGAAAGGTGCCGGGAGGTTCAGATCAATGAAGCCAAGGCTTTCGATCGCGACTGGAGGATCAGCGCCTGATGCGGCCGCCGCCGTGGCTGAGCAGAGGTGGGACCGCTTGTGGCCGCCCAGAGCTTGTCCGGAAGTGAACACGCGGAAGCAGTAGGGGCACTTGTGCGGCTGTGGGTTCGCGCCCTCCTCGCCGCCGTCGCATTCCGGCAATGGCTGCAGAGTAGTAGGAGGAGCGGGAGGAGGGTTAAGCGGAGGAGCGCAGCAGCCGCCCCTGCCGCCGCGCACGTGGCTGGCGCGGTGGCCGCCGAGGGCCTGGTACGATCGGAACACTTTCTTGCACGCGGGGCACTGGTACCGCGTCCGCTTCTGCGCGGCCGCGGCGGCCTGGGGCTCGTCGCCGGCACCGCCGTCGATCCAGTCGTCGGAGTCGGCGCCGTCGGCGCGGTAGGACGGCGGCGACGGCGCGGGCCAGGAGTCGCGGGAGAGCATCATGAGGGACAGCGCGACGTCCTCCTCCGGCGTGGCGGCGTCGGACACCGAGCTCACCGGCTCGGCGTCGCCCGATCCGGCGTGCGCGCGCTTGGCGTCCGGCGAGGGATAGTCCACCTCGCTCTCGCGATCCGAGAAGTCGGACTCGGCGAGGCGGACCCTCCGCTTGGGCTTCTCCCGGAGCATGTAGACCTGGATGGGCTTCTTGGCGTCGCCGGCGTCGTCGTCGCCGGCCGCTACCGAGGTGGACGCGGAGGACGCCGATGAGATCTGCGACCTCGCGGCGGCGATGGAGTGGGAGCGCATGTGGCCGGCAAGGGCGCGGGGGTTGGCGAAGCGGCGGGAGCAGAGCTTGCATGTGTTCTTGGCCATGGCGAGAGCTTGGAGAACTTGACGAGAGAGGAATACGAGCTTTTGGTTGAAACGGAGAGAGAGAGAGAGAGAGAGAGAGAGAGAGAGAGAGAGTAGGAGCTGCCTCCGTAGGGGAGCTAGAATATTGCGGAACTGCCAAGCTTCGACTATTTATTCTTTCTTCTTTTTTCCTCGCACTACTTGTGGGTGGCTGCTTGTATTCCTGAATATTTTTTAGTAGAACCATATTGTTGAGTTATTGTTTTGAATTACTGTTGTTAGTACGAGGGAAATGGAATGAGTCCAATGTTTTGCTATATTGCCTGGGGTCCATTGCCAATCTTTGGTAGTATTGCATTGCACATAGCTTACTTTTGGTCAACAAATTAAGTCATTATTTGTTACCATAAAAATGATTTTTACATACACTCTGCTTTTATAGTTTTCTATGTGAGGTCTGTGCCTACTCTCAATGCGAGAATTATGAACATTACTGCCCCACTTTGGAAGATGCCTATCACTACTGTACATGGCTGTCAATTCTCCTTTTCTGGACTTGCTCAATATGTAACCTTTGTTTTCCATGTAAAACCACCGTTTTAGGTGGTGAACGGTTCGGCTGAAAAGCTCGTGGCTTATGGCTGAAAACACTGTAGCTGGCTGAAAAAAGCACTGTAGCTGACAGAGGCTTATTTAGCATAATTAAATTTAAAAAAAATTTAAAGATAAAAAATATGTTAGCCCATTACGTATAATACAAACAAATACGGGAAAAAAAGAACCGGCAAAAAAGCTCAACAAAAAGCCAAAAGTTCAGAAAAAGACGAAACTATTTGATCAGAAAAAGTTCAGAAAAAGAAAAATAGTAAAAAAATAAGCTAGAAGCTAGAAGTCGAGTTGATCAGGACCTATTCGGATCTGTGACAAATACGCTTTTTGCGGCGGTGCAGGCGTTCAGTGATCGAGTTGAGTAAGATAGATAAAAGAGTTTAGAATGGGATGGGAGCAAACGAAGGGTGGGTGACAAGAAGGTTGGGAGGATGATGAGACCGGGAAGAAGGAACAAAGTGCATGCAACGTGGAGTGTAGCTTGGGGTAATTAGCTAGTGAGTGGCAAAATGAGGTCACGTTTTTTGGCTTATGAATTATAGTTTATAACATTTTATGAATAAATAAATAGAATGCTTTTTATCTTTTCTAAAACGCCTAATCATTATGCTCTTTTCAAAATAACTTATCGGTATTCGGTTTATTTGTTTAAACATTTATACTATAGCTAAAAACTATCTGACACAATCATAAACTACCAGTCACAGTCCTAAAGAACGTAGCCTTAATCGGCTGGGATCTAAATCTAATGGTAATGGCACACAGCAGTCACTTACACTCCACTGTTTTCACACCTTTCCCATTAAATTAAGATCTGAGAGAGGTGGTGGGAACCAGAGATCTTGATACGGTTTAGGCAACGCTTAATTCCCTAGCAGAGCGCAGTAGTTGCTTACTCCCAAAGGCAGGCATGCATGCATCTCATCAAACTCGCTCAGAAATCAGAATCATGCCATGTCTATCCAAATCCCCTAGTAACTTCTCACTCCCTGAAATTACTTCTCTCTTTATCTTCGTGTTCATCTCTACCACCACAGCGCAGTAAAATTCGTTTTTGTCTTGGCTAGCTGAGAAAAACTTTGGTGCGAAAGCAAGCAAAGCATGCGAGACGTGGAGCGGAAACGCCTTTGGTGCGCCTGGCCTGCAAGCCGCGAGAGGCCTCCTTTCCAACTAATCGCTTTGGGGATTTCTGGTTATTGGTCGCGCATTAGGTGCGCCGCGATTTAGTACACGATGATTACTCCACTAAACACCTACCTAGCTGCTACCCCCGAAGCTATTAACTACCCAGCAGTATTGCCGCTCAAGTGAGTATTTGCTTTGCTAGCTATGCGGTGTCGTGTTACTACTTGTACGAGCACTAGTACTCAAGGATGTGGCTGTGTATGGATGTACTGGTGTTATGTGAGGAGTAGTATATTAATTCGGCAGGCAATTCATTTTGTACTAGTTCTACTGCTGCTACAAGTCAAGGAGGCGGCTCGGCTGGCTTTCGTCGTGAATACGAGGCAGCCCTGCTGGGCAAGTGAGATCATAGGCCAGCAGCGTGTGGTTTTCCTTGCATCTTCTCGTACTCTAGTGGAGTTTTTTTTTCCCTCCTCTTCTTTTCCCTGTCATTTTCCTGCTGTCTTTGTTCTTCTCTGGATGCCCATCTCTAGCCTTTCAGAGTATTCATCAGAATCATCGTTGGGATGAAACTTCAAATCGGTTCTGGGTATAACGTGGTGCTCCAACTAGCTTTCGCCTGTGACTTTTGACTGAAATTACACTATAACGGCTGTTACTTTTTTCTAATAAAAATGAGAAAAAAATTAAAAAAAATTGTTATATCGTCAACATAATGCAAAGAAATAAGGGGGGGGGGGAGAAAGAAAAAAAGCTAGAAAAACTAAAACAAGTTAAAATTAGAAGTCTATGCATTCTAAGTGGATTCTGGATTAAATAAATTGAAAGCTAGAAAAATCAAAAACTGAATCCGTTTAGCTTAAAACTGGCAGTGTTTTTTTAATTGTGTCTGCAGTTGAAGTAGAGACAAATGATACAAGTAAAACTAGCTTGGTAATATGTGGAAGTAACAGGTAGTGTTCTCCTGTGGCTAGCTATAGTGTATAAGTACTCCTGTATATATGGCTGTGCTAAATTAAGAAGCAGTAGTACCTCCTTCTGAGAGTGCATGGCTAGTTATACTTCCGAGAAAATCGCTGTTACTCTTAAATCAGGCATTCGTTGCTTAGTTAAACGGATGCAAATTAAATGCCGAGAATGAAGATTTCCTTCAAGCTCGAATGCTAATAGGCACTGTGCTGGATGGGCCCCAGGTCTCTTCTCTTTTCAGTTTTCAGCCCGTCTAGTGTGCATTCCATACGCTTGGTCTTAACTCTTACGGCCAGCCATTTATGCCTTTCTTGGCAGCCTTGAAGCTAGCCATCTCGACCATTAAATGAACAAAACTAACTTCAAATATGTTAGAAATAATCTTGACTTAGAGTTCAAGACGTAGTAGAATTTGTCTCCATGTATAACTCAGGTTGAAGTTGAATTCAACTTGAAGTCTGAATACGTATGCTAGTAGGAGATTATTAGCCTATAAATTGAGAAGGCTTGTAGCCAGTTTTATGAAGAAAAGTAAGAAAAAAGCGGAGCAAATAAGAGAATAGTGTTGCGGTTTTTCTCGGTCTACACAGTGCCAGCATCGTCCAGAGGCGCTCGCCCCCGAGGCCTCCGCACGCGTCGCTCTGTCAAGCCTCTGGTCGGAAGCGCACGAAGATAAATTTAGAGACCTAAAGACAATGATCATGGAGAAGGTCATCGGTCGTCTTAAAGCGTATGAGGAACGCATCCGTAATAGTAACAACGGCGACGAACAGGTCTTGTTGACCCGCGCTGAGTGGGAGATCCGATTATCGAAGCGTGAAGGCAAGAACACTTCCAGGGGTGGTGGTTAAGGCCGTCAGAATTGAAAGTTTGATAAGGCAAAAGTAAGCTGTTATAATTGTAACGATCATGGGTATTTTGTTTCAAAATGCCCCAAGCCGAGGATGAAGAAAGCGTTTCTTGCTGAAGCGCTCAGCGATGATGAATCAACAGTGCTCTGATGATGAGTTGAGTCAGGGATGTTGAGAAGATATGTCGCCGTCCAAACTCAAGTAATGTGAAAAGAAATCAGAACGTTGAGAAGATCTGTTACCGTTCTGTGTCAAGTATGAGTTTAGTAAGTCGTAGTTGAGACCGACTGCATCAATGTTTTAGAATCTTTGCATCTGGATGAACCTGTACCAGTTAAGTTGAGTTCCTGCATGTAGCTTGCATGTAGAACGTTTCATGTGGAGGCGTGGCTAGTAGTTCATAATGCATTGAGACTGAAATTAGAATATGTCAAGTCAAGATTAAGGGGGGATTGTTAGAAATAATCTTGACTTAGAATTCAAGATGTAGTAAAATCCGTCTCCGTGTGTAACTCAAGTTGAAGTTGAGTCCAACTTAAAATCCGAATACGTATGCTAGTAGGAGATTATTAGCATATATATTGAGGAGGCTTATAGCCAGTTTTGTGAAGAAATGCAAGAAAAAAAGTGAGCAAATAAGATAATAGAGAAATTATCATGTGTTCTCTCAGTTTATTTTACGATGTATGTGTTTTCTCCTGGATCGAAGTTAACAAGAGAACAGAGGTTTCATCTCTGATCATTTTTATGAACAAAATACTAGAACGACAGTAAGCACCTTAATAGATGCGCAGCCTGTCCTTTACTTTGTACGAGTACAGTTGGAACGGGCTGCAATATTCCGTTAAGGTTTTGTACTAGCTAGTGCCTACTAGCTGCTGAATGTTCGACAATGATGGGCTCTAGTACTCCATTTCCTAAAAGAAAATGAACAAAGTCTAGTCATGCATGGCTACAATATAGTGGTGTGTTTGATCACCCTCCCTATCTGTCCAGTTACCATTGCAGTGGCAATGAGGGACAAGTTAAACAAAAGAAACCAAATTAAAAATCTCTCTGCAGTGAAACTGTTCAGGCAGGATGCTACAAAGCACGCATCGCTAATTCCTTTGCGATGGCTATCTTCATGTGCTTGAAAATGAGCGTGCTTTTATGAGGGGCAGGCCGGGGAGGAAAGGGAAGTGATGGCCTCCTTGGCTTTAGTAAAATTGGATTGGATTGAATGAGAATGTGCTCCTAGATGGATCGGGTCAAGATAAGAAAAGGTCGCGTCCTTCCCAGCCGCCTTGCCTTGCATGCCTGCCTCCGCGCGCTTTGCAGCGAACGTCTCGTTCGCCACAGTCCACCCGCGCCGAGCGCTCACCTACGTACGTGGTGTATCACTATTCTGTTTATATTGACTTCTATATTTTGCTTAAAGAAACTAGAAAATAATACAACTATATAGCTCCTCAAAACGGTTTCTCTATTCCTTTCGTTCCGAGGATAAGTTAAAGGGTCACAGGCGCATCATATACCCCATTCCTCACTTTTGTCTCACGCACGTATCTCTTCATCACTTTTTGCAATACTCGCCCACTCATTCTAAAAGCCATTTCTTTCATATGATACTATTAATTTTCACCCAAAACCTTCAGCCACAGCAAAAAAACCATCAGCAGAAGCCAATACGAACGCGTAGCTAGCCTTACGTGACCTGTCAACCAATGAAAGGAAGAGGATGTAGTTTAAAGACTAATGAATTCTACCCCAGATAAAAAAGTTTTAATTTGAGAGACCATACGAAGTTCTAGAATGTGTTTTTATGAATAATTAACACCTTGGTTGAGTTGAATTTAAATTTTACAATTTTTTTTAAAAAATCAGATTTTAGAATGTCTGTCAAGGTTGGTCTACTCTGGTTGGTGGTCAGACCGCTGGTGCGGTGTAATCAGATTCTAGTTGGCAACTATTTTTCCTGAGAGCATGTTTTTGAATTGGGCACGTGCGGTCCGATCGGCTGATGTTGGCGGTTGAACCAGAATCAAGTTGGGTGGTGTGACCGGTATTGAAGATGTGGTCGCACTGGTAGCCCAATTAGACTGGCTGTTAGTTGGCGATCTGACCGATGCAATCTAGCTACCATAGGAAGTGCGATTATACTGGTGGTGCGACTAGAGAGCAGTAAAAATGGTTCTTGAGTTGAATTAAGTGTGTGCACGATATGGGTGCTGTTGGGTGGTTGTTTAGTGTTGCATGATGCATGATTTTAACTAACATGAGTTATTCATGAAACTTGTGCTCAAGATGGTTGTTTGGTTTTTGAATATGCAAGTGGCTTAAAAAATGTTAGCAGTTGATGGCACTGGACCAGGACTAGGCAAGAAAGCTGATGTCTGAGTGGAAACAAGAATCGTGAAGAGACGAGTTGATGCATGTGGTGCACCAAGTGACATTGGGCACTACGAGAGACGTGTCAAAGCATATGGAGATGCTTTGGGGTGAAGGTGAAGACATGGTCAAAGGAAGATGATCGAAAACTTCATCGATGGTATTTTGGTAGTTAACCAAATACTGGGTTGATGCCTTGATCAAAACCGCAGTACGGGGAAATGCAAAGGAGAATTGGTTTAGGTCAAAAAGAGCTTTTAATTATTTGGTGGATCAATCGCTAAGGTATTAACGAGTCGAGTTTTGTAAACATTTTAAGAAACATGCGTAAGTGAGCAAAATCAATGTTAGTAGGGTTAACAAGTTTCCCCAGTGTCTTAATAGGTTGTGCCCATTAGGGTTGTTAGTTATTAAAGGGGTGGAGAGGAGGTGGTAGATTTAAGGATTATAGGGTTTAGATTTTTGTTCTACCACCTTATCTCATTTCTTGGTTGTGAGAGAAAAATTGAGAGAGTAAAGGGTGGTGCTGTGGCTACACCTTGTAATTATCTATGGATATGTAAATTTTATCTTTCACTGAAAATATATCAAAGTTTTGTTTCAATCATATTCCTATTTGTACTATTGCTGTACTAGACTTGTGATTGCGTGTTTTGTGGTAATTCTAGCCCCATTACTTGCTTAAAATACCTTACTAGGATATATAAGAATAGATATAAAAGATCTCATACCTTAGATCCTCACGAGCAATAAGTATTTTAAGTTTTAGAGTTTTTATGTTCTTTTAAGTTTTAGAGTTTTTGTGTTCTTGTGACGTAGATTATATTATCTTCAATTCAATGAACTCGATCCCAAGAACTTTATGATTCTTGATTGATTTGGGTTTCTAATGTCTTGAATAAGTCTTATGTAAAATTTGAAAGTGTTTAGATAAGATTTGAGTATATTCTTAATATTTGTCTCAATAAACTTTTAGGTCTTGAAACATAGGACCAATCAAACCGGCCTATTCATGATGGTCTGACCTACCTTCGGCTAAAGGTTGTTGATTTTGTTTACTTACGTCTCTAGCCTACTTACGTCTCTAGCCTTATTTCTACTCATATAAAAGGTGTTTGTCCCTCTAGCCTACTTACGTCTCTAGCCTTATCTCTACTCATATAAAAGGGGTTTGTCCGTTCACCACCTCCTCCTCTTCACCACCTCCTCCTCTTCACGCTCGCATGAGAATGAGATGTGACCCATCATGGATAGTGTAGGCTAGGTATGTCAACAGTTTTTTCAGTAAAAATTTTTAAGATCTGCTTCGAACATAGAAGTGCCACAAGAAATATTTTAAATATTCTTCAGAAATTAAAAAATCTAAAAAAAGCATTAGCTTCAATTTTTTTTATTAAATCACTTAGCACAAAATAAATTATCTTGAGTTTTGCACCTCGCAAAACACTATTGAGAAAAACTTTCACGTGGCATGAGGTCTAAGATAAAGTTGTAGCCTCATGTTTGATTATATCTATCACCTTTTTTTAACACTGTTGCAACACATAAATACCTTACTAGTTTTGATAAAGTATAACTTGTGCAATATGATCTTGGTGACTCTTGATCACTTGAGTAAATATGTTAAATACTATTAGCGAAAAAGATATAACAATCATCCACTCCATATTGCCAGTATCTGCCATACACAACTTGTTCAAACCGAATGGCCGGGGACGACCGGAGAAGTTTTCAACAACTCGTGCTGTCGTGCACACATACGAGAGGACAGCAGCTCTACGTAGGAACGTGGTGGCGATGTGCATGGAAACTGAAGGAAAATGCTCGCGTATAGGCTGTAGCGCCAGTAGGTGCTTTTGACCCTTGAAGCGACACTTAGGCCCCGTTTAACACAGCTCAGCTTCACTAGTGAATCTATTTTTTTAGATTCAGCTTCACGAGCAGCTTCACCGGTGAAGCTAAAGCTGTTTTAGAAAATTGTTTGGCAAAACAGCTTCACCAACAGCTTCATGCATGGCTGAGAGAGGTCAATTGTCCAAGATGCCCTTGTCTACCTGACTTGTTCTAACATTTGGAGTTGTATATTTGTATATGGTCATATGAATTAAAAAATAATATATTTGAATGAGTATGAATTAAAAAATTAAAAAAAATTAAAATACGTGAACGGGAGAGAGCGGTGCGTACGCGAAAGAAAAAAGTGAACGTGATTTTTGTGAACTGAGCGGTGCGTACGCCTGAGGGAGAGAGTGGCAAATACGTGTAAATTTTTGTGAACTAGAGGGGCATTCGCTTCCTTGGAATATGGGCCTGAGGGAGAGAGCTGTGAAAAGCTACTTTTTTCAGCTTCACCTCTCCCTATTCCTTTGTGAGAGCACAAAAAAAGGAGCTTCATGGGTGAAGCTATTTGCAAAATGGGTGTTTGGCAAAAAACAGCTCACAACAGCTCATGAAGCTGTTGGTGAAGCTGTGCCAAACAGGGCCTTAGCTGGAGAAGTTTTCTTGACGATGAATCCGGCGTGCGCAGGTATCTTCGCTTGACTTGCGTCTGACTTCCCTAGGGGGGGATAATGACCATATCATAAACTATACATTTGCGGGGGGATTCCCGGCCTCTCGCGCGGGCCACGTCGCCCCCAGCGCTCGGCCGGCCGACGCGTGTCCAGCGAAAATTACGTATAGGTCCTTTTTTCTCGCGAAAAGGTCCCTGCAAGTTTTTTCTTTGCAAAAAAATTTTGGATTGCGCCCGGCGGGTTTCCAAAATTACGTATAGGTCCTTATTTACTTACGTACAAGTCCTCGATTTTTTACAAAAAACCCTTTGATTTTTCCGAAATTATGTATTTGTCCTTGATTTTTTTAATGAAACTCCTTGCGAATTATCGTCTCTTTTATTTTGGTCCACACGGTAGCTAGCGCGGCGTGCGCCGCGCTTATATGCAGCTAGTATATTACAAACGTCATTGTGGGCAACCTTCCGTTGTAGTCTTGCTGGTTAGGATACTCGGCTCTCAAACCCAGAGATCCGGGTTCGAATCCCGGCCGTGGAATTATTTGTGGTCAGATAGAGCCTGTTTAGGAGAGCTCCATCAACTCCAGATCCACGAAAAACAGCTCCACTTCACAAAATTTTATCCAAACGCTCCAGCTCCGCGAAATCTGGATCCACAAAAATCCTGGATCTGAGGGCCAGATCTATGGATTTCATGGAGCTCCTCAAAGGGTGTTCCACCGTGGAGTTGGGTGGTAATTACCCACCAATGCCACTGGTTACTAGGGGTGAAAAAAAAGCTCGTTAGTAGGCTCGTTAGCTCGGTTCAAAATTGCTTCAATTATACTTGTTAATTGGTTAAACATTAAAATGAGTTGATTTCAAATGAATTTGAATTTTGCTCAAGCTCGGCTCGGCTCGTTAGCTTGTTTCTAAAAATACTTTTAAATTATTCGTAAAATGATATTAAATCAAAATATGTCAATTTTAGAAAAAGCTCGATAAGACGAGCAGTTGGCTCGATATCCACCCCTTCTGGTTACACACCCATCCCACCAAAAGTGGCAATTCCCACCAAAACCTCAATTTCGTAGATCTGGAGCTGCTGTACAAACCAAACACTCCATGGTGGGATCCCAGATCCACGGTGTAGCTGCTCTATGGTGGAGCTGCTGCTTCAGATCCACGTTTTTAGTGGTGGAGCTCTCCCAAACAGGCCCATAGCCTCGGCTTGTTTGTAGCAGTCAATCCGGAGCGCGTTTGCTCACTAATCGGACGGCTGAGATCTCTCTAAGACAGAGCACTGTGCTTCTTCTCCATTCACAGTGGAAACTGGAAAGGCAGAGCATACGATGCCTTCCATGCATGGCTCCGGAATAACTTTTCACTCACTTTTGAGTTTTAGACAATAACTTGATTAAATTTTGCATACATGCGTGCCTTATCAATAATCTGCCAAAAAATATTCAGACTCGCAACATAATTATATACCCGACGCTGCTCTTCTCCTCACTGCTATAAAGCATACTAGATAGGAACACGCGCTATTTAACTCTGCAGACTTCTTGCATTAGTTCATGCAGTAATTAGAACGATGCAGAAAGCTTTTAAAATACCGCACCTAGCACCTAGTTGGAAGAAGGTTTGGAGGGAAAAACCACTGAACATTCATAATCCAAGATGAATAAACATGGAGACCTGAGAAGGCTGGTTGATCAGCATACCATTTTGCAATTTGAGAGTATACACAGGACCATTCATAGATACTAAGGAAATAATTGATTTGGATCAGAACATAAACATGTTGTACCTCTACTATTATAACAAAAAAAACATGTAGACAGGATTCACAAAAGGAAGTTTAAGCAATGTAATGCTTTAGCAGTTCAGTGTAATACTTAAAAGGGAATTGATGATCAATTCTATAAGTGATTTTTCAATGGTTAATTATACATTTATACTATCTTGGTGGTCAATCTGCTTACCAGCACATAGGAGTCTCAGAGGAAGCACTCGCACAATCTGCTGTCAAAGTAGTTTGCTATCTCTTGAGTGGCAGCAACACGTATGAATATGGCGTCTAAAAGTCTGAGCAGTGCACCAGTCAAAAGTGTGAACAGCTATCTAGAAAAGGAGAGAAGTGAAAGAATTATTATAATCTAACCTAGAAAAAGATACTTTTGTAATTCAATAAGCATAACTCAAGTAGAAATAACAGGACTGTACTTTGCATGAAGAATATTGATTATCATGAACTAAGGTAAAGCAATTACCTGTCCAAGAATACATATCCCTTGGGTATCCATCCTATCTTGGTTAGGAAGTTCCATTTCAACAGCCAGCCTGTGCACTCCATCTTACAAAACATTAGCTCAATGTAAAAAAGCCATTTGGGAGATCTGACCAAAATTAACAAATCCTTCGTTGATAAACTATCCAACCTTTGTTATACATCCCAGCGGGAAAAGCAGCCTTGTAAGCTGGGGCTAAGATAGATGCGAGAGGAAATAAGTTTGATCCTTGATCTGAAATGACAACAACAATCTGAAAGGTGATTTTTTTTCCACAGCTCCGAAAGGTGTCTATTCTTAGCATGGATATAACAACACATTTTTGTTGAAGATTTTGTAACACAACCTGAAGCATAGCATTATTCAATAAACTTGGTATCTTTGTGGGTAAAGGAGAACTGGTTGATGGCTTGGAATAGCAACCAAACTTAGTGGTAAGGCTAAAAGTGTATTATTATTTCAATAAGTTTCCTTCATGAAGATGTACATGAGCATACAATTCCAGTTGCAAGATCTGGAAAAAAAATTTCTTATACAATATTCTTTAAGATGCTGAAGCCTCCTATTGTTGAACATCTAACCAAAGGAATTCCAAGTAAAATGGACCAAATAATGTTTATGTGATGTTGCATTTTCCGTATTCACCATGTGACATTGCTATATAATATGATACCTCAAGTAGACACCTCTTGGTGGGAGCTCTAAATGAATTAATATGATCTTTCCAGACATTCTATGAAATAGAAAATATCCATAACTATGCCTAAGAGAATGGAACTGAACATAACAAATTCTTATGTACATTCAAACTTGATGAATATCACAGATTTAATACATGTATTAATATCAACATATTCGATGAATATGCAGATGGAAGATCTCCATGAAAGCTTTTGTTTGCCTTTTGAACTAAAGAAGAAACTTCTCTTTCATTTTCATCGTAGAAATCGACAATAGTCGCAAGCATCCGATGTTTGGCCCCTATCGAAGCAACTGAACACCTGGTAAAGCAAGAACAAGAAAGTACAGCTTTAGCCATAAAGCAACCAATGTAATATGATGCTTGTTTTGCAATAAAGCTAAGACAAGGTAAATCCTGGTCAAATGCAAACTGATCCTAAGACAATTCAAACTGATAAGACACATTCAGCCAAAATACTGTATAGCCGACTGTCATGAAACCTGAGTTCTATAGGGGAAGCTCAATCATGGATGGAGGGGCTATTACCCTGAAATATGGCATAAAACATGCCAGACAGATAGTTCTTGGAAGCACGCACCAGCATACACCTTGGCATCCAACTATTTAGGGCAAAGGGCACAACTGCTATGTTACAACATTCCAGTGTATTGTCCTTTTTCCTACAATGTTTTCAAAGAAACAACGCAGAGAATGTTCCAATTAATTTGCACAATACACAAATAGCTGATAGCTCCCAAATTGGGCAAAATGTTGACCCATAATTGTTCTGCCCTTGGCTCATCTGGAGAAAGGAACCTACACTAAACAAATTAGATATGCCTCTAAAGAATAGTACATAGCAAAGGTAAGAGAGCGAGTCAAAAAAAACATGCATAAGGGAGCTCAAATCATGGATGGAGGGGATATTACCTTGAAATATGGCACATCATGCTCAAAAAACAATCTAATCCCCCCCCCCCCCCCCCCCCCCCGAGCCTTAAGCTGACATTCCACAAACACAAACTAAATATCATTAGAAGTTTTCAAGCTTATAGTTAAGAGAGGGGGGAAAGCATACCTCAAGAAGGCCTGAATTCTGACACAGTGGAACCAATGTAAAGCAGCAACGTCTTGGATGGAAGACTCCACAGTACACAATAATAAAACTAAATATTGTAATATAACAAACATACATTTCCCTAAATCACAAAATGTAAAAAAAATTATTAAGCTACAAAATAAATAAGGAACCAGCTGCGACTAAATACCAAAATCAAATTGCATATCATTAGAAACTTTCAAGCTTTCAGTTAGACAAAAAGAACATAACTTAAGAAGAAATCTGAACTAACAATGGAACCACTGTAAAGCATCAATGTCTTCGATGGAAGACCCTACATCACACAGTAATCAAACTAAGTTATTGCAATATAACAAATATACCTATCCCTAGATCGCAAAGCTGGAAAAAAATATTAAGCTACAAAATAAAAAGACCAGCTTATTGCTGCGACTACATACCAAAATAGCTGTTAGAACAGAACAAATAATCATCAATAGAACCAGTGGCTGTCCTGTGAAGGAAAAATTTGAAAATCGCAAGGTAGGGTGGAATGGTTTATTACATAGCAAAATATTTACCGGTATGCACCGTCACTGTCACAAGGAGTGTGGTATTGGAGAAGTTCCACCTCCCTGACATCCGTGAACCTAATCAATTCGATTGGCAGTTCTCCGGGGGGGGGGGGGGGGGGGGGGGGGTCAGTGTTCGAGCGGATCTGAGCGGGGAACTGGGGATTTCTCTCTTTCTTTTCCTTTATCTGTCCCCTCCTGTATTGTTGGTGTTCTCATTTTGGCGAGCACGGCCCGTGTCGTTCGATGGAGATGAAGGGAGGGGAGAGCACCGGAACTGGCGAGATGGAGAGTGGAGAGGAGTGGGCAGCGGTGTGGGAAGAAGGGGAAGAGCGGTGGGCAGAGGCCAGAGGGGTGGTGCCGGTGGCGCGTTGAGCAGGGCGACAGTCACGGTGGCCGAGTGGGAAGGAGCGGGGGAGAAGGCGGCGGTACCGTGAGGACGCGAAGGCATTGGCGCTAGCTAGGGAAGAGGTGGCCGAACGAAGAACGGGGCTGGGCGAAGGAAGCACCCGCGGTTCGCAAGAACGGGAGCCAGGGATGGTGGTGAGTCGGGGGGAGCCGGAGGGGTGGAGCGGGGTACGCGGAGAAGGCGTCGGCGCTGGGGAAGAGTTGGTCGGAGGAAGAAGGGGGCGGCCGAAGGAACCACCCGCGATTCGGAAGAACGGGAGCACGGTGGGGAAGGAAAGCGCAGATGGCAAGTCACGCGAAGGTTCGCGAGAACACTGGCCGACGCAGGCGCGAGGTGGACGGGCGGATGTTGCCGCTGGGGCGATCCGAGGGATGCATGCAAAACGGGGGACGTGGACGGCCTCAGAAGCGAGGAAAGACGTGCATAGGTTTATGATTTAGTACTATACGTTACCTCCCGTTAGCACTAGCAAGTATGAGCTTCTTTGCATCAATCGGTCCTTATAATGCGGATCATTTGTCACACAACGTGCAGAAGAATAGCTATCTAGGTCGTCGTTCCTCGGGGAAAAGAACTGCATGTAGCAGACTAGTATTACAACACAGGGAGACATCTTTGAGAATGGATCTGATCTTATATACTTAAGTACAGCCTCCGGGCAGCTCGTTTTCTATACACACATACTTTCTCAATGCAAATTAGATCTTGAAAAAACAGCAGATCACGTATACGAGTGCGAACAATATGTGCAAATGCAATACTACAATGGAGCGTTGGTTAATCAAAACATCGAAAGAACGTATGTACCATATCCCACACTATCCCAGCGTCCCAGTTCAGTATTCATGCTGGCCACGCGCGCCATTCGTCGTGCCTCATTCCCGAGTCCTCTTCTCGTCACCACCAGTCGACGAGGAGCCAATGGCAACCTGCAGCCACGGCGTGGTCTCCCCCGGCATGCTCACGTCCTCGAGATCACTAAGCCTGGCCCTCTTGACCGTCGTGCTGTCCGCCTCGTCCTCCGCGTCTGCGCCGACCCCCGCAGCGTCGTTAACGTTGTGGCTGCTCGTCGCAGTAGTCTTGTTTCGGCTGCTGGCGTTGCTGGGTACCGCCTATGGCTGGAAGTATACCGGTAATGGCGCGTCGAGATGTAGCGAGCAGCAGCCGGCCCCAGCGGGCCTCGCGGCAGACGTCACCGGCAGCGACGAGTTTGCCGCGATGGTGAGGTCGAGCGCCGGCTCCGGCGCGTCCATCATTGGCCGGAGAGTGAACTGGTGGCAGGCATCGCCGACTAGTCTTCGGCGGCTAAGGGTGGGAGTAGAGGTAGGCTAGCTTAGATACTGACACCTACATTATAGTGATGTGTATGAACACCTGTGGTGGGGGTACTCCTAAAGGTTGGAGGAAAAAATATGGAGCTGACTTGGGCGAGTTCTTAGAGGAGTACAGTGACTTCAATGAATAAGAGTCAAGGTAGAGTTTATTAAGTATGGTGATTCATATCCTAGTATTTTAGGATTTGAAAAGGTGTGCTATAAGTAGTCCTAGATGAATTGTAATAAGATTAGGATTTCCACTTTCTTTTGGAGTAGAATTCCTATTTCATTTTGGAGGAGAGCTAAGGGAGACTATATAAAGCCATGAAGGGTGGTCATAGAGAACCCAAGCAACCAAACAACAAAGCAAAGAAGTTATTTATCTAAAAGAAGAGGTGCACAAGAGGATTATAGGTTATGTTATTCTTTAGCATTAGATTTTTGTATATGGCAATAATCGAAGAGTCCTAAATGATTTGAGAGGGTTGTGAGAAAGCGACAATCTGTTGTACTCAGCTTAAGGAATTTGCAGTCGGCTTGGTTAAATTTTTTCTCTCTCGTCATGGCTGCTTCAACATCGTTATTTTGATTCTCTCTACAAGATTCATTTTCTTCATTCTTGATATCATGCATGCTTATATCATATCTGACAAACTCTGATCCGATCTAGGGCCTACCTGTGCATAAGATGGGGTATTAGAGTGTAACCTCTATGTTGATGTGGCATCCTAATCAGAAACAACAAATAAACAAGGACCAAAAAGGATGGGAGCACCACATGTCATCCCTCTTATATTCTTCCTCTCCCTCCCCATCTTCTTTCTCTCTCTTCTCTCACGGCGTTGGCCATAGCCCTTCGCCAAGCAGCTTATCCCCCCCACCTACTGCTACCATCGGCCATGCCCTGATTTCCCCTCCCCACACCTGCCCATCTACCTCGTCTCCTCCTTCGTTGTCGGGCTCAAGGCTAGCAGCCTCCTCCACACTCTCGTGTTGCTACTCATCGTGCCACTACTGCTCGTGCTCTAAGTTAGCGCCATATCATGGGATATGACAAGGGGATTCTCATATATGATGTAATCGGACCTAGGTTTACTGGTGGAGACAAACAACGCCAGGGAAGATGACCAGATGCGAATGAGGAAAATGGTCGATTTGGGTGAGCTGCAAGCACATAAATCAAATTAATTTGGTGAGTAGGTTGAGAAATGGGCGGAACACAATATGACGCGAAAGAATTTGTGAAAACTTCGATGGTGCAACGGGAACACGACGGCGGTTCTTGGCTAGAGTTCGGGCGATGACAACCACAATGCCTACACAGATTGATGATCGAGACAATTTGTGGGTGCGGGGCAGGGGAAGCACTGGTGAAAGGGCGAGCAACTTGGAGCGACGACGCATCGGTGCTGGTTCAACAACGGCTCAGAGCTGCAAAGCCACCTTGTAGGTAGCCGCCATGTGAGAGTGAGCATGTGGGAGAGGTGCATTTGGGGGTGAGGCAGGGCGTGGCCGACGGCTGGCAGTTGAGGAGGTGCAATAGTGTGGAGATGGGGAGGGGAATGAGCAGCGGTGGTGTCATGCCCACGGGCCATGGTGGCTCAAGGTATGGATGAGATGAAGTGAGAGAAGGGGAGAGAGAGAGGAGGAAGAGGAAGCTAGTAACTCACTGACATGTGGGCCCTAGTGCATAAGAAATCTTTTTATAATTGATTTGCCAAGTCATTGCCACATCATGGCCATGTTAATGTTCACACGTCGAAACCAATACACGTGGAATCAAAACCAGACTGGATTAGGACAAGGAGGTCATTTGATCTGGTATTGATAGTTCATGGTTGAGTTTAGATGGTTTTAGAGTTGAAGGTTGAAAATCAAACCAAGACAATAGTTTAAGGCTGTAAAATGGACTTTTCCTTATTTTTAATTCTTACATAGTATGCTTGCTGAACTATTTGGTTTCCTTGTTTTGTTTGCACTTCATTGAACCCATTGCAAGTTTAGTTTGTGTTAGTTCATCTTTGTATTATGACTCCATGTTCATGCAACTTCTGAGAATGCTCATCATAGGGTTATCTATCTAATGTCATGAAGTTTTCCTTCATCGATATTAAACACTACTTTTTTAATAGTTACGATCCCAACAACTTCTGATTTGAGAGCTTTAAGTATTCAGAAAGTTGTTATAGTGAACACTAGTATTCATAAAGTTGTTATAGTGAACACTAACATTACTAATCATTGAAGGACAAAGGCTGCGATGACATCTGCTGCAGAAAGTATCACTGAGAGCCTCCGCCTCTCTCGTCGATTGATGGTCCAGGTTTGTACAGATGCTTTTTCGATAATAGGCCGTGCTTACTACTGATACCTGTTGCTTAATATGAAGCTGAATGCTAAAATGTTTTCAGGAGGTGGAAAGAAGTGCAAATACCTTGGCGACTTTTGATATGTTTCCTTGTCTGGGAAATTTAGCTTTAGCATTAGTTACCATCTCTGAAAAATGGTTGCTTCCTCTTTATTAAATTATGCACAGTAGTGATGTGATATTGTGATGGTCATATCAATAAGGTTTTAGTCTTCTTCTAGTTCTACCATCCAAGTGCCTATAGTACTAGTTAGTATTTGATACAACGAACTTTGCACAAACTAATGAAAAACTAAGAAACAAATGTAATCCAACTTCAGGTCATCTCTGACTCTCGAAAAAGCAATACCTCCCGTGAACCCTGGTACCTGCAAAATGGTACTATGCAGAATAGCTCTGAAAGGTTAGGATACTTAAAAGGAACATACAGGTTGAACGGAGAACTGCTATCGCAGAAGGACAAACATCCATAATAGTTTCACCATTCCTATTTTCAGATAGTACTTTTGAAAGCACAAAAGTATGTAAATTGGCACCTTTTCTTTATGGATCTACTATCCTGTAAACTTGTGAAATATACCATACTTGCTTACTAACATAAATCAAGAGAAGTCAATATACATGGATCAACACATTGCGCGTCCACGAAAAGTGAATTCATCCGCACACACAAAAGCAGCATGAGAACATATGTGTCCTGCTATTTCATGATCGGTTCCTCTTTTCATATCATACCACTGGACTTGATTGCTTTCCTGTGAAGTTTAACTAATTCTTGTTTTCTCAATAATACAATTCAAGACCAAAATGTGAACTTATTCAAAATTTATGCAGATGAATCAACAAGTGTCCTCAGGAAGGCTGAAAGTGAATACCATGGGCAACGCTCTTTGCTGATGTGTACCCGTGGCTTACTCTCCACTATGCAGCGACAAGATGTTGTTGATTGGTAGGTACAATCGATCTTTTATAGGGCCTATGACCTGTTTTATGACCAGACTGTATGCTATGTCCTCAAGTTCGTATGATCTGCCAGCAGATTTCTGGATAAGACCAAGACGTATGCCCTCATGCAAGATACATTTCCACTACCATTAGATGTAGATCATGTTGTTTTGTATTGTCAAATTGAGTGGCATCTGGGTACAGGATAGGAGAACAGCACTTTGAACAATTCAACGATCCTTTGTTTACTTTATTCTAGTTGCTACTCTACTTTTAATTTTCATGTTAAATTACGATTTTATTTATCGAATTTTCTGGTGGTTCCTTTAGTCTTGTGGAAACAACTTTGCTGTCCGATGCACAAATTGCCTGTTACCGTTATGTTCTCCCATAACTTTATTACTTGAAAAATGACGGCTGTCTGGCTGTAGGACCACAGTTTTCTCAGGTAGTTCTGTTCTGCTAATTTCTGATGCTTCTGTAATCTTGTTTATCAGGATCATTTTGACCATCGGCTTTCTTACTTTTGCCTTGGCTACTACGCACATTGTCCCCAAACGAATTGGTCCATCAAATCATCCTCAATATCAACGAAAGACATTTCAGCAAAGGTCCAGGAACGACCTACGCCACAGGGTGCTCCTCTCAACACCAGTCCTCCCATTTACGATGAACTATGACTCACTCCTGTTCACACACCACCCATGTACATAGTATACACTCAAGAGGAGCTGTTCATTGCCATCTTGCTCCCAGCATGAGTGAAGTACTGAAGTTTTGTCTTGGCTGTTGTCTGTGGGCAATTAATTTCTGCCACAAGGTGCCGTGGAATGGTGCCAGGAACTCGGTATGGACCAGGGGTATCTTCCCTACAGCTGCATTGCCAGAATCTGATCCTCCAAGTGGTTGAGACGAGTCCTTTTCCGTATGTGCCGTATCCCGGTGGGGGCTGTTAGGGTGTGTTTGGTTCGTGAATGGAGGTTGTATCGTATATCCTGACTGAGTGGATGCAGACTGAGTGGAATCGTATTTCAGAAAAAGAAGATGTTTGGTGAGGTTGCATGAGCGGATGCAAAAAAACTGAGATGCTGTTTGGTTGCTTGTATGAGCGGATGCAGTTTACCAAACCTGAGAGGCTGACACATGGGACCGCATAAGATACACTGCATCAACCCATCCAGGATGGCTAGTGAAGCTCATTTTGAGCGTATCCACCCATCCAGGATGAGAGCGTATTTTTGCATCCGCTCATGCAGGCTGCATCCGCTCATACAGGCAACCAAACAGGCTCTTTCTCAGATTATACGGATCCACCCAGCCAGGACGAAGGAGATTCAGGCAACCAAACACACTCTTAGTTGCTGCAGCCGTGCAGCGTGCGGGATGTGCTCTGCCGTGCCTACCACTTTTTTATTATCTGCAAAGTTAGCTGATGATGATGTCGCACCGACAACACAGTTACATTTTGCAAAACAAAGGGTGCTCTGTTCGGCACCGACAACACAGTTGCATTTTCTTGCCGTCGGTTGCCATAAGCTTGGGCCGTGATGTAAGGTAAGGTATCCCCATTTCTTCCTGTTAAATGATAAAGCTAGCTTTCGCCGTATTGAAATCTAATTTCGCCATCAAACAGCCCGTCTCTATCGATTTTGTTAGCTGCTGAAAAGTCAAGATTATCCTGTCAAAAGCAATTGTTTATCGTGCCCACGACGGCACGAAAACTGAGAAAAAGCCATCTTACTTCAATCGAGGTAAGAAAGAAACATTGCAACGTACTACAATGCAATGCCTAAATGGTTAAATCTCAGCACGTCGGCAAATTGGCAAACCATGATTATGTAATGTACATCCTTTCGGGCCGCACTCGTATCATCTCAGCCGACGATATTCTAGGGGCAGGATACGATGCCACACTGCTAGGCTAACGAAGTGCTCCGGCACCGCCGGCGATCAGCTCATGCAGCTGATCGGCTGCGGCTACCTTGAAGCTTGTTGCCGCCGCAGAACGCGAGCTGACCTTTACTGAGCTGCTGCCGCTGCCGCTGGTGCCTGCCGGCTCTGCCTGTGCTGCACCTGTGCCTCCCCGGAGCAGACGAGGGCCTTCTCGAGGCACCTGTCCACTTGGTATCCGCCGCCGTAGCTCACCTCCCTCTCCAGGTGCCGGCAGTAGCTCTGGAACACGCTCACGCTGACGTTGAGCCTGAACTGCATCAGGAAGAGGAAGTCGAGCTCCAGAGAGCTCAGCTCCGCCGCACTCATCCCGCCGACCGCCGCGAAGTACGAGTTCTTGTAGTTCCTGTCCTCGACGAACTTGGAGGCGACACGGATGGCCGTGGTGAGCAGGCGCTGGGCGTTGGTCCCCACGACGCGCACGCCGGCGTCGCCCCGGCGGAGCCGGTCCAGGTAGGCGTACGCCACGACGTAGACCTGCGGCGAGACGTGCGCGTACCGGGAGAACCGCTCCAGGAAAGCACGCAGGTTCATGTCCAGCACCGTACCGCTATCGAAGGCTCGCACCCTCCTCCTCGTCGCGTCGTCTCCCGCCTCATCCTCCACCGCCTGTCGGCTCCCGGCCAAGACCCTCTCATTGCGGGCGATGTGCCGTTCCAGGAGGGACGCGAGGACCGAGACGACGACCTGCGGCGACAGCGCCTTCGTGCCGTCGTCGCGGCACGGGAAGGCATGCACGTCTGATGCTAACTCAGCGAAAGCCATTTCTCGAAGAATTCTTGGTGGTCACGACTCACGAGGATCTGTATCAACTATCAAATGGCAAGCTTGGTTGGTTCTTGGTCTTGGCCACACCTACACCACACTGCAACTTCTTGAAAACGTTAATACTTACACAAATGAAGAGGGCGGCAAAGCTGTGGGGCACAGAAGCTATAAACAATGGAGGATTGAGCAAGAAAACAAAGGCATCGGCATGAGATTCACAACGCACACGTAAATAAATGGGATATTGGGAGGTGAAGTACAGGGATGAAGCCTTCAGCCACCTTCCATTTTGGCCTTAACCCGAGCTTATTTATGATCAAACGTGCGAGGGATGAATGCAGCGACAGATTTGATTGATTGTTTCGGCTGGTAGTGCGGTTGGGGTGTCCGTGATCGACGAGGCTGGATTTATGATAAAATAAGTACCAGTGGCAAATTATCTTGTCGGTTTTCGCCGATCAATCGCCGTACTGGAAGTATTAACTATTCCTGACTTTTCCGAGCGTACGTGCTGCCTGCTGTCATGGTACGCCATCTCATGTCACGGCATGACGCGTGGGCGTGGCCAGGGTTAGTGAAGAACCCATCTTTTAAAAAAAATAATCAATTTATTATTCTAAATTATAAAAATATACCTACGATTTAAATTTTTGTACTTTTGACCGCATTTCGCCCAATAGTTGGGCGTCTTAGAACTAGTCATTGGGTGACATGGCTACAAGTCGCTTAACCGTTGGACGATTATTCCACTAGTCGTCCAACCGTTGGGCAACAAGGTCAAATCACCGAACAGTTGAGCGACTAATCCGTCCTTTTCTCTTTGACCCGATACCCTCACAGGCTCTCCTCATTTCTCTCGCAAGAAGAACGAGAGGAGCTTGAGACAAGTGAAAAAAGAGAGGAGGAGAAGCAGAGAAGCTCGGGAGAGGCCGGGACAAAGAGAAATAGAGGAGCTCAGGAGAGGTAGTGAAGGAGACGAGAGGAGCTCACGGGAGGGAGTGAAGGAGACGAGAGGAGCTCAAGAGAGGGAGGATAGGAGACGAGAGGAGCTCCAGAGAGGGAGTGAAGGAGACAAGAGGAGCTTGGGAGAAGGAGAGGAGCTCGTGAGATTAGAGAGGTAGACAAAGGAAGCTCGTTGATAAGAAGAAAAAGTCTTCATGTGAAGGTAATAGTCTCATCCATTCTTGTTCTCATCTGAATGTAGGCAACGTGTAAGTATGTATTTGTTTAGCACGTATTTAGTGAATGCATGTTGACAAATGGTAATATTTGCAGCGAGAAATCAATCATGTGGAACCCACAACATTGAAAGTGTATTACGGTGTTGGTACCATTCATGAGGGTCCATACGGTGTTGATCTGAGCAGTTTTCCATAAAGTCCGTATGGTACTCCCGAACGTGGAGAATACTCGAATCGGAGATGTCCTGGACTAGCTCACATGCATATTCTTCTTGGATCCCGAGGTGTGCAATGTCATCCTACATGAGCTTCGGAGTCGGTCTACCACCGAGATTCGATGGGAGTTGAAGAGACTGATGCGTACGCTTGCATGGATGTGCTTTGTGCAAGGCTACCGATGACGTGGTTACGAGTGCATACTACTCGTGCAACCATGTCCGAAGGGAGATATAGGTGGGAGCAGCTCGGGCGCGCTACACATGGTTCACGAAGGGGACGCGGTGGGTGATGTTGCGGAGGAAAAACTAGAATATTGCACACCGCACGCTTAACCCACCCTACAGGCAGATGCAGATGTTGCTAAGGCTGATCATGGAGATCGCACTACACAAGTTGAGCCCGCTAGATAGGTGGACGCAAGGGAGAATATTGACAGCATTGTGCGTCAGATGGAGAGTGATGATGAGAGGGCTTGGGCTGAGGAGTAAGCTTTAGAAGAGGATGGTGACGACCCTTCCAATGAGGATGAAGGTCCCATGCCACATGCATGGATACGGTGGATGTTAAGAGTTTTTCTGTACACGACGAGCATGAATCACCGTGGGAGTACCATGCTACAGAAGTTCAGTTTTATGCAATATTTGTTGACAACAGAGCAGTGCAGGGTGCTATTAAGCTGCGGGCCTTGTCCATGCAGAGGACGTTTCGGGTCCTCAAATTCAGCCTAGAGCAGTACACTGTGATCTGCGAGCAGGTAGACTGTCCTTGGTGTGTGCACGCACGCAGACCTAAGTACGAGACTCACTGGATTGTCTTGAAGGTGGAGCCGCACTCGTGTATGCTCAGTAGTGTATGCCCAGAGATAGCTTCTTTCCATGGTCTACATATTCATCAAATGGACGTGAAGACAGCTTTCCTCAATGGAGAGTTGGAGGAAGATATCTATTTGGATCAACTGGATGTTTTTGTGGTTTCTGGATAGGAAAATAAGGTATGCAGATTATTGAAATCTTTGTATAGCCTAAAACAAGCACATAAACAATGGCATGAAAAGTTTGACAAAACTTTGACATCCGCTGGCTTTGTTGTGAATGAAGCTGATAAATATGTGTATTATCATTATGGTGGGGGTCAAGGAGTGATCTTATATCTATATGTAGATGACATACTTATATTTGGAACAAACACTATATAATTGACGAGGTCAAATCTTTCTTATCTCGGTGTTTTGATATAAAAGATTTGGGAGAGGCAGATGTCATTCTGAATATTAAATTGATCAAAAGCAATGATGGGATCACTTTGAATCAATCTCATTATGCTGAGAAAATATTGAACCGGTTCGATTTTGAAAACTGTAAAGTTTCTCCAACACCCTATGATGCGAGCATTAAGCTTCAAAAGAACTAGGGGTTAGAAAATGATCAATTAAGATATTCATAAATTATTGGGTCACTTATGTATTTAGCTGGTGCCACAAGACCTAACATTTCATTTGCTGTGAGAAAATTAAGTCAATTTACTTCTAACCCAGGAGATGATTACTGAGAGGCACTTGAAAGAGTGTTGCGCTACTTGAGGGGCATAACATCTTTTGGAATATATTATACTGGATACCCTTCTGTATTAGAAGGATACATTAACTCTAATTGGATATCTAATGCGATGATATCAAAACTACAAGTGGTTATATATTTACTTTAGCTGGACCTGCAGTTTCATAGAGATCTTGCAAACAGACTATATTGACGAAGTCAACCATGGAAGCAGAACTTGTGGCACTTGACACAGCCATTGTTAAGGCTAAATGGCTGAGAGAGCTCTTATTGGACTTGTCATTGGTTAAGAAACCAATACCTGCAATCCTCATGTACTGTGATAATCAAACAGTGTTGGCCAAAGTCACAAATACGAAAGATAATATGAAGTCCTCTAGACATATGAAGCGTAGGATTAAATCTGTCAGAAAACTGAGAAACTCTGGAGTGATTGCTGTGAACTATATTCACACTGAGAAAAATCTGGTAGACCCTTTTACAAAGGGGTTAGCACGGAAAGCGATTTCTGTTGCATTTATGGACATGGGAATGAGACCCATTTAAGTTACATCACAATGGTAACCCATACCTTCTTGATCGGAGATCCCATGACTTAGGCAATGGAAAAAATAAATTGATGTTGTAACAAGAGAGTATATATTTAGTCTACCCATGTCCTAATAAACAAAGTACTCTCGAGTGTATGGAAGGTTGGCATAAAGTCTTAATGCATTCTGTTGTTCAAATAAGAAAAAGGTATTAGCATGCATGATACCTAGAAAGAATACACCTACTTGAGCTTAATTGTGTTGTCGCAGTTCATAAGAACGGGGCATTCTCTAGAAAGCTCATGAGCAGATAAAGGAGCATGACCATATAACACTTCGTTTAGGCGTGGTTCATTGATAGCCTAGTACTAATTGAGATTTCAAGTGAAATCTGATCACGAAAAGTTATGAATTCAAGGTATAGTTCATTCATTAGCTGTGAGAAGATGAATCTTATTATTCTAGGTACAAGTTCAACCCGTACGGGACTTACACTAAAAGACTGGTGTATTAACATACTTCAACACAATATCTTTGATATTTTTTTACTTCTTGCTTTGGAATTGATGGGGGATTGTTAGAAATTAGCCCATATGAGCAAACCAATTTCCTTAATTTCAAAGCATGCATGGTTTAGTACCATATTGCTAAGGCATCGTGGGGAAAACTAATTTATAAGGTGAGGTCATCACTACTTCTTGAATATAGATAGAGATGGCATGAGGAGCGTTTTTGCTAATCACGCGTGCGCGTTTTCGCACATTTTTGCGTGACTTATGACTTGCGATGCACGACCATGCCGTGATGTGGCACGCCACTTAGTAGACCAAGTTCATCTTTATTTTTACTGAACCCTGCACCACTCTCTCTCTCTCTCTATTTGAATGATATTCAAACGTTTGAATTTGAGGCTTAATTGGGTTTTTGTTGATAGGTAGTTACCAGTGGGTAAATCACTAGTTAAATGTTATCTGTTACTAGTGAATAATTGAGCAGTTAACAGTGAATTATTTCAGTTCAATGGGGCAGTTACTAGAGAGTAATTTGCACATCTATATATACCTGGAAATGTCCAAGGTATACAGAAGAGAATCTCTCACTGCCTGCATCTCTCACTTCTGCCAACTTGTGTTGTTGTACTGCGTCGTCTGAACCTCATTGACTCTTCTTCCCAGTGTGCACTGTGAAGAAGAGGAATAGTATTTTCTGAGCTGTTGCTACTGTGAAGACCTGCACGAGGGCGGCAATAAGGTTTCTGGGCAGCACACATCTGCGCGACCGCTTGCTTCTCTGCTTCATCTACGTCCTGCACTGCATTAAGTTTGCACTGCTTCCTGTTCTTCATCAAGCTCAACAGTAAGTCGTTCGCACGTTCAATCGACTTTGATATTATTTTCTTTGCGTATTTTTTGAAATATAATGAGTAGCCTGTTGATAGTTTTGTGTTTGGCATCACTAGTTTTTTGTTGAATTTGTCTTTTAGTAAAATTTGGAATTAAAATATTACCCACATTTTCAGCACTAAGTATGTTTTTTTTCATTGATTAAACTGTAGTTACTCAAAAGTCTGTTGCAAATTTTAGATTTTATGTTGTTATAGTGCTGGATGTTGGTTACGACCTGTTTGGGTTGCACCCAACATCGTGAAAGGATTGTGCAAGTGCATTTTGCGTGAAATAGCTTGACATTGCACATGGTCCCTTGAACCTTAGGAAAGTGATAGAGCTTGCATCTGGATTGGAGACGCAGGTTTGACCCATTTCAGGCTTTTAGCGAAGGATGCAATGGGTGTTTTTCGAACTCCTGAAAAGCACGGCACATACAAGATTTTATCTGAGCTTTGGGATAATGTTAGACAAATTTAGATCAATGCAAATGCGACGTGAGCAAAGCAAAACCTGGATTGGAATTGTGATGCATGGTACCATCCCGATCGAATTCAGAGCTTCCATTGGTATTTTGCTCATTGATGTTGGGATCTCTGTATCCTGTCAATTTCCAAGAGTGGTTGCATACATCCTTAGTTAATTCAGAGCTTCTCATCACCTCTATATTTGGTATCAAAATGTACCTGGAGGAGCAGACAGATAATCAAGCTACGAAAGGACTTTCAAGGATATTCAGTACCTTTCACCTGCTTACATACATGCCGGCTCATAGGTTGTTCTTTGTTGTCCGGTCTTGACAAGATAACGGCAAAGCAGAACTCGTGGAAGAGAGTAACGGCGCGCAGTACGAACACTAGACAGCAAAAACTGTGAAAACAGAACACGATTGACCAAGAGAAAATAATACAAGTATATATGCCTATCATCAAAAGTACTCCCATCAGACTATAGTTTGTCTGGGGTGAAAAAAATTGCAGGAACTGGAGTGCTAAACTTAAAAGACACAAGGCATGCATGGATCATAGACTATAAGCACTCACCAGGCGACAGATTATAAGCGTATGACGTGGGAACCAGAGGTCTACTTGACTTCCTGCCCGGAGGAGAATCCCAGTCCAACCGTGGGCATTTGGCTAGGCGCAATCCTTGTGAGAATCCCTTGTCATTCGCTGATCCGTGGCCGCGAAAACCGGTGCCCCGTCTACCGGGCACAAGCTCTCAAGTCTCAACAGTTCGACCCGTCGGATCCTACAAACCTGAAAAAGGACTCGACTCGACACGAAACAACGAAGAATAATGAGTATAAGACAAATATTTAACGTAAAAAATCTTTATAGGGAAAAATCATAGACGTATAATTGATAAAATCATTATATGAAAGAGAAGTTACATAATATTTTTGATGTGTTACATGGGTAGATAACTTATAGTAAGATTGTGCATACTATCATAAAGCCTATCAGGGGTTATTAATAGTCTTGGAAACAAGAGCTTCAGATAAAGAAGTAAGAGCAGTCCCAATGGGGAATTAATTGTGATTTCTATCTCTATTAAATGACTTGACAACTAAGCAAAATGCTGACATGACAGTCTAATTAATGAGGAAAGAGAGGAAGAATAGAGGAAACCGTTTCTTCTGAAGGAAACGAAGTCTCCGCTTGAACCGAGGCACGAAGAAACCACGATTTTGGTGTTGGGAGGAAACCGGTCGTTTCTATCGCGTGCGCTCGCCCGCACCGCCGCTGCGCACGCTCGCTCCGCTGGCCGCGTGCCCAGGGCGCTCGCCGTCCGCCCAGGCCGCGCCGCCGTCGCCCAGGGCACTCGTCGTCCGCCCAGGCCGCGCCGCCGTCGCCCCGGCCGCTCGCCGTCCGCCCAGGCCGCGCCGCCGTCGCCCAGGAAAAGTTGGAATCTGGGAAGGAAACAAAGAAGAGTCAGGATGAAGATGGAGTTGGGAGAGAGAAAGAAAAAAAAGGGCAACATTTATTACGCGAAGACACTAGCATTGTGTGAGGTAGTTTCTATGGATAGTTTCTTGCTGATGTGGCTGCTATGGAAACCGTGCGTAGTTTCCAGCATTGGGACTGCCCTAATAGAGTTCTACTCAACAATGAAAATAAAGACCTATTCAAAAACTTGAATAGTAACTTACTCGGAGACGGGAATAACACCCCACTCAAAATCGAAACAGAGTCTCAAAAGAAGATGATGAAGAGTTATAGTCGGAAATGCCCTAAGTAGCCACATCTGACTTCAATCGATGTAAACACCTTTGGACACCACGTGTTCATGTCTGGTGCAAGTTAGTGCAAAGTCCATCACGAACACGAATATGATTTTAATCATAATCTCCGACCAATTCGCATTATCGACTAGTTATACTGGTTGGAATATATCTTTTGAGCAAAACCTAATCAGATTCTTCAAATAGTCAGTTTCGATCAAATTCGAATAATAAAATACAACAATTTTCACCCTGAATCGAGCGCCTCCACCAAGTGGCCATGGACCTCCCACCAAGTGCGCTGCTAATTCCTCGAACTCCAAGGGCCGGGGCGGGACCCATCCGAAGGTTTCCTCCGTGATAGAGAAGGACATGATGCCAGTTTCTAGTCTTCCCATTTGAAGAAACTCAGGGAGGTCAAGAGGTAGCCAAGGGTTTGTTCTTTTTGGCTGAAACTTATGACTTTTGGCTACAGCTTTTGGTTTTTGGGCTATTCGTGTAAGAGATTACATAGTAACAGAAACTCACATGCGATTTTTGCCGATATAAACGAAGTCGGTACAGTATGTACTACAATTAACTAGTATACCCTATCTTAAAAATATATTTCGTTTATAGAAAAGCCAAAAAGCAACTTTTAGAAGTCAAAAAGAACATGCCCCAAAGCAGAAACCCGTTCGCGAGCACTTGCGGCAGTTTGCACAACTTGGCAACTATAAGAGCATGGTGAGCAGCTTGGCGGAATGTTGGCGACACACCTCCGGCGGCCGGCCTCCAGCGACTACCGTGCTCGCCTCCAAGAGTGCATACATCGCACATGATCAGCTGCTCATTCTGGTACGGCTTCTTGGACAGCCTCACCACCTTGTGCTGCTCCGTCCGAGTGTCGAAGCCGAGGCCGGCGCTGGAGTGCTGCGCATCCTGGCAAGGCGGCAGCCGCGTGATCGCCCTGGTGGGCACGTCGATGACATAGTTGGACTCCGACACGGTGTCGCGCAGGAGGGTTAGGCCACGGCAACATCGTTGAGGGTGAAGAGCAGGTCGAGGTCGGCATCGCTGGGGCCAACCCCGAGGACGGCGAGCACGAGTAAACTCGTGTGGATTCGTAGTTTCGTATATTATAACTAATCTTGCTATTGATAATGGTCGGTATCAAATACTCATGTGTTCAAGTACCGTGTAGTCGTGTGTTAAGCACTCATGTATTTGAGTACTATGTAGTCGTGTGTCGAGTACTCGTGTCTGAGTACGGAGACTCCGACGTCGGAGACCCCGAAGTACTGTAGTAGTCGGAGACCCCGGAGAACTATAGCAATTGGAGACCTCGGAGTACTGTAGTAGTCGGAGACCTCGGAGTACTGTAGTAGTCAGAGACCTCGGAGTACTGTAAAAGTCGGAGCGTCCGAATATGTATTGAAGTCGTAAGTCGAGTAGTAGTCGTATCCACTAGCCTTGCATGTAGTCGGTTAGAAGAGCATTTCTTAAGGATTGTGAAGCATGAGTAGGCCATGTTCTATTTAGACGTGTGATGGTATGAAATAGGAATCGTGATCGGAAGAGTTGACATTTTGTTAGTCTATTTACTTGTAACATAAAACTATAAATAAGAAGTGAAAATAGAAAAAACTGCACGGCAGATGTGTGATGGTATGTATATGGGGAACATGGCCGAAAGTGTCGGGTATATTGTTAATCTATTTACTTATAACATGAGATTATAAATAAGAAGAGAAAATAAAAAGGCTACATGCAATTATGCAACACCAAATTTTTGTATGCCTTAAATTGATCGAAAGTGTTGGTATGTGTTACGATCACGAGTATATGCGTCTGATCCGTGGGCTGTACCAACATCGTACACAGCCGTGGGTGCGACGAAGAGCAGCTTCGGTGTCGACTCGGCCCGCACGGAGTGGAGGGCGCCAACTCGCCGGAGGAGAGCGCCGCGGCCCAGGAGCGGCGCACGGCACGGAAGCGGAGGATGGACTTGACTGGCAGCAGCACGAGTATCTCCGTCGCCAGCTCGCCCGGCAGCGCGGTCGTGCCGCCGAGCGTCGTCATAATCTTCCTCCTCTTCGCAACGCTCGTCGCCGCCATGCCCGGACGGACGTACCGCGCCGCGCCTCGCCAAGTCAGATTATATTGGCGGTATTAGATTACGTGGGGTTCCATGAGATAGACACATATTATGCCGCCATGATTATTTACTTGCAAAGTTGCAAGCGACGTCGGAAAGGAGCATACTGAATTACGCATACAAGCAACCGGCCGGTTGCCGAAACCGACCTCGATTAGAGATTGGGCTGACATCTCGGCCTGTCTGGGTTCAAACTAGGCCTAGAATTTAAGGCCTACTCCCTGATTGGGCCGGCCGGCTCGCGTCACCACTCTGCAGAATGTGAAGTAATAGAGTGATACCACTGCACCACATATTGGTTGCCCTTAAAAAAAAGATCACATCTAATGATACATAAGCACGCGGCACTGTGACACTACAATTTTTCCGCAGCTCTGCAGCAACACAAGTAACAACCGCAAAGCAGAAAGGTAAACCAAGCAAGACTGCAAGAGACATCACTAGGGAAACAACTGCAAGTGGCCGTGGAGGGAAGAGCACAAGACAGATATACCAACCTCCTCATCTAACTCGGCCGCTCACAATTCCCGGACGCACGTACCAAATTCCTTTGACAAGGCAAGAGCTCGCAAATCGTAGCGCTAAAATCTAAACAATCTACCACCCTAATTAATTAGGTGGCGTAGTTCACCGTGGACCGGTAGGCCGTCCCGGCGTTCCAGCCGGCGGGGATGACGTTGCTGGCGACGAGCACCTTGCCGGAACCGGAGGTGAGCCGGAACGAGAACGGCGCGCGGAGCGGTTGTCCGGTGTTCGAGTTGAGGCGCCACGTGGCGCCCCACGACTGCTGCATCCGCGTCCACGCCGCGCGGCCTTTGCCGTGCTGGGAGGACGTGGAGCCGCCCTGCATGATGTCCACGGCGGCAAGGTCCCCGTCGCCGCCCTCGTACTCGATCAGCACGGCGAGGTAGTACGGGTTGGAGCCCGCGTCCACCTTGAAGGCAATGCCCATGCCGTTGTACTTGCACGGCACCCTGCAGAAACCAAGGCCACACACGCCTTCAGAACACACATGTGGATCGTTGACTAGAATTGTTACACCACAGTACCAAATTAGATTGCATTTACACCTCGTGTATTGGATCTTGAGGATTCCGGCGGCACGGAGGCGATCGGCCATGCCGGGGTTGGCCATGGCGCCGAAGGCAGTGCCGCTCATGTCAAAGTGCGCCGCCTCCACGAGGCATGGCCCACCGGGGCAGGAGTCGGTGATGACGACGGTCACTGGGCGGCCGGAGCAGGCAGGGTTACCGGTGCACTTAACCTGTACGCACGCGTGCACGACATGGATGCATCTAGTTAGGAACACCGAACTTTGCACGGTAATGGTTGCACATGAAAGTAGTAACTGTGTGCATATATACTGACTTGATAGCATGCACCGCAGCCTTTGCCGTTCTTGAAGAAGGAGGGGCCGCCGGCGGCGATCATCGACGAGAACGGGCGCTGGCCGACGGCGCCTTGATAACCGCACGCGCCACCTGCATTGCATTCAAGCAATCAAGTGAGCGAGTATCCTGGCAAATCTTTTTTCACTCTATAGTTACATATGTGCGCCCTACCGTCGCTGCCGGCGCCGTAAGGGCTCCCGTACCACGTCGCGCCGCCCGAGGACCAGCCGTGGCCTTTGGCAGGCGCCGACGTGTGCTGGCTGCTGGAGATGGGGCTTACAAGAAGTGACAGCATGACGAGTACGGCAGATAGGGAAGTGCATGGACTAGCCATTGATTCTGTCTTGGTTGATAGGATGAGGACCGAAGTAAGGACCAATGGGCTAGGTTTGTTTAGTAAGTGCTTGATGATTTGCAAGACTTGCTCAACTTGGGTTATATATATAGGAGGGTCTTAGGGGTCGCAAACGTGAGAACAAATATGTGCACATACATTATCGAGGCGAACGTGGCAGCAACTTGATTTGGAGAGAGAGAGAGAGAGCAAATATGTGCACATACATTATTGAGGCGAACGTGGCGGCAACTTGATTTGGGGAGAGAGAGAGGCCAATTGAGCCGAAGCGGCCGATCCTTAGATATGGAGGTGATCACGCTCTCCAACTCAGCGGATCTGGATAAAGAAATCTAACAAGGCAGTTGTATCCGTTAGGAAATGCTTAAAATTTGAGATCGTTTCTTTGATCCGTGGACGGATAGAGGCTCTCTGTTCAATTGATGGAAACAGATTGGCTCTGTGTTCATCATTGTACGTACTATAGTGAACGACCTATACGTACGTGCTTAGGATTATACCCAGACATGGGAATTTTTGTAGTTTTTTTTGAAACAGAGAATGTTTTTGGTTGGTTGAAAATTCGTGTCAGTAGCCTTTTTTTTTTAAAAAAAACATGATCTGACCATCTATAACACAAATCACCAAATGTGCCGTTTTATCGGTAGTTGGCGTGGGGCCGGGTGCAGGCCCAAATTCCCCGTGCCTCGCGCCGCGTGGTGAGGAAGTGATCTGTTGCATTCCTCGCATCTACGAGCTCTTCTACTGTTCTACAAACACCAATCGAATTACAGTTGCGCAACGACTGAATTACCCGATGCGAGCGCCAAATGTGCGGTGCGCGTAAGCTAGGTCACAAAACGCGCATAATTTTGCCTGTAGAAATGGCTATGTTCTGTTTCATTTTCTGCACAACCACGGCCTAGCAGCATCGGATTGATTCGTGTAGTAGTTGGAAAGTGCGTGCCCCGTTCCGTCAACCAAGCCGCGGATGCCGAGCTCTCGATCCCGCCGTGCGTGGGCGGCCACGTAGTTCCTGCCGGCGAAATCGATCAGACGGCTGATTTGCACGTCGTCCCGTGAACAGCAGCCGCAATTTCTGGGCAAATCCCAGAGCATTCTCCCGGTCTGTTTTCAGACGTTGCCGATTATAATCCCGGCCGGGCCGGGCGAACCAAGTCTACACTATTAATCCACCAGTTAAAATTATGCTACATCCACCCAATAATTACCTGCTCCACAGTCATGACCTTAACTACGTCCACACCACAATATGCACCCTTAATTACACCATCCTAAAAACGTCCGCACCAGATTAACTCTCCTCCATTCTCTCTCCTTACCCAACCATATCCGACGGTCATCCTTCAATGGATCTGCAGTACCCCTGCGCATTCTCTGCGTCTCCCCGCCGCCTCCTCCCCCCGCTCGGCCGAAGCAGAACCCCACCCGCGCCTCCGCCGATTTCTCCCCCGTCTCCCCCATTCTCTGCGTCTCCCCGCCTCCTCCTCCCCCCGCTCGGCCGTTCTCCGCCGATCCGCCCTCGCCTCCTCCTCCCCACCCTGCGCGGCCGCCTCCTCCCCGCTCCTCCGCCGCCTCCTCCCCCCACCCCTCCGCTCCGCCGCCGCCGCCTCCTCCCGCCCACCCCTCCGCTCCGCCGCCGCCTCCTTCTCCCCCCACCCCTTCGCTCCACCCTTGCCTCGTCCTCCCCACCCCGCGCCGCCGCCACTTCCTCCTCCCCCCACTCCTCTGCTCCGCCGCCGCCTCCTCCCCCGCTCCTCCGCTCCGTCGCCTCCTCCTCCTCCCCCCACTCCTCCGCTTGGCCGCCGCCGCCTCCCCCGCTCCTTCGCTCCGCCATCGCCTCCTCCTCCCCACCCCGCGCCGCCGCCTCCTCCTCCTCCCCACCGCAGCTCCCAAACCCTAGCTAGCCCAAACATTCGACGGCGCGCTGATCGGCGGCGGAGGCGGGGACTGGACTAACGCGGTGGGGGCGCCATGGGCTGCTTCCTCTCCTGCTTCCGCGCACGCCCCGACGACCCATCCGTTTGCCTCCGCGTAAGCGAACCCCTGCGATTCCCGATCCCTTACACCTCTCGCTCTGTTCGGTTCGGTCCTGATGCAGATGGTGATGATCTGTTTCTCTGTGCACTTCCTTGGTTCAGGATCCGCTCGTGCGCGAGACCCGGCTCGGGGACACGTTCCTGGATGATGAGAAAAGTGGGCTTTTCTGCATACCATTTTTGTTGTTTCGATCGGGTTTTCAGGTTTGGGGTAGGTGAATTACTTGACTTGTGGTTTTACTGTTTGTGTGGTCTGTTGTCTGCAGAGCTTGAGGAGGGTGGAACTTTGGAGGAGGATTGCGGTAATGGCGGAGACATCGACGAGGAGCTCAGGCGAGAGGTATCTGCAACGTCTTCTTCTGTTTCTGTGCGCAATTCTATCAGACCGTAACGGTGATGACGAGCCGCCAAAATTGAATCTGATAATGCATTCTAGACTGCGAATACAGTCTGCCTGCATAGTATTTTGGTGCTGAATTTGGGTTTGGGCCTTTTCAGCATGCTGTACCAGTATGGCAGTATCACCCCGAATATTCCTTAGTAAAGATTGTCATGGAATGTGTGAATAGGGATTTGGTAGGTGATTATCGTATTTTGTATTGTGAGTTATATGCCTCGATGACAATGGTTGTGATTTTTTTTCAAAACTGAAGCTACGAATTATAACTGGGTTATGCACTGATTAATAAGACGTTTTGACCTATTTAGTACTAGAACGTAAATAGCAGGCAGCCCTGTAAAATTCCTCTCTTTGCCATTTCTTACTTTCTTGTTGTGATGTATGTGACACCTGGTTGGAAATTCTACTTTTTAGTCTAAAATCAAAGTTTTAACTCTGAATAAAGGCTATGTTCCACTGAATGTGACAGAATTTTCTATGAGAAGTATATTGGAAAGCTTAGAACTGCTGCAATTCATTTTTGAACTTTGAGGCCTCATTAAAGTGTATTAAGATACAAGTTGTTAGTTGTTCAACGCATAACCCTGTAAAGTCCCCCTTTTTTGTACCTTTTGGTCATATAAATATATGATATAGGTGGTTGAACACTATGCTGATCAGTTCAGATTTTGATCTTCAGGTAGGTTGGGTTCTACTGGTTGTGAGCGTGTGGTATAGAATTTTCCAGGCAATACCTTGATATGTTTTGTGATGATCATTTTGTTATGTGTTTCTAGATTTATATGCATAACCGAGTTGTGGGCTGGTGAATGACTGGCATTGCATGTTGCAGGTCCAAGAAAGGAGCTTACATGTTTGGTTGAATTGATCTATGTGATTTTTGTACTGGAGCATCCGACTATTTCTCGATTTCATGCCGGTATGTTTTACCTATTTTTCTTGTCAATTATGACATAGGTAGAATCAAAGTTCAAAATCATGGTGTTTAACTTGCCGGTTAACTTACTTTCTGGTCCACAGTGGGTTCTTAAACCAGCAGTTTGCTGGTTTTTGGGGTGTTTTTAGTTTGAAACTGAAAGAGAACTTGTTCTTTGTTAGTACTTTACAACCTTAAGGAATCTGGGCTTTAGCTGTCTGCTTCACTCCATTAACTGGATGTCTGGATGGTACCTGTTTTCAAACAAAAAATGGAAATACTTTTGGAACAGCAATCTCGGTCACCTTTTTACCGATTCCTGAGATAGCTGGCTGGAAACCAGTAGATGGTCCATCCCCAATATTTTGAACCTTGGGGATAACAGTGGGCACAACTTCTATTGATGATGCTAATATATTCATGAACATATATGTAATGGTATTGCATCCGGAAGCCATGAAACTTCCCTTTGAATAAGGTTTTTTCTTGAGAGGATATTGCTTTTAAAAAAACTGTTTATTGATTGCCAAAATTAAATGGATGACCTCTTGACAATGAAATCAAGTTGAATCAAGAGACTGAGCATTCAAATCATGGAATCAAGATCCTAATAGCACTTGATTTTAATTTTACTGAATGGAATCCTTCCATTAGTTTGTTAAGTTCTACCTGGAGTGCATTGCGCACATGTAAAATTACTACCACTGATGACTTGGTGCTAACATTAGGTGAAGTACCACATGCATACTTTTTCCGTCTTTGTTGATGATACTAATATGCTATGAGCAATGCCATGTCATTATGTCAATGAGCAAGCACTCATTTAGCATGCTACAACATATGAATATAGATAGCCCTAACTAGCGGAAAGATTTTAATACCACAAAGTCAAGAATTTGAGGGACTTGATTAACTATATTGCAGTTCTGCAGTTTATTTTCTCATGTAAATAGGTGCTTCTACTATACTTTTCCTTACAAAATATATTACTTAAAGTGTTTTTATGAGCAATTGTTCTTTTTTTACAACTGTCATTGATTTTAAAATAATCTCCGAGTCCACAATTTCTGGACATGTCATAATGGATTTAATGTTCATTAACCAGAGAAGGTAATAATAGGATTCAGGCAAATCAGTACTACCTAATTATAATTTGTAATATATTCTTGTTAAGTGCTTAAGAGGCACACTCCTGAGATGCTTTCATGTTATTTTAGTTCTGCAGTTTAGAAATGAAGGGGAGATTTTCCTTTATGATCTTGGAAGCACACATGGGTCTTTCATCAACAAAACTCAGGTAATAGTCTCCTGCCATTTGTCTTACTTCTAAAAAGAACAAAACTAATCCCATTTATCCAAGCCTTCTAATATATTTGTTTGAAGATCTTTATATCTTGAAACTACATGATGTCTTCTCATAAATGCATTGTCATTGTTCAATTTCCATTTTCTTAATTTAAAAAAGCAGTGTGATTTGTGTTTGTACTTGGTATTGCTCTGTTGCATCTTTGTTCCTTCATTTATATTAGGCTTGCTAAAGTCACGCTGTAAATTGGAGAAAGATATCTGCCACATTCATGGACTGAAAAATAGGAAAACAATTAGTTTTCTATCCCATGTGCCTTGCTAATTGTTATGTTTTATAGTTTTTTTTCTACTTAGCTGCTGATATGATTGTGTTACCAAAAGGAGATGCAAATTTTGTTTTCCTACAATCATCCTTTATCCTTATGTCTATCTACATTCTTAGTATGGAAAAGGAGAGACTGTCACTGTATAACAAACTAATCTCAAATACGGACAACTTGACATAGTTCTTCCCACTATTTGATGTTACAAATTTGTATGGTCCACTCTTGTATGAACAAGCAAGTGGTTTTAGCTATCTGAGTTAATTTGCGATCCCAAGAAATTTAAATAAGTTACATGTCTTCAAAACATTGACATAAATTAATAACTTTGTTAACCAGACATTCAGAAAATGTGGCTGACTTGCAGCTATATAAGAAAATTCTAAGAGTTAGTTTGACATGTCTTAGGATATATACTTATATATTTATTGTGGACTACTCTCTTTATGTTTCCAGATACAGTAAGTGACCAAAGAGCTATGTAATCTGAGTTATTATACTTGTATCTTGCATTTGTAAATATTTTTTTTCATTGTCTCTTCACTTTGTATTAAGCCAACACAATACTTGTATTTTCTTGAAATTTTATCTTTTACTATCTATAACTGATTATAAGGTGCTATTGCTGCAAGTACATTTGGTTGTTTTCATGTGCATCCCTCAAATGCCGCCGTAGCGTTAGCACGGGCACTCTACATTCCCCTGCATTTGGTTGTTTGGTTGTTTTCATGTGCATCCTTGAAATGCCGCCGTGGCGTTAGCACGGGCACTATACTAGTCTGTTTAATTTGGCAGCATCACTGAGACTACGGGCCTATTTGGCAACAGCTGCATCTTATAATTTTTGGTTGTTTACGGTACAGATTACGGAGAGGTATTCACTTGCGATTTTAGCTGGTACAGATGTTAGGCTTTTAACGTGTACATCGGTTAACTTGTAGACTCCGTCTTGAGAAAAATACTACGTTTAAAAGTTAGATACTGTAGCAAAAACCAAAAACCGCCAGCTTCGAAGAAAAAAAACACCCTACAGCGAGTTGTTGCGACGGCCGGGCGCTTCTTCAGTTCTTCACATCTAGGAGCATCTGACTTCGCGTTTGGGGACATTATACGCTTGATTTTCGCTCAAAGAGTTGGAAAGGCAATGAGTGGTTCAGCTCGGTCCGTGGCTGGTGGTTCCAATGATTTAGGGGTCGTCAGTTCGGCGATTTGGGTTAAGATGGAAAAGCTGATAGAGACGAACACCGTAAACAGGTGCTAATCCAGCTGCGCACAAGGCAACAAGTGCCAAACTCGGCCGGTTGGCAGCGCTAGCACGTCCATGGGCCCAAGCCGGACGTAATTTTGTTGCGTTTCCTGAACAAATTGGTCTGCCCAGAAGAGCCCGAAAATGCAAATCAGGCTAGCCCAGACTAGCATGGATGTAACCAGGCTGTTGGACGTTTCGGCCCAAACCCAGCTTTTGGTCCATATTTTTCTAAGGCAAGTGTAGTCGTCTTTTTTCGAAATATGAATCCAAGTTTAATTAGGAGACTTCGTACTTGTATCCGTGCAGACTTGGCAGTTGCATACTGGGACCATGTATGGACACGCAAGAAAATACATACACGATATGCATTAAGCACATACCGAACGTATTATAAGCACTGACACTTACCTGCCATTACATACACGCACAGACGTACTGGTACACACAATTAACACGCCTCAGTAAACATCGATCAGTCGCCAGAGATAGCCATGTTGTTCATGGTGACGAGAAAACCGGCTTGATTCCATGACGGTGGTGCTGCACTAAGCATCGGGGAGGATGGAGTAGCGGGGGCGAATGCAGAGCATGCCAGTTGTGTGATGGGGCCCGGGCGAAGGAGGCCTTGTCCGTTGTTATTGCCACCAGATGAAGGGCGCCACGACCCAGCCCAAAGCTGGTTTGCAAGGGGTGATGGACCACGAACGTAGACTTAGCTGCCCGTCCAAGGGCCGACCGAAGTCGTGGGTCTGTTGGGCGCACCGCGGCTAGAGTGGTCAGAGGAGCTGCAGTCGCCACTAGGGGAGTTGCCATCGCCGCCCTTCTTGTTTCACCAATGGCGGCCACCGTTGTTGTTGCTCCCATAGGAGAGGTTCGAATGTCTGTCGTTGCCATCATTGGAGCCAGCGACAACGAGAGTAGTTTTGGTGGCTACCTTGGTGTCGTTGGCGGATTGTGTCTCATCGAGGAGGAGGAGCGACTGAGCATGAAGGAAGGAGTGGAACAACGTCAGCACAGGGATCAAGGTCTTGGTAGTCTTCAAGTGTATTGAGACCGCGAAGCCTGTTGAGGACGAATACTTTGTTAGACACGGGCTAACCAACGTCGCGCAAGGAATCGGCAAGCGTCTTGAGTCATTGGCAGTAAGCCATGATGCACATGTCGCCTTGAATGATCGACTGGAATTCGGCGTTGATGAAGACGGTGCGGCTCTCCTTGTTGTCGCAGAACAACTCTTCGATGGCGGTCGAAACATGGATGGCCGACTGGTCGGGCTCCATGATGATTTGACAAATGTCACCAGAGATGCAGCCATAGATCCAGGAGACTACACCGTAGTCCTGTTGGGTCCACTCGACCGAGGGCACAACCGGCGACACATCATGGATGTGGTGAAGGAGGCCAAATTTGCTGAGGAACATGGTGAAGTTCTGCCACATCATGTAATTGGACACCTTGAAGTCAAGGGTCACAGGGACATATGTTTTCATACTAGCCACGTGAACAACAACCAAAACGGAGGAAAGGGCTATGGTGGAGGGGTTGGTAGCGCCAGCGGTGTGGTGGATAGGGCATCGACGATTGCGAAAGCTAAGGGTGGTTTAGAGGTAGACATGGTACGCACTGAAGAAGATCAACACGATACGAAGAAGAAGATCAGAACATGCTCTAATACCATAAAAAGGTGTAGAAAGAAAGAGGTTGCGAGAATCGCCACACAAAGGGGTGTCGCTTTATTGTGTTGTTAAAACTTTGATCCAGGAGAAAATGCACACATCGCAAATAAACAAAGAGAACACAGGAGAATTATGAATTTCTCTATTATTTTATTTGCTCCCCCTTTTCTTACTTTTTCTTACAAAACTGGCTACAAGCCTCCTCAACATATAGACTAATACTCTCCTACTAGCATACGTATTCGGACTTCAAGTTAGACACAACTTCAACTTGAGTTACACACAGAGACGGACTTTACTACGTCTTAAACTCCAAGTCAAGAATATTTCTAACAATCTCCCCCTTAATCTTGACTTGACATACTCTAGTTTTAGTCTCAATGCATTATAAACTATTAGCCACGCCTCCACATGAAGCGTTATACATGCAAGCTACATGTAAGAACTCAACTTAACCGGCACAGATTCATCCGGATGCAAAGATTCTAAAATATTGAGACAGTTGGTCTCAATTACGACTTACTAAACTTATACTTGACACAGAACGGTAACACATCTCCTCAACATTCCGATTCCTTTTCACCTTGCTTGAGTTTGGACGGCGACACATCTTCTCGATGTCCCTGACTCAACTCACCATCAGAGCACTGTTGATTCAGCATCGCTGAGCACTTCAACAACAAACGCTTTCTTCATCTTCGGCTTAGGGCATTCTGAAGCAAAGTGTCCATAATCGTTACAATGATAAAGATCTAGCCTGAGGCTTGCCTAGTTGGATATGATATCTGATCATATTGGATAATGATCCGATTAGAGGCTATATAAAGAGAGGTGCAGGGGCTGAGGGAGGTATTCCGAGACACACCAATCGAAATTCTAGCCGCCACCTCTTATAACCTTTGTTGTATACGCTGGTGCTAGCATACCGACACACGGCGTTCTATACCTGGACGTGTGGACCTTGGTAGAGGTGCGGCTGCGACTGAGGCGCTGATTGGGATGATCGCGAGGAGAAAATGGTTGGCCATTCCACTATACCGACTTCGTTGAACCAGCCATGTGCTTCGTTGAATCAGACATTTCAACTCTACTTTTGCTCCACTACATGTCTATATGTATAGTGGTAATGATTTATAATCTCTTACTCGTATGGCTTTCTGATTTATACGGTAGAAAATTTTAATTTATACTAGTGTAGATTATTTGTATCCCAACAGTCTGGACTCTGGATAGTTAAACGCGGGCAACGACGCAACTATGAAAAAGACCTGGGTTTACACAACTCGCACTACCATGCCACCACACGGCACTCGAATATGATATCTCCATCCCCAATTTGTTCCCTTCAAGATTTGAGTATTTTGACAACGGCAGAAAGCCAGGAAGTTGCATCGAACCATCGCATGATGGTAAGCAGAAGCTCTTAATCACAAAAGATTTTACCAGGTATGTATATTTGTTCCTGGGAAAACTGATTGTCCTCTTTGGGAATCGGCAGGACGCAGGCACCTGCAGCAATGTGCAAGGTAACAGCGGAGGCACTGACGACGGCGGCGACGACGACGAGGAAGGCACCCGTCGCTTCACTATCCAAGTAAGAAACTACTGGTTTACTCTTGCCACATGTTTGCTGGCGCTGTCGGCGACCGAGGCGGCGATCAAACAATGGGAATAGAGGCTAATGCATGAAGTTTTTAATCTATTGTGTAATGCTGGTCGATGAAGGTTAAGGAGGAGGTGGAGAGATGCCTGGAGGCAGGCATGAGCAAGGAGCAGATGTTCCGAGAGCTTCGCGAGAAGGGACTACATGTGGCGATCGCGTTTGCCGGTAAACTATGTGCTCCCATCTTTTTTTTTTCCTTCTTTAATATTTATCTTAATCTTAATTTACCGATCATGTCAAGAAACTTGGTATTGATCTTGTTGTATATGAGAAGGGCCTTTTGGGAATTTCCCAATTGAGTAAAAGGAGGGATGGAAACCTGCAGGCGGGGCCCATCGGTCGGTGACCCACGCGAAGAGATAAGGGCGAGGAGACCTTGTCTCCTCCCCGATGGGCGTCCTGTGCCGTTCCCGAGCGTCTCCCGTGCGGCCGTTTTGATCCCCTTCGCCCAGATCCGGATTTCTCGGTGCTGCGTGGGGAGATGGCGAGCGGAGGGGCGGTGGAGGAGGCGTGGGCTGGCCCGGGTTCCTCGGAGCCGGCCGCTCACGCCACCACGCAGCGATCTCTTCTCTCCTCTTCAAAAGGAGTCGCTCGGCTCCACGGTAGGAATATTCTCTTCCAATCCCGATTGCTTCTCTTGAGTGGATCCCCTCTTTGTTCTTCGGTTGGCGGAGATTTGGTCTTCGGGCCATCTTCGATTGAGGCCTTGTTTCCGGTTTCCCGTGTGAACCCTAATCTGGGTTTGAGGAGCTCGGGACCTTGGAGGTCTACCCGAGGAAGAAGGAGGCGGCGCCGGCTCCCTGCTGTGTTGTGAATGCTCTCGGCCAGGGCATTCTCGTGATCTTGTGCGGCATCTCTGGACCTCGGCTTTTTCTCTAGTTTTCGGCTGAGAGAAGAAGTGCGGCATTGTATCTCCGTGAATCATCTACCTGCTAGCAACAGTGGGTTGATAGATTTTCTGGGACAGCGATTTCATCGTGCCTTGCCCTATCGCTTGAGTTCTTCTTCTGTTTAATTGCTTCTGGACAGTTTGGAGTACTGTCTGCTCAGTGAGTATATCTGATTCTTTGCAATTTACAGCAGTTAATCTTGATCAGTATTTTTGTTTAAGTATTTGAGGGCTGCTGTGAATGTATGTGGGCACAATCGTTTTGCTCTGTGATGATAATATCGAAGACAGAAATTAATCTGATTAACTGAACTAGGATTGAGCTCATTTGGGTAGCCTACTGTCTGTTCTGTTGGTTGTGTTTATTTCGGCAGAGGAGATTAGTTTACATACAATTGAATTATCTGTTATGCAGTAGTTTTCTTATCCAGTCCTGTTTAGAGTAGATTCTTTACAGTCTGTTGATCTCTGACTGCTGTTAGATTTACTAATTGACGGCTGGATACTACATGATATTTCATTGCCTGTGAACTTGTAAACCGAAATATACCTCTTGCTGCTTTCTGTTTATGCGCAGATTGTGACAGTAGAAACATATTTGTGAGCTCAATTTCTAGTCTCTAGTTATCAGATTATTAATGATGAATATCGATATTAGCATGAGAAGGCCAAAATTTTCAGTCTTGTGCAACTCTGTTCTGAGAGCACTAATAAAACAATGAATTTGTCATATGCTATATTTAATTGTTTTATGGTTCTTAGGACTGTTCTGCACATTATTATTTTCAGCAATAGTGATGTTATATTCTTTGAATATATATATGAATGTGAATGGCAAGATAGAATTTCATGTTTATATGTAATTTATGTCATTCTTATTATGCTGGAAATATATCATTTATGTTATTATTTTGGCTGAAATTAAATATGAAAATATGTTTATACCGTAATATTTACAACAGATCTCTGATCAAGGAGCTTCGCGACCAGAACTATGGCTTCTTCGAAGAGACTACGGCAAGACCGATGTGAGGAAGCAGGCCGAGCGACTCCAGCGCCTGCTGCACCAGTACCGCACGGCTCGCGACGCAGCTGCCGGAGTGAGCATGCCGCTAACGGCGACGCCGCCCACCGCCATGGCCGTCCTGGACAAAATGGGATCCTCGTAGCACCAGACCGTGGTGCCGGTTGGGTTGGACGACGCCCATCTGGTCGGAATTAGCAGCGGCAACGGTCAGTTTGCCGGTTCGGCGCCACTGCAGCAGGCGGTGCAATTGCCGAACGGGGAGCAGATGCATCAGTGTGAGCACTGGGTGCCCAACGGCGGGGTTCGAGGGGTGACATCCGCAGTTGGTCCTTCCAATGCCGTCATGACGGGTTCCTGGCCTCCGCCGCGCGGCGGGCTTGGGCAGTGGCACGCCGAGCAAGGCGAGCGTCTGCAACGATGGTTGTGTGGTGCAAGCGCCGATCCATCGCTCTGCCTCTATGGGCAACCACCGTTGTTTGGAGAAGAGCAGCTACCGCCATTATCAGCAGAGGAGCTACTGCAAAACCAGAATCTCCAGTCATGTTGGTTCCCAGGAACCTCCTCATTGACGTACGTATCCACTTCATTCTGGTATAGGTGACTTCACAGCTCTATACAGTATGACTACAAGTACAAACACCACCATGTGTTGATCGCTGCACTGCCTGTTCCAAGCAAATACAACCCGAAATTTTGTATTAACATCCAACCTTGCAGCAGAGCGTATCCCAAATGTCTGGAACACGAAGAAATCTCAGAAACTGTATATTTTCAGAAACTGTTGGCTTGCTGCATGAGATACGTCCGTGTTATTAACCTATTCAACAGAACCAAACGAACTTACTCATTTAGTGAAACTTATTAGTCTGAACTAGAAGTGTTTTATACGCAATAGTCTGCAAAATTTGCTTTCATTCGTGAGCCGTGACCAAGCACTGCTACAGAAGAGGCTATACTGGACGGGTACATCACAGACGGTTTTACTGGGAACCGTCCGTGATATTTTCATAGACGGTTATTAACATGAACCGTCTGTGATAATTGAGACATCACAGACGGTTTTTGTTAATAACCGTCTGTGAACTTTCACAGACGGTTCTTAATACGAACCGTCTATACCAATCGAGATAACACAGACGGGTCCTGTTAAGAACCGCCTGTGAAAGTTCACAGACGGTTATTAACACAAACCGTCTGTGAAAAGCCAGATAACACACACGGTTCCTGTTAAGAACCGTCTGTAATAATCCCATGTCACCAATAATTGGTGTGTAATAATCACATGTCACCAATAATTGGCGTATACACAGGATTTCGATCTCACCCGTCTATTCTCTCCACATCGAATGGCTGGCACCATTTCCTCCCACGGCCATGCCCTTATTAATAACTCCCCATCAACCTAGCTTTCCACCGGTACTAGTCACGCGTGAGTTCATCCACTAGCTAGCTAGCTTCCTGCATGCATCTCCCCTCCGCTATGAGCTAGCACCTCCATCGCGGCACGGCGGCATACTAGACAACACACTCTTGCCGTAAGTGTCGTAAGTGTGTCTTGTTTAGTGTGACCGTCGTGCCACGAAGGGTTTGTTAGCTTGTTATCCTGTAATAGATCGATCTGAATGTGTTGTTGAGTTTTTGTGCTTGCCTCTGTATTTGCTTTCCACCGGTACTAGTCACGCGTGAGTTCATCCACTAGCTAGCTTCCTGCATGCATCTCCCCTCCGCTGTGAGCTAGCACCTCCATCGCGGCACGACCGGTTCATACTAAACAACACACTCTTGCCGTAAGTGTCGTAAGTGTGTTGTTTGGTATGAACCGTCGTGCCGCGAAGGGTTTGTTAGCTTGTTATCCTGTAATAGATCGATCTGAATGTGTTGTTGAGTTTTTGTGCTTGCCTCTGTATTTGCATGTTCCTCGACGATGCCGACTACTGTCGAGATGTGATGTCCACTCCGACAATCCTTCTTTTTCCTGCAGCAGGCCTCGGATGAAGAAAAGAAGTGAGAAGAAGCAGATGGATAGTCGGACAGCGAAGATTATCACAGACGGTTCTATTAACGAACCGTCTGTGATAAAACAATCACATACGGTTATTAACACGAACCGTCTGTGATAGTATGCATCACAGACGGTTCGTGGTAAGAACCGTCTGTGATAATGTAGACTATCACAGACGGTTATTTATGTGAACCGTCTATGATAGGCAACAATCACCGACGGTTATTAAGTTGAACCGTCTGTGATATTGCTTGTATCGCAAACGGTTCATATTAATAACCGTCGGTGATAATTCACAGACGGTTATTAATACGAACCGTCTGTGATATATCATTTTCACAGACCGTTTGTGGTTGGAACCGTCTGTGATATTCTGCGTAGTATTAATTGCTTGGCGTACTTGCTTGAAGGATGTCGACACCGATCTGTCTTCATTGCGCTGCATCGGTGGAGCAAGGCGGCCGGCTTTAGGGAGTTGGGGGCGAAAAAATATCACCGTCTTCTTATTGATCTGATCAGAGGTTAGTATACTCAATTACTTAACAATCTTAGTGATCTGATCAGAGATTAGTATTCAATTACTTAACATTCTTAGTGATCTGATCAGAGGTTAGTAGTAGGGGTAATAATCATTTTTGACACCCATTTGTCACTTGTGTAGCGTAGATGGACCGAAGCTGGATGTATATTGAGAACCGTGTGAGTGAAGAGTACATTACTGGCGTGTCTGCCTTTAGAAGGGCGGCCGAGCTGGATATGTTGAAGAAGGGGATGAAATATATGTATTGCCCATGTATTGATTGTGATAATCTCAAGATGTTTAGCAACTCAGCGCAGATTGAAGCTCACCTGATTCGAAGGGGTTTCAGAAAAGGGTACAAATGTTGGACCAGTCACGGTGAAGAGAAGAGTACACAAGAAGGTAGTTATGACATAGTCGAGGGAGACAACGATATGTCAGTTGTGGACTGTTCTTTCGATCATGAGGAAAGGTCGCAGGATGACAATCTGGATCATGAGGATAGGTCGCAGGATGATAATCTGGATCATGAGGATAGGTCGTAGGATGACAATCTGGATCAGATGTTACGTGATGCAGAAGGGAACTATAGTGAGAGAGAGTTTGGTAAATTCGAGGGCTTGATGGAGGACTCGGAGAAACCTTTGTTCCCGGGCTGCAAGCCGCAATACACGAGGTTGTCATCAGTTCTAGAACTGCTAAAATTGAAGGCAAGCAATGGTTGGTCCGACAAGAGTTTCACGGCATTATTAGGTCTCCTAGTGGACATGCTTCCAACGGGAAATGTATTGCCGAGAACCACCTACCAAGCCAAGAAGATTCTTTGTCCATTAGGAATGGAAGTAGAAAGAATACATGCATGTCGAAATGATTGTATCCCGTACCGTAAAGAGTATGCTAGCTTACATGTTTGTCCGGTGTGCAAAGCATCCCGATACAAGCGTAAAAATGACTCTGATGATGGGAAGGGCATCGAGGTGAAGCAAGGACCTCCTGCTAAGGTGATGTGGTATCTTCCTGTAATCCCCCATTTGAAGCGTTTATTTGCAAACCGCAAGGATGCAAGATTGATGCGTTGGCACTGCGAGCAGCGTAAGAAAGACGGAATGATAAGACATGTTGCTGATTCTGCCCAGTGGAGGAACATCGATAGGATGTTTGTAGATTTCGGTGTGGAACCGAGAAATATAAGGTTTGGGTTGAGTACAGATGGAATGAATCCTTTTGGTAACATGAGCAGTCGACATAGCACCTGGCCCGTGACTCTGTGCATGTACAACCTTCCTCCTTGGCTGTGTATGAAGCGGAAATATATTTTGATGTCACTACTTATCCAAGGGCCGAAGCAACCTGGCAACGATATTGATGTGTTCCTAGCCCCATTGGTGGAAGATCTTGCAACACTGTGGAATGAAGGGGTACATGTATGGGATGCGGACAAACGAGAGAACTTCACTCTACGGGCCATGTTGTTCTGCACCATTAATGATTTTCCTGCCCTTGGTAACCTGTCAGGGTTCAGTATAAAAGGAGCCAAAGCGTGTCCGCACTGCTTAGATTATACGGAGAGTGTGTGGTTGAACAACTCCCGAAAAACTGTGTACATGCGTCACCGTAGGTTCCTTCCAAAGTATCACCCATACCGCAAGATGAAGAAACAATTTGACGGAAAAAAATAGGATGACTCAGTACCAAGACCTTTTAGCGGGAAAGAGGTGTATGATATGGTCAAGGATATAAATGTTGTGTTTGGAAAGGGACGTAAATTGAGGAAGAACATGTGGAAAAAGAGGTCAATATTTTGGGACTTGCCTTATTGGGAGCACTTAGAAGTTCGCAATTGCATCGATGTCATGCACGTAGAGAAGAATGTATGTGACAGTTTGATTGGTCTCTTACTGAACATTCCTGACAAAACAAAGGATGGTGTTAACGCAAGGCGTGACTTGGTCGCTATGAACATCAGGACCGAGTTAGCACCGATAGAGACCGATAAAGGCCGGACGTACCTTCCCCCAGCATGTTACACTCTGTCTAAGTCCGAGAGAACTGAATTGTGCCAGTCCTTAAATGGTGTGAAAGTTCCATCCGGTCACTTGACAAGCATGAAGAAACTTGTTTCCATGGAACATTTGAAATTAATTGGCATGAAGTCTCACGACTGTCATGTGCTAATGACTCAAATGCTACCTGTTGCAATTAGAAGTATTTTGCCGAACAAGGTTCGAGTGACAATCATAAGGCTATGTTATTTCTTCAACGCAATTGCTCAGAAGGTCATTGATCCGGATGGACTAGATGCTCTGCAAACCGAGGTGGTGACAACTCTATGTCATCTAGAGATGTATTTCCCTCCATCATTTTTTGATATCATGGTCCATCTCATTGTCCACCTTGTGAAAGAGATAAAAATATGTGGCCCCGTATTTCTACGTCATATGTACCCTTTCGAGAGGTACATGGGAATTCTGAAGTCCTATGTACGCAATCGATCTCGACCGGAGGGTAGCATCATCGAAGGTTATACAACAGAAGAGGTCATTGAATTCTGCATCGGCTACATGGCTCAGGTAGAGCCGATAGGTGTACCTCTATCTCGTCACGAGGGGAGGCTAGAGGGTATCGGGACTATCGGGAGGAAAGCAATAACTCCGGATCAAAATACGTATGCTCAAGCCCATTTCATGGTTTTACAACACATGACTGAAGTGACCCCATATATTGAAGAGCACAAGGACATGCTACGTCAGGAGAATGCAGGCCAGTCAGAAGTTTGGACCACGAGACAACACAACCGTCAGTTCAACGAATGGTTCAAGGCGCAATTGACTAGGAGGTCGTCAAGTGAAACACTACAATGGTTGGCAAAAGGGCCAAAATTTACAATTGTGACATGGCAAGGATACGACATTAATGGCTACACATTTTATACAACAGATCAAGATAGAAAGAGCACAGTGCAGAACTCAGGTGTCCGCATAGATGCCTATGATTCGCACGGCAGTACCGCTGGCCCAAGCTCGTACTACGGGCTTGTAGAGGAGATTTGGGAGCTTGACTACGTAATTTTCAAAATTCCTCTATTTCGGTGCCGTTGGGTCCAACTCCCACGGGGTGTAAAGGTTGACAAGTACGGCGTCACTACCGTGGACCTCGAATGTGTAGGATACAAAGACGAACCATTCGTACTCGCGAGGCAAGTTGTTCAAGTATTTTATGTAACCGACCCGGCAAATAAGAAGCGCCATGTAGTTCTTCAGGGAAAAAGAAGGATTGTCGGGGTTGAGAATGTTGTGGATGAGGAAGAGTACAATCAATTTGATGATTTGCCTCCATTCGGAGACGGCATCAGGCTCGATGAAGAACAAGGCGATGAAGCAAGCTATATGCGTATCGATCATCGTGAAGGGCTTTATTTAAAATGATATAACCAAAGTGTAATAAATGATATATAGGTTATGCTTGTGTTTTTCATAAATGTATGTATGTTCCATTGTAATTGTAAAATGACTAAGGAACCCATGCATTGTAATTGTAAAATGACTAAGGAACTATGAAATAGTTATATTTATGGTTATGCTTGCGTTATTCATAAATGTATCTATGTTCCATATTGTAATTGTAAAATGACATAGGAACCTAGCTAGCTGCGGTATTTATAGTGAACTATCACAGACAGTTTATCAAAAGAAACCGTCTGTGATAACACATCACAGACGGTTCTATTATATAGAACCGTCTGTGATAATGCATATCACAGACGGTTATATTGATAGAACCGTCTGTGATAGATCATCTTTAAATACCCGCAGCTAGGTCTGCGGAGTCCGCTCTGCCGCAGTCTCTTGTCTCCACTCTGCAGCGCCCCTGCTAGCTAGGTTTTGCTCCCTCCCACCGCCGGTCCCTCCCGAAGCCGCCGGTCCCTCCCGACGCCGCTGGTCCCTCCCGACGCCGCCGGTCCCTCCCGACGCCGCCGGTCCCCCCCCGACGCCGGTCCCTCCCTCCCGACGCCGCCTCTCCCTCCCGACGCCGGTCCCTCCCGACGCAGGTCCCTCCCGCCGCCGCCTCTCCCTCCCGACGCCGGTCCCTCCCGACGCCGGTCCCTCCCGACGCCGCTACCTCCCGACGCCGCCTCCTCCCGACGCCGGTCCCTCCCTGTGCTTCACATGTTAGCTTTATGATATATATATGCTTCACATGTATTTTATGTTATATGCTTCACATGTTAGCTTTATGATATATATATGCTTCACATGTATTTTATGTTATATGCTTCACATGTTAGCTTCATGATATATATATGCTTCACATGTATTTTATGTTATATGCTTCACATGTTATATGCTTCACATGTTAGCTTTATGATATATATATGCTTCACATGTATTTTATGTTATATGCTTCACATGTTAGCTTCATGATATATGTATGCTTCACATGTATTTTATGTTATATGCTTCACATGTTATATGCTTCACATGTATTTTATGTTATATGCTTCACTTGTTAGCTGCAAGGTCTATTTGGAAGGCCCATAGCTCACTGCAATTAGCTAATCGTTAGAACTTTGTCAAAGGGCATAAAGCTTGATTCATAGAACTTTGACAAGCTGGGTCCATAGCTCACTTCAGTTAGTTTTTTCTTAGAAGAGAGATGGCGTCCACACAGTCTTCGTCGTCGTCATCTGGGTCTCACGCTCCCAAGACTGCGAAATCTAAACGTGGCCGAGGAGTATCGAAATGGCCACAGGCCCGAATGACCATCACGGTGGTCTCTCCGGATGGGGTCCCTCTGGAACCGTCGAAAGCAGCGTCATCATTTCGGACTACCTGCGGGATAATTGGCAGGCAACGGGTCCCCATCACCATAGCAAGCTGGAAAGATTTGACAACGGATCACAAAAATCAGCTATGGGAGGAACTTACAAATTCGTTCGAGTTCCCAGCAGAAGCACAGAGACTCGTGCAACGGCAGGCGCTCCTCGCGATGGGAAAAGCATGGAAGAATTTTAAGAGCACTCTTGTGACGAAGTACGTGGCCGAGGATGTCACGCCCTTCACGAAGTATCCTTTTGTGTCGCCAGAAACATGGGAGGCCTTTGTGCAGATGAAGACGACGACCGAATTTGAACAACAAAGTGCGGCGCACAAGGACCTCCAGTCAAAAAAGACGCACCCTCACAGACTCGGCACTGCTGGGTACGCGGGTAAAATCCCGCAATGGAGGATGCAGGATGAGGTCGCAATCCGATCGGAGGCCTCTCCGCCATTTGCCGGGATCGCAAACGAGCGCGCTCGAAACTGGTTAAGAGCGAGGTCATCAACCACATCTTCGGGTGTCTCTTTCAAAAACCCCGCAGATGAGGAAGTGTCTCAACACCTGGTAAAATATGTTAAACAACATAGTTGTTAACACCTCTTGAACTTCATGGGTTCAAAAATAACATGATTAATTGCCTCTTGCAGCAATCATTGACTACCGAATCTTCTCGTGGCTCCTTTGAAGAATATAGGGAGATAGATTTACTATCACAGGCCTTGGGAAACAAGGAGCACCCAGGTCGCACACGAGGCATGGGGGTTTATGTACCTTGGAGGCATGGATTTCCAGATTACTCCGAGACATATAGGAGTAGGAAGAGATCCAAGGCGTACCGCAGCGAACAAATAAAACAGGAGCTTCGTGCTCAACTTGAGGAACAACTATCTGCCTCACTTCAAGAGCAGACTGCCTCACTTCGAGGAGAGATAGATTCGTTGCGGGAAGAACTGAGACAAGTCCGCAACCAATCGCAACCCACTCCTAGTACTGCGGAACCCAGTCCCCCTCAACGTCGCAGTAGCTGCGCGTCCACACCAATTTCTGAACATAGCGACGACCGCTTACGTATTGATGACATTCAGGTAATGTACCTCTTTAGAATGGTACATAGATCTCTCTGGTGGACGCCTTAACTCATCTCTTGTATCGTTATGTAGGAGCCCATGCCTTGCAGCCTCAAAGTCAGGCTTGTTGGCTCTATTCCCGTTGACGCTGGGCGAGGCATGGCGTATCCATTGCTGCCAGGGACGCTGGTGCACGGTGTACAAGTAGACACCGGTTTCATAAAGGTCCATGTGGACATGATTAATGATATTTTTAATTCCGTCCCTCTTGAGAAGCCCCCAAACGAAGAGATTAAGACATTAGGGGATGCCGTCCACACATTCGTTCAGTGGCCCAAGAGGGACATCGTCCTCGACATGTCCGTGCCACAATCTTCACATCTAGTGGCCCAAGAGGGACGTCGCCCTGGACCTGTCACATCGGCTCCGGTGGCTCCACCTCTACCTCCAAATCCAGTAAAGTCTGTTGCATCGGCTCCCGCCGAGACACCACCGAGAACATATCATAAGCGAGGCTCCAAGGCCTCCAAGGCTCATGCGAAGAAAATTAAGCCGCGTCCCGTGCCATGGAAGTTTACTCTAGGACTGTCGTTGGTGCCCGACTCACAATTACACCGGCTTGGTATGATTTGCAATACATTGCATGCATGGTACATGGAGAAGTCCAACATGAAGCCAAACCGGCAGAGTGCATTCACTCTGAAATATAACGAGACGCATTTCCTCCACGACTTGGGCTACATCGTCGTGACATTCGAAGATTTATTCTTACTATTCAATCTCGACGAACTCGACTTCTCACTTCTACGATGTTGGACACTGTAAGTGTACTGTACAGTGAAGTTCTACATTCACGTTATACAGATAAATGTCATTACTCTTTCTTTATGTATAGATACATGATCCAACAAGTCCGGCAATCGCGACAACCGGTGGGTTTCCTCAACCCTCATTTGGTCTCCGAGCAATCTATCAACGAAGATGCATCCTTCGTGCAAGGTTACATAACGAAGGGATTGATTGCTCACACCGACAAGGAGTACGTCATGGTACCCTTCAACCAAGGGTAAGTGCTTCACTAGTTGCCACACATATGTTTCATTTGTACTTTACGTGCAGCATGAACTTAGGATTAATCACTATGGCGACACACATGACTAGGAATCACTGGATTTTGATTGTGATTGTACCAAAGTGGAGCAAGGTAATATACCTTGATTCCCTCCTTAGGAGCAACCACGACTTCAGTCGTGTGCAAGAAGTACTTAACAGGTAAACTCATTTCCTCCATACATAACTCTATTGTAATATTTCTTTTGTTTGCCACGGCCGAGGCTAAGTTTTTTGAATCACGTAGGGCGTTTGCCGATTATGTTGCCCAAGGAGGAACACACGACAAAAAATCCAGTGACACGCTACGACACAACACGCGATTTCCGGTACCCGCTACAACACAATAATCCTATATCATACTTTGTTATAATGCTTCTAGAATTGACAATACCGATGTATGTAATTCTATTTTTGCAGTGCCACCAGCAGCTACAGGGCAACGTATGTGGATTCTACGTTTGCCGCCATATGAAGGAAATCATGGGTACTAAGATCAATGATCCAGAGGTTTGTCAGGTCCTTCCAATAATTATTATTTTCTGATTATATATATGTATTTATATTACACACACATGCTAATTAATGACTTAACATTGCTCCTAGCGACAGCGGGTGGACTTCGACGAAAGTGCATATGATCTTGACAATCTCGTCGACATTCGTGCAAACATCTCCCAATTCTTGATAGCAGAGGTCATAAATAAGAGGGGAGAGTTCCACGCCGGCAATGGTGATAATTAGATGTTCAAACATTGGATTCAACTGTACAATCAAACAATTCTCCTTCAATTGAATTCATTTGTCAGATGTTGTGTAACGATTTTCATTCTATATATATATGTATGTGATCTGCTGGCCGTTTGTTACATTCATCTGTGTATCGAATTTTGTTGTAATTTACTATGAGTTGCAATTAACTTATATCTGTCATTTATCTGTAATCTGCCTGCTTGCTGCTTTCAGAGGGCATGGCTAGCATATCCTGAGGCTAGCCAAAAAGCAGCAAATAAAATGGATGTTGCACATGGTATCACAGACGGTTCGTTGTTAAAAACCGTCTGTGGTACAATATCACAGACGGTTTCAAAGAGTGCCGTCTGTGGTGTGAATGATATCACAGACCGCCTTTACAACTGACCGTCTGTGATATACAAAATATCACAGACGGTATTGATTATTAACCGTCTGTGATAGACGAGTATCACAGACAGTCTTGACTACTAACCGTCTGTGATAGTGCGGTATCACAGACGGTTTTTTATGAAAAACCGTCTGTGATAGTCTGTATCGCAGACGGTCTTGACTACTAACCGTCTGTGATAGTGCGTTATCACAGACGGTTGTTTATAAAAAACCATCTGTGATAGTCTCGTATCACAGACGGTTTTTTTAAAAAACCGTCTGTGATACGAGACTATCACAGACGGTTTTTTATAAACAACCGTCTGTGATACCGCACTATCACAGACGGTTAGTAGTCAAGACCGTCTGTAATGTGAGTTATCACAGACGGCTCAGGAACCGTCTGTGATAACCACCAACTATCACTGACACCTAAACACTGACGGTTCAGGAACCGTCTGTGATGACGGTTCCGAACCGTCTGTGATAGGGCTGTCTGTAGCAGTGAAGGGTAAAAAAAGGGCATTGATCAGCTGGTTATCAACCCGATAAAAAAATATCGGTCCGAAATAATTTAATTTTTAAAATCGAATTGATGAACAAAAATTTCAGACAATAATCAGCCACTAACCGATCGAACAGGTTGTAACCAGCCTAATTCAAATTTTAAGTTCAAATTTTGTTTGATGAAATTCAGCCGATTTAACACCTGTAACCGATACAGCACGGGGTCCGATATTTTTGAGTTTCTGGTTTTTTAATCCTTGGTCGTGACTCGTCCTTACCAAATAACATCAACCCACATGGATTCACTCGCAGCTTTGGTAATTGGTACAACATTCTAAGAGAGTCCACAAATATCAAGAGAGAAACAAAAACATTACAAGCATTCTAGGGTCCATAACAACTAGCCATCACATAACAAAGTCCACTGATGATCACAAAATTGGCACTGTCAGAGCTGATTACTTTACTCCTCTTCGTTCCCGGTCTCTTCCTTGGTAAGCTTGATCATGTCATCAATCCTCACAATAGTAATGGCTGCCTCGGTGGCAAACTGCAAGGAAAATGTATAATAAGATAGTGAACCTCCAGATCACAAACAGTCAAAACACCGCCACAAGACCCATGCTAAGTGTACCGACCTGGATAATCTTTACTTTGCTCATTGCTGGCTCAATGACACCGTATTCAAGGTTGTTGCGGATGATACCTTTCGAAAGGTCAAGACCCATGCTGCAGCAAAAGGAAGCAAATTTACTGGCAAGAACAGAAAATGTGCAATAGCAAAAACAAACATGAAAATGGGCAAACACATTGAAGTAAAATCATATCCAGAAACAAACAATTACCAAATTATATCAGATGCTGTTATTCATCTAGGTTAACTTACCCTTGTATAAAGTTCAAATCTTACATAGGATGTGCCTTGTAAACAAAGCTCGGAGTGGAACTAGAGATGGAGCTTGCATTGCAGTACACGATACTGTGGGGGGTAATGCCTATATATTGCTTAATTGCACAGATCCTGAAGCGCATCCATGTTTTCTTAAATGGATGGCTAACTAGTATCCCATAATATATCTAAATAAGTATCCAGTTTTCTAGAAACTACATCGTTCACAGAAGTTTTCAAAGGTCTAAACTTCAGAAATGTAACATAACCATAGCTCATTCAGATAACTAATGAAGATAATAGGTTCTGTCATTACCTTGAAAAATGTTGCTTATCAGCCTTTGTTTGAGCAGTATGATGATATGCCCTAAGCTTTGCTACAAGCTCAGTTGCATCTTTTGCAGCATTAACAGAGAGAACCTGCGATCACAAGATCATGCTCCCCATTAATATGTTATGTAGTTCAGTATGCAAAGTAATATACACATTAAATAGAATTGATCAAACCTTTGGTATGATTAACAAAGATTCTGCAAATTCAGCAATTGCCAGTTGTTCTCTAGATCCAAGAGTTGTAGCAAGATTCTCCAAGTAGACAGACAACGCAGCCTCAACTGCACCACCACCAGCAACCACCTGCATGACCAATACATGTTCAATACACTACCGACGATAATTAGTTTCTATTTGTTGGAAACGAAAAGCAAAGTTTATTTGGGGGGAAACAAAAGCTGTTTCAATATCTTACATAACTATATTCACTGCCAATGAAACAGATTCAATGCTAGCACCTTCCTATGGTTTGCCAGAAACAAATTGAATGCATTAAGCGACTCATTTGTTGATTTACATGATGATTGTTTACTCCCATTCTCCTTGAGCATGAAAACACACTCAATAGCTGGGATTGCAGTTATTCAGGACATGTCTCAAATTAAAAGAAAAACTGTGAAAATGGTCATTAGCAAAGTACAGCAACAAGCAAGACTACATACAAGTGAATCCCGAAGAAATATTAAATATGAGAACCAGGCAGCACCAGCTAAAAGTTTAACCACAAATCACACATGGCTGCAAGAACCATGCTCAAGTGAAGAGAAGATATATGTTTTCCTACAGTCCCCAGAATTTGTAATTATGTTTATGCACTCACTTGCAGGGAACCGACAGGTAAAAGGAAAATCACCAAAAGTTTACCATATTGGATTCCAGGGTTCTCTTCACAATGCACAACGCATCGTGCAGAGACCGGTCAATCTCATCAAGCATGAAGTCATTTGCGCCTCTAAGTATAATTGAGACCTGCATAAATGAAATGCATGTGTTATGGCCCTATCTTCAAAACTAATGCTGCTCTCATCATAGCAAACACAAGCTCAACATTGGCACGGAAAAATACAAACCGCGCTAGTGTTCTTTGTGCCTTTCACCAGAATTACATCATCGTCAGCAATTCTTTCCTCCACAACCTCATCAGCATGTCCAAGGAATGATGAATCAAACGTTTCTTCACCTTCCATATCAGCAAAAGTAGTCACCTGCACTTTCCTACTATATCAGGATATTGCCAAACAGTTTGTGTAGCATTAATTAACACTTGGGCTAGATCACTAGAAAAAGTGATCTGCCATATTCCTGGGGAACATCAAGGATAAAGGTTGTTTTCTATATAAATTTCTATGGTACAAGTCATCAGCATCCCAGATATTACTTTAGCACGTTATTGCTGTTAGACTAGAATATCCCAGCATAATCAGAAACAGAAGAGAGCATTATATAAATATATTTCAATGTTCCAAGGGCATTGAATTCAGATAATGCATTCCCACATTGCTTCAGAATCTTAGCAAATTTCAAGCAACTTCGGTAGAGTTTCAAGCAAAAGTAAATTCATGGGACTATCAAGCCAATAAGTCATGAATGGTATTAAACAGAATATACAATATTGAAATACTGCTTGGTCATAACTATGTAATATAAAAGATTAAGAAATGATGCATACCATAGTAGCACCAGTGGCCTTGGCAACATGGCGCAAATCCTCCTTACACACACGCCTTACTGCAATTGCTCCAGCCTCAACAAAGTACTGACATGATGTTTAGTCACACAATTTAGTGTCAGTCATCAGGAAGAGGCGTCTATAATCAAAGATTAACATGCAGACATCACACGAACCCAGTAGCTTTTGTAATCATCAAATCAATTCAATCATCAAACAGAAGCTTTCTTCTTCTGACTAAATAGTTACATGAAGCACTGTGGGATTGGCATGCAAGATGGCAGTAAAGGATCAAATAATTTCTACAATAAATAGTTAAAAAAATATAAAATATACTACCTTACGTGTAGTGCGACAGATTCTGTATGAAGCACCCAACCAAAATTACCAGTAACTAAGCAAAATATGCCATACAGTAGCAAAGCTATCCAGTCCAACCAAAATACATAAATAGTTTCTGCTTGGAAACTATATTTAGAAACACATTTAAAAACATGTAAAGAAACCACTTCTTCTTGAATTATGAAAACATACCTTCAATGACATATCATCAATTCCCTTGGTGGTCAATACAACATTAGCACCAGCCTTGAGAATTTTCTCAATCCGCTCCTTTGTTATGTCAGATTCTCTGCGGGGGGAAAAAAGTAACGTATTAGGTTTACTGTTGGGGACCTTAAAAATTAAAATGAATTGCTTGCCAATCCAATCATAAAAGCATGGAGATCCAGCACAAGAAATTAGAAACAAGCAATATGCAAAAGGGTTAAAAAAGAACAGTCATTGTTGATTCATTCATGAAATAACAGAGAGGAATATAATAAACTGCAAAACAGAAAATGCACATACGGAAAGGGATATAATGAACTGCAAAACTGAAAATGCACATACCTCTGACGGATCTTTTCGAGTTCCCTTGGATCAGTTACGAGGACTTGAACACCCAATTGCATTTTTGTCTTCTGAAGGTTAAAATCAAGACAAGCAATTCTAGCAGGTGTTACTCTAGTAGGCATTCCTTGAGCTGCACGGCCTGTGTTCAGTGCATATCCATTCAGCAGGTAACTATCCTTAGCACTTTTACCATGAGCTTTCAAAATATTAATGCTCTGCAGAACAGATAAAGCCATAGTTACAAGCAAAATTTCATGAAAAAGATAAGAAAGTACCATTTCTGCGACTTTTTTTTTTAAAAAAAAAAGAGGTTCCAAAGGCATGTCCACATAGAATGGTTAACATAAAAAATAAAGGATATAGGAAACATAATATTAAGGCACAAGTAGAACTATCATATTAGCTGCGAAGACGTCCAATACATAACCAGTGGGAAGCACAAATGATGCATAAAGCAACATAACATCACAAACAGGTACTATAGATGCGTCTACAATGTCCAAACATAATATAGGCTATTAAGTCATAACATTTAATTCTACATTCAGAAAGCAGAAGGCACCCAGTGAAAAATGAAAACAATGAAAGGAGCACAATTGCACAAAACATGATGTCTCGTTCACTATACAGCAATTGCCTACATAGGAGTTTGCTTTGATGGAGTAGTACTTTAACCAAATGCACTTTACTGACCTTGATAGGATACTTCACTTCTCCCTTAGCGTTTGTAGTCTTCACAGCTTGAACCGCTTCTACAACCTAAGAAAAACACTGCCAGGTCAACTAAACAGCACAAAGTTTGCAACAATGCTAACAGAAAGACAACTGAAGCCCTAACATCTGGCTTCAGGGACGAATAATGAGTTAGAAATCATAACATCAAAGCATTATCTGATATCGCTAGAATTTGAAAAACAAAAAAAAAAGTGAAGTGCTTCGATATGCATGTATTGAGTATTGACTAAATATTTATTTCAGACTTTAACAAGTGACACTGAAATTAGACTTACAAGTTACAACTAACCATATCATCAAGTTCCACACGATTTTACTACACAAAGTAGAAAATTAGGCATGAATAAGAAACCTAAAGTACACATAAGACCATAGGAACATACCAGATTTGCAAAGAAATCACTGTCACTATTAATCAATTTCGAAGACATGCTAGTTTTTGCACAGTTTATAAGGGAATCTTTTCCAAGTTTATCGACCTGAAAGTGCAGATAAGTACTCATGTCAGCGAGTCAATAGGCATAGTGTGTAACAGCACTCTGCTGTTATTTGTTCAGCAGACAGTATTCTCTTACCTTGACAGCCAACTTTTCTTCAACATACTTGCAAGCTTCACGCATAGCAAGCTGGTAGAATATGAAGGTAAAAAAATTAAAGATGTAAATGATTATGAGTTTGCCGCTGAAATGTCATTTAAAATTAAAATGCTACTGCAGCTAAAATACAAAATACAAACTCACCCTGTAGCCACTAATAATAGAGGTCGGGTGGATTTTATTTCTCACGAGATCATTGCCTCTCTGGTAAAAAGAAACAGAACTTCATAAATATGTGTGCAAAATGGTAGGGTAATTCGTGGGCAAGAGATTCCTGACATAAAACTATAAGAGCTCCATTTCATTACCTTAAGCAACTCTGCAGCTATGATGACAACAGATGTCGTTCCATCTCCTACCTCCCGGTCTTGGAGCTCAGCCAACTCAACAAGAACCTAACAATAAATGGACACCAAAAAAGCTAAGCACAAAGCAGCAATCACAACAAAAAAAAGGTTTAGCTGCCAGACATCACCTTTGCTGCTGGGTGCTCGACTTCCAACATCCTCAGAATGGTTGCTCCATCATTTGTGATTGTAACATCACCAATATCATCAACCAGCATCTATAAGTAGGATATGCTTAATTAGTTCATTCCAACAAAGGGTTTTATCAAATTATTGGGGATGCAGAACCTATCTAACGTCATTAATCCTGATTAGGTTATAGAAAGCACCCTACAACTCATGGTTTTGTTTATGTTTGAATTTTCGCTGATATATCACTGGTAACTAAGTTTGCGAGTGAACTACAATTACAGCACAAGAAGCAACCCCTGAAGGTACAAAAACACCATTCTAACACGCGGATCATATAATTTACGAACCTACAACCCCAGATCCTCCTCACACGGTAGCAATCTATGCACAACCAATTAGATCAAAGTGGAAGCCACACACCTTGTCGAGCCCGACGGGCCCCAGCGAGGACTTGACGATGTTGGCCACCGCCTGGCAAGCCACCACTGCAACCAGAGAAGCACGAACGCAAATTAAATCCCGGCGAGCTCAGGCGGCTACTCGGGCCACTAGATCTCACAGAACCCCGCGCAACTCCGCGCAATCTGGCGCTGAGAAGTAGGAGGAGGGGTATTACCGTTCTGCGTGCGGACGTCCTGGCCCGACTGGCGCTCGCCGATGATGTCAGGGGTCGGGGCGGTGATCGCCATGGCGGCGGCGGCGAAGAGGGGGGCGAGGACTGTGGTCTGTGGAGGCAGCACTGGAGAGTTCGAGGAGGAGCTCGGCGCTCGCAATGGGGTTTTGCTGCTTCAGTCTGCGGGAGCCGGGGGGCTAGGGTTCGATGCGGTGGTGGGCTGGTGGGTTCGCTAGCTTTTTGATCCGCTCAACTACTGGGCTCAGCCCATGACATCAGCCAACCCAAACTACCCGCGCGAGCTCTTCTCCCTTTCCCGTCTCCACCACCACCCAAACCAAATCCTCGGCAATGGCGCCACTTCTCTCCCACACCTGCCCGGCCGCGCAAACCTTGGCGCCGATTCCCCGCGGCAACCGCCGCGTCGCACCCGCACCCCACGCCGCCGGCTTCCTCCGCTCCCTCTTCCCCTCCCGGCCGCCGCCGGCCAAGGCCGACCTCCTCCGCCTCATCGCCGACCAGCGCCGCGGCCTCGACACCCAGTCCGACCCCTCCCGCCTCGCCGACATCGTCTCCTGCATCGACGCCCTCGCCGCCTCCGTACCAGGCGCCGACACCGTCTCCGACGCTGCCAAGCTCTCCGGCACCTGGCGCCTCCTCTGGACCACCGAGCGGGAGCAGCTCTTCATCGTGCGCAACTCCCCCGCCTTCCGCACCGCCGCCGGCGACGTGCTCCAGGTCATCGACGTTCCAGGTGGGACCCTCAACAACGTCATCACCTTCCCGCCCTCCGGCGCGTTCGTCGTGAACGGCGCCATCGAGATCCAGCCACCCCAGCGAGTCAATTTTAGGCGGGTTTCTTTTTTGTGCTTTCTTTGTTTGACAATAGCATTTGTTGTTTGATCTAATTGGTTTCCACCTGGCTTTCTTTCTGTTTCTTGAAGAGTGGCTTCAAGGTGATCATGTTCAGACTAAAGGCTAGAAGCAAGACAATTTCCTCCTCTTCACGGAATTCTTCTCCCGCCCCTGGACGGACGGCAAACCTTCCACCTGGGTGTCAACTTCTCCCACATCCAGGATCGCAATGGCCTCCTCTTGCTCAACGGTAACCCCACCACGCGACCGTGGGCGAGCTTGACCCCGAGACCACCCCACGCATGGGAACGCAGGCCTTCTAAGGCGGTGCTCATTTGTGTCTATAAATAGGTTTATGGTCTTTTTTTTACGCTATAACAATTTAAAATTATGTTATAGCTACTATTAGTTTTTCCTGCGTAATTAAATTTTAAAAATAAAAATATATATCATAACATACAAAGAGCAAGAAATAAAAGAAAAAGCAAAAAACCTAAAGAAAACCAAAATAATACAAAATTAAAAAGCTAGAAATCAAAAGCTAGAAGGCAGAAGCGGAAGCTCGTTAGAGTAGGACCTTAGACATGGGTTCGTGGACTATTAGTACGTGTTTGACCCTACAATGTCGCCACACTACGAGACTTTTGTAATTTTCTACTTTGCTTATGTACACTACGGTGTCAAATTGGGACCCGTAATAGACGAATCGGAATGGCATTTGTCATTAGGCTGCCATTGGGTACCTATTACCTTTATCCAAACCCACACTATTAGGTAGGGTGTAGGTAAGAAATAATATATCTATTTAGTTCAGGTATAGAGATAATAATATCCACTTACCCATTTTTACTGATACACATTCAAATCTAGCGTTAAGAGTGTATTTAGACAAACCTAGGGTTGATATCGTACTTGGATTATCCATAGTTTGGACTATTGAGTATACTCAGTTAGTTGTTAGATCCTTCAGCCCAAACTCAAAAAGGGCCCAGTAAAAGCCCAACTGACCCTATAACTTCAGGCCCACCACGTACTCTCGCGTGGCCGCGCGTAGTTCAGCTCTCCCGTTAGGGTTAGGACGCCTCCTCTAAAACCTCAGAGCCACCGCGCCGCCGCCCTTGCGTCTCATATACCTGCGAGGCAGCGACCCGTTCACACCAGGTAAGGCCTGCAGCCACCGGCCGCGGAACCGAAGCCGGCGAGGTATGCGTCCGCTGCTTCTTGTCTCCGTGCTCTAACCTATCTGTCTGTTTAGTCGTCTATTGGTTTGCTGCTGTGAGAATTCACCTGCTATTTGGTTTTCGAGAGCATCAGTGATGTTACATCCATCTTTACTCATCCTTGCACTTTGAGGGTTACCAGTGAAGAAACCATTGGGGAATATGTAGTCTGAGATGCTCTAGTGTTCTTCTTTTGTTGGTTTGTTCTTTTGTTTGTGGCTTTGTGTTGCTTGAAGTCCTGGATCGATGATGCAACTATTATCTGCGTTATCTTTCTGCAATTTCTCAAGTATTGAAGAAGACATTACGTACTGAGATCCCAGGCACGCTTGACCTGTTACTGCTTATAAAGTTCTAAAACATTTTTTTGTTTTATATGCTCAAAGTCGATGATCAAGAGGAGTCTTTTTTTTTCTTCTCAGAATAAGATATTCCACTGCTGGAAAGGTCATGCATTTCCTTCAGTGTTTACATTGATGAATTGTACTTTTGAGGTCCATATGTCGGTGAATAAATTGTACTAATATCATGTAAAGTACATTAGATCGTATTTTATGGAACATGTAATCGAATAAAACAACTAAATGAACCGATTTTAGTTCAGTGTTGAAGTTCCGATTTCCTAATTGTAGATTGATTTAATCGGTTTGCATTTCCCGAATTGAAATTTAAGGGGGATAATTAAACGGCAAATAAAACCATGTACACATCCCAATCGGTGTAGTACATATTCAGAAAGGAAAAAATGCAACTTGCTGCAGCTCTCATTATGCAGGGAAACAAATCTAGCAGACGTACACACGACAATCCAAGCATCCTTGCCTTCTGCTGTTGCCTTATGCAAACTTAGTAACACTATGTGGCATCTTTAGTTTTTTTTTTAATGTAGCATCTCCCTCTTGTGGGCACAAAAGTTGACTCGTTTTTTTATTCCGGGGAGCATCAGTGATGTGTTACCTCTATATTCATCCTTGCACTTTGAGGTAAGGTTACCAGTGAAGAAAACATTGGGGAAAATATTCTGAGATGCTCCTTTTTTTGTTTCATATTTTTATTATTTGTAAACTCTTTTGATTCCACATTGGTAAAAACCCTCAAGGCAATGAAACACGACCTGCCTCCTTTGTTATCTTTCTGCAAGTCTACGACTGTGAGACAAGTGCATCAACCACAACCAATATAGATCAAATGAAGAAGAGGTTTGATATGAATAAACATACGTACTATTCGTTGTTATGATGTGTATTTTTTTCTTTTACTTGTATAGTTTTGGCTTAACCATCAGGAACAGTTCCAAAGGGGTTATGTTCATGCACGGTCACCTGTATGTTTTAATGTTGTGAGGTTTGGTGGCAGTGTCCACTGGAACCATTGGATTGGAGGAGGTTTGGCATGATTAATGTTGGATTTGCTGCCGTGATTTGATTATACCAGTTATGTCCATAGAGCATTTCTTTTGTGCTACGATAAAAGCACAGCTGCATAGCAGCTAGGGAGAACAAGCAGAATAATTTTCTAATTTTGCTGAGTTCTTAACATGGTGTAAAACTGTATTATTGTTCCCTGCTTGAGTGCTTGTTATCTTGTTTGCTTTTGTTCTTGACTGAGATTATTTGCTGTATGTGCGTGGCCTGTATAGATGATTTCTTTCTCTCCTTTTTCTTTGAAATCGTATAGAATAGTTTCCAATATCATTTTATCATGTACAGTGGCTTGTATATAGTTAGATTATTCCGGATATCATGTATGGTACTTGTGATCAAAGCCTAGCAAGTCAGGGTAGTGCCTCAATGCCTCAACAGCTCAGCTTTAACCGCCAAGGAACATTGTGGATTGGAGAATCATAGCAATTTCTCTCGATGCCCCATTCGAATATATGATCAATTAGTTTTCATGACTGCTTTTCATATGAGCTCTCTTTTTCTGTAGGTTTTGTAACGCCCCTGTTTGTGGGAATGGTGCTATCATACGTCTCGTAATAGTTCGGTAGTTTAGTTACAGATAGGAGTATTATGACCGTCTACAAACATTTAAAAATAGTTAACTTGATTAAAATATGACATATAAGTCAACTTTAGCAACTGTAAAGGACGTTCAACTCAAAACTTGCATTCAGAAGAACCGAAGAAAATTTCCATATGAACGTTTGAGTGTGGACGTAACTCTAACATGAAAACTTGTAATATCTTTTCTTCTTCTGATATTTCTGTTGGTGGAAAATGAAGTAAGACTGAGTATAACTAATGTACTCAACAAGTTACATGGGAATATGCTACATAACTATTTGCCAGGATTTTCAAATCATGGGGTTATAAGGGTTTTATTAATTATCTGTGAATGCAGTTTTATTTGTCAATATTTTTAAACACAAAAGAACAATAACTTCTTAAGGAAGTAGAGTTTCGAAAACTTGATTATTAACCTTCAACATTTTCAAATCATTTCTAAATTTACTTATACTTTGTTGTTGGGATCACCAATTAAACACAGTATTACAACGTATTCGAATACCATTAACTATGACTGCGCAGAGCTGCTCAGCTTTACCTAAAAGATATCTTCACTCCCGCAACAGAGCTAAGAAAACAAGATTTTTCACTGCTCACTCTTTATATAGCCTCTACCTAGTAAGTTCTGTTCCCAGCAAACTCGAGTGGTGTGTGGCCCTGCCTGATTTGAAGCGGACCTACTGTTGTTAAGTATGGTTTTACCGTTTCCATAACACCGGCATCTACTAAACTAGGTTTGACGAATTAAAACTTGTGGTTGAGCGATCATTATGTTCTTTGTTTAGCATAAGGTTCTAGTCCTTACTTTTCACCGAGGCCACTTCCATCCACAATTCAGATCCCTACTGCTCTAAGATACTGCCATCCCTTCGGTCCAAGCCTCCTTCATAAGGTAACGTTATGGAACCCTTCCATCTCTCGTGGCTCCCCATGATGCCTCCTTACTCTAGTACTACTTTTAAAACTCTACCAACAAAATGCCAAGTCTCTTAATAGTGTCAAATAGTTGAGTCCCTGATCTACCATGATTATTTACAAGGTGAATATGGCTATCAAATTAAAATGAGCTTTTTCAGGTGGTAGGATCTAACTAAATATCATGTCATTCTAAACAGTTATTTGTACATGAAATAGCAATACGCAAATAAGATAATGAAGATATTGTTAATTAAAAGATTAAAGGAAATATAGGTTTAATATGATCAAAAACATGTGACTTGCCTCTTTATCCATTCCTGATTATTTTACTGTAGTCTTCAAGTGCGACACTTCCTTAATTGTCCTTTAGTTCTTCAATTAACCAACTCGTTGGGTCTGAATACTAGCGCGAAAGACGAATACAAATAATTTTCTTCTTTGCAGAATGCAAGCTGGGATAGAATACAATAAATAACTGAAAAGGCACAAAGACCACCCAATCCTATTTTCTTTGTGCATCGAGAGAAATTGCTATGATTCTCCAATCCACAATGTTCCTTGGCAGTTAAAGCTGAGCTGTTGAGGCATTGAGGCACTACCCTGACTTGCTAGGCTTTGATCACAAATACCATACATGATATCCAGAATAATCTAACTATATACAAGCCACTGTACATGATAAAATGATATTGGAAACTATTCTATACGATTTCAAAGAAAAAGGAAAGAAAGAAATCATCTATACAGGCCACGCACATACAACAAATAATCTCAGTCAAGAACAAAAGCAAACAAGATAACAAGCAGGGAACAATAATACAGTTTTACACCATGTTAAGAACTCAGCAAAATTAGAAAATTATTCTACTTGTTCTCCCTAGCTGCTATGCAGCTGTGCTTTTATCGTAGCACAAAAGAAATGCTCTATGGACATAACTGGTATAATCAAATCACGGCAGCAAATCCAACATTAATCATGTCAAACCTCCTCCAATCCAATGGTTCCAGTGGACACTGCCACCAAACCTCACAACATTAAAACATACAGGTGACCGTGCATGAACATGACCCCTTTGGAACTGTTCCTGATGGTTAAGCCAAAACTTACAAGTAAAAGAAAAAATACACATCATAACAACGAATAGTACGTATGTCTATTCATATCAAACCTCTTCTTCATTTGATCTATACTGGTTGTGGTTGATACACTTGTCTCACAGTCGTAGACTTGCAGAAAGATAACAAAGGAGGCAGGTCGTGTTTCATTGCCTTGAGGGTTTTTACCAATGTGGAATCAAAAGAGTTTACAAATAATAAAAATATGAAACAAAAAAAAGGAGCATCTCAGAATATTTTCCCCAATGTTTTCTTCACTGGTAACCTTACCTCAAAGTGCAAGGATGAATATAGAGGTAACACATCACTGATGCTCCCCGGAATAAAAAAAAACGAGTCAAAACTTTTGTGCCCACAAGAGGGAGATGCTACATTTAAAAAAAAACTAAAGATGCAACATAGTGTTACTAAGTTTGCATAAGGCAACAGCAGAAGGCAAGGATGCTTGGATTATCGTGTGTACGTCTGCTAGATTTGTTTCCCTGCATAATGAGAGCTGCAGCAAGTTGCATTTTTCCTTTCTGAATATGTACTACACCGATTGGGATGTGTACATGGTTTTATTTGCTGTTTAATTATTCCCCTTAAATTTCAATTCGGGAAATGCAAACCGATTAAATCAATCTACAATTAGGAAATCGGAACTTCAACACTGAACTAAAATCGGTTCATTTAGTTGTTTTATTCGATTACATGTTCCATAAAATACGATCTAATGTACTTTACATGATATTAGAACAATTTATTCACCGACATATCTCAAAAGTACAATTCATCAATGTAAACACTGAAGGAAATGCATGACCTTTCCAGCAGTGGAATATCTTATTCTGAGAAGAAAAAAAAAGACTCCTCTTGATCATCGACTTTGATCATATAAAACAAAAAAAATGTTTTAGAACTTTATAAGCAGTAACAGGTCAAGCGTGCCTGGGATCTCAGTACGTAATGTCTTCTTCAATACTTGAGAAATTTCAGAAAGATAACGCAGATAATAGTTGCATCATCGATCCAGGACTTCAAGCAACACAAAGCCACAAACAAAAGAACAAACCGACAAAGGAAGAACACTAGAGCATCTCAGACTACATATTCCCCAATGGTTTCTTCACTGGTAACCCTCAAAGTGCAAGGATGAGTAAAGATGGATGTAACATCACTGATGCTCTCGAAAACCAAATAGCAGGTGAATTCTCACAGCAGCAAACCAATAGACGACTAAACAAACAGATAGGTTAGAGCACGGAGACAAGAAGCAGCGGACGCATACCTCGCCGGCTTCGGTTCCGCGGCCGGTAGCTGCAGGCCTTACCTGGTGTGAACGGGTCGTTGCCTCGCAGGTATACGAGACGCAAGGGCAGCGGCGCGGTGGCTCTGAGGTTTTAGAGGAGGCGTCCTAACCCTAACGGAGGAGCTGAACTACGCGCGGCCACGCGGGAGTACGTGGTGGGCCTGAAGTTATAGGGTCTGTTGGGCTTTTACTGGGCCCTTTTTGAGTTTGGGCTGAAGGATCTAACAACTAACTGAGTATACTCAATAGTCCAAGCTATGGATAATCCAAGTACGATATCAACCCTAGATTTGTCTAAATACACTCTTAACGCTAGATTTGAATGTGTATCAGTAAAAATGGGTAAGTGGATATTATTATCTCTATACCTGAACTAAATAGACATATTATTTCTTACCTACACCCTACCTAATAGTGTGGGTATGGGTTTGGATAAAGGTAATAGGTACCCAGTGGCAGCCTAATGACAAATGCCATTCCGATTCCTCTATTACGGGTCCCAATTTGACACCGTAGTGCACATAAACAAAGTAGAAAATTACAAAAGCCTCGTAGTGTGGCGACATTGTAGGGTCAAACACGTACTAATTGTCCACGAACTCATGTCTAAGGTCCTACTCTAACGAGCTTCCGCTTCTGCCTTCTAGCTTTTGATTTCTAGCTTTTTAATTTTGTATTATTTTGGTTTTCTTTAGGATTTTTGCTTTTTCTTTTATTTCTTGCTCTTTATATGTTATGATATATATTTTTATTTTTTAAATTTAATTACGCAGGAAAACCTAATAGCAGCTATAACATAATTTTAAATTGTTATAGCGTAAAAAAAAGGACCATAAACCTATTTATAGGCACAAATGAGCACCGCCTTAGAAGGCCTGCGTCCCCATGCGCGGGGTGGTCTCGGGGTCAAGCTTGCCCACGGTCGCGTGGCGGGGTTACCGTTGAGCAAGAGGAGGCCATTGCGATCCTGGATGTGGGAGAAGTTGACACCCAGGTGGAAGGCTTGCCGTCCGTCCAGGGGCGGGAGAAGAATTCCGTGAAAAGGAGGAAATTGTCTTGCTTCTAGCCTTTAGTCTGAACATGATCACCTTGAAGCCACTCTTCAAGTAAGGCCCTGTTCTTTGTAACATCACCAATATCATCAACCAGCATCTACAAGTAGGATATGCTTAATTAGTTCATTCCAACAAAGGGTTTTATCAAATTATTGGGGATGCAGAACCCATCTAACGTCATCAATCCTGATTAGGTTATAGAAAGCACACTACAACTCATGGTTTTGTTTATGTTTGAATTTTCGCTGATATATCACTGGTAACTAAGTTTGCGAGTGAACTACAATTACAGCACAAGAAGCAACCCCTGAAGGTACAAAAACACCATTCTAACACGCGGATCATATAATTTACGAACCTACAACCCCAGATCCTCCTCACACGGTAGCAATCTATGCACAACCAATTAGATCAAAGTGGAAGCCACACACCTTGTCGAGCCCGACGGGCCCCAGCGAGGACTTGACGATGTTGGCCACCGCCTGGCAAGCCACCACTGCAACCAGAGAAGCACGAACGCAAATTAAATCCCGGCGAGCTCAGGCGGCTACTCGGGCCACTAGATCTCACAGAACCCCGCGCCTACTATATCAGGATATTGCCAAACAGTTTGTGTAGCATTAATTAACACTTGGGCTAGATCACTAGAAAAAATGATCTGCCATGTTCCTGGGGAACATCAAGGATAAAGGTTGTTTTCTATATAAATTTCTATGGTACAAGTCATCAGCATCCCAGATATTACTTTAGCACGTTATTGCTGTTAGACTAGAATATCCCAGCATAATCAGAAACAGAAGAGAGCATTATATAAATATATTTCAATGTTCCAAGGGCATTGAATTCAGATAATGCATTCCCACATTGCTTCAGAATCTTAGCAAATTTCAAGCAACTTCGGTAGAGTTTCAAGCAAAAGTAAATTCATGGGACTATCAAGCCAATAAGTCATGAATGGTATTAAACAGAATATACAATATTGAAATACTGCTTGGTCATAACTATGTAATATAAAAGATTAAGAAATGATGCATACCATAGTAGCACCAGTGGCCTTGGCAACATGGCGCAAATCCTCCTTACGCACACGCCTTACTGCAATTGCTCCAGCCTCAACAAAGTACTGACATGATGTTTAGTCACACAATTTAGTGTCAGTCATCAGGAAGAGGCGTCTATAATCAAAGATTAACATGCAGACATCACACGAACCCAGTAGCTTTTGTAATCATCAAATCAATTCAATCATCAAACAGAAGCTTTCTTCTTCTGACTAAAAAGTTACATGAAGCACTGTGGAATTGGCATGCAAGATGGCAGTAAAGGATCAAATAATTTCTACAATAAATAGTTAAAAAAATATAAAATATACTACCTTACGTGTAGTGCGACAGATTCTGTATGAAGCACCCAACTAAAATTACCAGTAACTAAGCAAAATATGCCATACAGTAGCAAAGCTATCCAGTCCAACCAAAATACATAAATAGTTTCTGCTTGGAAACTATATTTAGAAACACATTTAAAAACATGTAAAGAAACCACTTCTTCTTGAATTATGAAAACATACCTTCAATGACATATCATCAATTCCCTTGGTGGTCAATACAACATTAGCACCAGCCTTGAGAATTTTCTCAATCCGCTCCTTTGTTATGTCAGATTCTCTGCGGGGGGAAAAAAGTAACGTATTAGGTTTACTGTTGGGGACCTTAAAAATTAAAATGAATTGCTTGCCAATCCAATCATAAAAGCATGGAGATCCAGCACAAGAAATTAGAAACAAGCAATATGCAAAAGGGTTAAAAAAGAACAGTCATTGTTGATTCATTCATGAAATAACAGAGAGGAATATAATAAACTGCAAAACAGAAAATGCACATACGGAAAGGGATATAATGAACTGCAAAACTGAAAATGCACATACCTCTGACGGATCTTTTCGAGTTCCCTTGGATCAGTTACGAGGACTTGAACACCCAATTGCATTTTTGTCTTCTGAAGGTTAAAATCAAGACAAGCAATTCTAGCAGGTGTTACTCTAGTAGGCATTCCTTGAGCTGCACGGCCTGTGTTCAGTGCATATCCATTCAGCAGGTAACTATCCTTAGCACTTTTACCATGAGCTTTCAAAATATTAATGCTCTGCAGAACAGATAAAGCCATAGTTACAAGCAAAATTTCATGAAAAAGATAAGAAAGTACCATTTCTGCGACTTTTTTTTTAAAAAAAAAAGAGGTTCCAAAGGCATGTCCACATAGAATGGTTAACATAAAAAATAAAGGATATAGGAAGCATAATATTAAGGCACAAGTAGAACTATCATATTAGCTGCGAAGACGTCCAATACATAACCAGTGGGAAGCACAAATGATGCATAAAGCAACATAACATCACAAACAGGTACTATAGATGCGTCTACAATGTCCAAACATAATATAGGCTATTAAGTCGTAACATTTAATTCTACATTCAGAAAGCAGAAGGCACCCAGTGAAAAATGAAAACAATGAAAGGAGCACAATTGCACAAAACATGATGTCTCGTTCACTATACAGCAATTGCCTACATAGGAGTTTGCTTTGATGGAGTAGTACTTTAACCAAATGCACTTTACTGACCTTGATAGGATACTTCACTTCTCCCTTAGCGTTGTAGTCTTCACAGCTTGAACCGCTTCTACAACCTAAGAAAAACACTGCCAGGTCAACTAAACAGCACAAAGTTTGCAACAATGCTAACAGAAAGACAACTGAAGCCCTAACATCTGGCTTCAGGGACGAATAATGAGTTAGAAATCATAACATCAAAGCATTATCTGATATCGCTAGAATTTGAAAAACAAAAAAAAAAGTGAAGTGCTTCGATATGCATGTATTGAGTATTGACTAAATATTTATTTCAGACTTTAACAAGTGACACTGAAATTAGACTTACAAGTTACAACTAACCATATCATCAAGTTCCACACGATTTTACTACACAAAGTAGAAAATTAGGCATGAATAAGAAACCTAAAGTACACATAAGACCATAGGAACATACCAGATTTGCAAAGAAATCACTGTCACTATTAATCAATTTCGAAGACATGCTAGTTTTTGCACAGTTTATAAGGGAATCTTTTCCAAGTTTATCGACCTGAAAGTGCAGATAAGTACTCATGTCAGCGAGTCAATAGGCATAGTGTGTAACAGCACTCTGCTGTTATTTGTTCAGCAGACAGTATTCTCTTACCTTGACAGCCAACTTTTCTTCAACATACTTGCAAGCTTCACGCATAGCAAGCTGGTAGAATATGAAGGTAAAAAAATTAAAGATGTAAATGATTATGAGTTTGCCGCTGAAATGTCATTTAAAATTAAAATGCTACTGCAGCTAAAATACAAAATACAAACTCACCCTGTAGCCACTAATAATAGAGGTCGGGTGGATTTTATTTCTCACGAGATCATTGCCTCTCTGGTAAAAAGAAACAGAACTTCATAAATATGTGTGCAAAATGGTAGGGTAATTCGTGGGCAAGAGATTCCTGACATAAAACTATAAGAGCTCCATTTCATTACCTTAAGCAACTCTGCAGCTATGATGACAACAGATGTCGTTCCATCTCCTACCTCCCGGTCTTGGAGCTCAGCCAACTCAACAAGAACCTAACAATAAATGGACACCAAAAAAGCTAAGCACAAAGCAGCAATCACAACAAAAAAAAGGTTTAGCTGCCAGACATCACCTTTGCTGCTGGGTGCTCGACTTCCAACATCCTCAGAATGGTTGCTCCATCATTTGTGATTGTAACATCACCAATATCATCAACCAGCATCTATAAGTAGGATATGCTTAATTAGTTCATTCCAACAAAGGGTTTTATCAAATTATTGGGGATGCAGAACCTATCTAACGTCATTAATCCTGATTAGGTTATAGAAAGCACCCTACAACTCATGGTTTTGTTTATGTTTGAATTTTCGCTGATATATCACTGGTAACTAAGTTTGCGAGTGAACTACAATTACAGCACAAGAAGCAACCCCTGAAGGTACAAAAACACCATTCTAACACGCGGATCATATAATTTACGAACCTACAACCCCAGATCCTCCTCACACGGTAGCAATCTATGCACAACCAATTAGATCAAAGTGGAAGCCACACACCTTGTCGAGCCCGACGGGCCCCAGCGAGGACTTGACGATGTTGGCCACCGCCTGGCAAGCCACCACTGCAACCAGAGAAGCACGAACGCAAATTAAATCCCGGCGAGCTCAGGCGGCTACTCGGGCCACTAGATCTCACAGAACCCCGCGCAACTCCGCGCAATCTGGCGCTGAGAAGTAGGAGGAGGGGTATTACCGTTCTGCGTGCGGACGTCCTGGCCCGACTGGCGCTCGCCGATGATGTCAGGGGTCGGGGCGGTGATCGCCATGGCGGCGGCGGCGAAGAGGGGGGCGAGGACTGTGGTCTGTGGAGGCAGCACTGGAGAGTTCGAGGAGGAGCTCGGCGCTCGCAATGGGGTTTTGCTGCTTCAGTCTGCGGGAGCCGGGGGGCTAGGGTTCGATGCGGTGGTGGGCTGGTGGGTTCGCTAGCTTTTTGATCCGCTCAACTACTGGGCTCAGCCCATGACATCAGCCAACCCAAACTACCCGCGCGAGCTCTTCTCCCTTTCCCGTCTCCACCACCACCCAAACCAAATCCTCGGCAATGGCGCCACTTCTCTCCCACACCTGCCCGGCCGCGCAAACCTTGGCGCCGATTCCCCGCGGCAACCGCCGCGTCGCACCCGCACCCCACGCCGCCGGCTTCCTCCGCTCCCTCTTCCCCTCCCGGCCGCCGCCGGCCAAGGCCGACCTCCTCCGCCTCATCGCCGACCAGCGCCGCGGCCTCGACACCCAGTCCGACCCCTCCCGCCTCGCCGACATCGTCTCCTGCATCGACGCCCTCGCCGCCTCCGTACCAGGCGCCGACACCGTCTCCGACGCTGCCAAGCTCTCCGGCACCTGGCGCCTCCTCTGGACCACCGAGCGGGAGCAGCTCTTCATCGTGCGCAACTCCCCCGCCTTCCGCACCGCCGCCGGCGACGTGCTCCAGGTCATCGACGTTCCAGGTGGGACCCTCAACAACGTCATCACCTTCCCGCCCTCCGGCGCGTTCGTCGTGAACGGCGCCATCGAGATCCAGCCACCCCAGCGAGTCAATTTTAGGCGGGTTTCTTTTTTGTGCTTTCTTTGTTTGACAATAGCATTTGTTGTTTGATCAGCTTCTGGTGATTGGATCGATGGGTTAAAACTTTACTGTGTATATGTTTGTTGTAGGTTTACACGTGCTGTGCTGAGGGGAAGCAATTGGGAGGTTCCTTTTCCCCCGTTTGGGAAAGGATGGTGAGTGCAAGATGTTCGCTTGGTAGTACCTTTGAACTTTGGGTTACAAAGTACATAGGAAATATGGTAAAGATGTTAGCACAGCAACTTGAGCAGTTCAGTTTGAATTACTATCGATACGATAGGATTAGGAGATTTAAAGCATACATCGAAAGAAACTGTGAGGGCATTTCTATTACTGTGAACCAGTTGCATTAATTGGAATATTGTCAAGGAATATAGGTATCGCCTAATCAGTAACTAGTAAGCCTAGGAATGTTTCTTTTCCCTATTATATGGTACAAAACTTTTATCTTCCAGTTAGGTCCTTTTATACAAACAGGCGACCAAATGAATAGGGGTCCTTTCTCACCTCCGTTTTTTTAGGAATTACCTCCAAATTGAGAAATGGCATATTTATTTATTTTCATATGAACAGGAGGGAAATAATCTAATTCACGTTTTTTAACTCGAAAAAATGTTTTTGATGCATGGAAGCCTGGAATGTTTGGTAAGAACATGGTCTTGTCTTGCGGATAGTGCATTGTAGCTTGCTACTGCCGTGCCCTCTGAACAAAAACCACTATCTTGGCAATTGAACGATGGCTAGACATTGTAGGACCTAATTGGCATGAATTGAATTTAGGCTAGATTGACTAGATTTACACTCGTGCAAATAGAATTAAATTAATTCTGATAAAACAGCTGGAAATCTAAGTAAGATAAGAGGGCTTCAAGGTGATCATGTTCAGACTAAAGGCTAGAAGCAAGACCAACAATTACTATGTCTCATTTTGTGCCCTTTGCTTTTCCCTTATTTTGCCAGCTCAGATGAACTCAAATTTCCTCTCATTTCACCAAAAATGTGCTTCTGAAATGAACTATTTTCCCAGGCTATGATTTGGGCTGGGGAGAAAAGGCTTAAGCATCCTTAAGGTGGATGGTTAGGCCCCTATTCTCCTTATCTAACCACACTAGGCATCCTCAATAACACACCATGTAGAATAAAAGGCTAAACACTTTCTAATGTTAGCTTGGCCTTGATCCTTCCTTCTACTTAGCACTGACAGTTTTGTCAAACAAGATTTCTGCAGAATGTCTGTGTTAGGTTTTTTTGTTTGGTCCGGTTTATCAGTTCCCTTTCAGTTTTTCCTTCAATTACATACTATATGTATTCCACTTTCAGGTTTGACACTGTCTATTTGGATGATGACATCCGTGTAGCGAAGGACATAAGGGGGGACTATTTAGTTGTTGAGCGCGCTCCATATTCTTGGGGTGCATAGTTGCCATAGTTCAACATTGATATAGAGCTTATCACTTATACTTAATGTGATGTGTGATGTGCCTAGAGACAGAAGAAGATTTGCAGAGCCTAATGCTTTCCCAGCCAAGTCTTCACCATCTAACTATGCCATTTCTTTTACTATGCAATATTATGTTCTCCAGGAATTATATGGTAAGTTTGATCCGTGCTGTACTTGCTGTAAGATTCTTCTTCAAAGGAATTGGTAGTAGGTAGTTAATACTTAATTCTGTACATATATTCGTTTAAATTTTTTTCCTATATAAAAGAACACCAACTGGCTCCAAGTATATGATGTGCTTTTGACTTATGCTGATATTGTCCATCTGGCTGTGAAAGGCTGTAACTGCAATATGAAATGCTACAAAAGGGCCTATCTACTTGTTGAACTTGGTATGGTATTGCAACGGCCCATGATCTCAAAAATCATTGCTAGGGGAGTGGCCCCCACTGTGGCCCCTTCGGCCCATCATGCATGGGCCTAAATGCATATGTAAGCAAAGGATAGGCCTAGTTACGGCATAGCAAGAAAAAGACGTGTATGCCCTTAGCAATAAACCCTTCAAAGAGGCATTTGTATACAGATCCTCCCCCATTACTATAAATATGGCCCTTAGCGCACCATGGAAAGGAGAGAGTAAATTGAGAAGGCGCACCATGGAGAGGAGAGTAAATTGAGAACAAAATTTGCAAGGCTACCAAATATTAGACAAATTTTGCAAGGCTACCAAATATTACCGCATCTATTCACCTCCTCTCCCTACACTCTAACCTTAGGCTTCGGGCACCCCCATCATGCCTCCTGAATCTCTGCTATTTATTGTTTGATGTGTAACCACAACAATTGGCGTCATCCGTGGGGACGAGACAAGAGAGCCACAAGTCAGATCTGAGTTGTCGGCACCACCAAGCCGCTCACGAGACCAATGGCGCTGAAAAGGATGGTGACATCCGCCCCAAAGCGAAAAAAGGGAGCTGTGGCCATGGGGCGGTGGACCCGATGGTCTAGGCCCCCGCCCCATGGCAGCGGCTCATCGTGGTGGCTGAGCCCAACGCCTCGGTGGGTGACAAAGAGGACCCCCTGGCGCTGACGTCGCGCGTAGCACGAGCACCGTCGGGATTGAAGGACCCTGCCTCGATCGCCCTGGGCAGCTCCGGCACCCCTGTCGTCGTAGCGACTGCCTCCGGCGACCCCGACGTCCCCCTCGTCACCACCACATTGTGGACCAAGAGCGCTCTGGTGGTGGCGCTAGAAGCTAGCGGGAACGGGCTGGAGGCATTCTGCGGGATGCTACAGTGGAAGCTGGCAGACCTACGAAGGACCATGAGGGAACTACAGGCAGTGCAGAGCCCGCCAACCCCTTCATTGTGATCACGGAGGCAGTCGCGAAGAGGACAGAAAGTTGGGAGGCCACTACCGAAGCTTGCAGCACCCCCCGATGGGTGGACCCGAAGTCCCCCCTTAGCGTGGGTTTGCAATGATGCCTCTAGCTAGAGGACTTCAAGATGCCCACGATAGAGGCTTACAAGGGCGACTCCGACCACCAAAAATTCATGCGTGCGTACGAGACAGGTATCGAAGTAGCGGAAGGGGACGACTCAGGCCAAGGGGCTGCTTCTCGCATTGCAGGGAGTTGCACTGTCCTGGTTCTCCACGATCGCCCCTGGCTCCATCTACACATGGGAACATGTCCGTGACCTCATGCACAATAACTTCTAGGGAAACCACACAGAGCGGTTTGACGCGGACCAACTCTTCGCAATAAAGCAAGCCCCTGGAGAGAAGTTGCGGGAGTACTTATGTTTTGCGAAGGTTAGATGCCAGGTCAAGGATGTCAACAAGACCACGATCATCAACGCCGCCATCCATGGTCTTCGAAAGGGCCCCTTCACAGAATACAACGCCCGAAAGCCTATAAAGACTGTGGCCAAGCTCTTTGACAAAATAGAGGGGTACATGAGGGCTGAGAAAGACGCACTGAGGCGTCATGTCGATGTTGCAGGGCCTGGCGCGGAGGGTAGAACCACCTCCTCGGCCCAGGGGGACGGCATGACCTGCAAGCAAAGCAAATGGCCTCGAGGGACGTACATGTTCAATGTCGAAGGCGGAAGTGACAAAGTTGTTGCCCTTGACAAATGAGGCAGTAGTAGAGGAAGGGGTCATGGCCTTGGCGCAGATGGGGGCAAGGGCGGGGCCAGCAAGATGTGCGTCCCTAGGGAGCGTATTATGAAATACATGGCAAAGGAGAGCACACCACGCGCAATTGCCACACTATCACAGCACTCCCCAAAAGCGTGGCCAGGGAGCGAAACCAGGACATAGGGGCACCGGTAGTGGCACATGTGTAGTAGCCCCTAGAAATCCCACCAGCCTGAGCCCTCTAGCCATGTTGCACATAGAAGCTACCGAAGGTGGACCATGACGTGTGATCAACGCCATCATAGGGGAACATCTCTCGTATTCCCTTCCAAATGACAGCGGAGGGCCTACACGTGCAGGGTGCACCATGTTGTAACGTGCCCAGCATAGGTGCCCTTGGCATGGGCCAGTGTCGACATCACCTTCACGATGGAGAACACCATCAAGGTAGACTTCCCCCCACCAAGACATGCTAGTTGTCATGGCTAGCATAGCGAGCTATGAAGTAATGATGGTATTGGTGGACAGAGGCAGCTCTGCGGACCTCCTTTTCGCCAGCACCTTTGACCAAATGGGCATCCCGCGAAGTAGACTTCAGATGATTGCTTGGTCTTTGGATGTGTAGGTGGCTTAAATAACGTTAGTGGTTGATGATAATGGACCGGGACTAGATAGGAGGGCATAGGTCCAAGCGGTCGTGTAAGTCCAGGTGAGTTACGTGGCTCAAGCGGGAAGCACAGAGAAGACAAGAATCATAAAGAGATGAGTTGGTGCATGTAGTGCGCCAAATGATAAGACCAATGCATGTAAAGATGGTTCGAGGGAATCTGAATGCGTGAAGACATGATAGCTAGTCATTGGGAACTACGAGCTACATGTCAAATGCTTTGAGGTAAAAGTGAAGACGGGTCAAGGGAAGCTGCCTGGAAGTTTCGTCGAGGGTCTTTTGATAGTTAGCTAAATATCAGGTTGGTGCCTTAATCAAAACCATGCCATGGAGAGGCACAAAAGAGAAGTAGTTTAGGTTAAGTAGAGCTGGAATTGGCAAGTGGATCAATCGCTAAATGGTTAGCGGTTTGAGTCGTGTAAATGCTTTGAGAAACGTGCATGAGTGTATAAAACCCGTATTAGGGGTTGACGAGTTCCCTGGTAGGCTTAATGGATTGAACCCATTAGGGTTATTATTGGTTATTGAAAGGGTAGGAGTGGAGGTGGTAAATTTAAGGATTCTAGGTTTCAAGTTTTTGTTCTACCACTTGTCTCCTTCCATGGTTGTGAGAAAAGAGTTAAGAGAGGAAAGAGTGATACTTTGGCTACATTTTGTAGTCATCCATGAGTATGTAAACTTCATTCTTCATTGAAAATATATCAAAGATTTGTTTTAATCATGTTCTTATTTTGTTCTTTTTTAGTTTTGCTTGTTTTTAAGCTAAATTGTGATTTCGTGTTCATGAGTGTTCTAGCCCAAACTCTTGCTTAAATTATCTTACTAGGATATGTGAGAATAAATCTAGAAGATCTCATATCTTATATCCATATTAGAAAAAGAAGTAATCTGAGTATTAGTGTTTTTGATGTTCTTGTGACCTAAATTCGGTTCTCTTCAATTTAGTGAAGTCAAGTTCGAGAACTTTGTAATTCTTCATTAGTTTAGGTTTCTAATTACTTGAATAAGTCTCATGTAAAATTTGTAAGTATTGGAAGAGGATTAAGTAAGTTCTTCATATTTTAGTTTTGTCTCGAGAGATTTTCAAGTCTGAAAACAGGAGATCGATCAGATCAGTTTCAATGGTCAGACTGTCATTGTACTTGCTGTCAGACCAAGTGCGGCGGTCAGACCAGCCTTTAATGTTAGTGACCGATTTTGTTGCCTTATATGTGTAGTCTTGTTTTGCTAAACTTAGTTGGTGCAAACTAAACTTGGTGACTTCCATAGTCATTTGAGTAAATATTTTGAATGCCATTAAAGAAAAAAGTTTGAACAATCATTCACCCCTGATTTCCGACATCAGTCCTACACACCTTTCACCAGCCGCTGAATCATTCTAAAATACTACATCGCATAGGTCGATTTGCCTTCATCTGGCTCTGATTTGTTTTGAAATATACCACGTCGAGTATATTTGGTTGATAAGATGAGGTTGAATAGAATAGGATGATTCTATACCATATGATTTCCATTGTTTTTGGTGAATGAGATGGTTCAACATCTAAAGGAAATATTTCTCATATTTGTATGCACCATTCAAGATATGATGGTCCAGTTAAAACAACCAAACACATAGATGAATAGTTTATTGAACCATCCTACACTTGGTTATGAGCAAACACAGCCTATGAGGATTAGGGGAACATATGCATGTTTCGTTGGATTTTATTTACTACGGCTTTTGATTTTTGACTATATCTTATTAATTTAATAAATAATAATTGCTGAAAGGGGTTGAAATTAAAAACCGACAGAAAATCAAAAAAGAATGGGGCGTTATATTGTCACTGTGTGATTTACTCTGTGAGCGTCAGTCCAGAACCGACTTACTTGTAAATGCCATCGTGAACACGTACGCGCGCGCGGGGTGCACCGTGCACGGTTCAGCTAACGCATAGACTATATATTGTAATTACAAGTCCATTAACTGTACGTTTCACATACTGATCAGCAGTGCAGTTTCTTGCCGCTTTGTTCTCCGAAAAATCGAAGGCTCCGCCGGAGATGCGCATCACAAGCATCCGACCGTTTCTTTCCAAGTGAAGCCGGGTAGTATTTCCCTGCCTCTTTTTCTATATAAGTACTATATAACATTCACATGATTTTTAAAAAAAGATTAGTCAGATTTCTGATCTTTAGATGTGCACGAAGATTTATATATCACCATCTTCACCTTCTTCTCCGGTGACTCCTTCTTCATCCTCTTCGGTGACCCCTTCTTCCTCCTCACCGGTGAGCCCAAGGGAAGAATTCCACCCCCTCGCCTAGGATTCACCATCCCCCCTCAGCATAAAGAGAGGCCGGGGGATGGTGCCCCAACGGTAGGCGGCGGTGGGGGTGACGGGTGGGGGTAGGAGAGTGGTGGGTGATGTTAGAGGGCGATGGCCATAGAAGGTACTATCTAATATGTTGGACGGGGCGGCACGGTGGGGAGAGCTAGGGGTGGTGCGCCCGTGAATGGTGGGGGAGGGGGTGGGGAGACACGCGGAGCTGCTCCGGTGAGAAAGGAGGGGCGACGTGAAAGGAGAGGGTGCCGGCAACGAGGAGGGAGCTGCGCGGAAGGGGTGACACAAAAGAAGTGGCGCTGGGTGGGAGGCGACAGGCGATGGGATGGGGTTAGGGTTGGGTTTAAATAGGATTTAGATGAATGGATTTGAGATGTTAGATTTATATTTGACATCTAAGAATCTGACTAATTTTTATTGAAAAAATAGTTAAATGATGTATAGACATACCTCTTTTTCAAAGCTAGGGCCGTAGTAGTACAGTAGTACTTGCATCATGCACCCACTTGAATATATCTAGCTTGCAAAATTTCTCCTGTTCGTTGATCTCTTCAAGATTGTCGTGCCCCTCGAAAAGAAATTCTACGGAGGGAGCCTCACTTGGGACACCTCTCCTTAGAGATTTTTTTTTACGAATAATCCATTTTTTATTCGAAATTACAGAAATATATTCGTAACAAATTTTTTTACAAAAATAAGCTCCAATCGCCCCCCCCCCTATTAGGCGACTAGAGGTAATCGCCCAACCTCCGCGCGACACCTGGGCAGTTTGGTAACGGTTGTGCGAGTTATTACTCTCGCCCAACCGTTGAGCGACTGACATGCAGTCGCTTTACTGTTGGGCAACTGCGATTCCTGTCGCACAACGGCTGGGCGACAGCAACGGGTTAAAGCCCAGCGGCAAGCCCCCAGCCGCGGCCGCCGCTGTGCATTCCATTTTTCGCGCATTCGTTCGGCGACGCGAGAGAGTAGCAGAGAAAGAAGGGAAAGGAGAGAAGAGGAGGAGAAAGGAGGAGAAGAAGAGGGGAAAAGGAGGAGAGCGCGGGATCTTCAGATTTAGGTATTTTTTTCAAAAGTTTTTGTAATACATCAAATTTGTAGTATATTTTAATAAAATGTTAGGTAGTAAAATTTAGTATGGAAATTTGAGTGTAGAAATTTTAGTACAATTTTAGTATAGAAAATTTTATTAAAGGATTTTTTGTGTAGAAACTTTAGTACAATTTTAGTATAGAAAATTTGAGTATAGAAAATTTTTAGTATAGAAATTTTAGTACAGTTTTTAGTATAGAAAATTTAATATAGAATTTTATAGTATAGCAATTTTAGTGTGGAAATTGTAGTACCATTTTAGTATATAAAATTTAGTTTAGAAAATTTTAGTATAGACATTTTAGTACAATTTTTAGTATAGAAATTTTAGTACAATTTTTAGTATAGAAAATTTTAGCATAGAAATTTTAGTACAATTTTTAGTATAGAAAATTTAGTATAGAATTTTCTAGTATAGCAATTTTAGTATAGACATTTTAGTACAATTTTTAGTATAGAAAATTTAGTACAGAAAATTTTAGCATAGAAATTTTAGTACAATTTTTAGTATAGAAATTTAGTACATCAATTTTCTAGTATAGCAATTTTAGTATAGAAATTTTAGTACAATTTGTAGTATAGAAAGCAACCGCAGTGTAGATCTAGCTAGAAAAAGTTAAATATTTGTTATACTAAATTTATTAAACATGTGATTTTACAAAAGTAACATGCGTATGAAATCTGCATGCAGGTATGGCGCGTGACTGGCAGTATTCCCTGTTGGACGAGCACGTGGACCGCGCGCATCGCGCTTCCCGTTGTGTGCCGCCACGTATCGTGCACCTACTGTCCTGCACGAGGCTACCAGCGGCATCCACACCCACGCCCAGCACACGGACGGCTCGGCCACTGGTGCCGCCCGGACCGGCGTGGCAGAACTCTGTAGGCTCTACGTAGGCATGTCCTCCGGCACCTCACCCGGACGAGGCTGGAGGATCTGCCTGGGCTCGTACACCGCTAGGCCAGCTGTTCTCACGTCCTCCGTACATCCCTGGTTTACCCACACAGGGGATGCACTCGACATATGCCCCTTCTCCAGGAGCGATGACCTTCGCTGAGGGTACGTATCGTACGATCTCTGTTTTATCGTAATGTTTGACATCTGAAACTAACGATATTACTTTTGCAGGTCATTTCCAGTCCGAGTCCCGGCACGGCCCCACCACGAGCCCGGATGATGTGGATCAGTACTTCTCTGAGTGGGTTAGGCAGCAGTCTGGGTCTGCACCTCCTGACACAACACCAGAGGTTCTCTCCGGCAGTGCCCCCCCCGGTGCACCGGAGGGCACACAGCCTAAGGTGCAGCTGACTCCACCAGCTCAGAGGCGGGTGCGACACGCTCCTGATCGTTTTACGTTTTCGGAGCGTTGTAACCTGTTACAGCGGAGGACGGCCAAGCGGGGCCGTACGGGAGGACATGGGCGTGGAGACGGGGTAGGGTAGGGTGGCGCCTGATTGTATACCATTGTTGCATGTACTGCAAACATGTGATTTTTAACGATGTAAACTTTTTAGTATTGTGCCATGCTTATACTCCTCGTTACCTACTCATTAACATCACAATATCATTTACCATCGTATGTATGAATCGTTTTATGGTCAATCGTTCGTAAAAAAAAATTCCAAAATTATTTCGGCACCTACAACAGACAATGAACATAAACTTTTATAACAACTTTACAAGATTTTTACCAGTTTCAAATTACAAAATTGAAAACATTCACGGGGGGAGCACTTGCAATCGCTTTCCCATTAGGCGACTGCATGAAAGTCGCCCAATGGATGAACAATTTGATCCAACCGCTCCACGGTAAAGCGATAGGAAATATGTCGGCTCCTGGTTAGGCGATAAGCCCCAGTCGTCTACCCATTAAGCGACTGAAGCCTATTTTTGTAAAAAAAAAATTTTACAGGTATATTTCTGTAATTTCGAATAAAAAATAGACTATTCGTAAAAAAAAAAATTTCCTCCTTCGATGCTGTCATGCGTGCTTGGGAGAACACGTGACAGGAGGGCCGTACTCCGATTCTCCCCCAACCCTGGCTCTCTACCTTTCTTTACATGCACGTACACCACTCTCTCTTTCTCTCTCTCTCAGATTTCATACCCCTCTCCTCGCACCCTCCTTTCCATCTCTCCCCCTCCCATCTGATCTTCCGCTCCCTCCTCTTGCTCTACATCTGATTTCTCCATGGCCGGCACCGCCACCGCCACCGTCTGCTCCATGTGCGGCGACGTCGGCTTCCCCGACAAGCTCTTCCAGTGCGTACGCTGCCGCTGCCGCTTCCAGCACTCGTACGTATTCACTCGCGCACGTGTCATCTCTTCCCATATACGAATGTTAGATAGTCTCGTTCATCTTATATTTTTTTCAAGAACACGCAAGAGAATAGAAAAGATAAGGGTTGTTTGTAAGTTATCTATAATAAATTGTCTGTAAAATATAAACAATATTGATACAATGTCACGTAAGCTGTATATAGCAGGATATTTTTTCGTATTTCGACCATCTATAGAATTACAGTCGATCTTTTTCTCTCTTATCTTTCTCTTTCATTTACCTCAGCAAAATTTCTATGTGAAATTTTTTATAAATAGTTTATATCATCTTATTATCTTTACTATTTAATAAGTTTGAGTTGGTGGTTGTTGCATTTTCCTTCCTCTCTTCTCAACCGTTCGATCTGAATACTGGAATCTTGACGATCTATCTAACATCCTCTCCCTCTCTCTCATATCTAACTACCCATCCTATCCACTTCCACCAACAATTACCATCTCCCACCTCCTCTTCTACCTGGCCTCTCTCGCCTTCCTCCTCTCCTGCTTGGACTGTATAATTTTTTATATGCCCTATCTTTCTTGGTGATGCAAATCTGTGAAACTTTTATAGTTAGAAACTGATGAAAATTAACTTATCATCATTTAAGTTATGCCCTTGTTCCTCTTGCCTTTTGACAATTGACCTGCACTAGCTGAATGCCTGTATGTTGTTATAGATTTAAAAACTTTTAGAACATATTTGTATGTATATTTTAAATTTTTTTACCACATATAAATTTCTTTTAATAATCTGTAGCAACGCATGAATATTTAGCTAGTACATGTCCTAATGGCGGGTATTGACGCTCGTTTGGGTTGTTTTCTATGCGTGCCGCGCGGCGTCCCGCCCAGTGGCGTCTGCGCCTTGCCGTGCGCGCGGTGCGGGTGTGTGGTGAAGTCGGCCGCGCGGGGCTGGTCATTGCCGCGCCGAACGGCCGTAGCGAGCGCATTGGACTGCGCCTGCCATGTAGGTTAAGTTTCCCGTCATTTTGCGGACTGCGCCGTGAGCATAGCGACTGGCGATGTGAAGGAAGGTAACAGTTGGAAGAGGCAATGGTGCAAGGACGTAAGATTGTAGGGAGACACGACGTGCGTGCAAGGAAGGCACAGACTAACAATCGGATCGAACTTTAATCGTCCTTTTGCAACATTTTCATTTACTTCAGCGTTTCCAAGGTAAAACCAGATTTGTGAAAGCGGTCTTAAATTGGGATGCGGATCCGGGTCAACTAATTGTAAGTTATGAAGAAACATTGCTCAAATTAAAACGTACAATATCACCACTCATTGACGAGTACAGTATATAGAAATAGCGTCTACATCTATATGACATGCCATTGGCTGAAGGCTTTGAATAAATCTTTTTAGGTAAGTGTGTACTTTAATCTCTACTAAGGCCAGTCTCAGTGGGAGTTTTATCTGCATTTAATAAGCTGCCACATAGGCATTTTTGATGATATGGCAACATTTTTAAGAAGAGAGAGAAGAAGTGAGTTTCATCTAGATGAAACTCTCTTGGCACGATTACCAACTCTATATGAGTCATGAAATTAAATGTCTATGAAACAATAGAATGAAACTATGCATTGAGGATGGATGTTTCATCCATGTTTCATTTCATTTTATATGATGTGGCAGTCTTGGAAACAACGCCATAAAACTCTCCACTGAGAATGGCCTAATATAACATAGAAGTTTATTTATTCACCTTTTCTCCTTGTACTCCTAGCACGCACGCTCCTTCCATCCATCAAAAAAACTGGTGAGAAAACGAGGCCTCAATGGCTCAATGCCCAACTGCTCACACCTTCAAGCCCCCAATCTCTCACTACTTGATCTCTCTCCCCTCTCCCTGATGGACTCCGCCCCACCCTACGAGTCGCTAGCCAACCATGGCCTTGCCCTGCGCACCCATGCCCGTAGCCGCTCTTGGTACCACACCGACACGTGCCTCCTCGATGCCTTCCTTCACCTTCACCTCCTGAAGCGTGACTGCCTCGCCTGTGACCCCGCCCTCGTCGGCGCCGTCTTCGTCCCATACTACGCTGCCCTTGACTCTTTCCCCTACGTCCTTGACCCTGCCCTCCTCAACTCCTCCGTGCAACATGGCACATCAAGCGACCAGCCGCAGATCCTATCACGCTGCCACAGCCACGACCATTCCCTGGTCCTAATCAGGTGCTAATCTTTGTTTCATGTAGTATAACACTTTCTCTGAGTCTATCTGACCACCTTTTTCTCCTTTTGTGTACACATTTTTTTTTGCTTCAATCGCAATTTAGATGTTGAGGACTTAATCTAGACTGAGGTAAGTAAAGTTTTTCGAGCGTTTCTTTTCTTGCTATTTGCGGTTAAGCAAATTTTGTGAGTATTTACAGCTACTTTTCATACATCCCATGATTTTGGTTTCTCATGTTACTTTTTGGTTCTCCCGAACTTAATGAAATTCATGTACAAAAGTTGTAGATAAGATAGCTTGGCCCATCCGCCTTCCATGCTACAAGAATAAAAACTGCGATTGCAAAAAAGAAGTATTTTAGCATGTTTGCCTAGTATATGATAGCCATGTGCTATGTATTGTCTAATTTCAATATATTACTTACATACTTAGTTTAGCTTTTCTTTTTTGCTTTACTAAATATGCTTATGTGGTGTTTGATGGAATGGCAGAATCATCTAGGGACTGTTCATAGATCAACTGCTAAATGAAGTGCAATGTTGATAATGCACTTTATGTTAAGCCTGCTGGTCCCCTTCTAAGGTAATGCATTATTTTAGTGTTCTTGTGGTTACGTTCTATATTGATAAAGATCACACTTTGCAATTCAATAGTTTCCTTCAAACTTTTGTAGGTCCATCTTTCAATCATGGATTATCAAGCACTTTCGATTATTTGTAGAACTAATGGTGCCTTCTTAGTGCTTTCTGCTTCTTTTGTCTAAGCCGGTTTACCTTTTGCATTTATAAGGCGGACACATGCTTTAGGAAAAACCTATTTATTTTGGGGTGATTATATAGCCACAATCCCCCTTGCTTTAGCAGATTTTATTTATTTAAAATCTTCGATGACTACTCAAATTAACGCTTGCTCTTATTGGGTACCCATGGGTTTTTCTATTTACGTCCGATTTCTATACTCATAGTCTCTCATCTAATTATCATCTCTAATTTGCATTTATGCCTGATTGTCAACCCTACGCACCAAACACTCTACAATACTCCACATTAGATTCTAACTCGCACCCCGATCCCAAACACACACACCAAACACCACACACGTCCGCTCAGCCACTCACGCACGCAATATGTGGCCTACTCACACCACACGCAACACACACACACTCATAACACACACACGGTCGCGCCCACCCACACATGCAACACACTCGTCATCTACACACACTTCACCTACTCAGCCCTCCTCTCTCTCTCTCTCCATGTCACTTCCCCTCTCAACTCTCCTCCAGCCCCTTCTCGATCTGCCGCCACCATGGCTTGGGTGCTTGAGCACACCCTCCCTGCTCGTCAGCTCGCATCGATTGGCTCCCCTTCTCTAGATTTACTCAGGTTGCCCCCTTTTTTGGGCTCTTCTCTTCGGCCTTCTAGTGTTCTTCTCACTCGATCTGGTGTCAGCACCATCATCTTAGCTTCCCCGCGGGTGTGCTACGGCCGCTCGGCTCACTTCCTCCTCTCTAGACCTACGTGTTGCCCCTTGTTTCATCCTTGGCTTCACATGGTTGCCCTTCACTGGTTCGGGGCTATGTTTGGCTTGGAGTGTGGTTGTGTCGGTCGACCTTGGCCCCCTTCTCCTCCCCGGTGAGTCCTTGTGGTGGTTCCCCCTACCCCAAGTTTTCCCCACTTTATTCTCCCTATTTTCTGATAGCTTAGTTTGATTCTACATGTGGGGTTTGTGGGTGTCGGACTCCGAATCAACAACTCCCGGATCCTCTGTGTAAATCGCACTAGTTTAGGATCAGGTAGTGCACACAGTGAACAACCAAGATACCAAAGCGAAAGAAACCCACTGAGTCTGCGCACAGGCAAACGACAGTAAAACACAACCTACTCATCCAGGTCTTCATCATAGTTTAAGATGTCCTCCTCCGAGATGAGATACAAGGGTGAGTACAAACTTATACACTGCAAGTCACACGGGAGAATGCAATATAATGATAAAGGCAACAAAGGAAGGCATATAGTGTTATTTGAGCATAAACAATATTTAAAGAAATACAATAAATAGATTGAAAATTGCTGCATTTAGTACAGTAAGTAAAAATAGTATTGTAGATGAAATTAATACTATTAGTGTAGGTCCATCCCCCATACTAACCTAACCACAGGTATCCCACCCGGACCATCTTTTCTACAAGATTTTTTGTGGATTCCATCCATCTGTAAGCCTTTTAATAAACCATTTTAAAAACAAAGTTTAATCTGTGAAAAATAATAAATAACCATTGATGCTCATAGAAACAATCATGAGGTAATAAGTCGATAAGATAAAATCAAGCAAGAACGTAGTGAAATCACAATAGCCTAAAATCTCGTATACATTGCTCTAGTTAACAAATTTATAAGCAAACAATCACTAAAACCTAGTAGCTCTCAAAAGACAAGTATCACTATCATTTTTCTTTTGAAAAGTTTTTTTTAATTTGAGGGTAATTTTGTTTTTTTGATCTCAGGACAAAACTCGGTTGGGTTGATGTAAACCGACCAGGTCAATCGGGTCGTTTAAAATCTGGTCAGGTCAACCGGGTTTTCCTAGGGCAATTACGTGGGTGGTTTTTGTTGAGGAACCGACGCTGGAGACCAGTCCGAGCGATTCCTCTGCTAGAACAAGAACGAATCAATCACAGAATCACAGAGACAATAGATGAACACAGAGAGGTAGAGAGAACTCCTGGTCTTTCTTTATTGCTTTCAATTGCATCAGGTGTACATAATGAGGGGGGTCTAGGTCCCTATTTATAGTCTACGGTGGGGTGCCCAATTAGATCAGGACTCTTGGATAGAGTCCATGTTTCCTAACACTCCCCCTTGGGCACTCACCCAACATGTTCATGGCTCGTCAAAACTCCATAAAAACCCAGTGGGAAAAATTTGGAGAAAGAGTACATGATACATGTGATGCTGCGATGCACGAATTGCCTCATTAAAAACCTTGATCGAGAAACTTCAGGAAAACTCGTCAAGGGAAAAAGAGTACAATCCACCCAATTCTATTTGGTCTTCAGGACTTTATGCCTTGGGTACTTAATCTTCAGGATCAAGATTTATTAGCGGGTTTGTGAGAATTCTCCCCCTGAATTCTGCACTTCTCTAAGTCTCATCATTCCAATTCCACGCACGCACCTTTCAAAGCTAGATGCGGGGAGTGACTTAGTGAATAAATCTGCGAGATTTTCACATGACTTAGTATGCAGTACTTTAATCTCGTCCATCTTTTGCAATTCATGTGCATAGAAGAACTTGGGGTTGATATGCTTAGTGAGATGACTCTTCACATAGCCCGTTTGCACTTGTGCAATGCAAGCAGCATTATCTTCATAGATAATTGTGGGGGTTTGCACAATGTTCATCCCACATGACTGCTGGATGTGGTGAACCATTCGGCGGAGCCAAGCGCACTCTCGTGCGGCTTCATACAGCGCTATAATTTCTGAGTAGTTCGTCGAAGTAGCTACAAGGCTTTGCTTAGACGATTTCCATGAAATTGTAGTTCCACCACACAGAAATACATAGCCTGTTTGTGACTTAGCGGTATGCGGGTCTGACAGATACCCAGCATCTGCATAGCCAATCAAGTTCAGCTCTTGATTCTTTCTGTAGAACAGTCCAATGTCCTTGCTTCCTTGCAAGTATCGGAAGATGTCCTTTATGCCCTGCCAATGCCTTTTGGTGGGCTCTGCACTGTACCTTGCTAACAGGTTCACGGCAAATGCAATGTCCGGTCTAGTGCAGTTTGCTAAGTACATGAGCGCTCCCACTGCACTCAAGTATGGGAATTCCGGTCCCAGGACTTCCTCCCCCTCTTCCCTAGGTCGGAAAGGATCTTTTTCTTGCTGCAAAGACCTACCGATCATCGGTACTTTCGAGGGAAATGCCTTCTCAAAGCCAAACCTTTCAAGCACCTTCTGGGTGTAGGTCGACTGATGTACCAAGATTCCTTCAGGGAAATGCTCAAGCTGCAGGCCTAAGCAAAACTTGGTCTTGCCCAAATCTTTCATTTCAAATTCTGACTCCAAGTAGGAGCTTGCTTCTTTTATGTCTTCGGCTGTCCCGATGATGTTCAGATCATCTACATACACAGAGATTATACAGAATCTATTCTGGGATCGCCGTATAAATACACAAGGATAGTCTTCATTGTTCGTGTAGCCTTTCTTGCAGAGAAAGTCGTTCAAGCGATTATACCACATTCTTCCAGATTGTTTCAGTCCATACAGTGACTTTCTGAGTTTCACACTGTACAGATTTTTATTTGCTCTGTCTTGGTTCGGGAGAGGTATTCCTTCAGGGACTTTCATATAAATCTCCGAATCCAAGTTACCGTAAAGGTATGCAGTCACAACATCCATCAATTTCATTTCCAAATTCAAGTTTACTGCCATTGAGATCAAATATCTAAAGGTAATTCCACTCATGACTGGGGAGTAGGTTTCTTCATAATCAACTCCAGGACGTTGAGTGAAACCTTGGGCTACTAGCCTTGCTTTGTATCTCACTACTTCGTTTCTTTCATTTCTCTTTCGAACAAAAACCCACTTGTGCCCTACGGGGTGCACATGGGGAGGCGTGCGACATACGGGCCCAAACACCTCTCTTTTGTTCAGAGATAGCAATTCAGTTGCTATTGCCTTCTTCCAATCTTCCCAAGCTGATCTTTTCTTACATTCAGCGAGCGATGCAGGCTCGGGATCAAGATCGATGATGGTGGCAATTTTCTTTGCGAAGTAGATATCGATATTAGCTGTTGTCCTATTCAGGGACTCTCCCGTGTGCACATAATTTATAGCTATTTCTTCATGAGTTGCTACTTCTGGAGCGATTGCTTCTTCAGGAGCTTCACCTTGCGCATCGCTTCTTTCAATTGCGGTGGCAAGTCCTTTTAGTTTTTCGGCTCCGATGTGTGCGCACACATCCATGCCGACGGGGATATTCAGATCCGGTATGCCCTCTTCTGGAGGTGTCATACTTGTGCCAGGTCTCAACTGGCTCCCCTTCTCATTCTGGGGGACTTCAATGATCGGCTGTGGTAAATCCCTTTTATCCTTTTTCGCCGGGCGTCTCCGGTTACTTTGGACTCGAGGAACCGGAGTTCTCGTCCTTTTATTCTGAGGCCTCTGGACGGGATTAGGGATACCTTCAATTTTCTTTGGTATTTCAACCCTCTCCGGTGCATTGCGTGCAGGCACATGCGACTTAATCACGCTCTTCAAATCACTAAAGTGATCAGGCAGTTGGTTTGCTAATGCATGCAAGTCAAGGATCTTCTGGACCTCTCTCTCAGTTTCACTAGTGCGCGGGTCATGTGCATGAATTCCCGTGGCTTCCCACGTAATTTCCCGATATTTTTCATCAATGGGTTGATTTCCTCCCCCTAATGACGGGAAATTATCCTCATCAAAAATGCAATCAGCGAAGTGGGCAGTATGCAAATCTCCCGTCATGGGTTCCAAATACCTGATTATGGATGCAGTCTCATAACCAACGTATATCCCAGTCTTCCGGAGTGGGCCCATTGCAGTACGCTGCGGAGGTGGTATCGGTACATAAACTTTGCAGCCAAACCTCCTAAGATGAGAAATTTTCGATGGTGACCCTTGCGCTAGTTGCATAGGTGAATGGATGTTGTAGGCCGAAGGTCTAAGATTGATGAGATTTGCTGCATGGAGGACTGCGTGTCCCCAACATGTAGCTGGCAAATTACTTTTATGCAAGAGGGGCCGGGCAATGAATTTAATTCTTTTAATTAAAGCCTCTGCCAAACCATTCTGGGTATGGACATGCGGTACCGAATGCTCAACTGCAATTCCCATCGCCATGCAATAATCATCAAATGCCTTCGAAGTAAACTCTCCGGCGTTGTCCATTCTGATGGACTTAATGTGATGATCAGGAAACACATTTCGGATGCGAATGATCTGCGAGATCAATTTTGCAAAGGCGTGATTTCTTGTAGACAACAAACCCACATATGACCACTTCGAAGAAGCGTCAATGAGCACCATGAAATACTTAAACGGCCCTGAGATGGGCTGAATGGGACCGCAAATGTCTCCCTGGATGCGTTCCAGGAATGCAGGGACTTCATCCTTCACTTTCAGAGTGGAGGGTCTAGTTATTAGTTTCCCGGTGGCACATGCAGGACACACAAAATCTTCATGATTCGGGAAATTCTTCACATTAATATTATGCCCATGCGAGTTATTTATTATGTTTCTCATCATCCTAAGACCTGGGTGACCTAATATGTCATGCCAGAGACAGAATAGTTCAGAGCTTCTAAATACCGTCTTCAGGACAGTGTACGCTGCAGGCGCCTTAATGTTGGTATAATATAGCCCAGTTTCAAGTGAAGGAAGTTTTTCTAGTATTCTTTTGCCATTCTCTTCGCGCTTCGTGATGAGCAGGTATTCCTTACCGTACTCTTCGTCAGTCTCAACGTGGAAACCATTGGCGCGAATATCCTTAAAACTTAGGAGAGTTCTAGTCAATTCTGGGTACAATAAGTGTTCTTCAATGACCAAAGTTGTGCCCATGGGGAGTATAATTGTGGCTCTTCCGGAACCTATTATACATGCATCGCTTCCGGCGATTGTCGTAAGGCTGCCAGTGCTCTTACGAATCGACTGAAAGTATTTAGTCTCTCTTAAGATGGTACTCGTTGTGCCGCTGTCGGCAAGGCATACTTCCTCCATAGGGCGCCACACGTGTTCTAATATAACGTATTTAATTAACATGTATTAGAAGGCATTCAACACATAAATAAAATACGCCAATATCAGAACATAACATGCCATCATAAACTGAATAAATGAATGTTTTAATCCAAAATCATCCAACCATCATGAGAAAACAAAATCCTAAAGCACCAACCATGCAAGTTCTAAACTTGTCCATTAACACAAAATAAATGACAATTAACGTCTTATGCATTATGTGCATCAGACGGAATCAACTAGAAAATCATCGACTTCTTCAGCTATTTTCTCAGGAGTGACATTCTCTTCAAGAGAAATCATGGCTGTGGCTGCCTCTAAGTCATAAGGGGGTGCTGCTACCGGGATGGACTCAACCTCCATCATCTCCGGCAGCTGCTCAGGCTGCTCCCCCTCAATGGCTGCAAAGTGGGCTTCAGGCTGCCCTTTGCCATTCTTCTTCTGAGCTTGGTGGGCATCAATGACATGTTGCGGTGCTTTGCATATCCGTGACCAATGTCCCCACTTGCCACATTTGTAACAACCCTGGTTCTGCTGGCCATGGGTCTTGTCACTCTTTTTAGCCTTTTTGTCGTTTGGAGCATCTGACTTGCCTTTCTGGGCAATGAGCTTACCCTTCTTCCCCCTTCTCTTCATCAAGGGCTTTCGCACCTTGAAACTTCCCGCATTGGCCTCACGGCCAACGGAGCTGCCTGGTGGCTGAGTGACGTAATTCTTGCGGAGAAGTTCGTCCTGAGCCTCCGCAACCTGCATCATATCAATCAATTCGGCGTATTCCTTGTAGCCGTCTTGACGATAGTTGCGGGCGGATTGTACAGCATTGGGGTGAAAGGTGGACAGGGTCTTCTCAATTTTCTGCTCATCTGTGATCTTCTTGCCACAGAGTTGCAGATTAGTACAAATCCTGTGCAAGGCAGAATTGTACTCCCCGACCGTCTTGAAGTCAGCGAACCTCAGTCGGATCCACTCCTGCTCTGCTTGAGGAAGAATGGTGTACTTCAGCCTCTCAAACCGCTTCTTGAGTGCGGTCCAGAGTGCTAGCGCGCTTTTCTCCGCCATATACTCATTCTTGAGAGTAAGGCAGAGGTGGTGCCTGAGAAAATGAAGTGCCTGATCATTCTCCTCAGGTGTGGGTGGGGCGGCATTCAGGCCACCAATCCCAATAGCCGCGCGGAGCTTCCTGGCTCCAAGCACAATCTCGACATCGGATGCCCATGTCAGATAGTTTTGGCCATGCTGGGCCAGCTCCTCGAACTCCCGGTTCGTGATGCCAGTCATCTACATGTGTATGAACGAAATACAATAAGTTTACTTCAGGTAAACATGCATGGAAAATTCACTTCGGGTAAATAAAGTGGTGCAAAAGGTTCTCATAATGTTTCATAATTTTCTGTGCATTTTCTATAATTTTACTGCTAATTTCAGTGATTAAAAGCAATTTTCAGCAATTACAATTAACCAAAACAGTAAATAAATACAGAAAATACAAAGAATAATAATGGCATAAATAAATAAGCTTCAAATGCTAAAAAAATAATTCAAAATTCAGATTCCCGAGGCCCTTTTATGCTAAAAATGTAAAATTTCAGCAAATTCTGCAATTCCAGAGGGTTTTTACGCAAAATTTCAGTTCAGAGAAAATTTTACGCAATTTTCTGATTTACCGAGGGGTTTTCTACAAAATTCTGGACCCGCTCGTAAATTTGAGGGCTTATTCGCAATTTTCGGAATCACGAGGCCTATTTTGCAAAATTCGGGACTTAAATGCAAATTTCAGGGCCTTTAGGTAATTCCCGGAAACCCCGGGGGGGGGCCTTTTCACAAAACGGCCTGCGCCCCCCACTGGCCACCCCCTTTTTTTTCGGCCGAGCCTACCCCGGCCCACCCATTCTCCCGGCCCATGTGCCTTTCGGCCCGGTCGGGCTGTCCCATGCGCATAACCGGAGAAGAGGGGTAGGGTTTCCCTACCCCTGCGCAAAAGGTGGCGGCGGCGGCCCTTTCGGATGGAGCGGCCGGGCGGGTGAAGGCGGTGCCGGCGCGCGGCGGCGGGGCCGGCGCGGGCTGCGGGGCCGGCGCACGGAGGGGCGGTGCGGCGCCTCGAGCGCACCTTGGCGGTGGCGGCTGCTCATGCGGGAGCGGCGGACCCGAGCGGGCGGAGGAGCCGAGGCCCGTGCGGTGGCCGTAGCTGCGGCGTGAGGAAGTTCAGGCGGGACCACCAGCCAGCGGCGGAGGCGGCCTGAGCTGCCAGCTCGGGCGGGGCGCACGCGGGACCCCAAGCGACGGCAGCCTTGCGGGGCAGATCGCCGGCTCGGGCGCTGCGGGGCCGGGGTCGACACGGCGGGGTCGGCGCAAGCGGGAGGCCGAGGCGGCGGCGGTCGGCACGGGCGCACGGCGCGGCCAGTGCAGTGGCTTTGGACTGTCGGCCATATGCAGATGGCTTTAGTCGGCGGCGCCGGCTGCTGGCCGGCAATACCACAGGCTCCATGGCCGGCCGTCAGCGCATGCGGGCGCAACAGCGGGGGTTTTTTTTTTCTGTGATGCCATGCAAACCGAACAGAGAGCCATGCAGGATCATGCAAAATAAGATGCAAAATAAAACTTTTCCAATCTGCAATGCTCGTTCAGAAACATGAAATCAATGCATATATTATCTTGTGCTTGTGATCATGCAGGATCAGCCAACACCATGCAAAATTTGTTTCCAATCTATGATGCAATCAACATCTACCCCGTTTTCGTAATCTACCGATCAACATTGTGCCGGCGATTTCAGATCTGCTCGCGGTAGATTTAGGGCGGATTTGCACCGTTCTACAGCGCAATCAACATCTACCCCGTTTCACAATCTACCGATCGGCATTGTGCCGGCGACTTCAAGTCTGCTCGCGGTAGATTAGGGCGGATTTGCACCGTAGAATTTCAATCTAGAACGCGAAAAGAAAATACAGATTCAAAAGCGATCTAGAAAATTCAATCTGTGCTTCGATGATTACCTCGTTCACCGGAGCGAAGTCGTGCTGATAACGTGTTGAGGAACCGACGCTGGAGACCAGTCCGAGCGATTCCTCTGCTAGAACAAGAACGAATCAATCACAGAATCACAGAGACAATAGATGAACACAGAGAGGTAGAGAGAACTCCTGGTCTTTCTTTATTGCTTTCAATTGCATCAGGTGTACATAATGAGGGGGTCTAGGTCCCTATTTATAGTCTACGGTGGGGTGCCCAATTAGATCAGAACTCTTGGATAGAGTCCAGGTTTCCTAACAGTTTTGCGAGCGTGACCGCCCGACATAGCTTTTAGGTCCGGATTTTTTTCGGTCCAATCGCCGGCCCGATCGGGTTCTCATAACAGTGATTATGTTACATGCATGCAAGTAGCTATAGCAATAGCTACTCCCAGCTCGCAAGAAAGCTTTGTTTTAGGGGTACTTGGTACGTGCGAGCTAGCTAGGAATTGAAGAAGGCCCACGTTAGAGGTCCGGTCTTTTTTGCTACATGACACCTAAAAAGGGCCAGGTCTACATATGCACGGTAGGGTCAGCAGTGCCAGGCACTGTGGGCGAAGCACAGCTCGATAGCTTTGGTCCTAGTCATGCACTGCATGCATCTATAAATCTATTAATTCCCGGCCTTAGCTAAACAATTAATCCCCTTTCCCGTTGAGCAGGGGCGCGCACTACTGTTTCTTCTGACAGATCTGAATCTTCCATACGAATAGCTCGATCGATAGGCAACATGAGGCAGTAGGAGTATCAAAGAGATGAAACTGTATAAATATATAATCCCAGAACATTAGGGCTGCGTTTTATCTGAGGTTAAGAGGTGATATAACTGCTAAATACAGCGTAGGAGAATATATATAAGGAGCATATCTAATGTAAATGGTCTTTTCAGTGCAAAATACAAACACGAATCAGGGCCGACATATCCAACCTTCTACGCTCCAGATCTGTGTGGGTGGAATCTCTCAAAACTTAATGCACTTTTGCACTTAACTTCCGCCTCCCCGATAGTGTTTTGCGCTGCACCCCTTCTCGCTGCTCCTGCCGGCCTCCCCCTGGCTCCCTCCCCGGCCTCCCTCGGTGCTGCCCCCCCCCCCGCCTCCCCCAACGCAGCCTCCGAGGGCAGCCCGACGATGCCTCGGCCTGAGCTCCTCCCTCCTCCCCGTCGCCCTCGAAGCCAAATCTAGCCTCCCCGCCGCCCCCAAGCTCCTCCCTCTAGCCTCGAGATCCTCCCTTCTCCCCGCCGCCCCAAGCTCCTCACTCACATAGCCGATTCGACCATGGCCGCTCACAACCACAACTATAGCCACCCTCGACCATGGGCACCTTCGACCATGGCCGCCATGGCCACGACCACCTTCAAACACGACCACAATGAGGATGGGGTGGAGAGGAGGGGGCCAGCGTGGAGGGGAGTGATGCGACTGGGGAGGGCGGCACCAGAGGAAGTGGGGGAGGGAGTCGGGGGGCGCTGGGGGAGGCCAGAGGGGGCCGGGAGGGAGGCCTGAGGGGGCCAGGAGGGAGGCGCCTGGGAAAGCCAGGGGCGGCTATCGGAGAGGTGGGGGGTTAAGTGCAAAAGTGCATTAAATTTTAAGGGATTCCACCTACACAGATCTAAGCGTAGAAGTTGGATCCATCGGCATTGATTCGTGTTTGCACTGAAAAGGCTACTTGAACTAGATATGTATGTATGTATGTATGTATGTATGTATGTATGTATGGGGGGCATGCATGTATGAGTGAATTTGGAGTGACATGCGTACACGCGCAGCGGAAGAATTTGCATGCCAACCGAGGCGGGCAGAGGGCTAAACCTGAGCCACAAGTGGAGGACGAGCTGCTGAGGCCAGGCTGAGCTTGAGGTTTGTGGAGCATGTCTTTTGTCGGCCACTTCCGTCTTATGGGTCCGACTCGTTGACTCCTGCATCAACATGTGGTTCGCCTTGGCAGCATGCAGCGTGCATCGATCATAGCCGGCTGGCCTCCCTCCTCGGCCTTGAGTTCCACAAATTACTACATGCATGTACGATCGACAACACGTACTGCATCACATGTACGTTGTTCAGAGATACTAGTTTGAAAGTTGAGAAGACTCAGATAACATGCAGTCGAACGGATGAAAAACGCAAACACAAGGCCGGTTCGCACATGAGGTAGTGTTGGCATGGTAAGATGCACCTAACACGATTGTGCTACTTCTCTACAACTCAACTAGTTATAAACGATAGGTTATGTCTATGCAAGCACGCATGCAATATGAACTAATAGGGTTAAAAGACCAAAATACCAAGATAATACTAGCCAAAATCTAGAGCATATATAGATAAGAGAAACCAAGCCAGAGTGCCATATACAAGCAACAACAGCCCCTCCTAACACACGAACAAACACACATGTACACTACGCATATAATTAACTAGACTATATGTAAACTCAGAACTAGTCTTACTAATACGTCTGTTGCTTAGGATCTGAAGATCGCGAGCCCCATAACCTAAACAACTAACTAATTAACACAAGACGTCCTTGAGCAGCTTGTACCTGCGGCCGGCCGCCTTGGTCCCTCGCCGCCCGCTTTCCTGCTCGCCGCCGCTGGCCTGCTTGCCCCTGCCGGAGGAGCTCGTCGTGGACGACTCCTGGCTGCAGGAAGCCTGCTGCTTCCCGGCCGCCGACGAGTACCTCGCCTTCCCGGCGACGTCGCTGAGGCACCAGTCGCACATGTCGGAGCCGGCCGAGGCGGGCGCCCCGTCGCCGTAGTAGTTCGTGCAGTAGCTGCACGCACAGATGCATCGTGCATGTATAAGATGGACAAGACGTGTGTGGCCTAATCATCACTGCGTTGTATTATCTTTTGGGAATTTGGTGTTTCTGCCCCTGTTCTCGACTGCAAATGTGATTTTACCCCTACTTTTTTAACTTTGTGATTTTGCCCTCGCGATTTTGAAATGAAGACTCCGTTTACCCCTGTTTTGTGACACCGTTAAGACTGAAGGATTAAATGGTACAAAAAAAAGATGCCCACGCGAAAAGACAAGAATGCCCCCACTCCCTCTACTCCCTCTCGCCTCTCCGCCTCCACTCCCTCTCGCCTCTCCGCCCCCATCGGCCCCTCCGCCGCTCCACCCTGCAGGACGCCGCCGCCTCCTTCCTCGCCCCGCCCCTCCGTCCCCCACCAGGCTGCCGGCCTCATCCTCCGCCCCCAGATCCGCCGCCTCCTCTTCCTCCTCCTCTGCCCCCACCAGGCCGCCGGCCTCCTCCTCCGCCCCCACCCGTCCGCCAGCCTCCTTCTCCTCCTTCATCCGCCTCAGCCCTCAGCACCTCCGCCGCTCCACCCTGCACTGGAACGCCGCCGCCTCCATCTTCGCCCCGCCCTTCCGCTCCCGCCGCCGCCGCCGCCGCGTGCCCCCTCCGGCCGCGGCTCTGCCCGTGAAGTCCCACGCCCACGCCAGGGCTGGCTCCCTCTCTCTGCTCCCGGCCGACGACAGCGCCCCGGCCGAGCCGCCGCCCCGCCGCCACCGTCCTCCAGATCGAGCCGCCGCCAGCTTGATGGTAGCAATGGTTATGCAATCAAGTAGCAATAACATAGCTCTATTGGTAATGGTAGCAATGATGACTTGTGAAATTGTCAATTTGATTTTGCGTAAGTAATTGCTGTCAGTTCGCGGGCTAGTCGCTGAAGTTCGTGTACCCATCTTCTTCGTATTTTTGGTCAATGCGTGCAGCTCTCAAGTTAGACAAGTTCTAAATTCAAGATGGCACATGTATAGGTACTATGGTCCCTGCTGACATTTAATGGTTGAATGTGATGTTTGCAAAATTTGACAAATTTTGTCCAGATTTATATTAATAAAACGAATGCATAAATTTGTGTCTAATTCTGTTGACAACATCCCTACTAAATATGTCAAAACTTCAATTTCGAAATAGGGGTAAAATCACAAAGTTCTCTAACAAAACAGGGGTAAAATCACATGGGCAAACTTGTCTATTCGTGCAAAAGTTAACACCGTTAACTGGCTTTAACGGAATAGGGGCAGACTCTCCCTTCAGTTCAAAAACACAGGGGTAAAATCACAAAGTTTAAAAAATGAGGGCAAAATCACCATTTCGCTTGAAAACGAGGGCATGAACGCTTAGCCCCCTTATAAAATATGTCTTTAGTGCTATCTACAGATGACATGGAATGATACTATAGACAGTAGCTGTCTATACCACTATGCATATCCTTAGGATCTCCCAGGATGGGGCCCGTGTGTGGTTTCTGTAGTGCGTGCCATGGTTGCCACTTATTACTTGTCACCGCCTCAATGCCACATGTATGGTTTCATGTCCTTTTTAGTTTTTTTTGGTGATTTTTGGCTTAGACTTTTAAGCTGAAATAAATAGAGTGACTTCTTTAAGTGGCTTTTCAATTTAAAATTGTGTGCGTGTTCATATTAGTATCTTCGTCGTCTTCAAATCTCAGTTTAAAACCATATATGCTATTTACATCATCGTCTCTATCATCTATTATTATCTTTAAATCTTAATTTAAAATTATATATATTATTTATGTTAATATCTCTACTGCCAACCGTTTGTCTTTGAAGAACACAGCCAATCGGCTACCACCATAAACCAGATCAGGGTAAAAAACAACCTGAACATCTCTATTATCCACTCCACACATGCGGCGACACGCACGCCTGCCTCAGTCATCGGCATCCCCGCCACACACCATGTCTCAGTTCGCGCTATGATTCGGGGACCCCGCCCGTTGGAAAACGACGTGAAGCTAGCCACCTCACTTCAAAGGGTCTGTTCTTTTCGGCTGTGGCTTATGACTTTTGGCTGAAATTTTTGAATTTTGGCTATTTACGGTACAGATTACGGAGAGACAGATACTCACTTGCGATTTTGGCTGGTACAGATGTTGAGCTTTTAACGTGTAGATCGTTTAACTTGTAGACCCCATCTTGAGAAAATACTCTATTTGAAAGTTAGGTACTGTAGCAAAAGCCAAAAGCCACCGGCTTGTGAGGTAAAGAACAAGCCCTAAATCGCTCTCGCTCCCATCCCCAGCCCCCGACTCCTTTTGGTCTTTGGATTTGTCAGAGGCGTCAGGCGATGATCCAAACTCGTTGTTCGGGTGAAATAACTCGATTTATTGTTTATTTATAGTGTTAGTGGTTTTTATAGTATAACTATATTTAAAAAATAAAAATAGAAAAAATAAATTAACTTATCACGTACAATATAAAATAAATAAAAAAAGCAAAATAACCTAAAAATAAAATTAAGAACTAATGAATTAGAATTTAGAAACTGAAGTCGAAAGGAGAAGCACGGTAGTATGCACCGTTCACAGGTGCACCACCATATATTAGCCAGGCAAGCGAACGATTTCACGAGGAAGAAGCTAAAGCCATCGATTGTACGCAAAATCAAGAGTACTAGCCACGTAGGCGTGGCGCCACGCCACGCCAGCCACCGTGTGGACCGAAGCAAAAGAGACGGCAATTCGCAGGGAGCTTCAAAAAAAAATCGAGGACACGCGCGTAATTTTGGAAAAATGAAAGGACTTTTCCGTAAAAAACCGAGGACCTGCAAGGACCTGTACGTAAGTAAATAAGGACCCGTGCGTAACTTTGGAAACCCGCGGGTCGCCATCCAAAAAATTTTTTCGGAAAAAACTGGGCGCAGGGACCTTTTCGCGAGGAAAAAGGACCTTTACGTAATTTCGGAAAAAGTGGAGGGATTTGCCTCCCCCGGCCGTACCAAAAACCGGGGGACACCCGTCGCCCGGCCGCGCGTGGGGAGGCGACGTGGAGGGGGCGCGCGGGCCGCAACCCCCCCGGAAATACTGGACGTAGTATCCCCTCATTTGTGGTCGTGGATGAGTTTGAACGTCCGTAAAGTCGGAGCAAATACTCTTATCTCGTACATCCCCAAGAAAGAAGTTCGGCAATCGGCGTACATCGTCGTCGCAACCGTGTATGGCAAAGACCAAGATTTACTCCTAATTAATCGAATAAAGTAGGAGTATTAGATTAAGCAACACAAAAACCTTGCGCGGCACGCAGGAATTGTTATGGCACGATAAAAACGAGTTCACGTGTGTGTGGCGGTTACATGCGGGGTCACATATCCTTTGGGTCTACACGTCAGTGAAAATGCGTCCAAATATGTGTGCGGGCATAATATTCACAAATGAAAAAGAACAGGCGACGTGGATAGGAAAAAGAGAGATTTATTATTACTTAGTACCCGTTCGTATACGCTTTTGATTTTTTAGGTTTGGCTTAATAGTAATAGATTATAAAAAAACTTATAAGAAACTCATATATAATTTTAATTGATATAAATAAAGTCACTATAGCGTCTTTTTAAGAGTTAGGTATTATAACGTCTTTTTAAAAGTTAGGTATTGTAGAAAAACTATTTACTATTAAAAACAGATTTTAAAAGTCCATACCAACGAGACCTGGTCAACAAAAACATCGTAAAATGTGAGATGCAGTTAGACAATTGTGCGAGCTATAAAGTCTAGTTAGCTACTAATCTAGTAATAAGATATGCACGTTTAGGTTCTTTTAGACCGATAGTTTATGACTTATGGTTTAAATATTTGAATTCTAACAATTTGTGAGAGGTAGTACGCAGAGAAAAATAGTCACATACGATTTTAAACGGTACAATTGAACTTAATATACTTTTACATAACTTTTTCTATCGAATCTGTCTTAAAAACGTACCGTTTAAAAATTATTTATTATAAATAGTATAAATATAAACTAGATTTAAGTTAGAAAAATCTGGCCATAGCATAAGTATTGTAACTCATAAAACGTACATGATTTTGAAAAATACAGGGATTTTTTCGCAAGAAGGATAACGTGGTACAGCTGGAGGCCGGGAACTTCCTCGGCTTTAATATAGGTGATGATGATGATTTGTAATTTTGTATGATATATATGAGAAGATATTTAAACACCAGATTGTATTACTATTTCCTTCAAAATGATCGCTCAAGCCAAACAAACCCCGTACGCAAGGCGCGGCGGAGAGGGAGAGAAGAAAGTCGGAGACTAGGCGAGGGGCTACGGGGCGGAGCTTCAGCAGCAAGGTTGGTCTCATGGTGGTCCATGTTGTGTACAGGAGGAGGGAGAATAGCTGGAGAGGAGGCGACGCGAGGTTCCAGGGCGCCGCCATGAGCAACCCCTCAGGCAAGCACCTCGTCCGCCTCGCCAGCGGCGCCGTCGGCTCCTCGTCGCCCCGCGGCGGCGCCGCCCTCACCCCCGCGGCCCCCAGCGGCCGCCTCTGCGCGCACACTGGGGGCCGCACTCTGCGCGCCACCTCGCCGCCGCCCCCGTCCCCGCCCCCACCCTGCTCCATCACCTCCGCCGCGTGCTGGGATTCCCGCGCGCTGCTCCTCGATGGCGAGGAGGACTGGGAGGAGGTCGTCGCCGTGGGTGATGAGGCCGTGGGGGCGGAGGATGCAGCGCTCGACGCCGGCGAGGGGGCGGCGGACGATTACGGGGTGGTGTTCGGGGCCCCGCCCACCGGTGACGAGGTCCGCGCCGCCGTCGCCAGCATCCAGCAGTAAGATTCTGCTTAAATCATCCATTTAGATTGATCAAGTTATAATTTTTTATGTTTTAGGTTGCTGATGATCATCGGAACTGTCTTGTGTAACTACTTGCTGATTATTTTAATCTTCTAGTAGTCCTGGAATTAGATGGGGAACTTACCGTGATTTGTCACTGGAAATCTCGACCGGAGCCCCAATCACCCCAATCATGCTATGTTTCTTGCATTTGTGAAATTGTTCGAGGGCGTGCGCATATTAGTCTAGATGTGGAATAGTACACCACGCAGTTGGATCTCTAATTTATCCACTTTTCATGCTAAAAGGAGCAAGTTTTGCTTGTACTGTGTCCAATTGCAATACACGTCCTCCGTCATTGCTTAGTTACAACCTCCTGTCCCGTGTAGAACGCACATCCTCCTTTGGTGTTAGATAGAGCTTTTTTGCTCCGTAGTTGTTTAATTGATGCAATCTGGGTTTACAGATGTCCTATCTGAACAAATTGCCTGTCGTATGCAGAGTATTTGAGAATCCTTCTGGTGTGGATTCTGACGCACCTGAGTTACAGGCGCTCGCATTGCCCATCTCAGGACTTCCTTCATCTGGGATGTTTGTGAACTATTTCGCTGAGGATTCTTGTGCATCGGAGAACCAAATTGTCCAATTAGCCAACTTAGAGCATTCTCCATCCTACACTGGATTGGAGGAATGGATTGAGCCTGCTGCACTTGTCCTTAACTCAACTGCTCTTTTTACAAGGGAACATCGGAATGTGCTGGATGCGTTCCACCTATTGCAAGTAGATTCTTCTGTTCAGGTGAATGTGGCTTAATTTGAATGGTATTCATGTATATCAATCCTGAACTTGTTACTAAGTACCACCAAATATTGACAAAAATCCCCTTTTTTTCCTGCTTTTCCGTGACTTTTCTTTTCCCTCCATGCAGAAAATGGTTATGGCTTTGTCAACGGATAAGGTTGTATGGGATGCTGTCATGAACAACAAGGTGGTGCAAGAATTCAAGAGATCCTTCAAGGATGGTATGTGACTTTGAGCTTTTTTTACATGTACATCTTTATATTGATATAGCATGGATGACAATATTAATCTATTTGTTAAGTTAGGCAGCAACCATTCGATAATCCTTTTGATATTTGTCGTGTGAAACGTATGAACTTGACTACCTTATTTAGTTTAGTCCTGTTAAACTCTTGTTTATTATGTTGGGTGAATCTGTACCTGACAAAACCTATCCTGTATTTCAGCTAAGGAAACTGATCTCAAGGGGAGCTCTAGTGCTCCTCCTGGAGTGATGCAGTGGGTCCTGGAAAACACCCAGGCAAAGATCAAGGAATTCCTTGAGAAGATACTTAAGCTCGTGAACATACTCTTCCAAGCTCAGAGCAAGGACTATGATTTGTATGACGATGTAGTGAGAATGTCCTTCATGCTCTCGGTGTTAGTCTTCATTGTGGTAACTATAGCTCGCATAAAGTGAGCACAACAATCCGTCGACTTCACATTTGGTGGTTTCTTGGTTCTGTACAGGATGAATTCTAGTCCTAGTCCTTTTCGTATGGGTTAGCTATGATCAAGGATGGTGTCATTCTTATTTGCCAGGCCCAGAAATTTAAATTGCCAAGGTGCCACGATTCGTAGTAGAAGCTCAATATGTCTACCCTAAGGGATTATGGATTTATTGTCTTAGACATCAATATATCATATCATCTGCACTGTGCTTATTGTCCAGCTGTGAACATGAATGGAATTCATTTAAAAAAAACATAAATGGAATTTGAATGATTGATGATGCAAAATTTGACAAGCCTTATGAATGCTTGACGTCTAAGAACGGATCAAGGTTTACACTTTACATTCATATCAAACTGAACAGATTTATGCACTGTAATTGTTTGGGTGCCTGACAATTGCCCATTAGAGTTGGGGCGATTTAGATTGGATGCTTGTGATGTTACTCATTCGTCCGCCCAGAATCCATGGAATCCCATTGGAAAGGTAAGGTGCTTTGGCACCTCAAGTTTTGCCACAAGTGCATTCCTTTTCCCTATCTTACTTGCAGCCAGCACCACTAGATGGCATCTGTGCTCGGATACTGCATACTGCAAAAGAGGCAAGAGGCATCAAATGACTCCAACGTTAATTGAGCAAACGTATGAGCTCCACCTTGGTGCTTGCATAGTTGCATGTACGTACAGTACGGTCGTCTTACCTCTACAAGAAGAACATAGCCATGGTCCTCCCCACCGCCGGTCGGGACGAAGACAGGCTCCCCGACGAACTTGCGCCCCTCTGGAGACCACCACCGCGCTGATCCATCGGAGACATCGACCTTCACCACGCAGTCGAACGGGAAATATGGGAGGAATCTGCGTGAACCGGATGCAGCGGCGGCGTAGATGAACCGGTTCCTCTGGTTGGCGAAGCTTGGGTTTATCGCCGGGAAGTCCGCCGGCCTGGTCCACTGATCGGACAGTCTCCTGACGGAGCATCTCCGGCACGCCCCTCTCTTGTCGAGCTCGATTGCCACCTGCATCGGATTCAGCGCTAGATAAAATTCTGTCCCTGCGCAATTTCACATTGGGTTCATCGATAGACAATCCAAATCAAGCATTTGTTCACCTGCACAAGGCGAGGCAGCCATTCCTTGCCCTTCACTGCATTCATGAACGAAGGGTCCAGCTTCTTGTTCTGCCAATTGTAACCTGTGAGAATTGCAGCACAGATATGTCACTCGATGATCGTACTAGCTCGCAGTAACGTGCAAATTCAGCACAAACGTTCCGTGCCATCTCATAGTTACCAAACATTCTGTGGAAATGGAACCATTGGTAGGAGCAGCCTGACATGTGCAGCTGTATGTCCAGGCCGCCCCGGCCGTTCTCCTCCTCGAAGGCGTTGCCGACGTGCATGGACCACATCTGCGACGGCGCCTCGATCGGCACGCTCCAGTCGCGGCCGCTCGCCTCGGCCTCCCGGGAGCGCGGCAGCAGGTAGACCGGCGTCGACTGCTTGCTCGGGTCCACGGCGAGGGCCGCTATCATCGGGTGAGTGCCCGTCAGCGCCAGCAGTGATCCTACCAAACACGGCACCAAAGGTCAGCCACTCGTGCCTATCGATCTTGAAAGGACGTGCCAGACATGATATTATTTGAGTTTCTTTCCGTACCGGGAATGTCGAGCTTGATCCTGTTGCCGAGGAGGACGTAGTGGCGGTCCGTGAAGGTCCAGTCGTGGATCATCAGGTGGTCCGGCACGACGAACTCCCGCTTCTGGACGAGCGCAAAGTCGGCGTCGAACTCTGCGTTGCGTGTCCACAGGACGTACATATCGGTGAGTGGGGTGACACTATACTGATTTGAGGGTTTGATGGGGATGGGCCGATGGGGGCAGACCGTAGAAAGTGAAGTTGGATCGCGGGAGGAGCATGTCCTCGGCGTTGCAGGCGATCATCAGCAGCCGGTTCCGCCGCGGGTCGATCTTGTAGTGCGCGAGCAGCCTCTTGGGCGGCATGTTGAACACACCTGCACGCGCGCGCACAAACGTCAAATCAGCTCGGTCGCTCGGTGCGCACCAAAGTTGAGCCGTGCTCTGGTGCGCCAGCCACGGTAGTACTGTACAGTGTGTAGTAGTATTACGCACCACTAAGGACCGGCCGCAGTAAGCGCGCGGCCGCGTCGAGCCCGGCCTCCTCGAGCCACGGCCGGCGGCGGCGTGCAGTCGCGTTCCCTGGAGCCGCCTCGTCGGCGCCGGCAGCGAGCCCGAGCAGGTCGAACGGGCCGACGGTCTCCAGCGTCCGGGGTTCGACCTCGTACGGCTCGCCGCCCTCCCAGAGGCAGAGCAGCCGGTCGCCCCACCGCAGCACGCTGGTGTTGGCCACGTTCTTCATCACCTTCACGTTGCCCACCCTCCTCCCGCCCTGCAGCACCGAGAAGGGGCCCCGGTGCGTGAACCGCCACGACGCGCCGTCCCCCCTCTCCTCCCTCTTCGCCGCCGTCTCCACGTACCTGCACGCGTGCGTACTCACATCGTGATCATCACATGCACGATTGCACGCGCGCCACCCACGGCCGCTGCACGTAGTGTCACGCTCAAGGCCATACATGGAAGTAGGTAGGTAGCTGCTGCTTACCGTGCGGAGTAGTGCACGGTGTGGTCGCCGGGGTGGAAGCGAAAGGACCGGAGGTAGCCGTGGCCGTCGAGAGGGTGGACGGTGGAGCCGTGGTCGTCGGAGAAGAGGCCGGGGCCGGCGAGGTAGTAGGTGCCGGCCGGGAAGTCCGGCGGGATCGCGCCCTCGGTGACGCGGAGCAGGACGGGGTCGGGGGACTCGGATCGCTGCGACCGGAAGAGGAGGTTGTAGTCCCAGAAGGCCGTGGACAGCGTGTCTGTCGCGGCAGCGGCGGCGGCCGCCGTGGCGCGGATGACGCAGACGCGGTGGCGGGGAGGTGGGACGTGTTGGCGAGGGCGGTGGTGCATGACGGCGGGCATGGTGGCAATCGTGTGTATGGCCATGTTTGCGTTGGTCTCCTGTCGTCGGCTCGTTGGGTTTAGCGGTGAAGCTGGTGATTTCTGCTGGTTTGGAAACTTCTACTTCGTTGGCTACTTGGCTACAGCCAAATTTGGCAGCACACTGTGCTCATGGAACTTTCAGAAGAGAGACTAGTTCAGACGAGCTGGTTTTCGTGATGGGAACAACCGTGTTTATTAATAATAGAATCAGAGCTGTTTGGAGGTATACTTAGCACTTGGATTAGGAACTGGTAGTGTGAATGATTTTCCTGGGCGTTTTGGATGGTTTTGGTCAGGGAATCCTTTGGCATTTTGGGAGTGGAATCCAAGGGCAGTTTTGTTGGCATAATCGGTAACCCGGGCTGTGTGTTTATGTCGATCAAAGTGAGCCAGTGTCTGTCTTTATTAAAAAAAGCAGCTTTGTTAGAACATTTTTTTAGACGAGCTTTGTTAGAAAATTACAAGACGAGAATTACGCTTACAATAATCTTGAATGGTGGGAATCCATCATTTTTGCACATGGACCTCCGCAGAAGGCAATTGCCACCTAGTTATGTTTCACTTGGTATATATAGGCCCCGTTTTTTTTGGCTTCAGCTCCACCGGTGGAGCTGGAGCTGTTTTGGTATACTGTTTAGCAAAACAGCTCCACCTGTTTTATCATGCATGGTTGAGAGATGTCAATTGTCCAATATACCCCTGTCTATTTGGCTTGTAGTAACATCAAGAGCTGTATGTTTCTACATGATTTTTCATTCGAGTAAATTTGAATTCAAAAAAAATTTAAAATTTAAAATAACACAAAGTATTAGCAACCAATATTTAATGCGTTTTTTTTGCATAGGAATGACCCGTTAAAACAAATATGCATGTGCAAAGTCATGTTATAATGCAAACATCACATGTCATTATATAATACAAACGTATATGCTCATGATGATCTAGAAAGATATATTGCCTGTGCAAGGTCATCTCGGAATTTATCCATATTCCGATCATTAGATTCTGAAGTTGATGTGTCACCTGCATTGTGTGAAGCAAAATGCTTTCTATACCTTAGAGGTATAGTAGGCACATAATCAGGATTCCGATCGTATTTACTAAAATCCTTATCCTCAGAATGGTTCTCACGAATGAAATTATGTAGACACATGGTTGCAGCGACAATCATCTTTTGCTTCTCTATTGGGTAACTCGGCATTTTGAGAAGGACACTCCACTTCATTTTCCACACACCAAATGAATGCTCCACCACATTCCGGATACTTGAATGCAAATGGTTAAACCACTCTTGTTCACCGCTTGGAGCAGGACCCCTCCTCCAATCTGGCACATGGTACCTTTCACCCTTATATGGTGCCAAGTATCCAGGTCTATTTGGGTATCTGGCGTCAACATGATAATATTTCCCTGCGTAGAAATGACCACAATTGAATTGCACGAAATTTGTATAAAAATAAACTTGTACAAAAAACAAACATGTTACATATACATACCTAGCGGGGGATGTGGGAATTTGTCATGATCATGCCTAAGTGCATGAAAGAGCACACTAGTGTCATGCATAGATCCGGGTTGTCCAATAGATGCATATGTGAAGCGCATGTCAAAATCGACAATAGCAAGAACATTTTGCGTCACTTTGCCACTTCGTCAGCAAAAATCTCACATACTATCCTAGTATTTTCATCACACCAATCGGCCTCGCTGTTACGAACAATTTATAAGATGGTGACAACATTTAAACATATGCAATCAGACTATAATGGATACTGTTTTCTGGAGAAAAAATTATGCATCACATAATGGATGTATGTTGGCTGCAGCAGTACTGTTTCATCACCTTGTGCTTGCTATTGATAAGAATGATGAGATGATCAAATACCTTGGATCGGTGAGGTCGACGGTGTCAGGTGCAGGGGCAGGTGCAGCAGGAACCACTGGTGGCTTTTGTGCGCATCCACCACGACCACCTCGGCGTCGAGTAGAGGCACCACGACTCGGAGCAGATGAGCGTCCAATCTTCGTGCGTCCATCACCGACTTCTTCAATAGGTCCTCCACTCTGGCCCGAACGCGGCAGACACTGCAGCATTCCATTCCGGCCATCCCCAGCCGCCACTGCTGCCACGGCCCGGGGGGCGCCTCCAGTCGCGCCAGACCAGGGGACGCCGCCCGGGATGGCGCCTGCAGCCGCGCCGGGCCAGGGGCCGCCTCCCGGGGGGCCTCCTGCAGCCGCGCCGAGCCAAGGGCCGCCACCGGGGGGCGCCGCCAGCCGCGCCGGGCCATGGACCGCCGCCAGGGGAGGCGCCGCCTGCCGCGCCGGGCCAAGCAACGCCGGGCCTCGGCCATGGAAGGCCGACTGCCCCGGCGAGAAGAGCGGAGAAACCGCTGGTCTCCATTGGTTCCGAAACGCCGAGAGCATCTTCAACGACTCCCGATCTACCGGATTTCGTCCCGTCAGCGCCTTCCTTTCCTCCGGCTGGTTGGGATTCCATGGCGGCGGCGCTCCCTTCACGGTCGAAGACGAGAAGACCGAACAGAGGAACGGGAACGGGAGAATAGAAGAGCCAGTGGCAGATCGCGTAAATTCACGAAAGTACAAGGGCAGTGGCATGCGGGCCTGCGGATGGAGCCAGGTGGAGCTACTTTTTTCAGCTCCATCTCGTACATATCTTTTGTCTCAGCAGGTTTTAAGGGACTCCTTGGGTGGAGCTATTTTATTTTACCCCGTTTGGCACAAAACGGTTTCAAACAGCTCCAGGAGCCGGTAGTGGAGCTGTGCCAAATGGGGCCATAGAAGGAGCAAAACGCTCGAATTTTTTAGCAAACGACGTCTTCACCACGTCATTTGACCACAGCTACTAAGGACGAGGTAGGGGGCTTGGGTCCTTACAAGAGCAAAAAGACCAGCAGAGCTGTCATTTTCTCCGTAACATTGTGATCAGACCTTGTTTGGCCTTCTCGTGGCCTCGCTTCACCCCTCCCCCTAACCCGGTCTTGACAAACTAACTTTGCTTTTTGTAGTTATTTTTTTCTCCATGTGAATTAATACACAGCAGCTCTTCTGCCCGGTCCTTCAACAAAAAATCTTGAAAGGGACTGCAACTTCCCCCATGTCTAGAGGCAACCATCATCCGCTGTCGTTGATCAGATCCACGGGTGCAGAGGTGCTGTTCAAGAGCCCACCTGTAGCACCCTAAAAAAAATTCTAACCCTAACTGACCTCTCTCTCCTATCCCTAATAACCAACTCATCTAACCCTCCCATTATCTCTCTCTTTCTCACGTCTCCTCCCTCCCTCCATCTATTCCTCTCTCTCCCCTCTCTCTCTCTCCCCCAGTGCACTGTGCATGCGACGGCTGACGGCAGCATGCGGCATGGTAGCGGCGGCGAGGCGCGGCCGCGCCCTGGTGATGGCGGCGTGCGGAGCAGCGGCGGCGGTGCCTAGCTGGAGGGCTGGCGTGGTAGCATCGGTCGGCGAACGGTTACCGAGGCACCGCGGCGGGTGCATGAAGGCGGCATTGGCTTGGTTACGTGCGGTCGCACGCGCGCACGCGGCCATGGTGGCGATGACGCGCGTCACGGCGGCGGCCGGTGGTTGACCCAGCGAGGCAGTAGCGGCGCACGACGCCGCGGCGGTAGCTGGCGGGTGACGACCGAGGCGCGTGGCCAAAGTGGCGGCGGCGACCGGCGGCAGAGACGCAGCCGATAACCGTTCGTGCGATCGAACAGCGTTTCGCACGGCCGAACGGCGTTTCGCTCGGCCGTGGGGGGCTAGCGAACCCACTTCCTTCTAGTCAAATTCATCTCGTGTTGTTCCTTTATCAAATTCAACTGTATCTGATCAGTTGCCTTCCATTTCAACCTGTAGGTTCGCACGTAGCTGTTGAGGGAGCAGTTGCGCATTTCGGATCCACCGTGCAGCGTGTCCGTCGAGTGTGCTCAAGGAAAGTACTTTACGGTCGTGACCTTTTTGCTTCGCAAATCACATGTTTCCAGTCTACTTGTTACCTTGTCATTGAGTATAATTATCATGTCAACCATGCTTGCTCGACTAATATCATAACGCTAAAATCATATCGCTTAGCTAATATCATATCACTACAATTACCTGGTTCACATCATATCGCTTGGCTAATATTATATCGCTAAAATCACATCACTAAGATTACCTGATCAATATTATATCGCTAAAGTTACCTGACTACTAGCATATCACTAAAGCTCATCTGGTCAGTATCATATCACCAATGTTGTCTGGTTATTATCATATCATTCATGTTTGCCTGGTTATAAACTTTCATATTGTATTCATGCCATGATGTTCTAGATTATTTTATTTCACCTGCTTTTATGTTAATTAGGATGTTCAGTTAAAATGTTCTACAGTTCATACTTTTAATTAGTGCTTTAGAATCTATGTTTAAATTGTTAATGGGAGGGTAGCATATGAACATGTTTAACATAGGGTTAAATTATTGACACTCTTTTGATATTAGGGCTACTATGTTTTAGGTTCCTAATATTATGTTTTGATAATTGTATGATGTGGTATTTGAGTCATGAAGTATGTATGTATTAAACCTGTTAATTTGACTAATAATCACTTATCACATAATAAAACTTGTTTGGTTGAGAACCTTGCGTGAGCTTTATGATAATACCTCTTTATGATAATTCCTATATCAGTATCACCTTATCATTATTCCGTATCGTTCTCATATCAAGAACTATGTCTCTCCATTGTCAACCCTAGCACATCTTTTCACTTCTCATAATTTTATCATAGCATTATCCTCTCCATCTCTTAGTTTCCTTGAATTCATATTTTATATAATCTGTCTATGATTATCGGTTACCTTATCACCATAGTATCACCCCCTATCATCTTTATATCAGGAATTATGTGTCTTCATTTCCAACCGTAGCAAATCTCCTCACTTTTCCTAATTTCATCTTATCTTTTCCTTACTACCTTAAATTCATACCATATAACATGTTAATAATATAACGGTTATCTGGCCTAGGATTATCCACATATAGGGGAGATTTTCACCCACCTGGTAACGTACGGGGGGCTGTACACTTTCGTTACTCAGGATGTTACACCCCGTCGGCGGTTATACAATCGAGGACAATAGCGTGCCTGACTATTCTCGTATAACCGGGTATGTGGGGAGTAATCGCCAGTGCCTTTGCCACAACTTGCTAAATAACAATTATCTCGGTTGACCAGATGATGGTTATCTGGCCTGGGGTCATCCACATATAAGGGAGATTATCATCCACTTTGTAACGTACGGGGGTCGTACACTTTTGTTACACAAGATATTACACCCCGTCGACAGTTATACAGTCGAGGACGATGGCGTGCCTGACTATTCTCATATAACCAGTTATGTGGGAAGTGATCGCCGGTGCCACTGTCATAACTTGTTAAATAACATTTATCTTTAATGTCACTATTCCTGTTATCTCTATCTCCAATCTGTATCAGTATTTTCGATAACCTAGTTTCATTGCACTTAATCTGAATCAATTGCTTGCTTGTTTTGCTTATCCTTTACATATCTTGTTTGCATTACATGTCCTTTACTCACTGTGTTGCGACCGTTGTTGGGTACTTGTTGATATTTTCAAATCTCACGCTTGCTTTTTCCATTCTCAGGTAAAAGGCCAGTAGAGTGATAGCATCATGCATGGGTGGGAACATCAGCACCGTGACTTGCCACCATTTGTTGTTTTGTTTGTTCTTTATTTGGTTAGAAGTGGACCGGTCTCATGTTCAATATTTATTTCAGCCTCTGTTGTTTATTTAGTAAATTACCTTTAAAAGTTATTTACTCGTGTTTTCTATTATTGCTTTTATTATTCACTCTTCACTTTGGCGATGACGTTTTATAGTAGTATCCCACATCAATACGTGGTGCTACACCACCGTTCTGTCTCCAGCCAATGTTCAGCATCCCGTACAACGAAACAAGACAAGGAAATTGACAGCAGAACTACTAGATAATAATAGGATGATTGTCTGCAGCATGTGATTTCTAAATAGATGCCGAAAGGCACATTCGATTTGTGAAAAATGTGTTGCATGCTCAAAACTCACAAATCTTCACATTGCAGCACTAATCGACAGATCAGTGCTTTCGGTAACTCCCTAGCCGCATTCATTGCAAGAGAAAATGGTAAATGCAACTTTACCCATACCACAACCACTGACCAAAAGGAATGAACAGAACACATGCAGAGATTAATAAAATCTGAAGAAAAACCATATCAAGCTAAAATGCCCCCTAGATCGGAAGCTATACCATCTTATTGTAGCCGCAAACATTTTGAGTACCACGCAAAACAGCCCCAGAGCTCAAGTGTTCAACAGACCAAAAAAAAAAAAAAAACAGCACTACAATATGCATACAGTATCAGTCTGACAAGAAAAGTAAATGGACAACATAATGAGGAATAGATTCTGCAACGACCAGGTAGAGCCGTAGAGGGTAGAGTTCTCTTTTTCTCGAAATATCTATCATCCAACAGGTCAGGAATGAACGATGGAGCAGTGAAAAAGTTCCCACTAACGTAGTACTTAAATACCGAAAAGAAGGCACCGCTCCATTAGATGTAAGTGGAGTTTGCTGTGCCCATGCCATGGTGGTGGAAAGAAAAGAGAAGAAATGTTGCCTGCAAAGGAACTAAGGGCTCCACCATTTCATTTTCACCCATCCTCATGGCTAGCCAAGTCAAGTCCTTTTCTCCATCCACTTGGTTCACAGTTCAATCCATTACACTGCACCTGGGCTGTCTCTTAAACAAAATAACAAAAACCTGGATAAAAAAAAGTTGTGTTAACTTGGAACTTCTCAGAATGATTTTCAAGCGGGATGGATACAACACCCATCATTTCAAGATACAAAAATATAAACTGAAAATTGTTGACAAATGAACATCTAAAAGATTTTGAAGCCAATGCCAATGGTATACCATTTCATGTTCAGACAGAAATAGCCCATTGGTGGAATGTCACAAAATCTATGTCGGCCATTGGGGTGCATTTTTTGCAAGAACCATTTTTTTATGCTTAGCAAGTGGCCCAGTGAACACAGGAATTGAACAATGGACCGCACAAGCAATATTAAGCAACATGTACTGTAAACAAATAGCTAATGTACTATTTTGGTCATCAACAAAAAAACAGCTTATTTGTAAACTGTTGGTATCCACAGCCTTAAAACAGGTTCCACTCCAGAGTTTCTTTTCATTTAATTGTAATTAAAACAATCCATGAAGAGTCTGAGGAAGCTTTCTTGACTAAGATCTGAAGTACAGGATGAGTCTATTGTGGTCGGTGGTCGGGTACAGGTCCGAGGACCGAGGGTAGAGTGCTCGCCCTCATCTAGCCACCGGCAGGGCTCTTCCCTGATGTGGTAGAGAGGCTCTGAGGTTTGACCTTAAAAGAAGAGGGAGACTAGAGACTTATTTGATTGTTCATTGTTTGATTATGAATGGTGCGGTTCCTCTCTTTGTATAGATGAGATTAGCCTCTAATAATATGGAAACTAATACAATCTAATACAACCAATCAACTAAAAACAATATTATATCCATACAATCTAAACATAAAGATATGCATCTATCTATTCCTAATATGCAGATATGCATCTAATTATTACTAATATGAAGAAATGCATCTAACTATTCCCAATATAAAAATATGCATAAGATTATATCCCTAAATAGCCGCTACAGTATTGTTCACAGGTCCCTATGATACCTGTGGTACTGTTCACACACTGCTACAGCACCATGCCACGACAGTCACAGAATTTTCATGATGTAAATAGGAGTGCAAGAGTTGTAGTTTTGCAGGAAATTTTGATCCCCTTATCTGAAAAAGTTGAACAATTCCATTAAATATGTTTCAAGGAAGATGTTGCAGATATCTCAATAGTGGACTAGGATGATACAGACCAGCAGTGTGGCATGGAGGCTATGATAGTAATTGTCATTTAATCAATGTCAGGGAAAGAGAAGCCTTTTGGCTGAAGATTTTTTTCTCTCGAACCCGCAGGAGAACTGCGCATCATTGAATTAAGAAGAAGTAATAATTACAAAAGAGTCTAGATGACTCAACCCCCCCTAGGGGAAAAAACAAAAACAAGGAGGCATCAATGCCAAATTCTACGGAGCCCCTTAGCTCCCGCCATACACCACACACTGGCCTCCTCACTAATGTCCCGCATGATAACATTATGGGGAAGATGAGGAGTCCTTTAGAGTATAAACCTTCAGATGGCCGGTGGGATAAAATACAGTATTTGCTAAGGTTGAATTGGCTAACACAATCACAGGGCACACGTTCCATATTGACAAGACTACTCCATCTATACTCTTTCAGGCCTCAATATGTTTGAGGGTGGTGAATCATGCCCTTTTAGCGGCTTATTTATCTCTGATGCAGTGGGCAGTTAGTCAGTTACTAAAAAAATGTTTTTCGGTGTTCATAATTTCATGTAACATAAGCATCAGCTGCAGTCAAGACTCAAGAAGGATGAGATATAACTCATCAAATTCTAAAGAATGTAATTGACCTGGCCTGCAAGACAAGGCCATAACAAGACAAGGCTAGCAGTAAGGATGAGACATAACTCATCAAATTCTAAAGAATGTAATTGACCTGGCCTGCAAGACAAGGCTTGCAGAAGGGCAGAACTGAAACATGTCATTTGGTGACTTCAGTCAAATACCATTTACTACACTACGTGAAATATTAAAGAGCAAGAGTAACATTCCACATCCTTTTAGCTACTATACAGGAAGAAACTCAACCCAGAATTATTATGGAAACTTACGGTAACTGCTAATGTTAAGCTGAAATATAACTGCTTTACTTGGAATTGTAACACAGTTGCCAAGTCAAGAGTGAAATTAAAAATACTGAAGGCGAGGCCTAGCAATCTAAAATGAAACAGAGAGATCACTCAAAAATTATGTGAAGTATTAAGGAAGAAGCACTTGTGAAACAGTAGTAGGTCTCTTCGTTTCCACAAAAATGTTAAACTACACATCCAAATCATGAATGCCATGGCATCAAATTTAAATAACTTGGGCAGCTTGGGTAAGAGGCCCTAGTCATGGCCTCATATCATGTTTTCCTTCAATTGTCCCATTACAGTTTGACAGCCAGGTATGTCTAAAAAGGCAATGCAGTGTTAGTGTCCTAAACAACACAATATTTTCTAATCATACAATCATTCAATGGCTTTAAAGCCAAGGCCTTATTTTGCAAAACTACACTGTTAATTAAATTAACTGAAATCACCAGCTACTCTTTTTCTTATTTGGGATGCATCTTCTCACTCAAGGAAAAAACGAACTCACCCATGCATCACATCAATTTACAAGCCGTATGCAACTATATATGTGGTGCACCAGTATACAATCTTTGCAACTCAATCTCATGTAAACTGCACTGTACAAAAAGGAGGATTGTACAGTCATGCAAACTACATTTAGAACAGAGAGGGCACAAATGCTATTATTCATGCATCGCTAGACAAGTTAAATCCAAACCACAGCTCAACAAAAGCTACTTCATTTGAATAAAATTTAACCTAAATGGATTCAATTTATGCCACCATCTTTCTCAACCACTAGTCAACTAAGTCACAAACAAACGGGTGCAGAACCACCTCAACCAATGTTACCCTCTTAGAAATGTGAGCAAGGTATTCTTATTGCAATCATGAGGCAAGCCTACATTGCCATAAATTACATGACAATATGAGCAGAGAGGCACAAGAGAGTACCATGAAGGTCTGAACCACCTCAGCCAGTGATCATGGTGCCAGTGCCCTCGTCCGTGAGAATCTCGAGTAGTAGCGAGTGCGGGACACGTCCATCAATTATGCTTGCAGTGTGCACGCCCTGCGCGAGGGCTCGCACGCAGCACTCCACCTTCGGTATCATCCCACCAGCTACCTTCCCGTCGGTCACCATCTGCCGCACCCTGGCGATGTCGATCTCCTTCACCAGGCTCCCAGGGTCATTGCGGTCAGCCAGTATCCCAGACACATCAGTGAGAAGCAGCAGCTTCTCGGCGCCCACCGCAGCAGCAATCTCGCCGGCCGCCGTATCGGCGTTGATGTTGTAGGCCTGCCCGGTCTCGTCAGCGGCCACTGTGGCGATGACCGGGATGTGGCCGGAGGCGATGATGGGGTGGAGGACGGTGGCGTCCACGCGCGCGACCTCGCCGACGAAGCCGAGGGCCGCGGCATTGGGAGAGGGGCGCGCGGTGAGGAGGCGCGCGTCCTTGCCGCAGAGGCCAACGGCGGTGCCGCCGGCGAGGTTGATGAGGGAGACGAGGTGCTTGTTGACCTTGCCGACGAGCACCATCTCGACGACCTCCATGGTGAGCGCGTCGGTGACGCGGAGGCCGTTGCGGAACTGCGGCTCGACGCCGACGCGGAGCAGCCAGGAGTTGATCTCCGGGCCGCCGCCGTGGACGAGCACGGGGCGGAGGCCGACGCAGGAGAGGAGGACCAGGTCGCGGATCACCGACGACTGGAGCTCGGGAGATTTCATTGCCGCGCCGCCGTACTTCACCACCACCGTTTTGCCCTTGAAGCGCTGGATGAAGGGGAGAGCCTCCGAGAGCACGTCAACGCGGCTCAGCGCCGCCGCCGCCGCCGCCGCCGCCGCCGCCGAAGCAGACGGCGCGGTTGCGGATGTGGCGGAGATGCGCAGGCGGCGGCGAGGGGCGGGAGAGGCGGCGATTGGCTTGACGTGGTTGGTGCTGGGAGTGGGGCTAGAGAGCGGCGTGGATGGGAGGAGAGAGGGGGAGGAGCGGTGGGGTTTCGCGAGGAGCATGGCTGCGGTGGCGGTCGGCTCGGAGGGGTTGGTGTTCGACGAAATGCCTAGCACGAGGAGGGGTTTCTTGTAGAGGCGCTGGCCTGGCTCGCGGCGCGAGTCGGTGTCAACTGGGCAGTTGGTGCGTGCGGCTGTGGGCTGTGCACTGAAAATTCAATCGGGGAAGGAAAAGGTGAGAAAATCCCAAGAGCGGGGCCTCGAAAGCGGCGTGGATGAGAGCGCACAGGAGACGTGGGAGTTGGGACTGTCGCACGCACCAACTGCCCAGTACAGATGGTTTGTTCGACGAAATGACTCTCGCCGACTCGCCGCAGCATCCGCCAATCGGAGTTGGTGAAATGGGCCGCGTCGCGAGTTTGTTCGCGTACAATTTTAAGAATATTTCTAAAACTTTCGTATATGACTACACTAGAGGCAATGTTGTTGTCAACAGAGGCGGACCTGCCCTTCGGGCGAGGCCGGGCGACCGCCCGAGTTCCTCGCCGACCGGACCCCCCCGGAACCCCCCCCACCCCCGGTCGGGTGTGATACGTGTGCACATCTTGCCGGAAGCCCGGAAGCACACAAGGCCCCAAGTCCATTAGTCCAAGCAACAAGTCGAAGCAAGAGATAAACACACGGTCCAAGTGCCCAACAAAGCAAGAGATATACTAGCGTCTAGCAGAGGACGCACGGGCCAACACAAGTCAAAGAGTACAAGAAAAAAGCCGGCGCTAACCCTAGATCCCGGGTGGCAGAGGCGGAGGAAGGCGCGGCGGCGGTGGCCAGGCGGAGTTGTAGGAGGACGGCGCGGCGCGGCGGCGCCCAGGCGGAGGAGTCGGCGGGAGGCGGTGGCCGGGCCGCCGGGGAGCGCGGGAGGCCGGAGGCGGGGAGCCCGGGCTGAGGCTGAGGCGGGGGATTTGAGAGCAGTTGGCTGAGGCTGAGGCTGGCGCCCGTCGATGGATCGTGGAGAGCCGGGGGATTTGAGAGCAGTCGGCTGAGGCCTGACCGACAGACCGAGTGAGGGCAGTCGGTGGGGTTGAGTTTGACTGTTTGAGCCTTTGAGGAGTAGCCGAGTAGAGGACTTGATTTGAGATCGGGAGTAAGCCGAGGCTTGAGGAGGTGATTTGAGCATTTCTATAGTTTCTACTTTATAAAGGTACAATAAATTCTATTTATTCTAGATTCAGATTTGTGTATTTAAGTATTAGTTTTGATAGCTTGTAAAAATTTTATGTAGATTGTAAAATATGTATACTAGCTTGTCAAAATGAGGGTACTTATATTTTTACCTCTCCAGAAATAGTGATCCGAGGTTTGTTCAAATTCAAAATGAATAGAAAGGATTTGAATAGCTATTTTAGCAAATTGTCAAGCAGAAGTACCAAGGAAAGCGGAACGGTGGCCGCACATGTACAATCTGAATATTATCAAGACCGATTTGCGTAATAAGATATCCGATGATTGGCTTAATGACTTGATGGTGTGTTATATCGAGCGAAAGATATTCAAAGGACTTGATCGTGAAAAAAAATCAAGAAACGATTTCAAAACATGAAAACTGGAAGAATGAAAATGCCTCGTTCTCCTAGATGTACTTTGTTATTTACTGGTATATTTTTTGTCTTCTTTTTTATTGCATCTTTTATATTCTATTATCGAATTGTAACACTACTGATTTATCTATCTTTCACAATGACAGGTTGTTTTTTTACAACTCATCTACAATTGTGGATTAAGCTTCATTAGTGAGGTATTTTTCATTGTCCTTGCGTTATCCACATATGTTAACACGTGAATTGTAGTTGTTGTTTCTATTTCGTATCACATATTTTTATTAGTGTGTTTGCAACATAGTTTGATCATGAATTGTTTTACTTTTGGGTACTACTGTTTATTTCACGCTTCCGACTTTAGCCTACCTAGTTTTTTTCCTGAGTCCGTCACTGTGACTTCGCCCTACCTATAATTTTTCCTGGGTCCGCGACTGGTTGTCGATATTTAACAGCTTGGAGCAGGTTTTCTTGTTGCGTCCTTACACAAGGTTGTTGTTGTCAACTCTCTGTTATTAAATAAATTTTTGAGTCATTTCAGAATAGCAAATAATTGACCTTTATAGGTTATAGGCTAAACTTCTCAGATGTGTGACCCTACAGGCGTTGGATTCTTGCATAGAAAATTTGAGATCTTGTCATCCATGCAGCCTTTCTTAGATAAGATATTGTAAGCCACACTGAATATGTTTACTCTATATCAGAGGATAAATAGGGTAGTTAACAACTTAACAGTAATTGTCGAAACACAAACTTGACTAAGCCTCAATTTCCCGTTTGAGAGAAAATTGTTGATGTTTTACTCAGCCTTGAAATACTAATTTCCTTGCAGGTGATGGTGAAATGATTGCAGATGTGTTCCAGGACAAATCGACATACGCTGAGCCTCCTTATAGGTGAGAAATCAAATTGAAACTTCTGGTTGTTTTAATCTTTCTAGATTAATTCGTATCTACCTTAATATGCTATCAAATCTTCTAAAGAAAGTTGGTATAGAATATGCAATATCTAAATTTTAAAGTGATAACAGTTACTACATTATAGAGCACAATTATGCAGTCATCTAGAATCATGGCCATGGCTGATATTTTGCGGGATGGCCCTTAATTAGATAAATACAGTGAAAAGCACTAGCAACCATGGTCTTACCAGCTTGTCAAACATTAATTCTGTTTACCATTACTTTGTGTTCTGATATGGAAATTAAATATGGCCAAACTTGATGCGACACACCTAGAATATTACAAGATAAGCTACACCAGAATTTTAGACAAGTGAAGCATTTGTTAGAAAACAGTTACTGTCAAAAGTAACAGGTGCCCAAATGTATAGGTGCCTCCATATACAGATGTCTTTCCAGACAGACATCTATTCAAGCCACCCCATGATCATCTATATATATGTATCAACATGTACAGATTCAACACTAATGTATGAATCAACTGTTCACTGTGTTCACTTGTCTCAATCTACTTTAACACGTTATCAGTCACTTTTCTCTCCAAATCGAGCAACAAAAAACACGAACAGAAGGTAATGACACCATTCGAATGTTTTTTGCTTTGGATGCACCCGCGGCCGGCGGTTCGGCGCGTCCTCACGGCGCGTCCGGCACAGCATCCGCCCGCGGCCGGCGAGCCCATGGCCAGCGCAGCACCCACGGCCTGGCGCGACGTCCAGGCGCGGCCAGCACGGCCCACCCGCGGCCGGCGACCCTCGCGGCGCGTGAGGCGCGGCCGAAGCAGCGCAGCCCGGAGCCCGACGTGGCGGCGGCGCCCACGGCCCGTTGGGCGACGGCTGCGACGCGGCGCAGACTGGCGTGAGGCACAGCCGGCGCCCAAGCCCGACGCGGCCGGCACGGCGCGCGGAGGCGCACGGCTCGCACGGCGCGGCGGCTCAGCCCGGCCCGAGCAGGTGAGGCGCGGCGGTGCGTCGCGGCCAGCGGGAGCAAGCGCGACGCCCTGGGATGACCGGTGCGGCGGAGCCCACGGTTGGCGCGGCGGCGCCTGAGCCCAAAGCACGGCCGCCGGCGCCCTAGCCCGAGGCGGCTCACGGCCGGCGCCGCCCGAGCCCGGCGACGCCCACATGGCGGCGAGGCGAAGAGGCGCGGCCCACCCGACACGGTGGCACGGTCGGCGGCGCGCTGCGCAGCCCGGCCCGAGGAAACGGGAAGCGGCCGGCGGCGGCGGCGGCTCTCCATGGGTGACGGCCGTGGCGCCCGAAGCGGCCGGCACGGCGCGGCCGGCGGCGGTGCAGCCCGAGCCCGTGGCCGATGCGGCGAAGCCCAGCGCGATCGGCGCGGCACACGGCCGACGAAGTCCGGCGGGGAGGAGGCGCCCGTGGCGGCTCCCGCGCCCGCGGCATGCGGCGTCTGTGGCGGCGCTCGCGGCCGGCGGCACCCGCGCCCGCAGCGGCATCCGCGCCCGTGGCGGCGCGGTGGTCGGCCCGGCGCGGCGAGGCACGGCGCGCGGCTCCGGCGGCCCGGCGCGGTGCTGCGCAGCGACGCCCGAAGCGGCGCGGCGCGGAGGCGTGGCCGGCGAGGCGCGGAGGCGTGGTCGGCGAGGCACGGCGGCGCAGCCCGGCACAGCGCGGTGCGCGGCCCGACCGGCCGAAGGCGGCGGCGGCGCCCCATGGTGGCCGGCGGCTAGGGTTTGGATTAGGGAAACCCTAACTCCCCCATTTCCTCCATTTATATGGCTGCCCCCATTTGGGTTTTTGGCCCAATACCCCCACCTCCCCACATGGGCCAAATGACCGAATGGGCTTTAGCCCAGGTTTTCGCATATTTGCAAAACCCCCCCTCCATTTCATGATAATGCAGAATTGCATGTTAAAATAAATTCCTATTGTACATATTTTGCAGTATAGTCCTTATGCTGAAATAAATTAGCATTTCAGTCCCTACAGGAACTGAAAATTATGTAATTGTTCAAATAAATGTGCATGCACATTTCTATAACTTTTACATATTTAGGATTATTTTATTGCAATTTATTTACAATATGAATTGCGACCATCTTTAAATTTGCTATCTTTCGCAAATTTAAAATTTGAAATTCCCATTTAGTAAGTACCATTGTACTTAATAATTTAGAATTTTTGCAAAATATTATACCTACCATAAATACCATAAAATCACAATTTATGGCACTTTGCTACATTCATTTGTACGCTATGCCATACAATAAATTGGTGTTCACCACCAATATTGTGATTATACGGTATTATAAATATAACCTCATGTTATATTTAATTTGGGTATATATTCATTCGGATTACAATACTCATATTGTTTTCCACATATTTTGCATTTTATTACAACATTACCATACACATTAATTTACCTCATGTAAATTAATTCTTTATGGCGTACATCAATTATTGCAATCTATCTTATGCAATTTACATATTACGTTTACTAGCTTACCATACAAGCACTTAATATTTTTTTTATGCAAATGCTTTAGGTTGATTTTCTCTCGTTTTGGAATAACACAAAGTTTCTTAACTTTGATATTGGCCATACACAAGGTAGTACTATAGTACTACTGCGGGATTTATTCCTTAACGTGCGTACCCAATATCAAGTTTTGAAACATTTTGGTCTACACTTTTGGGTGACTACCTTTATTTATTTTCAAATTGGCAATACACAAGGTAGTCTCATAGTACTACTGTGGGATTTTCATCCTCAACGTGCGTACCCAATTTGCTTATAAATTATACAAGGTCTACACCTAAGTGATTACCATGGTTCTTTTTCACATTGGCCATACACAAGGTAGTATCAAAATACTACTGTGGGATTATCATCCTCAAAGTGCGCACTCAATGTTGAAAAATGAATTAAAATAATGTTAATACCATTGGTGATTAACTTTGTTGTTCCACAATAGGAGAATGTCCCTTTATGTATTTCAAGTTTACCTTGATTACTTGCATTTCGCATTGCTTATTTAACATTGCCAAAGATTTTAACAAATCTGTGGCGCTCTTGACGGCCACAACTTCCCCCACAAGGGCGATGGATCTCAAAGTGAGTCTATCGTTGCGCGGAATGTACCAGGCAATTGCAGCTCCCCAAGAGGGTGTAGCTCCTTTGGCTGAGCCTCTCAAGTACAATGCCTTATTTATCATAAGGAACCACATCCATCCTGATCTCAAGGCTGAGTATCTGATGGAAGAAGACCCACGCGCTCTGTGGCTTGCTCTTCAAACACGGTATGAACAGCAGAAAGCAGTCTTCCTACCGGAGGCTGTCAATGAGTGGAACCACCTCCGCATACAGATTTTAAATCTGTGGGAGAGTTCAACCATGCTGTTTATATCGAACATATTTGGTATTGAAAATGAAGTTTGTATGTATTCTATATACTACTATAAGAATTTTATTAAATTCTTCTTTTGTGTATATAGATTTTTGGAGTCAATCCAATGGAGGAGGCATTATGCCTTGTGGATAGTGTTACCACAAACTCTATACATAGGGACACAAAATATTTCCTAACTCTTGCTAGGAGGAAAGGAAATGTTTTGACAATCGCTGGACGCGATGCAACGATAGTAGGCTCTGGTCGCGCCTCTATCAATCTCCCTATGGGTACACAATTAGAAATTGAGGATGCCCTTTTGTATCCCGATTCAACACGTACCCTACTTAGTTATATAGATATCCGTCAGAATGGTTTCCATGTTGAAACCCGAAATGACAACAAAGAGGAATATCTCCTCTTAACCAAACACAACGGATATGGCAAACAAGTACTAGAAACAATTCCATCTTTAAACTCCGGATTGTACTATACATACATCAAACCCGTTCAACATATTGCGTACACAGTAATTTTCCAAAACACTAACACATTCCAAACATGGCATGATCGCCTTGGCCATCCAGGCATTGGAATGATGGGGAAAATTATTAGCAATTCAATTGGTCATACATACCTCAAAACAAAATTTCCGGAATCCTCAGATTTTGTGTGTACTTCATGTGCCACCGGAAAATTGATTTTAAGACCCTCTTATCTTAAAATCAGAGCTGAACCACTAAAATTCCTTGAACGCATTTAAGGAGATATATGTGGTTCTATACAACCATTTGTGGACCGTTCAGATATTTCATGGTTCTTATTGACGCATCTACTAGATGGTCACATGTGTGTCTATTATCCACACGCAACCATGTGTTTGCTACGTTAATTGGTCAAATTATCCAATTACGAGCACATTATCCTGAGTATCGAATTCAATCAATTCGAATGGACAATGCTGCTGAATTTACATCCCATGCCTTCAATGATGATTGTATGGCTCTTGGGATACAAGTTCAACACTCTGTTCCATATGTTCATACACAAAATGGTTTAGCACAATCTCTTATCAAGAGAATCAAGCTCATTGCAAGACCATTATTACAGAATTGCAACTTCCAATATCATGTTGGGGTTATGCAGTTTTACACGCTGCTGACTTAATACAATTGCGTCCAACTGCTTATCATAGCACTTTCCCGCTACAATTAGTACGTGGAAATCCACTAGATATTTCCCATCTGCGAAAGTTCGGTTGCGCTACATACGTACCGATCTCACCACCGCAGCGTACCTCAATGGGACCGCACAGGAAACTTGGGATCTATGTTGGGTATAAATCTCCGTCAATCATAAAATACCTCGAGCCCCTCACAGGGGAACTGTTTACGGCCCGGTACGCTGATTGCATATTCAATGAGGAACATTTCCCGGCATTAGGGGGAGACAACAAGTACCAAACTGAATGCCAGGAAATTAATTGGAATGTACAAGGCATTCCTGCCTCAGACCCACGTACCAGAGAGACTGAACTTCGAGTTCAGAAACTCATTCATTTGCAAAACATTGCAAATAACCTGCCAGATGCATTTACTGATTATAAGGGTGTCACAAAATCCTATAATCCTGCCAGAAATGTACCTGAAAGAGTGGAGGTACCGCAAAATACCACTCAACTCCCAGTTCAAAATAAGAGGGGGAGAAGTATGGTACAAATGGCGGATACAGCTTTTAACAAGCGACAAAGGAAACAAAAGAATGTAAATGCAGATCAACCTCATGTTGATAGACACCAAAGGATCCTTAAACCCAGATCAACAGTGCACTCAATTACTGATCCTGGGACATCGGAATACCCCGACTCAAATGTTTTGGGAAATAACATTGAGTCACCAGGGGTCCAAGAAATTTCCACTAACTATACTGATTCTGGAGAATCATACGATCGTAAGACTACAATAGTCGACATTTATTTCTCCACAACAATTGCAAACAACCTTCAAAATGATCCAGATCCCAAGACCATGGCAGAGTGCAAATCGCGCTCGGACTGGACTCAATGAAAGGATGCAATTCAAGAGGAGTTAGCCTCGCTCAAGAAAAGAAATGTATTCACCAATGTGATACATACACCTCCCAAAGTATTCCCTGTCGGTTTCAAATGGGTTTTCGTCTGCAAACGGAATGAAAACAATGAGGTGGTGAGATACAAAGCAAGGCTTGTAGCACAAGGGTTCCCGCAGAGACCCGACATTGATTTCAATGAAATTTATTCTCCAGTAATGAGTGGAATAATATTCCGATACTTAATCTCATTGGCAGTTAAAAATCATCTATCTTTTCAGTTGATGGATGTAGTGACTGCATATTTTTATGGGTCACTTGATTCGGAAATATACATGAAAGTTCCCGATGGAATTTCAATTTCGAATCCGAACGCAAATCGCAATATGTATTGTGTAAAATTAAACAAGTCTTTATACGGCTTGAAACAGTTGGGTAGAATTTGGTACAACCGACTAAGTGAGTTCCTAACCAAAAAGGGATACTCCAACAATGATGATTGTCCATGCGTATTCATCAAAAGATCCTCAACACACAGGATATAGATGAAGCACGTAATCATCTTATGACGGAATTTGAAATGAAGGATTTGGGTAAAACCAAATTTTGCTTAGGTACACAACTTGAGCACCTTCATACATGCATCATAGTGCATCAATCAGCCTATGTCCAGAAAATATTGGAGAAATTCAATATGGACAAAGCATATCCATCGAAAACCCCCATGGTTGTTCGAACTCTCGACAGGGACAAAAATCCATTTAGACCCCGAGATGACAATGAAGAGCTATTGGAACCCGAGGTTCCATATCTCAGTGCTATAGGAGCGCTAATGTACCTTGCAAATTGCACCCGGCCGGATATCGCATTTGCAGTAAATCTACTTGCTAGATATAGCGCTGCTCCAACCAAAAGACATTGGGTAGGAGTGAAGAATATCCTTAGATATCTTCAAGGCACTAAAGATCTCGGTCTATTCTTCCAGAAGAATAAAAATATGGATTCAATAGGATATACTGATGCTGGCTATTTATCAGATCCCCATAATGCCAGATCACAAACATGCTTTGTATTTTTACACGGTGGAACAACCATCTCTTAGGAGTCTTCAAAACAGACTCTAGTGGCTACATCCACTAATTATTCTGAAATAATTGCATTATATGAAGCATCACGTGAATGTGTATGGCTTCGCAGAATGATTAACCACATACAAAAATCATGTGGTATAGGTGCTATCGCATCACCTACCATTATCTACGAAGATAATGCTGCTTGCGTTGTCCAAATGCAAACGGGTTACATAAAGAGCAATATCACAAAACATATTGCACCTAAATTATTTTACCCACATGAATTGCAAGAGAGTGGGGAAATAAATATTCTGCAAACTAAGTCTTGTGATAATCTCACGGACTTATTCACCAAGTCATTACCAATTTCCACATTCCAAAAATGTGTTCATGGAATTGGTATGCGAAGACTACGTGATTTGCAGATATCAGGGGGAGAAATCTCCTAATATTTAACCCGTTCAATATAAATATTGTACTCTTTTCCCTTTATGAGTTTTTCCTCTAAGGTTTCTCATTAAGGTTTTTAATGAGGCAATATGACAACGTAATCATAAATATATTATATCTCTATTTTCCCCACAGGGGTTTTTAAGGAGATATAATCATATATATGCCATATCAAATTTTCTCCTTAAATTTTCCCATTGGGTTTTAAAGGAGTTTTTCATGTCATATCTACTCTATCGGTTCTCCTCATATTTTTCCCTACAGGGTTTTGGAGGAGTTTTTCCAAGATGATGAATCAAGGTGATCATATGAAGATACATTGGTGACTTGATTGTTTCATTTAGTCACTGCTTTGTTTTAGTTTTATGGATAAAGGCTCAAATTAAATGTCCCTTTTAGCTTAAAATGAGGTGTGTCAACTGAAGTTGGGGACATCATCACTAGAATGGTGCTACCTTACTCTTAATTATTTCTATTTTTTGCACATAACCAGTGTTTGATTAGTTATTTCTCATGATTCTGTGATTCTATCATAAAAGAATACAATGAGACATGACGTTTGTGAAACTTAATGGTATTTTAATTTTTATTATAAATATTATGGAACTGCATAAAATGGGATAAATTCTTAGAATGCCTTGTAAATTGCAGAGTTCTTATGTATGCTATGCTATTGAACAAAATGCTCTGACACATGGAGGAACCTTTTTTAAAACAGGAGCCATATGGACAAACATAAACAATTGATTCATTGGGTTAATTCATAGGATGCAGAGTTGAAGGATATGTAGGCTTGATATTATCATGTTTCTAATTGTTTAGCTTATTTAATTTCATATCCTTACAGGACATTTGTTATGTTAATTAATTTTGAGATGCATATGTTCTTTGTTGCAGTAGTGACCTTCCACTGTAGTCAGATATGTGAATGGACTCTTGGTGTTGTAGCTTGTAGGATGTTAGTAAAAAGAAACTTATTTACATTAAATTACTCCCTGGCTTATCTATTTGAGAATATTTGGACTAGTTACAAAAATAGGTTTCCAATCATAGAAGAATAGTGGCAATGTTAGTGACCTCAAATGTGCATGTGGACTATGATCTATGAACCGTCCTTGCCCTACTCATGTAGGAAGCATGATGGTAAAACTTTATATTATCATGTCTTACAGCTAAAATTAATCTAGATTGCAAGGGACAAGAGAATATAAGAAGACATGGATCAATTTTAATTTCTGGAGGTACTTATATTATCACAAAGAGAGCGCCCTGTAATAAGGCATTTTACTTTTAATAATTATGCTTCTAAACAACAACTTTTGCCTTAATTTCTCTTCATCTCGGTGTTTCTTTCTTATTCTCCTTGATGACATTTATATCTAGCAACTTTCCTAGATTACACAGATGGAAATATGACATCAAGGTAGTTATATCTAGCAGTTATTGTGATTGGGTTGTGACACAGGAACATGCATAAACCATATCTCTACTACTTAAGAGAGTTGGTGAGTGGTACTTTTTCCTCCATCTTTCTTCTATTACTTATGTTATCTGTATGGTATTTATTTTTCTGTTGCACCGCACGGGCATGTGACTAGTAAACCGTTAAAAATTGGTATGTACACTCAATGCTGCGCTAGTTCTCATGCTAAGTTTGAGACGTTTTGGGTAATCTCTTGAGTTCTCTCTTCTCCCTCACCTAAAAATGCATGATAAAGCTACCAAAGCAATAAAACAACTCTAAGAGAAGCATACACACGATGTAGCAGTGGCATGCTTATCCTTTACATGCACTCATCATGTTCATGTCTTGCCAAGGCACTTTATTAGTTTGATCATTGGAATTATTTGTTTACATGCGAACACTCCTCAACGCTAAGAAACTTGACTGATTTCTATTTGATGTGAAAAATTCCAAAAACATGCATTAAAATACTAGTAAACTTCAAGAGTCTAGAGAAAGAGCAACAAAGCAGATAAACAAAGTCTTTATAGGATCGATGCCAACAATCAAAGAGTGGGTGAATGATTCCCTAAACTTTTCTTCTAAGGTATTCAAAATCTTCCCTCGAGTGACTATGATAGTCACCAAATTTAGATCACACCAACGCGACGAAACAAAATAAAATTAACAACAAGAGCCAACAAAATCAGCCACTTCTTTCAGGCTAGTACTAGCTACTAGTACCAAATGCATCTTAATTTCTTCTGCGAGCTTAATTAGTGCACTAGTAACAATTTCTTGTTTCATTAATTATTACTTGTTTCTTGCTAATTTGAGTGAAGGCATGCACTAATTAAGCAGGTGGTGAATCATGGGATACCTAAGGAGGTCATGGAGGAGATGAAGAGGAACATCAATTTGCTCCATTCTTTCCAGCTTATGACCTATGACTAATGACTTTTCCTCAACAAACAAATGGGATAGCTTCTTCACCGCTATTTCCAAGCTACTTATCAAGATAGTCTTTTCAAAATGGCTTATCAATATTCAGTTCATTCATACAAGTACTTGTACTAGGACAAAAAGGCATTAGCCGGCCCACCCATATAGGCTCAAAGCCAAATGTCTGCCTTCTTTCTTTCTTAAGTGAACGTGGCCAAATTTCTAAAAGAAGAAGAAGAAGAAAGCTAGACACGAGGACATCTATATGGGTCTAGTTCTTCCTTTTTGGTACAAAATGTGAGGGCCAACTATGTCCTCTCCCAAATACTTTCGAAAACAGTTTTAAGACTTTCAGCCTATCGAAACCACGGTTTAGGCCCATGTCATAGTTTTCGGAAGAAAAGTCATCTTCAACGGCCCATTCAATGCCTTTGTTGATTATTTTAAATGCGTGTGGATTAAACTGCAATACCAAAACCAATTTAACATAGATTCTACCAATTAAATCTTCAGATCAATAGTATATGTATTGAGCCTATGTATCAACATAAAAATCATGAACATGTACTACAGTTCAGTTTTCCACGTACATCGGTACATGTGGGAAAATTCCCCATTTAGATAGATAGGATGCCAAAAACAGTAGAATGGGAAAAATAAAAGGAACGAGATGGAAATGGGGAATTAGAGTCTAGTTTGGGCTATTATGCAATAGCAGCTGAGTTCTAGAGCGAAACAAACAGAGAAAGCGCATGAGATTTTTTCGACACCAATGGAACGGACTAGCTGGACAGGCAACAGCAAAACCAAGTCGAGCCGACGTTTGCGATAGATGGATAGATAGGATTGTGAAGTTGCATTGCTAAGGGAGAAAGTGAGTAGCCAGCCTTAGCCTCCTCCTCCTCTTCTTCCCGTCCCTCTTGGCCATGGCAATTACCGTCGCCTCTGCCTTCCTCTTCTGTCTCTCCTCGCTGCCTCGGAGCCACTCCAAGCTACCTAGCAAGCCCAACACATCCTCGTCTGTCCTCCTCCTCATTAGGCTCCACACCGTCCCTCTCCAAGCAGCTCGAGCCCCCCTCCCACATGCTCTTCCACGACAAGCCAACACCCACACATCATGCCTTGTGCCCCACCCCGGCGCCCACCTGGGTCAACCCCTCCAAGCCCAAGCCCACAGTCCTCTCCCTCCACCACCACCGCCATCGTACTTGAATACTCTTAACAACCTCAATGAGAGAAAAGAATACACTAGAGTTGATAAGAGGGGCGCAAAAGCTTAAGAGTATTCAATGGAGGTTCAAGAGAGCTTCCTTGATGCTAGTGGGGAGATATTTATAGTCTCCACCTAACAGGATGACCGTTGGAGACAATTTCTAAAAATAAGGTGGAGCGGTACTAGCGCCATGTAGTAGCAAATAGTATCATACCCGCTCTTCAACGACTATTTAGGGATCATTAAATGTATAAAAACTAGCTGTTAATCCAAATATCCATAATACCGTACTTACAGGGTCTGGTCATATCGATACTGTAGTAGTACCGCACTTCAGTTGCGATAGTACCGATTTCCAAAGAAGAGATATTTCCCGAAAATATACCTCTCTAAAAGTTAGCTATTGCCAACTAAAATGTGACCATACCACAATACAGTAGTACCGAACAAGCCAAGCAATCATATCATTGTGATACTTTTGGTCAAGAATAGTGGTAGTACCGATACAGTTAAAGCACAAAAGAACACCTCTTTGGAAATAACGTATCGCCATGAAAAACTCGGTAGTACCAATGCAACAATATTACCATGGTCACAACTACAGTCATACCAATTTTCAAAGAAAAGTCAAAGAGGATTAGCAAATGAATTTTCAAATGCATGCAAGCACTAGAGTTGATCAATGTGGTACAAGAAAAGTCAAAGAGGATTAGCAAATGAATTTTTCAAAGAAAAGTCAAAGAGGATTAGCAAATGAATTTTTAAATGCATGCAAGCACTAGAGTTGATCAAAGTGGTCAAGATTATCTTCAAGCTATTAGTCATGACCCCTCTTAATAGTATAATATCTAGTTTAATAATCTGGTCTTAATTCACCAAACACCAATATTGGTAAAAACTATAAAGATGTCCTTAGCCTAATTTATACTTTTGCCTTGAATCATGCCAATCCGTAGTCACTCTTGCATGTCTTTTCCATGATAACATAAAAATTCGAGACTAAACCTTTCAATCATCTTAACAAACAATTTGTGCATGACATTTGGAGTGGTACTATTGAAGATGCTCTTATGCAAGAGACAATTTGTGCACGCAAATCATCGTAAATGGCGAGAGAGTGTGAGAAAGAAGTAACGGTGAAAATGATAAAAAATAATAAGATGAATGATTTTAGAGACAAATTATTAAAAATATTATCTTTAGTGTTACTCCAGATAACCTTAAGAATAGCCTATTAGGCCATTCTCAGTGGAGAGTTTCATGGCGTTGTTTCCAAGACTGCCACATCACGTAAAATGAAATGAAATATGGATGAAACATCTATTCCCAATGCACAGTTTCATTCTATTGTTTCATAGACATTTAATTTCATGACTCATATAGAGTTGGTAATCGTGCCAAGAGAGTTTCATCTAGATGAAACTCACTTCTTCTCTCTTTTCTTAAAAATGTTGCCATATCATCAAAAATACCTATATGGTAGCTTATTAAATACAGATAAAACTCCCATTGAGGCTGGCCTTTTCGTTTTCAGCTAGCGCAACTTCTGAAAGCGAAAACGTGCTAGGGCAACTTTTCGTTTTCAGCTTGCCCGACAGAATTTTGGACGCTTTTGGCACTGTTGCTACCCGAAATTCCGAAAATAGCCTCTTCGGAAACGAAATTCCAACTCTAGCCCCCACCTGATCGCACCATTTAACCGCGTCGCGACACGTGTACAATGGTGCGGCCGGGGAGCGCACCACACCTGAGTGGTCTGATGTGACCATGTGGTGCGGTCGGGGAGCGCACCACTCCGGTGTGGTGCGGTCCCCGACCGCACCATTGACACGTGTCACACTCCCGTTAAGTGGTGCGGTCAACAGGGTGCTAGAATTGAAATTTTGTTCTCCACAACGCCATTTTGGTATTTTCGGGTAGCAACAGTGTCAAAAACGTCCAAAATTCACACCGTGCGGCAAGGCCGAGGCCCAACCAAATATCCCGCTGTCAGAGCGCGTTCATTGCATCGGCCGCGAAGGGCCTCTTCCGCTCGATAACTGTCCCCTCTACTACACCCTTGTAGCATAGTACCACTTGTGTCGCGTCTCGTCGCTCTCCTCTCCCTCTAAACACACCAAAACCACCGCTAACTCCCGCACCTCCCTGATCCGATCCCTTCCTCAGAAACCCTAGCCGAATTCCGCTGCCCTCCACTGCGATCCGCTCGCCCTTCGATCCGATTCCCTCCTACGACCTTTGTTTTGTTATTTTTTTGTTGCGATTGTTCTGGTGATCCGTGTGCTAGGGTTTGGGGGTTGCCGGGTTGGGTTTGGGCTGTGGATTGGATCGGTGGGTGGTCGGAAGGGTTAGCTCTTGTGCTTGCGTGGCTGGTTTCAGTCGCCGCATGCGGAGAATTGGAGGCCCTGGGAGAGGTTAGGGTTAGGGTTATGGGGAGCACGGGGGAGCCCGACCGGAAGCGGCGGCTCCCCAGCACCGTCGCGCCCGGCGGTGCCCCTGTTGCCTCCGCCAAGCGCCCGATACTTGCACCCTTCTCCGACGATAAGAAGGTATATGTGCCATTTCAAGCCGCCTAGTTGCTCCTTATTGCTGGATCTCATGTTTATGCTATTAGCTTTGTTTGATACCTTGTTGCATGGTAGATAGATGACGCAAGAGATTTTAGCAGCTTTTGTATGTGCTAGGATTCATGCATTGGATTTTTGCTGCTGGGTAGGTAGCCGGCTAAATGATCTTTTAAGGACTGTTTGGGTCTGTAGACAAGAAAAGAGTTCCTTGATAGCGGGTTAATGTTTATATGCCAATGCTAAACTCTATGCATGGCTTGTTGTCTTGTGTCGGTTAGCGGAAGTCCTATTTATATTGCGTGCCGGAAAAGTGGGAGGATATTTTAGGAATTTGCTATGCGTTATCCGTTTTGGATGATGCAACGGACGTATGATTGGTGGCTAGTTAGGACGAGTGATATTTTCTATAATTGTTCAGTGATGGATGAGAAGTGGATTTAATTGTTAGTTTCCTTACACGCCATGCTTATTTTCTGTACTTGATAATGATAGCAAAAGGTGCAATTCCTTAGTAATTTTCCATATGCTAAGCTTGTTAGATATGTATTTTTCAAGGTACCTTTAAGGAACTTGCAACAAGTATTTGTGGAGAGATTAATATATTTCTTGCTGGTGATGATATGGTCATGTGCTAATGTTCATTTAATATAATAGCCATATATTAATGGCCCTTCTTGCATGGCATGAGCGTGCTTTTTAATTAGACATAAAGGTCTAAAATCGTTCATGAGATGGATAATAATGAAGTTTGTTTCCAATTGATCACGCTGTTATTATCTGTGACAAATGATTATTTTGTTCAAGAGTTAAAGATGGGCTAAAAATGGGAAGGGGCAGGTAAAGGGTGTAAATAGTATGCCTAATGTTACTTTGTTTCTCCATTTCTTTGTTGAGTCTTCCGTTTCTCATCACTGTAATCATGTGTTACCTCATTTGGTGCAATCAGGGTTGTTGATTGCACTCTCCAGTCTCCTTTCAATTTTGTTATAAAAGGGTTGTTGCCTATTTATGGTTAGGATTCTGGTAGTATATCTGGTTTTTAGATCCTTTGCAACTAATATCTAGTTTCTTGCAATTTGAAATGGTGCCTGTTTGATCTTAAGTTGAATATCAAAGGTGCTTGAATGCTGGTCTATGCTCTACTGGTGAATTACGATGGCATTTTTAATATAATGCCTCTTCAGTTTTATTTGTGCCACACTGCCAACTTAATACTGTCTTATTTGGCAGCTTGATTTTGCTGTACTTAAATACAAAAACAAAAAGCTTTCGGAACAACTAGAAGCCCACAAGTTTGAGTACCGTGCTCTTGAGAGTAAATTCAATGATCTGAAAGAGAAGCAGAGGACTCATAACGAGACACTTGCGCTGGTCAACAGTTCTTGGGAGCGCGTAAGTAATTCAGACCTTGTGCATGTTTCCATAAAACACATACAAACATTATAACCTTTCTACTAAACTTCTTTTATTCAAACAGCTTGTGGCAGATTTGGAGTTAATTTCTGTTTGCAAAAGTGGATCTCCAAATTCTGACCGCAGTCCAGGTCACAGCAATGTACAAAAGGGTATGATGTTGTACTTTATGTACTCCGACTATATCTGACTGGCATTTTCCTAGAATGAAATCTTGAGCAGCTAATAATTCCCTGATGTTTACAATATTTATACCTGCTATTTAAGAGGCAATGGACTAGCTGTTTTGTAAAGCCTTTTCATTTGTGGTTTATTGCTCTTTCAAAAGTAATCTTGTAAGGAAATTTTGCACGCAAAGTTGCAGAAACTGCAGTTCTCAGTTGATGATTGTTAATTACTAATTATTCATTCTAATGAGCTTGCTAATTAGGTATCTTCATTGCTCTTTCATGCTGCTTCTCCTAATTTTTTTTCCGTAGTTGTCCAGATACTTATAAACCTTTTATTTCAGATGGTACATGCGTGCCCATAGAAAGGGACTTTCTGAGAAGACTTGTAGAGGCTGGTGCTACAGAAAGTTCAAGTTGTGTACCCAGTTGCCATTTGGGAAATGGTGTCCCTCCAGTACAGTCATCCACAGCCAATGTTCTACAGAACATCTTGTTTCCGTCAAGTGATCTGTGGCATGCAAATAAGGATTTTACTTTGGCTTCTCTCACTAAATTACAAGAAAATGGTTTTTTTTCTGCTACCTATTTTCTGTTAGTTGATAGAGCTTTCGGTTGTCATTTATGGTTGCTGAAATTTTCCTAATTTGCTCGTGCACTCTAGATCATACCAGGCAACTGAAAAGTACTACCAGCGACCTATTTGCCGAGCTTAATAATGTAATACAGTCGGTAGGTGACCTTCACTTGAAGCACAGGCGGTTAGCAGATAAATATCAGAATCAAAGAGATTGCAAGGCCCGAAACAGAGCTGAACAGAAACGTCTGAAAGGTATCTTGCTTAGATGGTGGAGGTTATGTTGTTAGGCCTGTTTTAACTTTCTAATAAGCATTTATGCCCTGTACTATACCTTGAGTTACCAAACAAGTTAACATTAGCACCTTAGCCGGTAATGTGTTGCGGGAATAATAGGTTGTGGTATTATCAGTTACTTTTAGTTGCAGTGCCAACGCTTCACAGACCTATATTATACTTTTCCCCACTATTTTGACCTAGCAGATATCTGGAACTAATTCCAAGGGTAAAACTGACTCAAGACATTTGATTTACTTTGTTAAGAGGAGTTGGCCAGTACTATTGCCGAGTTGGAAGAAAGCAACCACAAATTGGCTGCACTTAAAGCACAGAGAGACAATACACAAGGAACTCCAATCCTTTTTCCTACATTGGGAAGCAAAAATGCAACTGAAGATAAAATCAGAGATAAGCAAAGAGAGTTGCAAGATCTCGAAGGCACTCGCAAGGAGTTAACGGTAAATAGCAAGTTCCAATTTTTAGAGTAACAAAATTATCTATGATGTGTATGAACTTGAATTTGATGTCCATCCTGTTATTTGCCAGGAATTGGCTTCAAAGCGTTTGGTGGAAATTAGGAGATTGCATGAAGAGAGAATTGAACTTTTGAACAAGTTAACATTTTTTCAGGTTTGTTGAACCAAACGTGTTTGATCAAGCATGGAATGCACCTTTGCTGTATAGCTTTGGATACTGTAGGGCTGAATCTTTTATTGTCAAATCCAGGATGACTTGCTTTATATTTCCTTTTTTTGTGTACAGAATATCTTGACAGATTTCAAGAACATTCGTTCTTCCAAAGCTTTTCAACCTGTTAATGATCAACTTCAAAAGTCACAAGCAGAATTGGATCACTACAAAACATTATTAGAGAAATTACAGGTGGTTACTGGTCAGTGGATTTGTATGTGTTGTATAGCAAAATGGCTCACTAAAGCATTTGATCTTCTGTTGAACTTCTACTTGCCATGCTTCAGGTTGATAAGGACAACTTTGTCTGGCAAGAAAGGAAATTTAATTTAAAAGTTGATCTGGCTGAAATTCCGCATAGGGTTTCTGCATACTGTGATTGTAGGATTGCTGACCTTGAGAAAGATATGCAGAAGCTATCTAATGAAAAGAATATGCTAGCCCTGAAACTTGAAGAGGCTTCAAGAGAACCTGGTGCGATGATTGCTATTTAACTTTACCGAGAATACCTTTCCATGTGGTCTTGTTAAAAGTTAAAACAGGAAATAAGGAATTATTTGCAATTGTCAGGTCGGAACCAAGTTATTGCAGAATTTAGAGCTCTGGCGTCATCTCTGCCAAGGGAAATGTGTGCAATGCAAAGTGAAGTGACCAAAAACAAGGATGCTTCCTTAGGGTTGCATTCTTTGCGAGCCGAAGTTTGTTCACTCTCTAGTATTCTGACCAGAAAGGTAAATTTCTTGTTATTGGCTTGCACACTTAGTTGGCAAGTGTTATGACATTGATTCGCCAATGTGTCAAGACTGTTTTGTTTGTTTTGTTTTATAGGAATGTGAAAATGAAGAAGCATCGTGTAGATCTGCCCGTGCTGGATCTGATATAAAGCAACTTCAATCTGTGGTATTATTTATTTATTTTGGGTTCAAATTTTCTCAGCAAAACAGTCTACTATTTTGTGTATTGGTTTTTTGAAAAAAAGGCTATATGGTTTATCCACTGCAGGATTTGTTCACGCCCTCTTGTTTTATTTACATATTAAAATCAAATACTCTGTAGGTTTGTGATCTGATGGAAACTACTCAGGAGCTTAAGCTGTTTGTGGAAATGTATAAGCGTGAGTCGTGTGATTCCAGGTAGTTTCATCTTATTTCGAAATTTCTATGCAACTTTGTGCAACTTCTGCTAATACTATGTTTTGTAGAGATACCTTTCTCACTTTTTTATGAAAAGAAATGAATTTAATGCTACTGTTACTTGTTTATAGCATATTCTCTCTCTTAACTCATTGCACACACTCATTGGCCTATGGCTATCATGAGTCATCACCATTAGTAAACTTTTTTCACTTGGGTGATTCTCCTGTTTTTGATGATGCATAAACTTATTGAGCATTTGATGATCATCTGCTGGCAAGTTCATTTATTTTGTGGGAAAGAGCTTCTGCTATATTTATATAGCTTATTACTTTTTTTTGTGGCAGAGAGGTGATGGAATCCAGAGAGAGGGAATTCTATGAATGGGCACGTGTCCATGTTCTCAAATCTTCTCTTGATGAAAGTAAACTGGAGCAGCGTGTTAAGGCAGGCAATGAAGCTGAAGCTATGTCTCAGCAGAGACTAGCAAGTGCTGAAGCTGAGATTGCTGAATTAGGGCAGAAGCTAGAGACGTCTAGAAGGTATCCATTCATGTATCTACACTGTTTCTGCTGATTGGTTAGAAATGCAATTGGAAAAGAAAATTTATTTCTACACTTTATATGGGCTTCAAACTGTTGAAGTAGAACGGAAGCCATATTTTCTTTTATATGTTTATAAAAGGGAAGTGATACTAACTGCTGAATTTCCATGGTTCAGGGATCTAGTTAGCCCATCTGATATACTGAAGTCTAAACAGGAAGAATGTGATGCTTACGTGTTGGAGATTGAGGTATGGACCATCTTTCGCGTACACCATTCAAGTATGGTTACAATAAATACTGTAATTCCAAGTCTGAAATGTTTATTTACTATTCCAGAGTATCGGACAAGCATACGAAGACATACAGGCACAAAATCAACAATTGTTACAACAGATTATTGAAAGAGATGATCATAATACTAAGGTAATGTTTCAATGAACTGATTTAAGCTATTATCTCGTATTAATGTGCCTCTCTTCAGCATTACTGTTTATGACTATCATGCTGTTCTGCTTGAGATGTGTAGTTCTGTGAGAAAAGTTTCCATTTGCCACTGTACTGGCTGTTTTGCACAGATTGCTTTCCTGTGCTTGCACATTATTAGGAGGTTAGATCTAGTTAAAATTGGCAGTATTTCAATTTTTGCTGACAGAAGGGACAAGGGTTCTGAAACCCGCCGGTAAACGGAACCAGGCTGCTTCAGTTTTCCAGATCCTGGTCCGGTTCACCCCAAACCTCTCCACATATTATCCATTTTTCTTGCACAATAGATGCATTGTAGATTACATTCCAAACATCAAAATTTGAAAAACTAAAAAAATTGAAATCGGACAAAGAAAACCTTACCAGCTAAGGGGCAAAAAACCTAAACGGTGGGTTCCTAAGTTAGGAAGCAAACGTTCAAACAGGCCAGGGTTCCAAATCCTGGCGGACAGTTACTATCATTTACCGAAATTCCCGGAGGGTTCCTGGATTTGCTATGCCTTCCGATTTGGAGATATTGGGTTCTATTTCAAAGGATTTTAGAGTTTTTCAGTTCTCTCTGACGTAACATCTTAGTTTGTGAATTTCCTCTGCAGCTTTTCATGGAGGGTGTTAAAGCAAAACAGGCACAATATGCTTTGCATTTGGAAGTGCGTGCCTTGCAAAAAAACGTGCAGCAGGCAAGCTCTTTGATGGATCTGTACAACCAGAAAATTGTTCGCTTGGAGGACCAGGTAAGTGGGACATAGATATTGTAACATTATACTGTTTTGGCTGGGGTGCTGAATACTTTTTATTGTTTTCCCAGCTAAAAGTTTGGGCAGAGAGGGCTGGGAGACTTGCAGAGGATGTATGGCAGCAATCTGTTTCGTTGGGCAATTCTCAACGAAAGCTGGTGGATATGCATGGAGAGGCTCAGAAGCTCTGGCAGTTAATGGATAGTTCTCAAGAGAATGTTGGAAGCAGTCGACTGGATGTTGCTGGGTTGCTTATAGAACTAGAGAAGGAGAGGTGATCTTACAAACATCTACTTCTCTAAAAGAATTCTTTTTTAATATTTGGTCTAACAAGATCAGTGATGCTCCAGGTTTAGTAAGAAGAGATTAGAAGATGATTTGGAAGTGATGTCAAGGAAAGCTAATTCTCTTAGAGCTAAGATAGATGAATCAGCAGTCCTGGAAAAGCTTCGTCATGAGGTTAGGGAGTACAGGGAAATATTGAAGTGTGGTATCTGTCATGACAGGCAGAAAGAGGTATTAATCTTGATTTCATTCCCCGACAGTCTGACATTCAGCATTGGATCTAATAACATATCCTGTTTAGATGTAATGACATCTTTTCTGCTTGTAGGTTGTGATTACCAAGTGCTACCATCTCTTCTGTAATCAATGCATACAGAAGTCACTTGGAAACCGTCAGAGGAGGTGCCCTCACTGTGGACTAAGCTTCGGTGCTAATGATGTGAAACCTATCTATATATGAAACAGAAGTTTCAAGCTGGTGTCACAGGCATCTAGGGCAGCTGCTCTCGGTTGATGACCATGGTGTTTTAGTCATCGCTGTAACATTGCTATTTAGCCTGTACAACCGAACATATAAGCATATTAGTAGCCTAATTCGGTAGGCTACATGGAACTGGAAGTGCAGGTACTTCTGCTGGCATATATAATGCTAGTGTTGCTTCCTGCTCCCTTGTAAAGTCTGGCGTTTTTCTGTCGAAGCAGCTAGGTTAATCTGACCCCGCTATATCCATTCTGTTCTTTGGGGAAAAATCCAACGGTGATTGGTGCTTCCCGCCATACCGAACATTGTATAACATATAGCTTGTAGCTCCATTGATGTAGCTGACAATAAGAATGTAGGTTTTGACTGGTTTTCCAGCTTGTACATTTCAGGAGATTGCCAATAGTGAAATTTCAGATGTTTGCAGTTTTGTTTTTCAAGGATGGATGCAGTTTGTTTGGGAGTACTTGAATGATTGATGCTTTACGTAGTCTTTGTATTATCTGTTGGTTGCTAAGCCCTGTATTTCATAGAAGTTGGTAAAAGTTGAAATTTGCTAATTTGCATGTTTTAGTTGCAGCATCCAAATATAGGTATATAGATCGGGTACAATGGTTTTAAAAATTTTCACCAGCAATTTTTGGTGCATGTGTTTTCCCGAACTCTGTGATGTAGAGAAAGCTTAGGTATAAAACTTCCCAGGCTACATCGGAGTTCTTGGGCATTTGATCTTTTACAATCCCAATATATGTAACAGTAAGGATTTGCCAACCATTTTGTGTGACATGTGGTCGGTTTGGAGGTCTCGTAATGATAGAAGACATGGGAAATCTCCACTTAATATCCATCAGGCAGTGAGATGGGCCATTGATGTGGTATTTGAAGTTTGAACTATGCAATGCAAAGGAGAAGAAATCCAACTGTGGTAGAAGAAAAGTGGTCTCGGCCTCAGACGTCCTGAAACTGGTTGTCGATGCTGCATAATATCGCTTGTATATGCATCCATTTTGGCTTTTATCACCTCGCGACATGTATGTGCATGAATACACCCATTGTCTCTTATCTTCTGACTTTTGGCAAGGTGACGTTCCCGTGTATAAAAGCTGACGTTGGTAGCTAAGGTCGCAGACGTTTAACGAGATGAACAGTGTTACTAGCTTTATTTGTGGAGACAGGTTGGTAGAGATGGCAGAACAGTATAAACCTTTTTCCTCTCTTTTCCCCCTCTTATCGCCATTCTCTCTTTCATGGGTGATGCTCTCCTCATCGATTCTCATGTGGGTGGTACGTTCCTGATGATTCGTTTGCGAGCTGCCTTTGCTCGTTCTCTTTCATGTGGTGACATGCTGGAACGAGTATAGTAGTTATGGATGCCTAGTGAAGGGTCACGTCGTGAAAGTCGCTGCATTCTGAAAGGCATCATTCGTGCTTGACACTTCGAGGTCTGCACATCTGGAAACGGCGAAATGTCGGGTTAGGGCTACAAGTGTCTCCCCTGCCCGGCCCCCTTATTGGGCTCATTCCTCGCGAAAAGTCCATGGATGTGCATGTGGTTTCAGTTCTAGAGTTGATCTCAAGTAAGCGCATCTAGCCGAGATGGTTGGTCCACTCCAATGACAAGCTCCAAAGTCGTACATACGTAGGTGTATCGGTCCACGGCAGCGACAACCAGAGAGGATTCCTCCGGCTCCGCGCTTATGGTGTTAAAGGATTTGAAGTTTTGAACTCGTCCCGGATAAAAGGCTGTAAAAAAAACTCAAAAGTCATGAGCTACTTGAGTTTAGTTTATTCTAGATTTGATTTGAGCTCAACTTGAATTTTAAACAAGGTGAACTCGAGCTCGCGAGTTTTACCAAGTCGAACTCGAACAGTTCGTAAGCCTCGATTCCAGCTTAAATAGTGATACATATTAACTTTTACCGAACTTACTCGAATCGAACTCAAACTTTTCTTATTCTTGAAAATTAGTGTATGTTTGAATTATTTTGACTGTTATCGAGTTTACTAGAGCCAAATTCGAACTTAAAATTTTCTTATTATTGAAAAATAGTGCATAATAAATTATTTTAATTATTATCGAGCTTCAACGAGCTGAGCTCGATCCTATTTGAGCTTAGGCCGAATCGAGCTTGAGCCTATTCGGACCCTAACTCGAGCTCGATTCAAGCATCTACCAAGCTTAAGCCTGAAAGATCAAGCTTGTTTAAGTTCAACTCGTTTATAGTCCTTCCTAGAGATATAGGACGTGTTTGATTGCCACCCTGATCCCCGTGCGTTTGGCCGGGAGCTTTCATGAGGAGCGTCTGGGGTTATGTTTGGTTGCCACCCTATAGGCTTGCCTGGTCAGGCTGGGACCGTATAGCCTAGGCGCTTAGGCGAGCGAGGGACCGTCGTCAACCAAACACTATATACTTATCTGATCAGATAAAATCGTTATACCACCAAGCTAAATCTCTAGACATCATTTTTACCGGGCATAGAGCCCAGTGCAGAGTGCACTACCCAAATGAGCCTTAGTATCGCGTATCATAAAGAAGCAACGGTCTGTGTTCTTCTAGGACGTTGGAGCAGTGCATTCCTTCGCACAATTCCATCGACCACGTGGGAAGATATATACCATCGTCGCCGTGCACAATGGAGTACACTGTAGTGCGGGTCGCACCTTTTCCTTTCTCACAGCCTCATTTGGCGTACGTACCTACCTCGACCGTCCCCAGAACGAAAATATATACTAGTGGTTCCACTGTTCTTGTAGAAACCGTCACAGTTAGTCTGGCTAGTCTGCTAGCTCCACTCTTCCTTACCAAAATCGCGAGGGCCAAATCAACGAATCATCGTGAGGTGACCTCGCAACAGTATACCGCACATCCACCGTGCTAGCCACCGGCCGGCCGCAAAAACTATAAGCACACGCTATATACATGGCAGCCCAGGAAAGCGGCGGCGAAACGGCCAAAAACCGCCGCTACGTAACGTACGTACCCGGCGGCTGCCCGCGCGCGGCTGTGCGGTAGGTGCAGGGTGCCGGTCGTGACGAACTCGTTCCGCTTACCCTTCTCCGTCCCGCCGCGCCACCCCGCGCGCGCGCACAACCGCGGGCGATGCGAGGGGGAGGCAGGGCGCGGTGGCCGCGCCGCGCGAGACCCCCCAACCCCGTTCTAGTAAATGCGCCAATTATTCGCGCGATGTAGGCCTATTTGGCAGAGCTTCAGATTCTCATTTTTCAGTTTTTGCTCCAGATTCTGTAAGAATCCACTTCTCTGAGAATCTGGAACTACCTCTGAAAAGCGTTTGGTTAGTGGGTTAGCTCTAGATTCTTAAAAGAAGAGATTGGAGGGAAATTGACCATGTTACCCCTAGTTGTAACCATGAGATTTTGATTTAAGAGCTCTTCTTTTCTAGAGCGGGACAATTGGCTAATGTAATTATCTAAAGGCTTACGACATACCTATCATCGGTTCAAATCCCATAAATTCGTAGAAAAAAGAAAAATTAACACAAACAACTCACCCAACTATAGCCGCTGGGAATCAAACTCTGGTCGCCATCCAAGAAACGAGGTGCCACATCATTTAGGCTTCGCAACGCGCAGCGGTTGGCAATTACAATAGCTCTTAGCCAGTACGATACCAAATTAGCACAAGAACTCGATCAATAGCCCTTTCAGAGATTAAAACATCAAAGGATAGTGAACAATCTGAAAATTACATACAATTCTCTTGACTGACAAAAAGAAGGAAGAAAAACAAGGATACTGACAAAAAGGAGGAAGAAAAACAAGGCCGTGGTTAAAGTTAAGTAGTTAACTCCGCTCCGCCATCGGCTTCCTCTCCGTTCTCGTGCCATCCACCCGTTGATCTTGAGGACATTCTCCGTACAATATTATATTGCTTTGCTCGATCTATGTTCTCTGTATCATTTAAAAATAATTACAAAAATAACTCTTCCAATGCATCACTTAGAAATAATTATAGAGATAACTCCTCTAATAAATAGTATCTACCAATAGGTCTAATTAATAAATTTACATCTTCTCCTATATTTCTCTCTCTTCCCTTTCCTTACCCATACCACATATCTAATATATAGACACAACATTCCTCAACAATGTATATTTTAGCTATATCTTCCTTGTTAGTTTGTATGCTCAAACAATATCTCATACAAGACACTGTTTTTCACTCTCCTTTCTTTAACTCTTTGCCAAATCATCTCTCATCGTAAGTAGATAACTAATTATTAGCTATAAATGTTTTACAACGTAGAGCATTGTGAGTGCTCGAAGCCTGCGGCGCGTGCGCGTTGCCAGCAACCGCACATGCCTCGGCCGGGTACGGCCTGCTTCGTTCGTGGCAAGCTTGGTTGGGTAGGGATTCCCCTGCCGCGCGCGGCGCCTGTGTGAGGATGCGTCCGCGGACGCATGGTTGGTTCTGTTGAGGAACCGACACTGGAGACCAGTCCGAGCGATTCCTCTGCTTAGAACAAGAACGAATCAATCACAGAATCACAGAATAATAGATTGAACACAGAGAGGTAGAGAGAACTCCTGGTCTTTCTTTATTGCTTTAGATTGCATCGGGGTACATAATGAGGGGGGTCTAAGTCCCTATTTATAGTCTACGGTGGGGGTGCCCAATTAGATCAGAACTCTAGATAGAGTCCAGGTTTCCTAACACTCCCCCTTGGGCACTCACCCAACATGCTCATGCCTCGTCAAAACTCCATAAAAACCCAGTGGGAAAAATTTTGAGAAAGAGTACATGATACATGTGATGCTGCGATGCACGAATTGCCTCATTAAAAACCTTGATCGAGAAACTTCATGGAAACTCGTCAAGGGAAAAAGAGTACAACTCACCCAATTTCATTTGGTCTTCAGGACTTTATTCCTTTGGGTACTTAATCTTCATGATCAAGATTTAATAACGGGCTTGAGAGAATTCTCCCCCTGAATTCTGCACTTCTCTAAGTCTCATCATTCCAATCCCTCACACGCACCTTTCAAAGCTAGATGCGGGGAGTGACTTAGTGAATAAGTCTTCATGACTTAGTGTGCAGTACTTCAATTTTGTCCATCTTTGCAATTCATGAGCATAGAGGAACTTGGGGTTGATATGATTACATAGCCCGTCTGCATTTGCGCAACGCAAGCTGCATTATCTTCTTGGATAATTGTGGGGGTTTGCACAATGTTCATTCCACATGACTGCTGGATGTGGTGATCCGTTCAGCGGAACCAAGCGCATTCTCGTGCGACTTCATACAGTGCTATAATTTCTGAGTGGTTCGTCGAAGTAGCTACCAGGCTTTGCTTAGACGATTTCCATGAAATTGCAGTTCCACCACACAGGAATACATAGCCTGTTTGTGACTTAGCGGTATGCGGGTCAGACAGATACCCAGCATCTGCATAGCCAATCAAGTTCAGATCTTTATTCTTTCTGTAGAACAATCTGAGGTCCTTGCTAACTTGGAGGTATCAGAAAATGTCCTTTATGCCCTGCCAATGCCTTTTGGTGGGCTCTGCACTGTTCCTTGCTAAGAGGTTCACGGCAAATGCAATGTCCGGTCTAGTGCAGTTTGCTAAGTACATGAGTGCTCCCACTGCACTCAAGTATGGGAATTCCGGTCCCAGGACTTCCTCCCCCTCTTCCCTAGGTCGGAAAGGATCTTTTTCTTGCTGTAAAGACCTACCGATCATCGGTACTTTCGAGGGAAATGCCTTCTCGAAGCCAAACCTTTCAAGCACCTTCTGGGTGTAGGTCGACTGATGTACCAAGACTCCTTCAAGGACATGCTCAAGCTGCAGGCCTAAGCAAAGCTTGGTCTTGCCCAAATCTTTCATTTCAAATTCTGACTCCAAATAGGAGCTTGCTTCTTTTATGTCTTCGGCTGTCCCGATGATATTCAGATCATCTACATACACAGATATTATACAGAACTCATTCTGGGATCGCCGTATAAATACACAAGGACAATCTTCATTGTTCGTGTAGTCTTTCTTGCAGAGAAAGTCGCTTAAGCGATTATACCACATTCTTCCAGATTGTTTCAGTCCATACAGTGACTTTATGAGTTTCACACTGTACAGATTTCTATTTGCTCTGTCTTGGTTCGGGAGAGGAATTCCTTCAGGGACTCTCATGTAAATCTCCGAATCCAAATTACCGTAAAGGTATGCAGTCACAACATCCATCAATTTCATTTCTAAGTTCAAGTTCACTGCCATTGAGATCAAATATCTAAAGGTAATTCCACTCATGACTGGGGAGTAGGTTTCTTCATAATCAACTCCAAGACGTTGAGTGAAACCTTGGGCTACCAGCCTTGCTTTGTATCTCACTACTTCATTTCTTTCATTTCTCTTTCGAACAAATACCCACTTGTGCCCAACGGGGTGTATGTGGGGAGGTGTGTGGCATACGGGCCCAAACACCTCTCTTTTGTTCAGAGATAGCAATTCAGTTGCTATTGCCTTCTTCCAATCTTCCCAATCTGATCTTTTCTCACATTTAGCGAGCAATGTAGGCTCAGGATCAAGATCGATGATGGTGGCAATTTTCTTTGTGAAGTAGATATCGATATTAACTGTTGTCTTATTCAGGGACTCTCCCGTGTGCATATAATTTATAGCTATTTCTTCATGAGTTGCTTCTTCTAGAGCGATTGCTTCTGCTGGAGCTTTACCTTGCACATCGCTTCTTTCAATTGCGGTAGCAAGTCCCTTTAGTTTTTCGGCTCCGATGTGTGCGCACACATCCATGCCGATGGGGATATTCAGATCCGGTATGCCCTTTTCGGAAGGTGTCATACTTGTGCAAGGTCTCAACTGGCTTCCCTTCTCATTCTAGGGAACTTCAATGATCGGCTGTGATAAATCCCTCTTATCCTTCTTCACCAGGCGTCCCCGGTTACTAAGGATTCGAGGAACCGGAGTTCTCGTCCTGATTTTTTTCTTTGAGGCCTCTGGACGAGATTAGGGATACCTTCTGCTTTTTTTGGTATTTCAACCCTCTCCGGTGCAGTGCGTGCAGGCACATGCAACTTAATCACGCTCTTCAAATCACTAAAGTGATTAGGCAGCTAATTTGCTAATGCTTGCAAATCTATTTTGTCTTCTGGACTTCTCTTGTCTTCTAGACTTTTCTAGTGCGCGGGTCATCTGCATGGATTCCCCAGGCTTGCCACGTAATTTCCCGACATTCTTCATCAAGGGGTTGATTTCCTCCCCCTAATGTTGGGAAATTTTCGGTGGTGACACTTGCGCTAGTTGCATAGGTGAGTGGATGTTGTAGGCCGAAGGTCTAAGGTTTGATGAGATTTGCTGCATGAAGGACTGCGTGTCCCCAACATGTAGCTGGCAAATTACAATTATGCAAGAGGGGTCGGGCAATAAATTTAATTCTTTTGATTAAAGCCTCTGCCAAACCGTTCTGGGTATGGACATGCGGTACCGAATGCTCAACTGCAATTTCCATCGCCATGCAATAATCATCAAATGCCTTCGAAGTAAATTCTCCGGCGTTGTCCATTCTGATGGACTTGATATGATGATCTGGAAAAACATTTCTGATGCGAATGATCTGCGAGACCAATTTTGCAACGGCGTGGTTTCTTGTAGACAATAAAACCCACATATGACAACTTCGAGGAAGCGTCAATGAGCACCATAAAATACTTAAATGAATGGGACCACAAATGTCTCCCTGGATGCGTTCCAGGAATGCAGGAACTTCATCCTTCACTTTCAGAGTGGAGGGTCTAGTTATTAGTTTCCCGGTGGCACATGCAGGGCACACAAAATCTTCATGATTCGGGAAATTCTTCTCATTAATATTATGCCCATGCGAGTTATTTATTATGTTTCTCATCATCCTAAGACCTGGGTGGCCTAATCTGTCATACCAGAGACAGAAGAGTTCAGAGCTTCTAAATACTGTTTTCAGAACAGTGTGCGCTGCAGGCGCCTTAATGTTGGTATAATATAGCCCAATTTCTAGTGAAGGGAGTTTTTCTGATTCCATTCTCGTCGCGCTTAGTAATGAGCAGGTATTCCGTACCGTACTCTTCTTTAGTCTCAATGTGGAAACCATTGGCGCGAATATCCTTAGAACTTAGGAGAGTTCAAGTCGATTATGGGTACAATAAGGCTTCTTCAATGACCAAAGTTGTGCCCATTGTGGCTCTTCCTGAACCAATTATACATGAATCGCTTCTCGCGATTGTCGTAAGGCTGCCAGTGCTCTTACGAATCGATTGAAAATACTTATTCTCTCTTAAGATGATATGCGTTGTGCCGCTGCTGGCTAAGCACACTCCCTCCATAGGGCGCTACACGTGTTCTAATATAGGGTATTTATTAACATGTATGAGAAAGCAATCAACACATAAATAAAATACTCCAATATCAGAACATATCATGCCATCATAAACTGAATAAATGAATGAATTCTTCAAATATCATCCAACCATTACGAGAAAATAACAATTCTTAAGTATCATCCATGCAAATTCTAACATATTCTTCCACACAAAATAAATGACAATTAAAGTCGAAATACATTCAGTGCACTTGACTTCTTCTGTTATTTTCTCGGGGGTGACATTCTCTTCAAGAGAAATCGTGGCGGTGACTGCTTCTAGGTCGAGAGGGGTGCTGCTGTCGTAATGGTCTCAAACACCATTAGCGCAGGCAGCTGCTCAGAATGCTCCCCCTCAACCGATGCAGAGTGGGCTTCATGTGCCCTTTGCCATCCCGTTTTTGGCTTGTTAGCCTTATTCTCACGTGGAGCATCTGATTTGCCTTTCTGGGCTGCGGTCTTACCCTTCCTTCCCCTTTTCTCTATCAAGGGCTTTCGCACCTTATTGCTCCTGGCGTTGGCTTCACGGCCAGTGGAGCTACCAGATGGCTGAGTGACTTAGTTCTTGCGGAGAATTTCGTCCTGAGCCTCCGCAATTTGCATCATATCAATCAATTCGGCATATTCCTTATAGCCATCTTGACGATAGTTGCGTGCGGATTGTGCTGCATTGGGGTGGAAGGATTTTCTCAATTTTCTGTTTTCGGGTACAAATCCTGTGCAAGGCAGAATTGTTTTCCCTGACCGTCTTAAAGTCGGCAAACCTTAGTCTAATCCACTCCTACTATTCTCGAGGAAGAATGGTGTACTTTAGCCTCTCAAACCTGCTTCTTGAGTGCGATCTAGAGTGCTAGCGCGCTCTTCTCCGCCATGTAGTCATTCTTGAGAGTGAGGCAGAAGTGGTGCCTGAGAAAATGAAGTGCCTGATCATTCTCTTTAGGCATGGGTTGGCGTCATTCAATCCGCTAATCCCAATAGTCGCACGGAGCTTCCTGGCTCCAAGCACAATCTCGACATCGGATGCCTACGTCAGATAATTTTGGCCATGCTGGGCCAGCTCCCCGAACTTCCAGTTCGTTATTCTAGTCATCTAAATGTGTATAAGTCTACTGCTGGTAGACATGCACGGAATAATTCACTGCAGGTAAATAAATGGTACAAAAGGTTCTCGCAATGTTTCAGAATTTTCTATGCATTTTCTATAATTTTACTGCTAATTTCAGTGATTAAAAGCAATTTAAACAATTACAATTAACCAAAACAGTAAATAAATACAGAAAATAATAATGGCATAAATAAATAAGCTTCAAATGCTAAAATTGATTCAAAATTCGGATTCCCGAGGCCCTTTTATGCTAAAATATGAAATTTCAGCAAATTTTGCAATTCCAGAGGGTTTTTACGCAAAATTCAGTTCAGAGAAAAATTTGCGCAGTTTTCTGATTTACCGAGCGGTTTTCTGTAAAATTCTGTACCCACTCGTAAATTTGAGGACCTACTGGTAATTTTTCAGAACTACCGAGGCTTTTCTGCAAGATTCTGGAGTTAAATGCAATTGTTAGGGGCTCATCGGTGATTTTCACAAATTAGGGGGGTTTCTGCAATTTCTTCCCCCCTTCCGCACGGGCCCCTCCTCCCCCCCTTTTTTCAGCCCACCACCCTTTGGCCCATTGGCCCTCACAACCGGCCCATTGGCCGTGCGGCCCACCCGGCCGACTCACCCTTGGGTCGGTAGGGTTTCCCCATTAGGCGGCGGCGGCAGTAGTAGCCGAGGCTGCTGGCTCGGGCGACGGGGCCGGCGGGAGATGGCGCAAGGCGGCGATGCCGGCAGCTCGGGCGGGGCCGGCGGTAGAAGGCGGCGCAAGGCAGTGGGGCGGCTCAGGCGGGGCCGTGCAGGGCCTAGGGCCGGCGGCCACATGCGGGTGGCGGCGAGCCCGGGTTGAGGGAAGCGGCGGCGGGCGCGGCTGCAGGCCGGGGCCGGCGCGGCGTGGAGGAGCCAGGCGGCGCGTTGGGCGAAGGCGCGGGACCCCAAGCAGCGGCGGCCATGCGGGGCGCGCGCAACGAGGAGCCATGGCCGGTCTGCAGGCCAGGCCGGGTCATCGTGGTTCGGGCGGCGGCCACCGTCCGGCTTGGCTGTGGGTTAGCGGCGGCCGGGCGGGAAAAGAGCCGGTGTGGGGCGGCTTCGGGCCGAGCGGCGGTGGAGGCCAAGGGGCCGGCGGTGGCGGCATGCGGTTTCGCTTCGGGCCAAGGTGGAGCCGGCAGAGGCCGCATGCGGGCGGCGACGGCAAGCCAAGTGGCCAAAGCCTAAAACGGCGGCGGCTCGACTTCTTCGGGTGTGGCTACCTCGCGCGTGCAGGCGCGACGGCCGTGATACCCGGGGCGGCTGCTGGCCGGCGATGCCTCATGCTGCGTGGCTGATGCATGCGGGTGCAACAGCAGTTTTTTTTCTCTTGTGTGATGCCATGTATAACAGGAAGAACAAATGCATAATCTCCATACAATGATCATGCAGGATCAAACAAATTATGCAAAATTTCCAATCTATGATGCAATCGACATCTACCCCGTTTCGCAATCTACCGATCGACATTGTGCCGGCGATTTCAGATTTGCTCGCGGTAGATTTAGGGCGGATTTGCATCGTTCTACAGTACAATCAACATCTACCCCGTTTCTCAATCTACCGATCGGCATTGTGCCGGCGACTTCAAGTCTGCTCGCGGTAGATTAGGGCGGATTTGCACCGTAGAATTTCAATCTAGAACGCGAAAAGAAAATACAGATTCAAAAGCGATCTAGAAAATTCAATCTGTGCTTCGAAGATTACCTCGTTCACCGGAGCGAAGTCGTGCTGATAACGTGTTGAGGAACCGACGCTGGAGACCAGTCCGAGCGATTCCTCTGCTTAGAACAAGAACGAATCAATCACAGAATCACAGAATAATAGATTGAACACAGAGAGGTAGAGAGAACTCCTGGTCTTTCTTTATTGCTTTAGATTGCATCGGGGTACATAATGAGGGGGGTCTAAGTCCCTATTTATAGTCTACGGTGGGGGTGCCCAATTAGATCAGGACTCTAGATAGAGTCCAGGTTTCCTAACAGGTTCGTTGGCGTCGCGTGGCTGCATGCACCGGGTCCGGGTTGGAGACAGGAATTGTAAGAACCAACCATTCCTAAAAACTGATAGTATGTGGATATCACCAAATTAATGTCCATATCATCGGGATTGCTCCGGGCCAGATTAATGTCCATATCACCAAATGAGGACATTAATTGGATTCTATACTTACCAGCAGTCTCAACCAGCCTAAAAACTGTTCAATTACCATCTGTTCACGTATAGAACGACCTCTGTGGGGAAGACATGATTCCTCTGAAACGTGGCTATTGCGATTCATTTTTCCGATCAGACAAGCTAACCGATCGATCAGATGCCTCCTTCGGTCCTTCCCTACCAGCCATGGAATTTGCATGGCGAGCGCTCGTACCTACTTAACGCCAGTCCATGCATGATGCGTTGAATGTAAGCTTAAAGCACACGCGAAAAATGTGGCTTCCTATGGGAATGTGCTGAGGTCCGTACACCTAACTGACGTCGTTTTGCTGTTTGGAACGTGGGTTCAGGGCCAAAGCAGACACAAACGTAGTAACATGGTCCAGGTCCTGGATCAAGGGATCCGGCAGGGATATGGTTCTCGCCTCAAACATCACACAGCATCATACTACATGACATCGTGTCGCTAATTCAGTGTGTTTAATTCGTAGGATGAGAGTAGATGGAATGATCCTATTCAATTTAGATAAAAATGATCCTAAATGAGATTATACTGTTTGTTTGTTTGGTTGGTTGAATGTGATGACACGAGTTGTTGTTTGGTTGGCGAGATAGGGGTGGATAGGATAGTCTAAGTTTATGTTTGGTTAAAAGGATGATGGTGAATAAGATTAGTTGTGATAACTGTCTATAAGTGGTGAGGTATCTCACAGAATTCAATAGTAACAGAATTTATAGCCAATTTGAAGAACTATCAAGAGATCAAACAGTAAAATTGCCCTTATTTCTGGAATCTGGATTCTGGACTCAATACTGATCATTGTTGATCACACACGTCCAAGATTCTTTATACACGGATTCTTCATCAATTATCATAGTTACAGAGGGATTTTGTAGGCCTGTAGCATATATAGGGGACACACGTCCAAGTCACGAACTGGGAAGAACAATTTCAGAATTTAGAAATCAACACAGATAAAAAATTCCAGATTGAATCAGCCTGAACCTTGTAGTTGTTAGACTAAAATCCATAAATCTTAATGATAATTATGAATCTTACTTGTGCTTACATGATCAAATGCCCAATCTGAAAATTGCACATTTTTTTGTTGTTAGTCAACTTAAGGATACCCCGGATGAACTAAGATATCTCAAATCTATATGATCATGATTGCTTAAAAGCTATTGTCTTAGATGTGATTCTTTTAGATGCTATTTTTTCATCATGCTTAAACTGCTTTGCTTGAATTAAAATTGGATAGTGATGTTCAGCGAGCCTATCATGAGAGAAGGGTCTCGGATGGGTGATCAAGAGGGAATTTTTTTGAATTAGAAAACTCAGAAAATAGCAAATAAAGCCTTAAATATTGCTTGTGATTGCCGTATATTGTTGTAGTGCGAGAAATTTTCTGGAAATTGTTTTGGGGACAATTGAGACCTCGATGACTCGTAAGTACGAAAGTAAGTGATAGTGCGATGTAACGATTGATTTATTTGTGATTTTCGCACACTGTGAATGGTAAAAAATATGTTAGATTTGTAATAACATTTTACGATCGACGTATGCTGTTGTAGTGCAAGAAACTTCGTGTAAAATTTTGTGAGGACGACTGGGATCATGCGCATTAATAAATAGACTACAGCAACAAACGCAGAAAAGTATGCACTGTAGCGTCATGCTTTACCCGACCGCATGACCACTGTAGCTATAGTGCAATCGTGCGGTCCCCAACCGTATGTCTCCGAGTGGTTGATTTGAGTCATGCGCTTCCTGACCACACGACTGCACATGTGTCGCGCTCACATAGTCCTACGCTCGGGGAGGGGATAAAAATGAAATTACGGTGATTTGGATGCTAAATTTAGTATTCGTGTAATAAACAATGCTAAATCTGATCAAAACTCTCAGAGAGATAAAAGATCAAAACGTAGGTAGACTCCAACACTAAATAAATTTCTTTTGTCGTGCAGTCGTGCTTACCAGGCATCCACGCTAGCAAGTTAACAATTTTCCCCAAGCTTAGCTGCCTGTAATCATGCCTACCTGGACTTGTAAACCAAAACCCGGCAAGTGGTATAGCAGGACTGGTTCGATCCCTCGCATCATCCGAGCACTAATGTTTTCTTGCATGTATTTTCATGAAGTCTCATCCCCTCTTTCTTTTCTCTCTCTTCTGCTCTTTCCTCTGCCTCATGAGTGAGTACCTTTTCTGCGTCTCATCAAATCCTCTCAAGCGGTGGGCGAGACGTTCTTGTCCGCCTCTCGGCGGTACATGTAACACGTGCGCAGGCACATACGTCTCCTTCCAAACACGCCTATCATGTTGATTGGTAGTCATAGTCTCGTAGATCCATGGTAATAAGATGAGGCCACGCTGCAGACACGTTTCCCTCTCTGCAATTACCTTTCTAGATTGCTGCATGCACGTATGAGGCAGGCTAGCCCAGCGATCTGCCGATAAAAAGGACTCGTACCTTACCGTGATGGCCTTTCAGCTGCATTTTCTCATGCCAAGGATGCGTGCTGCATGGATGCATGCATGCAATACGGAGGCGCTAACTGCTACGAGTAGTTGTTATTCACAGGTACTAATGGAGACGTTGGGTTGCTCGACTGCAACCAGTCGCATGCGGACGTATGTATCTGGAGCCTAGTAAATATTCTACTTGCCGTCGAACACCTGTCCTGCTAATCACGTTGTTTTTTTTCTTCTTTTGCATGGCGACTAGTTAAGTTGATCTGCCCTGTTTTGGTTACAAGGAATCTAGAGCTCGGATAACATACTTATATGGCGACTAGCAAATTAGAACCTTTGTCGTTTCATCTAGTTATCAGTATGCGTATACGCATACTGAATATATAGGAACGGACATGATTGATCAGGACCATGCCATGGCTAGGTCAGCAATTAGAACAGTTCATTGTTATACGAAAGGCCACAGACCTAATGCTTATCTGGATGAGTTTTCGTAAAGAGCTTACATATGACTAAAGTTCTGCGCACTGTATCAGGTGCAAACCTAACCTGATGTGCCGGTTGTTAATTCTAACTTTATGACTTGATTTGTGCAGAGAATCTTACAGCAATTCAGACTTCGATCACTGACCATAAGCCCCAGCTGTTCGTACTTAATTACACTGTTACAGGCGTTAGATTTTGGCAATCAGTTCATTCCGACATGACGTGCATGTAATGTAATGTGTTTGTGCAGCGATGTTCACGTCGAATTGTTTGGCCCTGAAATATCGATGGATCGACGGCTCGATCGCTAGCTAGCTGGTCATCGCGTCGCTTTTTGGTGGCGATCAAATATTCAATTATATTCGAGGTTGGTCGCCGATGGCCATCAGGGGGACAAGCACCCCGGTGAAACTACCTCCGTGGAAGACAAAAGTTTATTCAGGTGACGGCGAATTTGGCGTCGAGACGGCAACAGCACGAGGAGACCGGCTGTTCCTAAAGAATGATAACTTTTGGTTATAATTGATAAGTTTGATAAATAGTATTAGCTGATATAAATTAAAGTAAAAAAATCTGTTGAAAAGTCAGAAAGGATGGAACTATAAATTGTCTTTTTTTAAAACCAGTCGTCAGTTTCATTTTTTTTCCTCTCTTGTGTGTGTAGTATTCATGGATGGACTCAAGTGAAATATTGTAGAAAGCAGGCAAAAAGTGACCACGCCATTACAACTAGATGTGTCTTAATTGGCGCGATGGTGATGCTCCAAAAATAATGTACTATGAGGATTCTGACATTTACATATAGTATATCTTTAAGACGATAATGATTTGGGTCCCGGGGATTAAATACACAGGTTAGGTAAGGCAAACACGAATCCTACCGGACGTATTACCGGGGGACTCTCTGCCCCCCCCCCCCCCGCGCCCACGTCGCCCCCGCCCGGCGCGTGGCGGGGTTTCCCGTACGACCGGGGAGGTAAATCCCTTCGGTTTTGCGAAAATTACGTATAGGTCCTTTTTCCTCGCGAAAAGGTCCCTGCACTTTTTTTAAAAAAAATCCTGAATAGCGCCCCGCGGGTTCCTGAAAATACGTATAGGTCCTTGTTTACTTACGTACAGGTCCTTACAAGTCCTCGATTTTTTACGAAAAAACCCTTTAGCTTTCTTTAAAATACGTATGTGCCCTTGATTTTTTTTAAAAAATCATTTTCCATCAGTCTAGCTTCCAAAGTAGCAGGGAGAATTATATGGCGCCATTATGTTCACAATATGTCATCATATATTAGAAAATGATATGGATCTTGTGGCAGCACAATTAAGTACATGGGATGTTCTTTTTGGCTACGACTTATGATTTTTGGCTGTGGCTTGCGGTTTTTAGGCTGTTCGTGCGAGGGATTATATAGTAACAGAAACTCATATGCAGTTTTTGTAGATATAAATGAAGTCGGTACAGTATGTAGAAAAGATACTTCGTTTAAAAGCTAGTTAATATAGAAAAGTCAAAAAGCAGTTTTTAGAAGTTAAAAAGAACAAGGCCTATATCTGGCTGCAACAAAATGACGATGTACATACGAATTAATGCCGCATGCAGCATGCAAGCACAGTGCAAAAAAGTTCATGCGAGTAAGCGAAAGTAATAGATTAAACCTAACTTGCCCCATGATGTGACAATATATATATAGACACACACGCGCATACATGCATATGGATGCGCTAACTAGTAACACAAACTAGATAACTAGTACCAGAGGAGTGTCGCTCTTCGTCTGTGCTTGACCAAGTGGCTGGCTACCACTGTGCTACTAAAAATTGGACATATGATTGGCTCAAGCAGCGTACACTAAACTAGACATCCGACCAGTCGGATTGAAACTCAGATGGTCCAAAATCGACACGCAAGAGGCTTACAAACACGCCGACGAGAAGGCTGGAACGTACACAGGAGTATTCATTTTCGCTCGTGCCATGTTACATCAGTCCAGCATCCGGATCATCATGGATTTGTAGTACTATCAAGTATCAACGGGCCATGGGCGCATAGCAATCGATGCCACTGCTGCCGTCCTGCCCCGCGCGACGCAGACGACTGACAGCCTTTTTTTCACGACGACACGCGGCCTCTGAGCCATCAATCCTACGGAGCTGGCCGGGCCGGTCCGTACAGCGGCAGCCGCGTCGACGATGCTCTCTGGCCATCCATCCATCCGGCCTCGTGTTTTTTTAGTTTTTTTACTGTGATATTTAGTTTTTAATTGACTACGAGAGATTTGAGCCTCACTCAATTTGGCTAAAAAATAGTAGCTTATGATTAAAACTACATTGTAACTAGTTAAAATTACACTATAGCTGAAGGTGTCTTATTTGACATAATTAAATTTTAAAAAATTAAAAAAAATATTAGTTTATCATGGACAACGCAAACGAATATAGGAAAAAAGAACCGGTAAAAAAGCTCAGAAAAAAGCCAAAAGTTCAAAAAAAAGACGAAATTTATGAATAGTAAAAAATAAACCAGAAATTCAAACCTAAATAAACGGGGCGCAAATTAAAGAAACACTTAAATTGATAGATTACTTATTCAACTGTGATTCTTATAAATAACTTATAAAAAACCGCTTTAAAAAATCAACTTCTAAGAAAACATAATCTGTTCGGAATATCGCTCGTTTGGACTTCAGCTTTTGATTTCTAACGTCTAGTTTTTTTAATTTCGTTTTTTCTTGCCTTTTGGGCTTTTTGTCTTCTTTTTTCTCATGTTACTTTGTATTGTGCGTGATAGGCTAACTTATTTTAACTTTTAAATTTAATTATACTAAATAAACTATCAGTATTTATAGTGAAATAAATCACAAACAGAACTAAACACTGAAAAATAAGCCGAAACGAGCGTCACTCCCGGCGCAGGCGTCAAGTGCCCGCTGTTCCGGGCGTGCTACACTCCAAGGCCTCTTTCGCCCTTTGTCAGCTGCCTGCCCAGCCATACATGCACCTGCTGCCCCGGCTGCAGCTAGGCTGCGGCCTAGCTGCTGTTTATTTATCACGCGGGACAGTTTCATTGACGAACACATACATACATTCCGGTGTGATTCTACTACTAGCATTTACTACGATTAGGACTGCTTGCAATGTCTATTTTGTATGGTGCGTTATGCATGGTCCACCTTCAATAATACTACTAATACTGCTAGACAGCATACTGCTAGAACCGCGGCCACGCAGTTCAACCGCACTATGCAGCTACAATGAGTGCTTTGACCATTTTTTTTGTGGTGGCAAATTCGTATCCATCTCCAATAATTGGAGACACAATGAGGTGAGCATGAAGATATGGTAGTATGGTGCTAGTACCGATGTTTTGCAAGGTACGCACGCATCCGGGTCCGAAAAAGGCCTGCTTGGTCTTCTCTGTTGCAGTAGCACTGCGTATACTACGACAGGCTACTACTGCAGTTTTTGCGGACCGATATTGGATGGAGGAGTTCATAGTACAGTAGATAATGTACACCACCCAGACAATGAACGGGCAAGCGCTGTCCATCCATACCCTGACGATCATACTCCTCCCTCCATGGTCAAAGCCCCAGCTCCGAAGAATTGAAGAGCCCCTGAAAAAAAAAGAGTTTGAGAGAACACAGACAAGAGGCTAGCTCTGGGCGATGGCCCTCTTCACAGTATATGCGTAGCTGTGTTCCATTCCACAAAATCCGAAGTCCCATGCATAGCGAGCCGTACCGCGTGACTACTGGTAACTCCAGACGAGAGTGAGCTACCACTTGCCAGCCTGTACCCCAAGCATCTTCTGGTCTCTTGCCAGTTGGAGCTCATCACCCCCCACGACGAACTTGTCGTGAGATGGGACACCTGCCGCCCGCGTACGCCTTGCCGCAGCTGGCATCAGAATACTGTATTCAGAAACCGTACGGGCCTTGAGAAGTGTACCGCGAAATCAACACGAAGGAGCGGAAATAGGAAGGCAGACGAAGCAAATATATGTAAATAAAAGCAAATCTCACAGTAATCTAAAAATTCTAAAAATTAGTATATTAATCAGAAGAATCTCTATCTTTTATTTTAATAGAACTAGATTATAACGACATAAATTAATTATATATAGATATTAAAGTTATATAAGAAATATAATTGTATTTTAATTATGCGAAGTAGAGTTGTATATCAAATACAATTGTTTCATAATATTTAGCCACGTAAATGTGCTGGTAAATCTATTAGTTAATCAAACAACAACCAACGAATTTTCTTGAACTTGATTTTTTAGGGAATTCTTAAACCTGATTAGCTATGCCATTATACTTCTCGTTGAATTTCTACGTCAGGGACCGTGAAACACTAAAAACATCGAAGAATATATGCGAAGAGTGATATAGTGAGTGAAAAGAAAAGGAAGAAAATGAAAGATTAGGCCATGTACGTAACGTGTCCAAGACTCAAGGTAAGTGGCAGCACCGGCCGATCAGCCTCGGACATGTCTTTATTCTGCCCTTTCCGCGATGGCATGTGATTTTCACATCACTATTGCTTGAAGCGCAGAGCAGTAGAGAAGCATCAATCCATGTTGAGGGCTGTCGTGCTGCCGTCCTTCACATAATCATCTTTTTTCCCCATACATCTAAATTCTAAAGAGCTAATAACAAGGAGTATATATATGTACATGTAACCTCCATATATCGATGTCGCCACGCCACACTCCAGTTGGTGGACAAATTGCACGAACTGTAGTTGATTCTGGAAAGTACTAGTAGTAGTACGTAGTGCTGCATTTTGTGTAGGCAAGGGCCAAGGCAACAGACTTGTGCATAACTCAAGTGTCGTGGTAATGAGAATCCGACAGCTGCCTGACCGCCGAGTTTATAAATAGAAAACCTGCAGTATTCATCACCTCGAAAATCTCCAACCTTACGTGCACACGTACTGACCCATTCAGGGATTCAAGCAAGCCTTTCGGGATTGGAGAGACGGCAATTACAGGGTCGCTAATTACGAATACCCCATAAGAGCTAGTTTAATAGTACAGATAGCTGCTACCTCCAATACATTTCTATGTCATCAAAAGATAATGATGCAGTCAACTCATACAATAAGCTGGCTATAAGTTGTCTCCACAAGAGCTCTCAATCATTTAATACATACATGTGTATTGATAATTTAATACATGCATGGATATAGCAATTAGTTCTATGGGTACATACATGGATAATGTATCTTTTCCTGTGCTATAGCCTGACTCTTGCATAGGAGTCGGCTTGGCTCTCACTCTCCTTTTCTCTCCCCTCCACATAGGACTATGCTGACATGAATTCCCTTATAGCTAGCACAATCAACCTTATTAAACTTGCTCTAAATACGCCATCGCGAAGCTGCCGAGCGGTAACAGTAAAGTACCACTCTTAATTTCCGACTAAACTAGGTGCAAGCACAGGATCTGTTTTCGTCCTCGGCACGACGGCGAGTTGGCACTAGCTAAAACTGAAGGGTCACGCAATCACTCTGCAAGCCTCATCCTTGAGGGAAGCAAAACAAAAGGACCGAAATTAAAGAAGGGTGCAATAGTAGGACAAGTCATTAGCTGATCTTACGTTAACCCCGGAACAAGTTCTCGTTAGTCATTTAACCCGGGGGAACCAAGCCAAGCCAAGCCAATCCAATCCAATCTTAGCTAATCCAGGCTTCCCCCACAAGGATCGTTTTCGCACAGGGTCTCTTGCACGAAAGGCAACCCGCAGCGCGCACTTGCCCACGCACCGCCGCGGCGGCAGCTGGCAGGCTTCGCGAGCGGCCACGTTGGCGCTCGCACAGCCTCTGTGCTGCGTACGCGCGCGCGCGTGCTGCCACCGCTCAGCGCGGAGTGACGCCGCGCGGATAAGGCCCTGGCGAACACGCGAGATGGCCAGGGCAGGCAGGCACGGGCGCGCGCGTTCGTCTTGTTCTGCGCAGCGCGACCACTCCGCCGCCCTCGATTCCGGTGCAGATTATTGGAGCTTCTCGCGCGCTCGCGCTTTGCTCGGGAGTCCGTGGCCGCGACGGCGGCGACCCGACCGGACACGGAGATCCTTAAGCCCGAGCGCACGAGGCTGCGTTAACTCTCTCTTACCCGGGAGGCCGCTTCTTTACGCGGCAACCGTCGCTTTCGCGGCCTTTATGCGCTCGCACTCACACTGCGCGGCTCACGTCACCGTTGCAGGGGGGAAAAAGGAGTTTGCGGTGCGCGGAGGTGGAGCTGACCGACCGAATGGCACGGCCGAATATTACCGTGGCTTGGAAGGCCGGTCGTGGCTCATGACTGGCTAGTATTGAGGATCGGAAAGGTTCAAACCGAATGCGTAAATATCACTTGTCCATTTGGCCCAAATCCTGCTGCATCACCTTTTACCACTAAAACACAATACGAAAGTGATAGTAGTAGATAAGATGCTTGTTAATTATACATATTCTTGTCCCCCAAATCAAGCAAGGAAAAGGAAAAGGAACTAACTTTTTACTTTATACAAGCTGCTCGTCTCCTAAATTTGGAGAAGAAAAGTAGAAAACGCAGCAAAGAAAAAACAAATCAAAACTTACAAAAGAAGAAAAGAAAAAACAGAGCAGAGGAAGGAAGGAAGGAAGAAAAACAGCATTCACAAGTCTCCGATCGATCTAGTACTGGAGTGTGAGCGATCCATGAAGTAACTGACTGGTGACTGCTCCAAGAAATCACGCAGCAACATTGATCAGTACTCCCACAGCAGCGGCTCCTCGAGGCGGAACACGCCGCCGCCGGCCACGTCGTCGTCGACGGCCCACAACGCGCCGCACGAGAGGCCCGAGGACGACTCGTATCTCAGGTCCAGGAGCAGGTCGGGGAGGTCGAACAGCGCGTCGTCCGGGTCCGGCTCAGCATGCGGCGGAGGTGGTGGCGGCGAGGCGGCGCTGGCGTCGGAGCTGCTGTCGGGGCTCTTGGCATTGGCGCCGGAGGGGAAGTCGGCGGCGGCGGCGAGGCCCGCGGCCTCCTGGACGTCCTTGGGCGCGGCGCTGGCGGGGCGGGGGAGCAGGTGCGCGAGGTCCGGGAAGTTGAGGTGCGCGGCGCGGCCCTTGATGGCGAGCGCGGCCACGTCGTGCGCGCGCGCGGCCATCTCCGCGGTGGCGAAGGTGCCGAGCCAGATGCGCGATTTCTTGCGGGGCTCCCTGATCTCGGACACCCACTTCCCCCAGCTCCGCATGCGCACGCCGCGGTACGTCGGGTGCCGGCCGTCCTTGCGCGGCCGCTTCTTCGCGGCAACGGAGGAGGACGACGATGACGAGGAGGATGAGGAGGTGGCGGTGGGGGAGGTCGGGGAGGCGGGCTCGTGGGTGTCGCCCATGGCTGCGGTGCTGGTGTTGTTAGCAAGTGAGGAAGGGAGTGGAGGTGGGTTTTATGGTGTGCCGCGGGGGCGACGTGGCACGGTTGAAAAAACGTAGGACGTGAGGAGGATCTCACCCGGTTTTTGGGACCCACGATACTGTTCTTTTTTTGTTATCCTTTTCTCTCTCTTTGATATGATTACAGCTTAGCACAGCTTGTTTTACGCACAGCTGGAATTAATTCCCTTTGATAAATCCATTGAACCCGATCTATTCATGGCATCCTATGGATGAAGTGCTAGAACTGCTAATGTAATGTAATGCTTGAATGTAAAATTCGTTGAATTGAGTCCAGTTCGGTGAGTGTGAATTGGATTTATGGCATTGTGTATAGCAATGGGGCGCTCTTAACTATAAATTACTATAGGGTGTGTCTAGGTATCACCCGGATGTTTTTTCCCTAACCATCATCCAAATTTAGAACCGTTGGATTAGAGATCCAACAGTTCTTTTTTTGAAAGGGGGAGAGATTTTTTTTGGAGAAGGGAGAGATTTTTTTGGGAGAATTTATAGCCGTTGGATCTCTAATCTAATGGTCATAAATTTGAATGATAGTTAGAAATAAAACATCCGGATGATGTTTATCAACACCCATTACTATATCACATTATTCTTGGATGTAGAGTTCGTTGAACCAGATCTACTTTGGTTAATTGGATTTAAGACATCCTCTGAATCTGTATGAATTAAATTCTGTTTGAAATTTCTATTTGTGTGTATCTTTATCTTTATCTACACATCACCCATATGTTTAACAAAAGTACACGAAAATGACTTGTTGACAAATTAGCATGAATGCCATATCTGTATTTTTGTGACTAACATTTGCTGATGAAACATGTTCACAGACAATTCGTTGTTGACACCACCCACCTAATATGTAAAAGTATAACTAAACGACTTGTCGACAAACTTGTATGACTGTTGTATTTGTATTTTGCGATTAACATTTGCTGATGAAATATGTTCACGGACAGTTCGTTGTTGACTCCACCCACCTAATTCGCAAAAGTATACGGAAATGACTTGTCGACAAATTGGCATGATGGTTATATTTGTATTTGGCAATTAACATTTGTTGACGAAACATATTCAATTACAGTTCGTTGTTGGAAAACAAAGTTTTTGCCATTTTGCTCAAAGGAGGGTTGGCAAGTGAGCAATACAAATCTGCTCAAAGTGACAATTGTAGAATTTTGTGTACAACTATATGTCAATCATGCAACTTACACTCATATCAAACTTGGGGACAAGTGTCCTACTTTCAAACCCGATTCCATATATGTGACCGATAGCGGTGACTTTATATTTTTCAAGTTTAATGTTTTTATGATATGTATTCTTTTCAACTCAACTTGGGTTGCGCTTGAATTGGATCGGAACTATGGTGGATGGAGGAGCAACTCCATAACTCAAATGATTGCTACAACATGGTCAGAATACGTAGGTCAATGCTCCTGAACCTCCATGACACTTTAATGGAGCACTATGGTTTGAGATCATCTAGGAAAATGTGTTTGAAAGAAGCATTAGCTCTGTTTTTATGGATATGTGGAGCGCTGTAATCTAACAGACAAGCAAGAAACCGGTTTTCTCATTTTGGCCAGACCATAAGTCAGAAGGTTGAGAAAATTTTGGAATCCATGTACTAGCTAAGAGTTGATAACATCAAACCTTTAGACCCAACCTTTAGTAATGTGCATCCAAGACTTATGGAGAGCAGATTTAACCCGTATTTTATTAATTGCATTGGTGTTATAGATGAGACGCATGTGCCTGTCATCATGCCCACTGATAAGCAAGCTACGCATTTGAACTGGCATATGTATACAAGTCAGAATGTACTCGTAGTTTGTGATTTTTATATGAGGTTTGCTTTTGTTTGTGTTGGGTGGCCCGGTTCTGCTCACGACACATGTATACTCCTTGACATATTGGCGACATATAGAGAGCAATTCCCCCACCCACCGGAAGGTACATTGCTCATTTATGTTTCGGTAAATTCTGCTTCGCGTAAGCTACTCAAGTGTCTCTAAGCTCTTGTCTTGCTTGCACTATAGGCAAGTACTAACTTGTGGACTATGGTTATTCAAACCGTAAAAAGGTTTCTAGCACCATACAAGAACGAAAGGTACCACGTGCCTGAGTTCAGAAATGATGACCACCCTGTTGGAACGAAAAGGATCTTCAACTATCACCACTCATCACTAAGGAATGTTGTCGAACACACTATCAGTATTTGAAAGGTGAAGTGACGTATCTTACTCAATTTCCCAAGCTACGCCACGGAAAAGCAAAAGATAGTTATCGTAGCTATGATGGCTTTGCCCAATTTCATTAGGGACAATCAGTTGGTTGATCGAAATTTCGTGAGGATTGAATGGGACAACGATTGCATTGTTGCGAATGGTGACCCCACTGCACCTGATGCTGCTTCTTCAAGGGCCAACGCAAGTATGGACGAGTTACGTGACACTATTGTAGCGGCTTTGGTGTCGTGATGTTGTTGACAACTTCCAACGTAACATGCCATGTAATATTGTGTTCGACAGATGGACGGTATATTTTGACACTCCTAATGATCAATTGTGCGTATGAAGTTTTGAAATTAAGTTTGTTAAATTTAAGATCGGTAAACCTCTAAGAAATGACAAAATTTTTTAACAAGATAAAAAATATGCGTAGTAGTAGGACTATTTAGGTAGCGTTTCAATCTACTCAGCCAAATCGGGTCATTCAAAAGCAAGCTCCAGCCAAATCAAATACCTCCCACTTTTAGCTGCTTATACTTTCAACTACCACTATTTCAAAGGTATAAGTTTAAGCTAAAAGTCAAAAACTCTAGCCGTTTCAAACGCCCCTTATTATCAAGGATAAATATTTTGTTTTTTAATATCACTATATAAAATTGCAATTGTCGAATTCTCGTAAGATCGATCAGACTGTTTGCTTAGCTTATTATGGCTTCAACTGTATATACGTAGCTACGTATGGGCTTATAAGCTGAAGCCAAGACTAAAAAAGGGGCTCCATGCGTAGATTCCTAAATAGGCTTTGAGCCTTCTTTCCACTAGACGACCCTATAGATATACTGGAACAGACGGGCAGGGGAAGAATGGAGACGGTTAGCTTGGGATTCTAAGCTAAAGCCCAGTTAAATGAGCTTGTCAGTTAGGCCGAGAAGATTCGCTAGCTCCATGAAACAACGCCTCGAGTGTGAAAGCTATATATCCACGGTCCACGTAACAAGACGGAGGTGAGGACGCCGAATCCTCACGCAGGTTTTACGAGCTCCGTTGTCCGTCCGATCAAGGCATGCCGTACTGGTACACGCGTGCAGCTGATCATCGACGGGACCTTCGGCTCCGTTCGAGGACGCCGCCGTCTCAATGTAAGGCGCGGGACGAATGGGCCTGAAACAGACTGAAACCATGCACATGCATACACAGCACAGCACAGTTGCATAAAGAACACATCCAGCAACTCAGTTAACTCTATTCCCTAATCAATATGAATTACACCTGGACAATTAGAATTTAAAAAATATCCTTGTTGTCACAAGTATACGGACTCACTGCGAAATAAAAAAAAGGTGTCTCGAAGGATTTGAGTGTTTTTTTATGGTTCAAAGTATTCAGATTTTTTTTCTTATATATATATATATAATATTTTTCGTCTATATTTGTAATATTTTTCTCCCATATATATATAATATTTTTTCTATATATACAACATTTTATAGCTGAGAAATATTACATACATAGGTGAAAAATGTTATAAACATAGATGAAAAATATTTCATACAAGAAAAAATCTGAATGCTCCGAGTAAAAAACACTCAAATGTTGTTTAGTAATTCCTAATAAAAAAACAGGACTGTCGTGTGTTTGATCTTTCCAAAGAACAGGTTTACCATATAGAACATAGATAGAATATAGAATACAAATCAACTTATTTGATTTCAGATAGTATTATTTTATATGTATAAATGGTGTTCACATACTTATATATGAATCAAATAATATATGGAACGGAGAAAGCACCGAAAGCACGGAGTTCAGATTATACTCGCAACTGTAACCAAGCCTGCACATATCGAAGAGGCATAATATAGTTTTTTTTGTAGTTGATAATTTTTTTGTTACTATAGATAGGTATAATGAATAGTATCGACCGATAAAAATGGAATCTAAAATGTCGAAAAGAATGGAACCACGAGCAGTACCAAACCAAGAAGACTAGAGCGCCTCGCAGAGGCTGAATGATGATTCCATTAGAGTGTCGCTCAGTTGAGCTGAAATAAGCTGATTTATAGTTGAAATTGCACTGTTACTGGCTAAAATTGTACTATAGCTGATAATGACTTATTTGATAAATTTAAAAATAAAAACAGATTAACCTATTATGGATAATACAAACGAATATAAAAAAGAACCTACAAAAACCTTTAAAAAATTAGAAAATTACAAAAAAAACCAAAAAATTATAAATAATAAAAAAATAAAACTAAAAATCAAAAGCCCAAACCGAAATTTGTAGGACTAGAGCAGACTCAACGATAGCATGCAAGCGTCCCCGCAATCACAGTACAAACCAATCGGCGCTCCGTATGTACGCTGATTGATCGATCGTTGTAGCTTACAACACCACCGTCTCCTGGCTTTAGCTAGAATCATCGATCATCTACCCTACTCTATAATACACCAAAATTTTCTTTACTAAATCCACCCCCTCAACCACCCCCACAGTCATGCCAAATCTAAGTCCACCCAGATTTGTGTACCAAAGTAATCCAACTTCATACAAATGGATGGTCTGGATCTCTTCTCAAGTCTTCTTCTCTTACTCATTGAAGATCCTAAGGCCAAAATCATCTGGATCATGCACGTCATTGAATCTCCCACGAATCCCTTTCCTCCCCACCCGCCGCAGCCGCGGCCTCCTTCCCTCCCCATCCCTCACCGCTCCTCTTCCGCCCCCATGCGCCGGCACCTCCTCCTTCCTCCTCTTCCCTCCCCACGCGCCGCCTCCTTCTCCTTCCCTCCCCACCCCGCATCGCCCCTCCTCCCCTGCCCTGCCATCCCGCACCGCCGCCTCCTCCCCCGCGCCTCCACTCCCGCCGCTCCCCCATCTCCGCCTCTCCCCCGCGCCTCCACTCCCGCCGCTCCCCCCGTCCTCCACCGCGCCGCCACTCCCTCCGCTCCCCCCGTCCTCCACCGCGCCGCCGCTCCCCATCTCCGCCTCTCCCCCGCGCCTCCACTCCCGCCGCACCTGTGTAAAAATCGGAGGCGAAAACCCTCAAACCCTAATCCCCTTGTCCCCATGGTGGAGCCCGACGCAACCGCGCCGCCTCCGGAGGTAGCGCCTGAGGAGCAGCCCCCAGCCGCCGCCGCCGCCACGCAGCAGGAGCCCCCCGCGGCCGCCGAGGGCGAAGGAGATCACAAGAGGAAGCTCGAGGCGGGCACGGAGGCGAACAGCACCGGCGAGGACGCCAAGCGGCCCCGCGTGGAAGGCGACGGCGCAGGTAGATCTCTCACACAACGCCTCCCACCCCACCTCTCTCTCTCTCTCTCCGCGTGTATTGTACCTAGGGTTTAATGTCTCCGAGATGATGGTAGTATGCGAAGCATGTTCGCTTTCTTTTGAATCTTGAAGTATAGCCTGTTTGATTGAAGTATAGCCTGTTTGATCCGTTCGTTATCTCTTTTCCGATCAGGTGTTTCGCAAAACAACGAGTCCTCGGAGAAGGTTGAGAAGCCAGCAGCTGCTTCTACTGAAGGTGCGGTTGATGCTGAGAATGGCAAGGTTGCTCCTCTGAGGACAAGCCGGCAGAGCCTGCAATGGAAGCAGTGGCTGAAGCTCCACAACAAGAAGGTGGCACACCAGGTGTCCCACAGGAGACTCTCTTCAACCTCTACCACAATGCTTTTCTGGTATGATTGAAAGTAGTTTTCTCGGATGCCTAGGTTCATGATTTCCAACGATCCGATTTACCACTTGATTTCTAGGATGTCTACGGTCGGGAAGTACACTAGCTTATCTGTTTCGTACCTGTGCATGTTGAAGGTGATCTAGATTATAACATTGATATCAGTTTTTACCTTCGAAATTTGATCACAGCTGTCTAATATTTGAGTCTGTTGCAAAATTTTTGTAGGCCCTCTTGCATGCGTCTGTTGATTGCCGCTGGAAGCTTGTCGTTGATTGGGCTGCTTCTACCGATCTTAAGGACTCCACTGGCATTGAGGTTTGATTCAATAATGAACCATAGAATTACATTTTCAATTACATTTTCAAAATTACTGTCCTATCTCAAAATTATTTTAATACCAACTAGCACTCAGATATTCTGCAATTTTGAAACAGATTAGATGTGGATTCCGAATTTCCACGTAGCACACTATTTGTGCTTACCTTCCTGTAACTCTCTTTTCTTAACAGCTTGTTGAGCCAAAATATTTAATAAAATTCATTGGGAGAAAGACATTCGGATGCATTTTGCTTAGTGCTTTTGTACATCTCTTTTTAAAAGGGTTTGCGAATCTTAAAGCAAAGTAGTTAATATTAGATGGGGGACAAAGATGCATAAGCTAAAAAGTAAATCAAATTGATGATTTGATCCTACCTAATATTCAAGACTATATCTATATCTGAGAGACCATGTGAAGGGCACTCCATGGTTGTGATGAGTAATTGACTCTTGTTCTAGGAAGATTGAGTTTAGTTTTTGAGGTTTGTGCTAAGTTCTGCATTGTCGTAGCCCTGGCGAAGTGTTCTGCAGCTAACACGACCACATTGGTCGTGGTCGAAAGTCATGCGCACTGGTTACGACCACTGTGGGCGTGGTCGAAGGTCACCCGAGGGGTCTTCGTCCACTTTGGCCATGGTCGAAGGGCACCAGAAGGCAGTACGACCACGTTTGGCCGTGGTCGAGGGCCAGTACGACCACATTGGTCGTGGTCGAAGCAGGTTACGATCACGTGGGCCGTGGTCAAAGGCCAGCACGACCACGTTGGCCGTGGTCGAAGGCCAGCACGACCACGTTGGTCGTGGTCGAAATAGGTTACGACCACGTTTGGCCGTACTCGTAGGTCTCCAGGGAAGTTTAAGACTGTTTCTGCCCTAGTCGTATCTTGGTCATGCTCGAAATGCACTCTACGACTACGTTATTGAGAGCTGCGGTCGGAAGTCGATGCTTCGACCACTGTGGTCGGGGGCCGGCACTCGAGCTTGCGACCACGTGGGAAGTCGGTGGACTTCGACCATGTTGTGAAGCGATCGAATGAGGTCGGGTCGGGGTCAGACTCAGTCGGTTGTGGTCGTAGCCGGTCGTTTGTAGTCGGTACCGGTCGGATTTGGTCGTACAGCAGTCTGGCGTGGTCGGACGTGCTCGCACGCAGTTGGAATCGGTCGTATGACCTGCAGACTTGACCATTTGAGCTGGAATTTGGTCGTAGGGCTTTGTGATGAAGTCAGGGACCTTGTGCATTTGTTGGTTTATCTTTTCGATCGGTCGTAACGACTTGGGTTGAAGTCGTAGACTTTGAGCGTTAAAGCCGTAGCGAGTTGTGGGTAGTCGTAGCAAGTTAGCGATGATCGTAGACTCTTTGTATCTGGTCGCATGGCTTGATTCTGTGGTCGTATGTCATGTGCATTCATTGTTCTCTATTTTCGTCTGGTCGTAGGTGGTATACGACTTGGTAAGAGTATGTTTTGAGCTCTGTTTTCTGGCTCAAGTGGTTGGATACTATTGTGAGCGGTGCTATGTAATGGCTTGCTTGTCTGTGATGGTTTGCAGGACCTTGAGACTAGTCGTGGTGAGGCATGGTGGTCGAGACTAGGCACGGGGGTGCTGAGGTCGTGATCGGCTGGGAGATGCCAAAGACGACGAAGTCTGTGAGGTGGTTGCAAGCGTGATCGGCAAGGCAGGAGGAAGCTTCCGGGAAGGCAGCGAAGTGGCATTTTGGAGAAATGCGGAAAGCTGCAAAGGGAAGCTGTGTCTCTGCGAAAGCACTGGAGTTGTTGGCGCTAACGGGCAAAGCAGTGGAGCCGTTGGGAGTAACGGGTAAAGCACTGGAGCTCGTTGTCGCTGTTGGGTAAAGAGAGTGGTAAAACCCGGTGTTAGTTGGGGTTAACGGGTGCTCCCCTGGTAGCTTGAGGCTATAAATAGAGAGATAGAGCTCGGGTGATCGGTGAGGTTGTTCCTGAGTCACTCTGAGTATTTTCGTTTCTATTTTGTGTGAGTTGTCTCTGGGTAGAGCACGGTTGCTCTTGTACCTCCGATGGAGTGGCTGTAGAAACCTCCATGATCAATCGTGTCATCTCTCTTCCTCTATTTGTTTTCTGTCGTCTTGAGATGTTCTTGATTGTCTTGTTTGCGATCTGTTTTGAGAGCTTGTTTTTCATGTTATATTTTTCTCTCTTCTCTTCTGTGTAAGTCCGCATTTGCTTTGGTGTGCTTCTTGTTGCTCAGAACTGAGAATCTGTCTCAAGGCCACTTGGCCGGATCATTCTCGAGAGCAAGAGTTGAATCAGAGAAGTTCTCTTTGTCAAATGATTGTGCGCCTCGAGTCCTTCTTCTGTTCTTGGTTCCTCTTCTCAGTTATCACTATTTGATTTCTTTTGTCGGCTCAGGCAAGTGTTCGACCACGTGGTGTTCGACCATCAGTTGGCTTACGACCACGTGTGTTCGATCGAAGAAGCTAGTTCTTTCGCCCGATTTGTCGTGTGAGTACTTGGGGGAGTTTTTGAAGGCACCATTCACCCCCCCTCTGTTGCCATTTCAGTCCTACAATATCTAATATTCAATTTGATTTTTTTATAGGTTGGTACAGATTTGCCATCACCTAATATTAGCTACTTTGCTTTAAGATTCGTAAACTTTTTATAAAAGAGGTGTATTGTATCAAACCCCCAGTTATAAAGGGAAAGGAGGTTAAAAAAACAAGACATGGTTGGTTATTGGATTTCAAGGACATTTGTAGGGATCAATTACTTAGCTTCTTAAACCATTGTGGTTCTGGAAAAACTGGAGTTGAACAATGAGCCAGAAAGTTGAGTGGGAATGCAAAGCTAAATAGTGTTTTCTCTTTCAAGCCATACTCTTTTTTTAACTAACTGAACTCAATATGCGTAAAGAATTAAAAAAGATTAATAACACCTGAAAAATATTTATTAAGCTCTGCTAGCTTTCTTTTTTAAAAAAAAACACTTGTCAAGAGAAACCTAGATAAGTCATTGTATGGAAACTTCCCACCCTTATTACCTTATATTTGAGGCTTTGAGCAAACCTAAGAGGAATTCTCAAACCCGAGAAGCCGAGACTTGTTACAAAAAATATAATACATCCGAACATTCTTTGAACTGGACTCAGTTCCCTATTTTATTTATAGATGAAATTTCCCTCTTCCATTTGCACAGAGCATGAACTGTACAAGCACTTGTTATAGCTTATATGAGCATTTACATATAGTGCAAACTTCTGTTAGTTCATCTGTTTCATAACAGAATAATTCTATTCTTTTTTTAAGAAGAAATTTATTACCCTTTTCTAGAGTCAGAAAAGTATAAAGCTGTTATCCTCCGCATAGACAGCCCTGGCGGTGATGCTCTTGCTTCTGATCTGTAAGTTATGCCTCAGGTTTTAATCTGTCCAGTAGCCGCAGCAGAATTTTAGTTATGTACTGATTACTCTTATTTGAACTAGGATGTGGAGGGAAATTCGACTTCTAGCTGGCTCCAAGCCTGTGGTTGCTTCCATGTCTGATGTCGCTGCAAGTGGTGGATACTATATGGCAATGGCTGCACCAGTTATTGTTGCTGAGAAACTTACTCTAACAGGATCAATTGGAGTTGTTACAGGTGATTCTTATTATCTTGTGTTGTTGCGGTCTTGCTAGACTAGCAATAAGTCTTCCACATCGAATCTAAGTTGATTCTCCTGCAGTGGTCTCAACTTTGAACTTGGATCTACTCTACTCTATTTCGGAGTTTAGAAAGTTAATTTAGCTGTTGTTTTGTGTTTATTTCTATTTTAATGTTGGTGTATTGGAAGAACAGGGAAGTTCTGCCTTCAAAAACTGTATGAGAGGATTGACTTCAATAAAGAAATTCTCTCTAAGGGTAGATATGCGGAGATTAATGCTGCTGACCAACACCCTTTAAGGTATGATTGACACTTCGTTCATCGAAATGCTGTTGGACAATATGTTAAGTAATAATAATAACATGAAAGCAGTCATTGGAATTGTGGTATAATTTGAATGATTCAATGTGTATGCGCTATGCCATTTTTAGACAAGTGAAGAACTGGTTTTATGATGTGAATTCATCATAGATCGAGTAGATTGTTCCTTCTCAATCTTTTTGTTTAGTTTTGTCATCGTCAGATTTTAATTTCAAAATATAATTAAGTGAATATTGACTTTTATACTGTTGTTTATTAGGTCACTTGTCATTTTGTAATTAACCGCTTTGCTTAATGGACTATGTCATCTTTGTCTTTAGAATTGAATGTTAGTCCATGAACATCTATGCTCTGTTTAGTTGGAAACAGAAAAAAAGAAAGAGAACTTTCCGTCTAGCATGTTTTTTTTAGAGAAAAGCCGAGAGCTTTATTGCTCTTGCATTAACAAAGAATCCTCATGAAGGGAGGTTACAAGAAACTGAGGGCATGACACTTTCCACATGGTAGGAAAGAAGAAAACTGCAATTTGCAGTATCTTTTAGCTAACAAGTTTAAACTCTTTTGCCTAAATTTATTTGGAGAAAATAATTTCTATCCAGCATTTGCACATTTCCCTGATACCATGTTGTGAATAGCGCATGTATTCATTATGAGGCCAACTGGCCAATATATATACATATACAGGACTGGCATATATGCAGAAACTCCCTCATACAATAGGGTAAATACACAGATATATAATACATATCTAACACCTCCCACTAAATTGGAGCACCAGTACTTGGCCTAGCAAGTTTATTGTTTGTGCTACTGCCTACTAGCCTACGACTATTGTGATGGGCTCTAGATTTCTTGTTTTACGCTTTACGCTTCACTATTATGTGAACCATTTTGTGTTTGAAGAATGCAATATGTTTTCACAGGCCAGATGAGGCAGAACTTTTTGAGAAGTCAGCACAAAATGCTTATGCATTGTTTCGAGATAAAGCAGCCATGTCACGCTCAATGAGTGTAAGGATTGACCTCAAATACTGAGCATCTCATATTTCTTCAAGCGTGTGCTGAGTTCTTGTGCCACCAGGTTGATCAGATGGAGACTGTTGCACAAGGTCGGATGTGGAGCGGCCAGGATGCGGCTTCAAGAGGGTTGGTTGATTCACTAGGTGGATTCTCACAAGCTCTTGCTATTGCAAAGCAGAAAGCTAATATACCACAAGGATAAAAAGGTTGGTTCTTCTATAAATAATGAGTATGTATTGAATAAAGTCCCCCGTGCACATATATGTCAGTTTATTTAGGTTTTATGAATGGGTTGAAAGATCACAGAATTACATTTTCAATTCTGTAATTCTATGGTTCTAGCAATTGCCTTAAGTTGTGTTTATCATTTTTCAATGGTTGAGTTTCTGATGAAGTAATCAAGGGCAGTGTAGTTCAGCAAATAGCAATGTTTTGCATGCCTCATTCAGCTGTTTTAGTTTGGATTCCCAATAGATTCTGCTCTTCATTTGAAACAAGTGAGAACCAGTCAATCAAATCAATAGGTGATAGCATTTTGATTTATTTCTACCATAGGCTGAGAGAAAGTCCTTGACAATAATATCTCAATACATGTAGGTTGTTTGTGTTTGGGATCCCAGGACCGGATCAAAAAATATGAATTTGAGAGGGCACATTGACAATGTTAGGGCTTTACTTCTTGATTCTATTGGAAGGTTTGTGTGTAGTCATCATCAAATGCTCTTATATATTCATCTAAGCTATGTTGTTCCTTTTTCTTTCCTACTGTTGCCGCACTTCATACTGTCATCAAAATCTGTTCTAGCTTCTTGCTGCCATAATAATGTATAAGTGCTTCATGATCTTTAAATTTCCTGCAGTTACTTTTGTTCTGTTGTTGTAATTAGTATCTGTAAGTTTACATCTGTCATAATTCCAAGATATTCGCATGCTCCTAATTGACGGCTTTTGCTTGGATATGGTAGTACTTGGCCTAGCAAGTTTATTGTTTTGTGCTAAACATGTTGGCCTTCTATTACATTTGTCCATAATGAAAGAGCAATGGGTCGGTAGTGCTATTGTTTTTATTGTGAATTGCCTCAACACATAATATTTTTATTATATTATACGATTCATGGGGTGCAAATGAGTGATTATTATGATGTTAGATATTTCAAAGGTAAAGTGTACATTCCTGATAATATCATTGCCATCTCTATGCATTTCGAAAGTACAACTTTATAGACCAACAAAATTATCATTTACCCCTTTACCTGCTGTAACATTTAGTTTGACATGGTTGCTCTGAGCAGTGTTCCCTGTCTATTTTGAATGGAGCTTGCCCCTGAAACATCCTTTTGTGTCAATTAGCACCCACTATCTTTTAAATTGCATCAGTCAAGTCGTCAGTAGTTCAAACAAGTAATTTAACTTTTCAAATCAATAGCTTCCTGTTAAAGGTGACAATAATCGCCAGAGTGATCACCCCGGTTACCATCCTTGTCAGGTAACGTGCCATGTAATCCATTTCCATGTATAGTTTTAAGTGAGTTGATGATGTGGAAGGGGCTCATTTGGCACAATAACATGATTGTGGTAGCTGCCGTCTCATATTTAACAAGAAACATGCTGTATTAATAAACCTGAAAGTTTCAGAGTGGTTTCTTTATGTTGAAGAGTGATTTTTGTTGTTCTGACACTATCAACTGGGGTATGTCCTAATATTTTCCCATTAATTTTTTAAATATATACATTCATTATGTGACAAAAATATTTGGTTGTACAATATATGAAACGTGAATCTTAATGAATCTGATTGTTCGTTTTATTTTTTACAAATTTTATCTTGTTTTGTATTTTACCGTAGCGTTAGCACGGGCACACTACTAGTAACGCTAGTACGCTACGTTGTGGCCGTACCATGTTTGGCTAGTTTGCAAACTATTAGGGACTACTACGACGACTAGCACAACAAGTGACAGGAACCCACCGATAGTAATGTTACCATTAAGAGCAATGTACGGTTCATCTCGATGTCGGCCGCCTTTCCGTAGGATATTCACCTCCCCGTCCTTCGGCTTCCACCGGCCGGATAAGATACGTTATACGTACTTAGAGCAAGTATAATAAGAGACTATTAGTAGGCTGTATGCTGAGGTGGAGGAGAGATAGGAGGAGAGAGAAGAGAGGTGGGCTGTAAGTTTACAGCCAGCTGAAACACAAGAACCAAGAAACTTTGTGAGAGAAAGGGGTGGGTCATACAGCCTTCAGCTGGCTGTAAACTACTATATGAATGGGCTGATAAGTGGGCTGTAAGTGTCTATACAGCCAGCTGAAGGCTGTATTATTAGCCTTGCTCTTAGAGCACCCCCAATGCAGAAACTATGGATGGTTTCTATGGCATTAAATAAGGTGTCAAGTAAGCAAAATGCTGATGTATCATTGGAGTTAAGGAGGAGAGATAAGGAAATAGTTTCTTATATAGAAACCATGTCTACACAGGAACCAAGATAGAAAGAGCTGTGATAGGTAGATGATAGGAGAGAGAAGATAGATGATTGGATGAAAATTTTATTTGTAGAAACTATCCATTGGGAGTATAGTTTCTATGGGTAGTGTCTACATTAATTGGCAAGTATAGAAACTATCTCATAGTTTCTACATCGATCGATCATTCCTTCCGTTTCGTGCAGCTAATTAACGCGTGGCCATTGATGGGTATTATGTAATTACCCGGTTTTTAAGAACCGGATTGTTATACGTCCCCTAATAGTTTAGAAATTTAGTTATAAATAAAAAAAGTTATACATGCTCATGAATATTTAAAAGGATTAATTTGATTAAAATAAAGATCTAACGGTCAACTTTATCAGCTTTAAAGATGTTCAAACCTAAAACTTAACTTACAGTCAGAAGAATAATTTTAAGGGCATTCAAGCCCAAAACTTAACTTACAATCTGAAGAACCAAAAAAACTCCACAGTAACACTTGAGTGTGGTCGTAATCCTAATACTAAAACTTGTAATATCCTTTCTTCATCTGATCTCTGTGTTGGTGAAACATGAAGTAAGACTGAGTACAATCAACCATACTCAACAAATCACATGGAGAAATGCTACATAACTACTTGCCAAGGATTTTCAAGAGGTGGGATATAATGGTTTTATTAAAACATTTATGGATGCAATTTTATTTGTAAATATTTCTAAACACAAAAGAACAATAACTTCTCGAGGAATTATGGTTTCAAAACTTGATTACCTGACCTCAACATTTCCAAATCATTTCTAAATCTACTTATGCTTCGTAGTTGGAATCACACATTAAACACAGCTTTATTTAGTGGAAGCATGGTGTATTCGAATACCATTTATAATTGACTCTGTAGAGTTGCCCAGCTTTACTCATAAGATTTCTTAACTCCCGCGGCAAAGTTAGAAAACAAGTCTTTTTCACTGCTCAATTCTGTATGTAGCCTCTACCCAGTAAGTGTTGTTTTCCAACAAACTCAAGTGGCTCGTGGCGTCGCCCGATTTGATGTGGATTTACTGTTGTATGGTTAACCCCCTTCCATACATACCTTTCTTCTCCCTCTTTCCTTTTGTAGCTATTCAATTGAATTTGAGCAATTACTAAACCAGGTTTGACAAATCAACACTTGTGGTTGAGCGATCACTATATTCTTTACATGGTATAAGGTTCTAGTCCTTATATTTAGGACAAACCTTTGTCCTAGTACCCATCCGTACTGCCACCTTTTTAGTCCAAGTCTCCACCCTAAGGTAAGGTCATGGAACCCTTCCATCTAATAGCTTTCTATGATGTCTCTTTACCCTAGAACTACTTTTAAAATTTTATCAACAAAATGTCAAATCACTTAGTAGTGTAAAATTGATGAATTCCTGGTTTACCATGATTAGTATATTTGATACTACTAAGGCTCGTTAAGGTGAATATGGCCATCACATTGAACTGGGTTTTTTCAGGTTGTAGGACATAACTAATATCATGTCATTCTAAACAATTATTGTACAAGAAATAACAGTGCATAAATAACATAATGAAAATACTGGTAAATAAATAATTAAGGGAATGTAGGTTCAATATTATCAAAAACATGTGACTTACCTCCTTATCCAAAGTTTCTGTGGTCTTCAAGTTAAATTCTCGACTTCTATAACTGCTCTTGTAGTTCTTCTTGACTAACTTGTTAGGTCCGAATACTAGCACGAAAGACGAATGCAAATGAGTTTCTGCTTTACAGAGTGCAAGCTGGGAATAAAACATAAATAAATAACCAAATGATACAAGGAGAATATGTTTGGGTGGTTAGGGTTTAAGTAATGTGTGGTTTGGCTGAATATGGTTGGGATTGGGTTAGGTGGGTTCGAGATAGTCGAAAAGGTATATTGGGGTCAGAATATCATCTAAGTGGTTTAGAGATCTACTAGTCTCTGGGATGACGAGATGGAGTTGGAAATGGTGGCTCAAGATGATCAAAATGGGTATATATATATATGTGTGTGTGTGTGTGTGTGTGATTTTAGGGTTTCAGTGATGATAGGAGTTCATATTGAATTAGGTTCAGGGTTTGGAATGGTGTTTTAGTGGTTTTGGGTTTTATCGATGTCTGATATGGGAAAACGAAGTTGGGAATAAGGTAGACAAACTCGAAACAGTCAAAATGGATATACTTTGTAATTTTTGGGTATGTGTGAACATTAACAAGTATTTTACTGTTCATCACGGGTTTTTCCTGTTTACAGTGGGTCTGGTTGCTACAGTCATTATCGGGTTGTTGCCGCCATACTCAGAGAACAGAGGAGCCTCCTCTATCTTACTATAACAATATGATACTAGATCATACATGCTTTCGAATTATAAAAAATTTGCCTCGTTTATATTGACCTATTTCTAACAGAAGATACCATTGTACCTAATGAACAAAGATTCAAAGGAATGCCATGCCATCTTCAACCTCAAGTACATGTGTAATTGGCCCCCAAATTCATTGAATTGCGAGTTAATTAAGCGATGTTGCTTGCAAGAATCTTGCATGCAAAAGTGTTAGGAAGTTATACATACTTGGAAAACTTATTCACAGGACAGCACGAATGAGTAATGACGTTTTAGAGGAGAGGAATGGTAAGGTGGAGCCGTGGAGGAGATTAAGGCCCCGTTTGGCACAGCTCCACCACCAGCTCCTTGAAGCTGTTTGGAGCTGTTTGAAGCTGTTTTGTGCCAAACGGGGTAAAGCAAAACAGCTCCACCCAAGGAGCTCCTTAAAATCTGCTGAGACAAAAGTAGCTCCACCCAAGGAGCTGAAAAAAGTAGCTTCACTTGGCTCCACTTGTGAAGTCAAAAAAAACAGCTCCACTTGTGAAGAGGAGCCCTGCCAAACAGGGCCTAAGGATCTTTTGTACGGGTGGCGCTCGAGAGCGGAGCGTGCTACAGCCTACAGGGGAGGCAAGACGATGATGGATTAAACTTTTTTTTGTAATAGCAGCAGCAGGAAAGCAAATCAAATTGAGTTTGTCTTATTAATTTTGTGGCCTTCTCCTACCTTGCGCTGTTGCGCAGTCGCACGTGGCTTGTGGTGTCGGTTGTAAGCACCCACTTGATTGTTCTTTGGTAATGGGCTCAATAGTGTGCAATGTTTTGAAGAGATACTGCCGAGAGGTATATAATCTTTCGAATAAAAAACCGGTCTCTAAAGTTTTGATATATAACTAGATGTTCTACTCGTCCACTGTATTAGGTACAGTGCCAATTTTGATGTACTACCTGTCATAAACTACAGAAAAGATTTGCATTTTCCTATATGATTTCTGCAGTAGGCTCAGCCTGTGCGCAGGGTAGATTGTCGAGTGTTGACGCCGGAACAAATGAGTTCGGGCCAAATTATTTGTGGCATAAGTTGGGAAGGTTCATTTGGACGTTGCTCAGTATTGTAAACAGTTGTAGGGCCTATCGCTAATATTCCAGCTCGTTTAGCAGAAGGATTCCATGGTTGCTTTTCGGACATATAGTTCTGAATTTACCTTCCGTAACAATGTTGGAGTACACCGATAAACAGGGATCCATAATCGAAGCAACTTCCCCAAAGCTCCACTGTCCACACACTGTTTCCTTTGTAAATTGGGAAGTACTACACTTCAGGTCCCCAACTTGGCACAAACTCACAGTTTCCAATAATGCTGAGAAAGTGTTCTACAAGTCTCCAATCTCCAACCCACACAGAAATTGTTAGGATTCCGAATGGGTTTATGTTGGAGCAGTATAATATGGTTTGGAGCGGTACAATAGTACTATACAGTAGTACTTGTACCTCAGCTCAAAACAGGTTGTTTTCAGGGGGCGTCAGTTATCCTTACCATATGTTCGTTTATTGGGAAATATATGTAACGCCCCCGTTTCCAAGGGCGCGTACGAACACGGCACCTTGCAACTATTCACGCATGAACAATTATAGAGTATCGCGTAAGAGTATACCATTGCATGCTTACAACAAAAATCCAGCATATATTTCACATAAGGATTAACATCCAGTTTTTAACAGCGGGGCGTGCAAGCCCAAAGTATATTACCAAAGCTCCAAGATCCGCTTGAGCGCGGCCAAGACCTAAAGCCACGGGTTCTCGTTGAAGAAGCGATCCTCAGGGGCGTCCTCGACGGGGAAACCTTCTCCTTCGTCTTGATCCTCTAAAGAGGGGATTAAGCAAACCGTGAGCCAAACAACCGGCTCAGCAAGCCCCAAAGGGACTCTATCTTACTACATGCACGGATTAACAAAGGAAGGGAGTATATTTGGTTTATTAACTTTGAGTGGATGCAGTTTTATTTGCAAACATTTTGATAAAACGAACCCAAAACTACTCCTTAAGATCTCAGGGGTTTTTCATGAAAATTTAATTAACCAACTAATCAAGTTAAAGCATGTACAAAACTACTTAAGCTTCGCTGATGGAATCACCCAAGTGACACAGCTCCAATAACCGGAAGCACGGCGTATTCGAATACCATTATTTTGACTCTGCAGAGTTTGCTCAGCTTTACCCACACGATTTCTTAACTTCCGCGTTCGGGTTAAGAAAGCCAGGTCGTTTCATTGCTCAACCTTTTATATAGGCTCTACCCGGTAGAATCCACTCGGGTCTGGCACAAATAAATAATAATAATAATAATAATAATAATAATACAAACGTCTGCTTCGAGTGAACTCTACCGTTGTTAGGCATCCGCAGCACGGCTTGCCTAACTTCACTTCTTATCCTCCTCCTCCGCCACACCTGTAGAGTTTCAATCGAGTTGAGCAGCTACAGGACCAGTGTTGACAAGTCAACTCCTTTGGTTGAGCGATCACTATGACATTTGCTCAGCGTAAGGGTTTCAGTCCTTATATTTTCACATGGCCCGCAACCTCGCCAGGTCCGCGACCTCAACCTAGGGTAAGCGGTGGGCGAAAGCCGTCTTGCGGCACCCCACAACACCCTTACCCTAACTTCAATCCTAGGGTAAAAGATGGGCGAAGACCGTCTCGCGGCTCTTCCCCAACCCTTACCCTACCTCGTGCACGCCGGCACTCTCCGCTCTAAGATACGGTGTCCCATACCACCCTACCTTAGAGTCAGGTTTTCCAAAATTCTATTGGCTCGCAGCCGCAGCCTTATTAGTGTAAAGACTTTGCATGATAATAATAACCTACAGTTATCTAGATTAACAGATAATTATTTCTAGGGTTAACAAAGGCATGGCTACAAGTTTAACATGGCATTTGTCGGTGGGAGGTTTAACTACATATCATGTCATTCTAAACATTTATTTTACTTTGAACTAACATTTCAGAACTAGCTTAATGCAAATAGTATAATAACATAATTAAAGAACATGGTGTTGTGGTTACAGACCAAACAGAGAGAGAGAGATGGTAGTGGAGAGGTGGGAGTGTTCTGTCTCACCCTCCCCCTTATCTTCATATATATATTCACATGGGGTATGCTTTTACAGTTATGCCCTTACATCCATACATCCCCATTAGGGGCATTTATGTCATTACACATGTTATTCTGGTTCTTATAACCTCCTAACAGGCCCGCTGGGCTTAGGTGGGGGCCACCCATACGACAGGAGCCTCTCATGGTGAAGGGCTTCACAGGGCCGAAGCCATGTTGCCGAGTCCTTTGGCCCCCTCCGTCCCCTGCGGCCTGTGAATTTCTCCAAGCTTGTGGCGGGGAGCCTGAGGTCTGGGATGGAAGGTGCCTTGTTGCAGCAGACGCGCGCGCTCCGTCGTAGACGCACGCGCTCCGTCCCCTACCCTCCGAACGGGTGGCAGCGGAGGCAGGAGTCTAAGTCGAAGCCGAGGCGCGCGCGCTCCGTCCCCTACCCCTCGAACGGGTGGCAGCGGAGGCTGGCGCCTAGCTCGAAATAGACGCGCGCGCTCCGTCCCCCACCCTTCGAACGGGTGGCAGCGGAGGCCGGCGCCTAAGTCGAAGTAGAAGCGCGCTCCGTCCCCTTCCCTTCGAACGGGTGGCAGCGGAGGCTGGCGCCTAAGTCGAAGTAGACGCGCGCGCTCCGTCCCCTACCCTTCGAACGGGTGGCAGCGGAGGCTGGCGCCTAAGTCGAAGTAGACGCGCGCGCTCCGTCCCCTACCCTTCGAACGGGTGGCAGCGAAGGCTGGCGCCTAAGTCGAAGCCGAGGCGCGCGCGCTCCGGCCCCTGCCCCTCGAACGGGTGGCAGCGGAGGTTGGCGCCTAGCTCGAAGTAGACGCGCGTGCGCTCCGTCCCCTACCCTTCGAACGGGTGGCAGCGGAGGCTGGCGCCTAAGTCGAAGTCGAGGCGCGCGCGCTCCGTCCCCTGCCCCCCGAACGGGTGGAAGCGGAGGCTGGCGCCTAGCTCGAAGTAGACGCGCCCGCGCTCCGCCCCCTACCCTTCGAACGTGTGGCAGCGGAGGCTGGCGCCTAGCTCGAAGTAGACGCGCGCGCTCCGTCCCCTACCCTTCGAACGGGTGGCAGCGGAGGCTGGCGCCTAACTCGAAGTAGACGCGCGCGCTCCGTCCCCTACCCTTCGAACGGGTGGCAGCGGAGGCTGGCGCCTAAGTCGAAGTAGACGCGCGCGCTCCGTCCCTGCGCTGAGATTGGAGCTTGGCGCCGGTATGGTTGCGCTCCGGGGCTGTTGTGACCTTGTAGTCTGGTAGTGCGCTTTTAATGGCGGCTGGAATCACGTCGACGCCTGGCCTGGCAGAAGTCAGGCTGTCGCGTCGTGCAGTCTGTCATTCTGCAGGTGGGACACGTGGCGACTCACGACTGGTGCGTCGTGGGATGTGGGCGGTTGCGTGACCGCAGCTGTTCGCCTCGTCCCCCGAGAAGTTGGACGCGTGTTGAAGGCGTGGAGGCGTTGTGCGCTGCTTGGCCACCTACCCGGCGCGGCCCTCTAGGCCCCGGCGGTTCCTCTTTCCAAATCTTGGGCAGCCGAATCGCTGCGAATTTGATCTGTCTGGGCATTGAGCCATATGATAGGCGAGCGGCCTTTATAAGGTGCTAGTGTTGAGGTGGAGGCACCCTTTCTTGCTTGGCTTTTTGATCTGCCGCCTTGCTTCCGCCCGTGCTAATTGTCACGCCAGTTGCTCCTTTCCCTGCTTCTTCTTCCCTTGTCGCGAAGAGCGATGGCTAGCCATGACGACGCCACCTACCATCCCCGCAGCGGTTCCTTGCCTAGCCAGGGCGAGGTGTCCCATCCTTCCAAGGAGTACAAACTGGTGCCGCGGGGGAGCTCGCGCGCCGATAAGTGGTGGAACGCCATGGAGCACTTGGGAGGCTGCTGCTCCCGTGTGCTGGAGAAGAGCCGCATGACTGAAGGGATGCTGCAGCGGCTCGTGGATGAGGGGAAGATCGTGGATCGCAATGGGGCTCGCCTACCCCGCCGGGACAAGACGGAGCCGAAGCCCGGGGCAATGGAGGCGATTGTTTTTGTCGCGTTCTTCGACGCCGGCCTTCGAATGCCCTACACGTTGTTCGTGGGCGAAGTCCTGCGGGCCTACAAGTTGGAGCTAGCCCAGTTGACGCCCCACGCGATACTCCGCCTAGCTGTCTTCACGTGGGCGATGCGGACAGAGGGGTGGCGTCCCAGCGCGAGCTTATTCGCCACACTGCACGACGCACAGTGTCGACCCAGAAAGATTAACGGGGCGATGTCCAACTTCGGCGGTGTGGACTTCGTGCTCCGGGCGTCATGCGCGACGTTGTTCCCAGTGCCAGCCTCGTCGGGGCAATGGGCGTCCGGCTGGACTCGGCGGTGGTTCTATTACACTGTGACCGACAAGAGCGGAATGCAGTGCCGAGGTGGGCCGATCTCGTTTAACAGTACGCCGAGTCTGAAGGCGGAGATTGACGACACGCGAAAGCTACAGAGTCTTGTCGGTGTCACCCGTCGAATGAGCGTGCGCGACCTAGCCGAGGAGTTCACAATGTATGGGGCGGCGCCACTCTCCTCCCGGGGGAAGTATGTTGGACAGAACGGCCCCCGCGGGGACGGGTTCGATCCATCCGTGTCTCGCCTGCTTCCGCGCTCCGCTCCTTGTAAGTCGCCCAGCACGCTTTACGTGCGCCATTGTATCTGTTTGATTTCCGCCTGACTGACGTGATCTCCTGCGCAGTGGCTCGGCTAGAAGATGCGGAGCGCGCGGTTGCGGCACTCCTCGGCCCGTATACGCTTAAGGAGCACCAGGCTCGCGAGGCCGCAGTCAAGGCGGCTAAGCAGGGGCGGGTAAACCGCACCTGCGAGGCTCTGGGCATTGCTGTGCCCGAGCGCGTGGTGCCGGAAGAGCTTCCCGCCGGGACTCCGGGCGCTCGGGACGGTGATAGCCCTACGGAGGTGTTATCTTCGCGACGCCGGGCCCATTCCCCGGCTGCCGTATGCGACCCGGCAGCCCCCTCGGCGGCTAGCACAGCTGAAACGGGGCGTGCGACCGGCGGTGGGCCTGGCCATACTGCTTCGGAGGGGCGCGCCGCCTCGGATCCCCTGGCACCTTCTGCCGACGCCCACGAGCCCGTGCTCGCGGCCGTCGTTGAGTTGGAACTCGTCAACCCGGGGGGTGGCGTCGTTCCTGGCGAGAAAACCACGGTTGAAGGTGCGTTATCAACCGCAGCGGCCGACGAGGGCGCGCCCCCTACCAAGGAAGCCGTGGGGGCGATGGTAACCGTAGCTGGTGTTGCCGCGGAAGAATCGCCTGTGCCACCGCCGGCGAAACGCCCTCGGGCTCAGTCCCCGCCGCCAGCGAGGGGTCGATACGCCGTTGCGGGGCCTTGCCGCGGGATTACGGCGTCTGGCGCGGCCGAGAAGACCTCCTCCCCGACCGTCGAGGCGCCCGCCTCCCCCTGGGTGGTCGAACCGGTGTCACTTCCCACCGCGACAAGGGGCGCAGGAGGTAGGCGTGAGTCCCTTTCTTCACTTGACTTCGCGAGACTCTCTCCGATCTGCTCGCTCATTCTGCCAACATCAGGCGAGACGAAGTCTCCCGGATGTGGCGAAGGATCGAGCAGCGGAGGTATGCGCGAAGTCGGAAGCCTTGTGCAGGGTGCCCCGCAGGTGTCCGCTGTTGTTGACGTGGCCGTGGCCGCGGTAAATCCTGGCTCGTTGGGGCCGGGGCTCGCTCGCTCGGACTTCCTTCCTCGCCCAGAGATATTCTGCGACCTCACCGCAGCCGCAGAGCGTGCCGACAACGGCCTCGACCGAGAGATGTTGTCGTCATGCGAGGGGGAACTCCTAGCGCTTGCGCTGCAGGCCTCCGAGATGAGGGTAAATATGTGCGCTTCAGCTTTGTAAGGTACTGCTGGACGCCTGCTGATTTGTTGTTTTTGGCAGACGTTTGCCCTCAGCCGGTCCTTTGACGAGGCCCGCGTTTGGGAGCGGAGGGCTCTGGAAGCCAACCTTCGTGAAGCAAGCAATGCTCTCGCCGCGAAGGATGAAGAACTTCGCGCGCTGGAGGGCGCCATGGCGGCCGCAGAACTCGAGGCCACGGAAGCCAAGTGCGCCGCAGCTGAGGAGCGTGCCGCCTTCGTGCAGCAGATCGCCGTCCTAGAAGGGAAGAACGCCCAGCTGGTGGAGTCTGCTGCCGAGAATAGCCGCGTCCTGGAAAATGCGTCCATGTCGGCGTGGCGGGCCATGGAGGCTCTGAACCAAGCCCTCCGAGATCTGTGCATCAGAGTGCCGGACACTACGCACGGGCCGGAGGCCCTGTCGGAGACGCTCGGGTTGATTGAGGAGGGGGCCGGCGTTGCTCTTCGTGGTGCCAGAACGTTTGGCGAGCACTGCGGTTATCTTGGTGCGTGCTTCGCCCTCGCCCTGCTTCACACTCGTGGGTGCAGACATACCCATGAGCTAGCAAATCCTCAACTGGATCTTCCCGACCGACCGGAGGTCATGTCGGACGCCATCCGCTCCATCGGGCCTAGCCTGCAGAACTTCCATCAACGGATCTGGGGCCGCTTTGGGGAAGATGCAGCGAGGGTCGCCGTGCAGCAGACGCTGCATGGGGAGGGGGACCTCCTCCAGTGGCTCGAAAGGGTCCTTCAGCGTCACGGCGACGGCGGCACGGGTTCGTCCGCACCGCGCCAAGGCAGCGATTGGTCGGGTAAGGCAGGGGGATGATGTACTGGTTCTTAGGCTTGTAATCATGTAACCCCTTTGCTTTTGCAATGAATCCAAGTAGTACCTTATTCTGGGTGTTACCTGCCGCCAAACGCGAAGGGAAGAAGACCTCCGCACCTTGTTTATACTCCGTAGAGCGCGTAGGGAGGGCATCCGCGTCTTATTAAAAGTCCATGGACCGGCGCGTGCGGAGGCGAACCTCGCCACTACGACTTTCTTTATAGTCCGGAGACTCGCGCGTGCGGAGGCGGACCTCAACGCTACGTCTTGTTTAAAGTCCGTAGACTAGCGCGTGCGGAGGCGGACCTCGACGCTACGACTTCCTTTATAGTCTGGAGACTCGCGCGTGCGGAGGCGGACCTCAACGCTACGCCTTATTTAAAGTCCGTAGACTAGCGCGTGCGGAGGCGGACCTCGACGCTACGACTTCCTTTATAGTCCGGAGACTCGCGCGTGCGGAGGCGGACCTCAACGCTACGTCTTATTTAAAGTCCGTAGACTAGCGCGTGCGGAGGCGGACCTCGACGCTACGTCTTATTTAAAGTCCGTAGACTGGTGCGCGCGAGGGCGTCCCCCCGTTGCGTCTTATTTAAAATCCGTAGACTAATGCGTGCGGAGGCGGACCTCGACGCTACGTCTTATTTAAAGTCCGTAGACTGGTGCGTGCGGAGGCTGATCTCGACGCTACGTCTTATTTAAAGTCTGTAGACTGGTGCGTGCGGAGGCGGACCTCGATGCTATATCTTATTTAAAGTCCGTGGACTGGTGCGTGCGGAGGCGGACCTCGACGCTACGTCTTCTTTATAGTCCGGAGACTCACGCGTGCGGAGGCGGACCTCGACGCTACGTCTTATTTAAAGTCTGCGGACTGGTGCGTGCGGAGGCGGACCTCGACGCTACGTCTTCTTTATAGTCCGGAGACTCGCGCGTGCGGAGGCGGACCTCGACGCTACGTCTTATTTAAAGTCCGTAGACTGGTGCGTGCGGAGGCGGACCTCGACGCTACGTCTTATTTAAAGTCCGTAGACTGGTGCGTGCGGAGCTAGGCTCAACGCTACGTCTTATTTATAGTCCGTAGACTCTCGCGTGCGGAAGCTGAGCTCAACGCTACGTCTTATTTAGAGTCCGTAGACTTTGTTCTGCTCAGCGCGGACAGGGGATGCTCTGGGAACAGCAACCTTTATTGAACTCCCGTTTGCGCGGGCGGGCATCGCATAACAAAGGGCTGGTGGCTCTACGCTTGCTGTCCTGCTTCTAGGCGTAGTATCGCCGCAACCTGTCCGCGTTCCATGTGTGCCGGAGGGCTTGTCCCTCGAGCGTGGCGAGGCGGTATGCCCCCTTCGGCAATGCCTCCATCACGATGTACGGGCCTTCCCACTTGGACTCCAGCTTGCCAACGGTCTCCGCCTGGAGCACTACTCTGAGAACGAGATCCCCAGGCTTGAACCCCCGCGGGCATATAGAGCGGTCCCGAGTACGCATTGTCTGTCGCGCGTATTTCTCAACATGGTGGGCTGCATCTGCCCGTATCCCGTCGAGGAGGTCCAAGGACACACGGCGCTCCTCTTCGGGTGCTTGGACGAGGGCCCTCCGCGAGCCGGCCTTGATTTCCTCGGGCGTCACCGCCTCATCACCGAAAAGGAGCCTGAACGGCGTGAATCCCGTCGGGCGCGTTACCGTTGTGCGAAGCGACCACAGAACGCTGTGAAGCTCGCCTGGCCACTTGCCCTTCGGCAATCCGACCAGGCGCTTTTTGATGGCGGCGGAGATGGCGCCATTCGCCCGTTCGACCGCCCCGTTGGACTGGGGATGCCCTACCGAGGCGAATCGGAGGGTGATGCCCATGCTGTCACAATAGTCTTTGAAAAGGGTGGCGTCGAACTGCAGGCCATTGTCAACCGTGAGCTCCCGGGGCACGCCGAAGCGACATATGATGTTTTGCCATAGGAAGCGCTGTATGGCCGCAGAAATTACTTTGGCCAGGGCAACCGCTTCCGGCCATCTGGAGAAATACTCCAGCGCGACTACCACGAACCGGAGGTCCCCTGGAGCTCGGGCAAGTGGTCCTACTATGTTGAGGCCCCAGCGTGCCAGTGGCCACACCGGGGGAATGGGGTTGAGGCTCGTCGGGGGCCTGCGGATGATGCGCGCCATCCACTGGCACCCTTGGCACCGACGGACGAGGTCCTGGGCGTCGGTGGTGGCGGCTGGCCAGTAGAAGCCTTGCCTAAACGCCTTGCAGACCAACGACCTCGGCGCCAGGTGGGATCCGCACACGCCCGCGTGGATCTCCGCCAGGAGCTCCTTTCCCCCTTCCGTCGAGAGGCAGCGCAGGAGCGGTGCACAAACCCCCCTCTTGTAGAGTATCCCTTCGAACATCTGGAAGGACCTTGCGCGGTGCTGCAAGCGCCGAAGCTCGGCGGGGTCGTCGGGCTCGGCGATGCCTTGCAAGAAATTGAAGATGGGCTCTCGCCAATCACCTGGCCGGTCGATGCGGTGGACGAGTGCCGCGTCCCGGTTGTCTTGCGCGATGGCCGCCTGCGCTAGTATCTCGTAAAACACCCCCTCAGGGGGCAGTTGCTAGCTGGCCGCCTTAGCGAGGGCGTCGGCCTGCTCGTTCTCCGCGCGGGGGATGGCCTTGACGGTGACGCCCAAAAAGTGCCTTTCCCTCGCCCTCACGGCCGCGAGGTACTTGGCCAACTCAGGGTCCTTGGCTTGATATGACTTGTCCACATGACCGGCCACCAAGCGCGAGTCGGTGCGGACTAGCACCCGTCTCGCGCCAACTGCCTTGAGCTTCGCTAGGCCGAAGAGCAGTGCCTCGTATTCAGCCGTGTTGTTGGTGGCGGGGAAGGCAAGGCGCGCCGAGTATAGCAAACGCTGCCCCTCGGGCGTGACGCCCACCGCCCCTACGCCTGCGCCGGCGACGCCGTAAGCGCCGTCGATCGTGAGCGTCCAGACGGGGTCATCGTGCGTCTGGACGGGTTGGGCCGGCGGGGTCCATTCGGCGAGAAAATCCGCAAGGACTTGGGATTTGATTGCCGTTCGCGAAGCATACGTCAAGGAGAAGGGAGCGAGCTCGGCAGCCCATTTGCCGATGCGCCCTGTGGACTCCTTATTGTGCAGCATCTCTGCCAGGGGGAATGAGGAAGGCACTGTGATCGGGTGGGCCAGGAAATAATGTTGAAGCTTCCTGGAGGCCATGACCAGCGCGTAGGCGAGCTTCTCAAACTTCGTGTATCTTGTCTTGGAACCTTGGAGGGCTTCGGAGACAAAGTAGACGGGCCGCTGCATGGCGCCTTCCTCTAAGACGAGGACGGCGCTGACCGCGGTGGCTGACGCGGCTAGATAGAGCAGGAGGGGAGCCTCTGGCGCTGGGGCGACCAGCGTGGGGAGGCTGGCCAGGTGCTCCTTGAGCTCGTTGAAGGCCTTCGCGCAATCTCCGTCCCAACGAAATCCGTCGCACCCGCGGAGCGTCTTGAAAAATGGCAAGCCCCGTTCCGCCGCCCTGGATAGGAAGCGGCTTAGTGCTGCCATGCGGTTTGCCAGCCTCTGGACCTCCCTCGTAGTCTTGGGCGGCTCCATACCCAAGATGGCGTCTACTTTGTCGAGGTTCGCCTGGATGCCCCGTCCGGAGACGAGGAAACCCAGGAGCTTGCCCGCCTGCACCCCGAAGACACATTTGTCGGGGTTGAGTTTGATGCCCGCCTTCCGGAGGTTGTCAAAGGTCTCCTGGAGGTCCCGGCCATGCAGAGCAAGCTGCCGAGTTTTGACCACCACGTCATCGACATAAGCTTCGACGTTCCTCCCGAGCTGGGCGGCCAGGGCAATAGCGACGAGGCGGGTGAAGGTAGCGCCGGCATTCTTCAAGCCAAAGGGCATTCTGACGAAGCAGAACGTCCCAAGCGGTGCGATGAAACTGGTCTTCTCTTCGTCGTCTTCGGCCATGTATACCTGGTGATAGCCAGAATAGGCGTCCAGGAAACTCATGAGTTCGCACCCAGCAGTGGCGTCAACCAGCTGATCGATGCGCGGCAAGGGGTAATTGTCCTTCGGGCACGCCTTGTTGAGCGCTGTGAAGTCGATGCACATGCGCCAGGCCCCGCTGGCCTTTTTGACTAGCACCGAGTTAGCGAGCCACTCTGGGTGGTGGACCTCGCGGATGACCCCAGTGCGAAGAAGCTTCGCGACCTCTGTTTTGGCCGCCTGCTGCCGATCCATTGACATACGCAGAGCCTTTGCTTGACCGGCTTGGCGTCGGGGCGGACCGCCAAGCGATGCTCAATTACTGCTCGATCTACGCCCTTGATGTCCTCCGGAGACCATGCGAAAATGTCAACGTTGTTCTGAAGCACTCGGAGCAGATCCCGTTCGACCCCCGGTGGGAGCCCCTCACCGATGGACACAAACTGCCCCTCCGCTTGGAGTGGCACCTTCTTGACTCCGCCCTCGGGCCGAGGCTTGGGCGTCCATCCGGGGGCGGAGGGCCCATCGCCGCGCGCGCCGGAGAGGGCATGCACCAGGCGATGCAGAACGCGGCTGCCGACCTCGGCCCGTCTGGCCAGGTCCTGATCGCCGAAGACGGTGATAACACCCTCTGGGCCCGGGAGCTTCACACACAAAAACGCATAGTGTGGGATCGCCTCGAATGAGTTGATGGCGGGCCGACCCAGTATGGCGTTGTAGGGATGCGAGATATCGACGACGTCGAAGATGACATGCTCGGTCCGGATGTTACCCTTGTTGCCCTCCTGACGGAAAGTGACCGGAAGGGACACGTGCCCCAAGGCCTGCAGCGGTTGACCCCCGAAACCTTGAAGTGGAGCTCCTGGCTGCTCTAGCCGGCTTCGTGGGATCCCCATGCGGTCGAGGGCCTCTGCGAACAAGATATTCGTAGAGCTTCCCCTGTCGACAAGGACGCGCCTGACGTCACAACGTGCTATGTGGGCCTGGATGACTAGGGGGTCTTGGAGAGGGTACTCCACACCCCTGGCGTCGTTCAAGTCGAAGGTGATGTTGCGGGGTGACATCCACAGTTGCGGCTGCTCCCCGGGAGCTTTTAAGGAGGAGCCTCCGGTGATGACGCTGACGGTGCGATGCTGCGCGCCCTCCGTTGGGGGCGGAGCCCGAGACCCGACCGTCACCCTCCGCAGCTCCATGACTGCAGCGCATGCCCTTGTGTAATGATCGCCGTAGCCGTGTACCTCGCACCACTTGCCATAGTGCAGGAGCTCTTGTTCTGCGTGGGGTTGGCCGCCGTAATCGAGTCCGCCTTCCGATCCCCGGTCTCCCCTCCGTGAGGCGGGGTCGGGTCCTTGGCGGGTGCCCTCGGTGTCGCGGACATGATGGGCCGCCTGTGTCCTGCGCTGGCGGCGCCGAGGCTTACGCCCGCTCCTTGAAGAGCCTTCCTGTACCTCGGTGTCGCCGCCTCGGGGAGGGCCTCCGCGAGGTTCTCGGCCGCGGCCCTGCTTCGAGGAGGGACCACCCGCCCCCACCTCGCGCGGGGGGTGCTCCCCCTGGACGAGGTCGAGGGCGGTGATGCTGCGTCTTCGCGCATCCTCCTCCGCCCGCGCATACTCGTCCATTTTGTCGAAGAGTTTGACGACTGTCTTGATTGGCCTCCGCGCGTTGTACTCGGCCATCGGGCCCGGGCGAAGGCCCTGTATGGCTGCATTAATGACGGTGGTTTCATTAATGTCTTTCACCTGGCATCGAATCTTGGCGAAGCGCTGGAAGTAGTCCCGGAGCTTCTCCGAGGGTCCTTGCTTCACAGCGAAGAGCTGGTCCGCATCGACTCGCTCGACACAGTTTCCTTGGAAGTTGCTTTGAAGGCGATCGCGAAGCTGCTCCCACGCGTAGATGGAGCCCGGTTCTATGGTAAAAAACCAAGAGAGTGCCACTCCTTGCAGCGCGAGGGGGAGTCCCTTCGCCTTCGTGGTGTCATCTCCGCCCGCGGCCTCGATCGCGGTTTCGTACACGCGCACGAACTCGCGAGGATCCGTGTCGCCTTTGTACGGGTTGGTGACGCTAGGGAACTTGAAGTCTTTGGGCCACGCCGCCTGCTACAGCCCCGCTAAAAACGGGGACTCCGGATCTACACGCCTCAACGGCACGCGGCTGGACGTGGGGGCTTCGCGACTGTCCGCCTTCTCCGGCGCGGGCTCGGGCGCGATTACTGGCGCGACCTGCTGGCTCCGAGCCTCTTGTATATCGCGGACGGCTCCGCAAAGGTCTCCTAGTTCCCGCTGGAACGCGCTGAGGGCTGCTAGTAGGGCGCTTTCCACCACAGGTGCTGTCGGGCCCGCTGGAACGCCCAGCGGACGGGTCGGTGCAGGGACCATCGCCTCGCAAACTTCAGATCCGCCGGATGGTTCGTTGCGGTTACCCCCGGCCGTCTGATCCACGCTACCGGCGAGGGTGGCGGGGGCTGTCGCCGCAGTGCCCGCAACGGGGTCGGATGTCGTTGTAGCGGCGCTGGCGGGGTCGGTCGTTGTAGCGCGAGCGTCGATGCCCGCGACCACTGCGCCTACGCCGCCGCCGACTCCTTCGGCGGCCGATACCGAAGCCCTGGTATTCACGCGCCGCTCCGGCCCAGCCGTCCTCTTTCCCTTCGCCGCTGCTTGTGAAGCTTTTTTCGGTGCCATCCTTCTTCTTTGGTCTTCAGGCTTGTCCTCGTCCTCCCCACGGACGGCGCCAACTGTTGTGGTTACAGACCAAACAGAGAGAGAGATGGTAGTGGAGAGGTGGGAGTGTTCTGTCTCACCCTCCCCCTTATCTTCATATATATATATTCACATGGGGTATACTTTTACAGTTATGCCCTTACATCCATATATCCCCATTAGGGGCATTTATGTCATTACACATGTTATTCTGGTTCTTATAACCTCCTAACAGGCCCGCTGGGCTTAGGTGGGGGCCACCCCTACGACACATGGGTTACAACATGATCAAAGCATTTGGGACTTGCCGATAATCTGGACGATCTCGGCTAGCTTGAACGAAGAAACGCATGGATCCTGAGACTGCACCTGGGCTTACGTGATCTCCGATACTAGCGCAAAAACACATAAAATAATTAAGTTCAGCTTGAGCCTAATCAACCGAGGGAAAATAAACTATTCAAAAAGGAGTAAAATGCATAAATCCTCATATTGGAATTTTAGGAATTTATCTGGGATGAATCTGGAGGACTGGAGTCCAAAAATGGGTCCAGGATATTATTGGACCAAAGTGGTAAATTTGGGAATTTTGGGGATTTTATGTGATTTTCTAGGATTTATTTGGATTTTCTGGGATTTTAGAAATTGAAAAATCACTGGAAATCGGTATGAATAGTAACGGGCCGGCCCGAGCTACAGTGCGGCTCAGCCGGGGGACGGCCCGGGCGGCCGGCGCGGCCCAAATGCGCATGCGCGCGGGGGAGCGGAGCAGGCCGAGAGGCCGCGGCCCAACTGCGCGGCGCGCCCGTTCGATCGGGATGGCGGACACGCGGCCCACGCGGACGGCGGGGATGCGGGGCGGACCAAGGGCCGGATGAGGCGGGCGGAGATCGGACGACATCGGGGTGGGGAGAGTGGGCAAAGCGGTACGAAGTGGATCGGACGGAGGAGAGGTGGGGAGTTTAAGAGAATCGGACGGCTGTGACTTATTGCCATCGGGCGGCCGACGTTATAAGGCGACGGGGAGGATCGGACGGCAGAGGAGGGGGCCACGCCTCCCCTTCATCTACCTCTCGCTGGGCGCACCCAACAAAGAGGCAAAGGGCAGCGCCTCCGTTCTCCGGCGACGGCAGGGAGCTCCGGCGACAAGGAAAGGCATCGGTGGCTAGCTCTTTACGAGGGAAACCCATTTTGGGGCTTTGGAATGGGAGATCAATGGGGACGGCGGGAGGCGGAAGGGGAAAGTTCGGCCTCCCGGCGGTGAAGGGGGTCACCAGGGCCGGATGGGCCAAATTGGTGGCGACCACACGATCAGAGGGTCTTGGGGCTCACATCGGCGGTGGTGGCGGTAGCTGGGGGGCCTCCTGGAGCGCTGGCCACGGAAGGGGTGCGGCGGCCGAAGGGGAGCTTCGACGCCGGGGCTCCTCCTGGCCAGGCAAGTGAACACACGTGATCAGGGAGTATCAGAGAAGCTTCCCGCGAATGCAATCGGGAAATGGGGTAATGGAGAGGGAGATTGCCTCACTAGGGCTGCCGGCGTAGGGGAGGGCGGCGACGATGACTAGGGCGATGCGGCATCGATTGGCGGCTCAGGGAGGTGCTCTGGAGTGGCGGGAGGCGAATGGGGTGTTGGGGAGGTTTGGGAAGCAAAGGAGAGGGAGGGAGCGGGGGAGCGGCTTTTATGCCCGGGCGGAGGGAGGAGCCTTAGCGGGGAAGGCACGGGCGAGGGCGCCGGGTCAACAGGAGTGGGTGAGGCGTCTCCTCCGCGTTAAGAGGCGGTGACCAGACGCTGAGCCGCCGTAATGGCGAGGTGACGGCACGGGAGCAGGTGGAGCTGCGGCATGGGCAGGGAGGCGTCCGCGCGCGGGAGAGGGAGGAGCTGCCGCTGCCAGGTGGGGTCGGGCGCAGGAGAGCGGCGACGCGTGGCGTGGAGGCTCTGCCAGCTTCAGACCGGCTGACGTCGGGGCGCGGCGGAGGCGGTCCAAAACCGGGGGCGCTGAGGCGAGCGCAGAGGCGGTGCGGCGCGGGCGCAGTCGCAGCGCACGCGCGAGGAGAAGGCGGGGAGGAGCGAGGGCGCCAGCGGGGAAGGCGCCGGGAGCGGGAGAAAGCGGGAAGGGAGGAGGCGCCGAAGGAGGAGAGGAGGCGCCTGGCCAAAAGAAGAAAGCGGAAACAAGGAGAACTTTCCAAAAAGGGAAAGTTTCCAGAAATTCACCCAAAAATCCAGCAAAAACAAGGAAAATTTTGATTTTGAAATTTTGGGGCTTTTCAATATACTTCTAAGGTGATTTATGCCTTAAGTCACTGACGGCCCCTACGTCTCCGCCGGCTCCCCCAGGGTCTCCTAGACTCCACGCTCGCCACGCTCCGCGCCTTCCCGCACCGCCCCGCCGCCAACTTCTGCTACGCGCTCCGCGTCGACCGCGACCGCAGCTCCCTCCTCCGTCCCACCTTCTTCTACGGCACATCCTCCATGTCGTCGCCGCCTCCCGTGGACGGCGCCTTCTGGACCGCTGTCAACACCACCGATGACAGCTTGGCTGGTAGTGCCTCGTACTACGAGGGTGTTTTCCCGGCGAGGGGCAGGAACATGAGCTTCTGCCTCGGCGTGAACCTCGACTACACTGACGCCGGCCCGTTCATCAATGCGCTGCAGGTGATCCAGCTTGATGATCGGGCGTACAACACCACGGATTCGGGGCAGCGCCGTGGGGCTCATCGCGCGCACCAAGTTCGGCTCCACTGGCGACGTCGAGAGGTGAGTAGTTGATCTCTCTGCTCTTGATTCCAGTGCCCTCTTATCCTTAGTGATGAAGTGATGGGACATTCTGCGATTTGCTAGAATTGGGTAGCTTTAATGACTGCAGGGCTGACGCAACCTGGGCATGGTGGAGAATGCCGTGATTCTCTAATTGACAGGGCTACGTAAATTGTCATAGATAGTCCCTATTGGATCAGTTTCTGGTGGACTGAATAACTCTAGGTTTTAGCTTTTATGATACGAGGTTAATGTAGAGTGCCCCTGGTTGACAGCATTTATCGGGTGGATGCAGAGATGATTCGAATTTCTTTTCGTTCTCCTCTGCAGGCTGACTCAATCTGGGCGTACGTGGTGGAGAATGCCGTGGTTGCTCCTGGTCGCACCACGGGGTATTTCGATCCACGGAGCTCTGGAACAAAGCGAAAGCTAACAGCGAAGCGTTGACTGACAGGAGTGATAAAAATAAAATCAGTTTTGCTATTGCACATGCGACTGAAATTTTTTTATATTTCAGTCACCTAAAATTGCACTCTCAATGAACTAAAATTGCAGCCCCCTAAAAAAACAGCTGCAACTTTAGGTGATTCAGAGTGCAACTTCAGGTGACCTGAAATTGCGCTCTCAATCAACTAAAATTGCAGCCCCCCTCTAAAAAAACATGTGCAACTTCAGGTGATTCAAAGTACAAATTTAGGTGACTGAAAGATAAAAAAAATTTCAGTCGCCTGTGCAATAGTCTATCCCAAATAAAATAGAGCTAAAAAAATCAGTGGTATGAATGAAATTATACGATTTACGATGGTATAACCTAGATTGAACACATTTTCAGTGGCATCAGCAAAAATTTCCCATCTAGAATTAGACAAAACTATCAAAGCTAATACAAATGTTAAAAATAATTGACTTTGAGTTAACAAAAAAATTAGACAACTTACAAACAGCAAACCGATTGTTTATTCTCGCAGTCAAGTTGATTTGGCCAAGTATTGACTAAATTAATTAAAGTGTGCAGTAAGCATGTTTTTTTGGTGCAGTGCATCAAGCATGTTAAGTCAAAAATATACCCACATGAGCACAGAAGGTGCCGTTGCCATGGCGTGCCGCAGATCAGTACAAAACGGCACTCTAGATGTCAACCGAACACTAAACAATAAGTCTCTAGCTAGCTCTTGAGCATATATACTAGTATATAGAGCCTATTGTTTTAGGCTATGATTTTTGACTATTCAGAAGAAGACAGTATGGAGAGATAGAGATTTCATACGATTTTGGCTGATATAAATGAAGTTGTTGCAGAGTGTTCTACAATCGATTTATAGACTCCGTCTTAAAAAGACACTCCGTTTGAAAACCAGTTACTGTACAAAAGCACTTTACGGTAATAAAACAGCTTTTAGAAGTAGAAAAGAAGAGGGTCGTAGGCTTGTTCTTTTAGACAAGTCTAATAAATAATGATTACTAAAAATCAAAACCACTAAAAAATAAAAAAAACAAGACCTACCTAAGCATGCATTAGAAAACTTGATGGAATCAACCTCCACATGCTCCCAAATTGTCGCCCAACACGACGTTGGTGCTTGGTCCCTATCTTGCATGCCGATTGACGAAACTACATAGAAACTAACCAAAAGCTGGGCCATATTTTCATGCACTCTCACTCAACTACCTCATCGCGAAACAGCATGCATGGCTCGATCGGTCACATGTATTGAAAGGGCTTTTGCTGAGGCGGGCTCTTCACATGCATGTGCTCACCAACCATACACTAAACCTTCTCTGCCACTAACTCACCTTACCGTCTTATCTATATGTTATGACTGATCTCTGGGGATGGATACAATCTTGGGCAGTATAATGTTGCCGTTAGGGATTGCTGATGCATCATACATGGAAGGGAGTCACTGGCCAAGGAAAAGGGTAAACTGCTGAGGACGACGAGAGAGAGAGAGAGAGAGAGAGAGAGAGGTAGTTAGCTCGTTATAGAATGGGTTTGTTCTTTTTGGCTGCCGGTTTATCGCTTTTGGCTGCAGCTTGTGACTTTTGGACTGTTTGTATGAGAGATTACAGAGTAACAGAAATTTACGTGCGGTTTTTGCCAATATAAATGAAGTCAGTAAAGTATGTACTACAGTTAACTAGTAGATCCTATCTTGAAAAAATACTCCGTTTAAAAGCTAATTACTGTAGAAAAACCGAAAAACAGCTTTTAAAAACTGAAAAGAACAGGGCTAATAATATTCCTCATGCGTTGCGTGCATGATTGCGTCCACTACAAGTTTGAGCAACAAATTTGTGCGCATCCTATCGTTAATGGTTGTCGTGGTTACGCGTTAAATAATAGATTCTGAAATTTTGAGTGGTTCGAAAGGAATAACTGGAACCTAAAAATAAAGAGAGGAAAGAGATATAGAATAGATGCATTATACTCAATCTCAAATTAGTCTTTTTCCTCTTAATTGTCTGTCCCCTATGGTGCCTTATAAACTATATTTATAGTTATGAATGAAGGTATTTACATAAATACTCATCTTAGGACCCTACTAGTGGAGGTAAGTACGTTATTTTCTTGGCATGCCTTACGTAGAACTAGTTTTTAGTTACATACATACTTGGTCTTGCGTATGGTGGTGGACCGATTGGATCAATATGAGTCCACTCCCCAACAATGTTCATAGCCAAGCTGGGTTGTGGAGACCCAACTGGCTTGATTCTGCTTAGAGCAACACGTGTTAATGGGAGAAAAAAAGTTGCAATGGAGTCTTGAAATATTGCCTACAAATGGCGTACTATATGATATCTCGTAAAGCGATATGAATTTTATTGACCTGTAAGAGGAATCAACATATTGGTTCAATCTTTAGCTGTGATGTTAGCATCGAAGTGGAAGAGAGAAGGGTTAGTAACACTAGCATATTGACCAGAATTGAAAAAAAAAGAATCTCGTGCATGCATGCACTTGGTTGGCGTCCTGGTCAGTGTTCCCAGAGCAGCAGCGGCTCCCCGAAGAAGAGATCGTCGGCGACGTCATCCCACGGCGAACCACAATAAGACGGCGGCGGCGGCGGCAACGTGAACCCGAACTCCAGGAGAACATCCGGCACGTCGAAAAACGTGAAGTCTAGGCCAATGTCACCACCCTGTAGTGCTGCATTCTCGATGACAAAGCAATCCCGCGCTGCCTGAGCTGCCTGCTCAGGCACCGCCGGCTCCTCCTCCTTCTCGCCAATGGCAGCGTCGTGGGAGGGCGCGACGGGCGAGGCCGTGGCCGCGGCGAGGGCAGCCGCGGCCTGCACGTCCTTGGGTGCGGCCGATGCCGCGCGGGGCAGCTCGTGCGCGAGCTCCGGGAAGTTGAGGTGCGCGGCGCGGCCCTTGATGGCGATCGCGGCCACGTCGTGCGCGCGCGCGGCCATCTCGGGGGTGTCGAACGTGCCGAGCCAGATGCGCGACTTCTTGCGCGGCTCCCTGATCTCGGAGACCCACTTGCCCCAGCTCCGCATGCGCACGCCGCGGTACGTCGGGTGCTTCAGGTCCCTGCGCGGCCGCTTCTTCCCGACCACGACGCTGCCGCTGCCGGAGTCGTCAGAGCTCGGCGACGACGGGTTGAGGGAGCTGTAGCTCGCGTCGCTGCTACAAGTGCAGCTGTTATTCGACACCTGGGACAGTGGTACTTGTTCTTGCTCCATCTGATATGACAAGCGACGACGACAACCAAGCTTTGCTCGCTAGCTAGCTAGTGATCACGACCTAGTGCAGTACGTTTCTTGCTGCAATTTGTTGCTACAATAGAAGTGAGCAAATCGCACGTAGTACTTGGGGAGATCGATGAATGCGATGAGAGAGGCACCATTCGTATATATATTGTGGCCACACATGCAACGATCGCCCAAAGTCGATGTGGAAACAGCAATTGAAGTGTGCACATTTCTTTTCCCCTCCCAAAGAAATGTGAATGACATGCAAAAAGACAAGGAGAAGAGGGATAACCGTACCACGCGCTTCTCTGATGGGCGGTCAATAGGGACTACAGTACGATCACACTGTTGGTTTCATTATTTATCTATTGTTGATCTGCATCCGATGCTACATAGAATCGCTTCGTGCAAAATGTGTACTCGTTTCTTTGATTGGACGACAGTGTGATGATTAAAATTAGCCGGAAAATCTCACGCACACTCACCTCCATCCGTGCCAATTTGGCCTCGTGCAAGTTAAGTAGGAGTATTAAAATGCAAGGAATCTTTATTCATTCATAGATCCAAATCTAAGATTTGGATCTGTGCTTGCTTATTGCAATTAGTACAGTTCAATAATGCGAACGAGGGAAATGCTGGCCGCATCAACCAGCAGAGGGCAGAGAATATTGGGTTTGTTGGGAGGAAAGGATGCAAAGATTGAAGAACGTATATAATTCAAAGCAAAGCAATGTGCTCTTCGAGTGTAATAATAATCAATATAAACACTGCGAGATTCCAGCGCGGGAACATAAAGAAAACCCTACTGGGAGGAACTCGTGGCATGCTTTCGAGATACGGATGTTTTTCCTAATATCACACTTTAAAGCTTCATCACGTTTATTAATTAGCGATCAAACAACCAGAATTCCTCTGAAAAAAAGCTGGGACCAAACAATCGTTTCGTTCTTTGGGCTCAAGCTTTCATTTGGTCCCATGTTTACTTAGAAACTAAAATGTTGATATTCTGATAGAGACAACCTAAAGGCCTAACACTAGTGCTTTCTACTCGGTCATACTGTCGAGATGGACCCGAATGAGTATATATACATGTCTACTTGAGCACATAACTGAATTTTTTTTTACTGAGATAACTAGCATATGTGTGAAAACGTGTTAGACTGTTATACGAAGAAAAGAGCGAAGCGGAACAGGTGAGCTGACTTTGTCAAACAAGGTCTACACCTTGTTTGTTAGGTTTAGGTTTTCCGGCTTATCGCTTAAGACCAACCTTTTAGTTTTAAGCCAAGCTAGGGTGTTTACCACAGAAAAAAGCGAAGCGAAACAGGTGAGCTGACTTTGTCGATTTGATATTAGCCAGATAATTTTAGTGATTTGATAATTGTACTCAATGGCAAAGTGGTAAGTAATCTGGAACACGTGGTATGCAAAACGGAAAGGTCACGGCCGTGAGATACTTGCCTTGAGCACGTTTGGTGGACATGTTGCACGAGGGATCCAATGTGCATAACTGTCCGAACGATTCCTCAGAGGCCATGTGTGAACCTGTGAGGAGAAGATGGAGGCGAATAAGACAAGCGTTAAGATAAAACTAAGGGTGTACAGAAAAAAATCGCTCGGCCGGAAAGAATCGCGTCTGCTGGATTTTGTCGTGCGAATCGTCGTTTGGCCGAGCGAATCACGTTCAACCAAATGAATGGCTGGTTGTGGGGGAAAAGGGTTTGCCCTTTTTAATGGGCTCTTAGATCAAGATTAAGGCTGATTAGGGTTTGCTAAAAGACCCCTTTCTAAAAGGAAAATATCAGGGCGCTACATTCCTGCATAATTCTTCAGGGTTATGTTGAGGAAAAAGGTATATATGATCTCTCGAAAAGAAAAAGGCCCTAAGTGAAATCTAATACATGCAAATTTACTCTTCTTTTGCTTTTAATACGTTCAAGGCAAATCTGATTTTTAATTAAGTATCACCTGTGGTTGGAATTTAACATGTTAACTTGGTCAAAAGCACATGCTATCAACGAAAACTTTGCACGAAAGCCCAGATGATCGGTTGAGTTGTTACCAAATGTGCAACGCGAGGTCGACGGTTGTCAAACAAAAAAGGGCAAAAAAAGACGAGAAAGTACATGCTGGACGATTCATTCCTATGGACGGCAATTAAAAACTGAAAACGCGTTATACATCTAACAAAGAAGAAAAATTCTTTTCTTATAGTATCATAAGCGCTTTTGTTAACAACGGCGCTAGCTTCATATATACATGGACCTTGCTTCAGTTCTAACTTGACCTTCCTGCCCTGTCCCATTTCTGCTTAAGCTATGACGACGGCCAGCAAGACACGCTCGTTGATTTGAAGAGTATAGACGATGGGAGACAGGACAGAATCACAGAAGAAAGCAAACCATTCTAGAATACGTATCACAAAGTCCCAGAGTAGGTGAGTATGACGTGCCTATATGTAGCCAAGTTAAGACTGGTTAGTACGTCCATATATAACCCCCCACAGGCGAAGTAAAGAGTGGTTAACAATACGTCAGTAACTTATTAACTTCCATACGAGTGGTCATTTTCCTGCAAGAACAGCACGATGTTTATGCAGACGGGATGGCAAAAATAATTGGTGGCGGTCAGTGTCCCGAAAGCTACACCTTCTACTGATCGACATGATGTGTCAAGTTGACGGACAAAATGATGCAATTAATTAGCCGAGGCCACATGCGACAGTTTCCAGTGAAACTAACACCTTGACGGATCTACCAGGCATTATGTCGCCCTTTTTTTTTAACATAGCTATGGTTCTTTCCACAACAATTCAGAAGTTCAGTTACGAATAAAAAGAGTATCATACCTAATTTTGAATATTTAAAAATAATTAGCTTGATTTAAAATATGAGCTAATGGGGATGAGACGTCGTGGTACGTGGTCAGGCAATGAGACGCCATTAAATGGGGATGGCAGAGGTTGTCAGAGCTCATACGGTATTGACTGGGGTTGGCAGGGACGTGCAAGCGGAATAGTGGCGGTGAACGGGCTTCGGGCTAGTGGAGGGGAGGAACATGGGAGACGGCGGGAATTGGTAAGGCGCCATTGTCCAAGGAAAGTAGAAGGCCGAGAATGGAAGGCGTACAAGGCTAGGGAGTTTTTGAATTAGGAAAGATTTCAAATCCTAGTTGAAATTCAATAAAATTCAAAATTTTTGAGAATTTTCGGTTTGTTTCACATTATTGTCACATCCAAGGATAGTATAAGAGGCGATCGCGATCTCTATTGTATAACTAGGTACATTGTATTTTTGGCTGTTTGATTCTAATAGAAAAGGACTTTTGACAAATTATGGTGGTCTGTTGTTCTTCTCATATACGGTATCCATCTCTTTAAGTTATCTCTGGCTTTAGCTTGTTTTTTAAAAACTACTATAGTACTATGGCTTTTGTTTTGGGTTTTGCTAATTCGAAGGCAAAGATTTTCGCTTTAAGAGGTAAAAGCAACACTTGAATGGTCGAGATTCATGTCTGATAACAATCGTCATAATGGAAAAAGTTCAGACCAAACCATTCATGATCTATCACCCCCCGCGAGAAGTTTGCTTCCAAGAACCGAGTAAGATAATTAGCATAAACTCGTACATAACCCTGGATGTGAACAATTTGTTTTCAAAAAAATTACAACTACAACGTTCTACATTTAGTTCTGCTTATTACAAACCAGCGTCATTATCCGTGTGCAGTATGCAGCAGATATCAATCAGAGTATCTGATACTGCATGAACAGGATACATACACATCATAAATCAAGCATTAGAAAGAGTTAATCTCGATCAGCTGGTTGCACCAACGTTCTGTTGAGTGCTAGCTAACCGATTAGGTGCCTCGATCATTGGCCAGTCCAAATCCACGTAAATCCCATCGATCGCTCTGCGAGCCCCAGGAACAATTGAACCGGCAACGAACGAACTCGGTACCACTCACCTACCGTGAACCGGCGAATGCATGCCAGCCCGAGCGCGCCTCCGGCCGGACGGCGACAAGATCCCGCGGCATAGGATCCTCCCGGAGCGACGCACGAATTAGCCGATTTGATTATTGCCGCTGAGTTGATTAATTGGACGCAGGAGAGAGACGGAGAGAGCCAATCAGCCAGCCCGGCTAGCTCTGCTTTCGCCGCTGCAAGCAGCACGCAAGGCCATGCGATGCGATGCGTGCTGCTATATATGGGCTTGCCATGTGTTGGGCATGTGAGACGGTCGTTTGGGGCCGTGGTTACGTGCACCTAAGATCCTCAATTTGCGACTAATGGCACGATTAATCAGGGAAAGGTAGCTGGGGAAGTAACTAAGTTGGTGTTGCTGGTGGAACACCAATTGGATTGCATGGGAACCGGTAATTGGCGTGCGATCGTTCTGTACCTAACCTCGTAGTCATTGGCAATTTTGCTTGTTTTTAACCTGTTAGCCTGTTAGGAGCAGCAGGAGACAAGGGAATATCGGGCCTATTTTTTTTACTAGAGTTTATGGTTTTTAGATTATTTATATGAGAGATTACATAGTAACAAAAACTTATATGCGGTTTTTGCTGATATAAATGAAGTCAGTAAAGTATGTACTATAATTAACTAGTAGACTCTATCTTGAAAAGATACTTTATTTAAAAATTAGTTAGTGTAAAAAAGTCAAAAAATAGCTTTTAAAAGCTAAAAAGAACAGTACCATCGTGTGCTCTGGGTGGAAGTTTCTTTGCTCCTTCCCTCTGTTTAGTTTTTTTTTCTCTTAGCTCCATGTATCTCCCCCTCTTCTCTGGTGGTACTTCTATTGCAACCTAGGATAACGTGGAGTTCGCACCAAACCAAGCAAGATAAATAGTTCGTGATGTAGTTAAATGAAGTAAGATGCAAGTAAAAGCCCAGTTGGCGTTTTAAAGTTTTTCCCCCGTCCTCTAAAGAACCTTTCATAATACCGACGTAGCAGCAGCAAGATCAGAACTATGTGAACCGGAGCGCTCTAGTGAGAATTCGTGAAATTGCTGTAGAACCATATATATCAATATGAGCTACTACTATAAAATATTATCGTCAATGTAAAGAATAAAAGCAATAGTAAAAATCGTAAGGAATTAAAACTTTAAAAATACTTTAATAGAGAACCAATGAAAATTGAAATAAATGTTTAAAATATGAGACTAGTTTGCTTCTAACCAAAACAAGAATAAATAAAATGTCATAAATAGTGGTAAGTCATGGTGCTAAAAACTCGAGTGCTCCTACCTATGCATATGCTATCACTCCATTGGCCTTTTACCTAAGAATGAAAAGAGCAAACGTAAGATATGATATTAGCTAGGTAACTTTAGCGATATAATATTAGCCAGGTAACTTTAGCGATATGATGTTAACCAGGTAACTTTAGCGATATGATGTTAGTTAGGTAACTTTAGTGATATGATGTTAGCCAGGTAACTTTAGCGATATAATGTTAGCCAGGTAAGTTTAGCGATATGATATTAGCTAGGTAACTTTTAGCGGTATGATTTTAGCTAGGTAAGTTTAGTGATATAATAATTGTACTCAATGGCAAGGTGACAAGCAATATGTAAACACATGGTATGCGAAACGGAAAGGTTACGGGCGTGAGGTACTTGTCTTGAGCATGTTCAACGAACTCACTGCACAAGAGATCAGAGTTTCGCAATTGTCCAAGCGTTCCCTCAAAGGTGACATGCGAATCTACAAGAGTTTCGCAACCACCGTCCGTCCGTCGCCGCCTGCGCCGCGCCACCTGTGCCACTCGGCCTCCTGTGCTGTGCGACCGTGCCACTCGGCCTTCGGTGCCGTGCGACCATGCGGCCTGGCTGTCTCGGCCGGCTACCGCACCAAGCCACCATGGCCGCCGCCGTCTGTGCCGTTGGCCAGCACACCTCCATCGCCGTGACGCCACCACCGCCCATGCGCCTAGCCACGTGCCTCTCGCCGCTAGCCACCACTGGCCATGGGCCACACCGCTGCCGCACTACTGCTGCCTCGACCACCCATGCCAACTCTAGCCTGCGCCCACCACGTGTCGCCAGCCTACACCACCTCCCGTCCTTCGGCGCCGCTTGGCCCATGCCGCCTGCGCGCCATACACTGTTGTCGCATCCGACCTCCGCGCCACCTGTCGCCACCGTGTCCGGCCCACGCGTCGCCTGCCATCGCCGTGTCCGGCCTCCACATGCTCACCTCCGCCGTTGGCTCTAACGGAAGGGAGAGAGGAATAGAGGGAGGAATAGATGTGTTTTGAGAGAGATAAATAAATAAAGGCGGAAGAGATAAAGATAGGAGGGAGATAGGGATAAGATGTATTTAAAAATACTGATTTTTAGGGTGCTACAAAAGCACTCTGCTGGAGGGTGAAGTAGTAACAAGAACAGTAATACATTCACTCACTGCCAAACTCATTGTGAAATTATTGAGGAAATAAGCACGGTTCATTTTTATTTGCTGATTGTCCACTGCTTCACGCTTCCAAACTGCCGGCAGCCCACCACATACATCACTAATGCAACCATGCACCTAAAAACAATTGCATATGAATCAAATTAATTAATTGCTATCAGTAAACGTATCTTTTCTTGATACAGTAAGCACACAAGCTTCATGGCCAAATCAAGCACAACAGACTAACTTTGCCAATGGTGGTGGTGATGGTAATAGCTTTGTTTAGAGTTCCTATAGAAGTAGATTCATGAGCCCAGAACGGTAATATAGCTACTCGGCCCACAAGAGTGGCTCATTGAGCCCGACGTCGCCACCGTCGTCCTCCTCAGCCACCAGTGCCGCCGGCCAGACCGGCGACCACCAGAGCCCGTCTCTCAGGTCGAGAAGAAGGTCGAGCAAGTCGAACAGCGCATTGTCCTGGCCGCCGTCGGCGTGCATCGTTTCCGGACAGGCAGCTTCCGGCGACTCTGCGGCGGGAGACGACGGCGACTCGGCAGCTGGGAACGACGGCGCCTCGCACTGCACTTCGGCGGCGGCCTTGGCGGTGGCGGCCTGGATGTCCCCGGGGGAGGTAGAGGCCGGGCGGGGCAGCTCGTGGGCTCGGTCCGGGAAGTTGAGGTGCGCGGCGCGGCCCTTGATGGCGAGTGCGGCCACGTCGTGGGCCCGCGCCTCCATCTCCGCGGTGGGGAAGGTACCGAGCCAGATGCGCGACTTCTTGCGGGGCTCCCGAATCTCGGACACCCACTTGCCCCAGCTCCGGCGCCGCACGCCGCGGTACGACGGGTGCTTGAAGCCGCTCCTCGAGGCGACGCCGGTTCCTGCTGACGCCTGTGCCTTGCCGCTCGCCGCGTTGTCCTCGGTGCTGCGGCTGCTGCTCTCCTCTCCCTGGCCATCGGTGGCCGCGGATTCCGGTTCTTGGCCGGTGGCCGGCGAAGCGGTTCTCTTGCGCTTCTGTGGGTGCTTCGGTGCCTTGGAGTTCTTGGACAGCTCTTGCGCGGCATTGAAGAGGGAAGAGGAGGAGGAAGTGGACAACGACGAGGAGGAGGAGGAAGAGATGGTGGGTGCATGGCTTGCGTCAGCTTCCATGGCTCTCCTTGGGAGGGAGCTGTAGCTAGGAGGACTACAAGAGCGAAGTGTGGGGAGCAGAGTGCCTTCGGCTATAAATGGTGGGGAGCTTACTTCTGGGCAGTGGCCTGGGGCCATGGCCATGCCTTCTGTTTTCCCTTCTTTTTCAAGGCTTTTTAATAGGAGCGACTAGTTCCCATCTAATATTCTCTTAGTCGTCAAATCTTATTTAGGTAAATTTCGACTGTCTAATTTGGCACAAACAAAAAATCATGAAAATTCCATCTCAGATAGCAATTTCTGGCCACTGCTAGCTCGCCAGAGGAGAAGGCAATGGTGGGCGACCTCCCTCGAGCACGAGTGGCGGCGACCTCAGACCAGTGACTGACGTTGGAGCTCGGGACACCGTGGCCACAACATGCTTCTAAGGCCTTGGAGGCATAAGGTGTGAGAGAAGCTCGTCTCTGGTGGTGATCCCTAGTAGCCACTGGCTCGTTGGAGCTCTAAATTGGCAGAGGAGGAGGAGAAGGATGCTAGTATTCCCTATTTAACGCAACAAAATTTTGTGAACCGCAACAATTAGTTCGCATGGTTGCAACAAAATTTCCATTCGATACAACAAACACAAACATAAACTAAAAATTATGTAACAAATGAGAACTACTGTGGCAACAAATATAAGAATCTACTGCACTAAAATTGAAACATTGTTACAATAAAAAAATAAAAACACTAAACCTGTCCCAACATTTTGGAGAGAGCCCTGCAACATTCAAAAATAACCACTGTAACAACTTGACTTACTGATGCCAACTTTTAGATAGGCTCGAAGTAGAAGAGGAGGAGAACAACCCACACAACACCACATCACCGGCCGGATCTAGCGGCCTCGACACCATATCCTCATCACCCCAACCATAATCGTGCTACTGCTGAGTTCCTCGTCAACGATATACCAACAATAACGAGATCACCCCTAACTCTAATGGTGCCACTGCTGAGACCGCAACACCGCCTCCTCCTGCCACTCCATAGAGGGGGCATATGCTCTGACTGCATCCAACTGGATCAAATGGCTATCCTGGAGTGCGAGCAGGGGCATCCTCCGATCGTGAACCAACAGCGGAGCTGGTATGTGGGGTGGAAGATTGGTGGAAGATTAGTGGAGTAGGGGTGAAGCTCACATGCGATGGAGGCAGTCAATGCTCCTCGCTCTTGCTGGTTATTTGGGAGTCGGAGAGAAAAAGCTTTAGACAGGTCGTGGACTATAGGAAGAAGAAAGAAGAAACAGTGGAAACCGTTGAATGAGCGATGTGTGGGCTTGTTACAGATTGTAGGCTTTAGTTGCTAGCGTCGGATTGGTTGGACATCTAATTACTAGCAATTCCCTTTTTTAATTGGTTTTTTAAAAAGAAAAATAATCGAGGAAGTTAAGTTATGGTAAGTATTCACTACACTAATCCTGTTAAAAAAAATATTCAGTACACTAAGGCTACTATAGTACTCAGTATATGTAGGCAGAGTTTTGCTCTTTTTTTCCCTTTTTCTTTTCGGAGGAACGAAGAGTGGGAAAGAGCACATGTTTCGCATTTAAACTTGTCGAAACTAAAGCAATCAAAGACTAAGTATACGTGCTAGCAAAACTTGGAAACGGTAGAAAAATTGCAGAATTTGTTAGTAGTAGGTCGGTCCAAAAACAAAGCAAACCCAATGTCCTATTAATTACAGTTCAACGTATGTTTTATTCATGTGCATGCTGCGGTCATTTAAAATGATAAGTTGCTGGTATTTAAATCTTGCTGTTATTCAACTGTTCTATATAGGTTCTAGACATCGAGATTTATTTACTGTTGAATCACAACGGGCTTAAGTAATATATTTGCTCGGTCGCTAAATATAGGTTGTCACGATCCGTACAATGAAACTTTTAAAATTTGATAATTAATATATGTAAAAGTATATAAATTGATCACATGAAAACAATTCCATATTTAACTTTAAAAAATACTTTCGTCATATATCATTTTATTGTGCTTTAATATTATATTATGAAAAAATTACATCAAAGTATTGCATAGAAGACTAAAAAATAAAACATACAATTATGTTTAGCTATGGAGGGAGCATTAAAGCATCTCTGCCGCTCTATGCTGAAGTATCTGGCGTGCATACATATTGAATACGTCGATCCCTCTAGCTGCTTGGTGCTCAGGGCTATCCTTAACTACTAGAGGCATGTCAATCTTCTTCTGGACAAAATACTCTTAGATTAATCATCCCAAATAAACTATTTCTGAACCGATTAATTGACAAGATTTTCAGCCGATTGGGAGAGCAAGTGATGTTGTTGCTTGCACAGTACATACAAAATGGTTTGGTGCAATGATGTGGTTGTATGGCTACCTCGCCCTTCACAGAGGTGATTCGTACCATGATTCTGTCTTTCTAGGCCGTTGGCTTATTTTTTTTAAGTCATGGGTGAAATCAACCTCTGCAGCCCCATGTGTGCGCGTTTGGCATTATGCTTGCTAGTTCGAGCGTCTATGGGGCACCACGGACGCTCGATACTGATCGAACCAGCACGAAGGGGTAGTGCAGCTATATCGCCCTGTGTCAAGGTCCGCGAATGGCGTTGTCGGGTGTTTCTGTCTCCATAGGAGCATTGGGCCACACTGGTGTCGATAGGGGGGCACGTAATTTTGACCTTCACATAGGTGATTCGAACAGTGAATCTAATGTTCTGAGCTGGCAGCTTATTTTTTAAGTTAGGAGTAAAATCCATGCCCTGTGTATACAGGTTTAGTCTTATTGAAATCGTGAATGTTAGTAATGGTGTCAATCAAATCCAAATTATTTGTTTTATTCGATATCCAAATTCGGTTGATAGCGAATGTGGGAAGTGTAAATATATTCTTATTGTAAAACGAATACCGATCCGAATAGTATCCGAATTTTGTTCGAATATGAATTCAAATGTGGTATGCGAAATACGGTACTAAACGAATACGAATACAAACATTATCCAGATTCGAATGTGATACGCGGAATACTTAATTTATCTTTTGCATTTGATCTCTAAATTAGGCATATATGAATTTCTATCTTCTCGATGAGCCCGCCGTCATGGTGGACTCTATTTTGGCATTTTATATTTTTTATTTTGACACATCGTCCAATAAAACTTTTTGCATACTCTTTTTAGCCAAATTTGATAAGTTTATAACCAATTTATTTGCAATATATTTAGAATTAGTTAGGATTAGTGGTAAAATGGTAACAATGGTTAATGATTACATGATAAACTAGAGAAAAAGTGGCATAAATATTACTATAAAACCGATGTCAATTTGCTAAACTTTATTGTGCTATAGTATATTCGCATTCGACCGAATTAAGTAGGTGTTCAATTCATATTCGTGTTTGTTATAATATTCAGTTCGTATTCGTAGTCGAGCATATTTAAATTTGTGTTTATATTTATTTATAAATAAATATGAGTACGAGTATGAAAAAATAACTATTAGACTTATATTCGGTACGTTGACACCCCTAGATGTTAGCCACAAAATAGGGGTTTCGTGCCGGTTAGCCAATTTGTACATTTAGTTTGGTGACTTGTGTGAACAAAACCGTCCCTATGTACAGTGCTACTTCTGCCTGGGAAAGTACATATTAGGATTTGTTTGGATGCATACTGGACCAACACATTCGGATGGGTGCGGAAATCAATTTCAAGGCATTAGATGGGAGTGGTGAATACTGAATACTGCTACTGTATGACCAATATTAGCAAGCCATCACACTTCACATCACAGTGTGCTAAATTTTAGAAACACTTGGAAACATCGTCACTTTCTTACACAGGGTCTAATCTGTAACACTGAAAGGTTCAGTTAGTGCGCTGCAACCTAGGATAAGTACAACTTTCCGCAGCCGCCAGCACTGGTACGTCAGCTGTCCCAGAACAGGTAGTCCAAATGGACAACCAGAAAAGAATTATACAACCACGCACTTGTCCATCCAACAGACCAGCCTTAATTTAAAGTTCAGAGTTCGTCCCCGACGGCGACAACGGCGGAGGCAGCTGATCAAGAGCGTCGAACATGTCCGGCGGGAGATCGTCAAAGAAGTCATCGGGAGCGTCCCGAGGCTCGGCCTTGACGGCATCATGCGGGCACTCCATGCCGAAGAACGGCAGCACCATTGGAGCCGGTTGCGCCACTGGAAGCAGCTCCTGGTAGGCGAGATCATCCATAGCGCCGGCGTCGACGAACCAGGGATCGATGTCGCATCTCTCCGGCAAGCCCGGGAAGTCGAGCAGAGGGTACGGATGCTGATCAAACGGCAGCTCTGGTGGTGCCAACGGAGCTGCATTCGATGAGCTCGCTTCGCCCTCAGTGGCTGGCGCTACCTGAAGCGGCAATGGCCCCTCGAAACCGAGGAATCCAGAGCCTGTCTGATCATGCGGGATTCGTGCGGCATCCTGGTATTCCATGAACGGTGCAATTGCGCTGCATTGGCCAACGGACGAGTTGCCCTCGAACGGAACTTGATCCAGGAGACGGCCCTGATGGCATTACAAATTTCCATCATGAAACTCAAATTCGTAAAAGAAACAAATGCACTCTGGACTCTGGAGCACAGTGAGTGCATACTGTAGATGATGATATTTTCTCTGAAGAATATGTATGAAGAGTGAAGAAAACGAGTGGGTTGCAACTTGCAAGTGCATACCGTGGCGGGTCGAGACTCGAGAGAGCAGGCAGGTGCTTTGACGTTGCTGCTGTTCTTGTTGGACCGGGAGGGGAGAGGCGTGCGCAGGAGCCTGGCGAGCCGCTTCTGGCGAGTGCTCCAGAAGTTCTTGACGTCGTTGTCCGTCCTGCCCGGCAGGTAGGTGGCAATCCTCGCCCACTTGTTCCCGAACTGCGCCTGCAGCTCGATCACCACCCGCTCTTCCTCGGCGGAAAACTTGCAGCCACTATTGCAAAAAAAAAAACATTGGTTGCATTGCCATTGTGACGAATTGGGCAAATATAGCACAAATTGCATAGGACAATACTTCAGTGAAGCACACTATCATTGTCTCGTCTACAGATTTTACTTTTGCAGCTTGTTAGCAAAAAGTTTTTTGGATGAAACCCCAACAGATATCCAGAGTAAAACAGCAAGCACATTTACAGAACTAATGTTACTTCCTCTCTCTTTTTCTCTTTTTTCAGTCAAACTAGCAGTGCCGGCCATTGTCAATCAATGATACTTATAACTAGTACCAGTATATCGCTTCAATTATACTACTGCAAATGCAGCCCGTGTGTGCACAAACTTAATTGAAAAACCAAGATGAAGCGAGAATTGAACCGGGGAAAGCCGGAGGGGGGGGGGGGGGGGGGGGATTTGCGCTTACGTCTTGAGGTTTGGCCTGAGCTTGTTGACCCATCGGAGGCGGCAGGACTTGCCGGTGCGCGGCAGGAGGCCTTTGGATCGAATGGAGCTCCAGTCCCGCGGCCCGTGCGTGCGCACGTGCTCCAGCAGCACCTCGTCCTCCTCCGCCATCCACGGCCCTTTGCGCACCGCCTCGCCGCCGCCCGCCGCGTCCCTCCTGCCGCCCCTCCGGTGGGCGCCGCCAGGTGCTCGCGCCATTGCCTCACCGATCCCTCAGAAGAAATGCGATCTTGCAGGAGGTGCTCCGGAGTCCGGAAACGATGATGCTCCGTGGTTCTTTATGGGTTTGGACAGGTGGGAGTGGTGCGCGTGGCGCGATGCAGAGCGTCGGGTGGGGATCGGACGGATGGGTTTGATTCACGAGGGGGCGCGGCGGGCAAGGGGCGTGCCGAGCGGGCGCACGAACTCGCGGCCAACCGCTTCATCCCCACCAACGCCGGTTTCCACGGCGCTGGATATTCTGTGTCGAGTCGCCGTCCAACTCGCCACTTCGTGGCTTCGTGCAACAAGATCTTTTGTTGCGAGCGTCGTAGCAGAAAGAAGAGGAGTGGCCTTACTGCCGTCAGATCGCGAATTTGCGATGATTCCAACCCTTTTTTTCGAGGAATTCCTACCATATTTTCGACAAGCAGTTCGTCACGGTTTCCACTTGAGAGACGATCATACACTACACTGGTCATCCAACAGACAAGATAAAGGCTTATTCTTTTGAGACTGTCACTGTTGATTTTTATGTGTTTTTGTAATATGATAATGGACGATAGAGCCACAGGCACAGACAACACAAATGGTTTTGGGCTCGAAAAGCTGATTGAAGAAGCGGCTTCAAAAAAACCGTTTGAATAAGCTATCCTATTTATTTTAGTTTTTAAAGAAGTTGGAGCAAAAACCACGGGAAAAGAACAAAAAGAACATGGCTCAAATTTGATCAAACAAGCTTTCGCCACACAGTTACAAAGTACAGATGTGATTATTGCTTTGCATTTCCAGTTCAAAACGCCAGGCACGCGTGCGTTTAACTCCCAAATGCGATTATGTGAGGCAATCCAGGAGTCGATTCTTTTAGGTTGTGGTTTATAATTTTTACCTTAAATTTTTATATTCTGACTGTTCGCGAAAGAGAGAGTACAAAGAGATACTCGCATGCAAGTTTGGTCAATATAGATGAAGTCGGTACAATGTCTACTACAATCGACTTGCAGACCCCATATTAAAAAGACACCTTTTGAAAGCTAATTACTGTAGTATAAACCAAAATCCATAAGCAGTAAGCCGAAACGAGCCCAACGTAGATCACATGCAACTTTTGACATTCTAGTAGTTTCCTAGATCAAATCACTTGAACTTGCACTCACATGGTGATGGTGGTGGCTCCGGCACCGACGAAGAGGGGTGGAGATGGCGAACACCTTGAACGACATCGCCACCTCCGCACCGCCCCTGCCACACCGGAACCACGCCAACCCAACCACCACGCTCGCCCCCGCTTACAATGGCCACATATCCGCCTCCGCCTTGCTCATCCATCGCCGTCACCACTAGGGTATTTGGGGGCACCAGCTCATCCTGTTGGAGTTGCAGCCTATGCAAACACAAAAAAGCTCACCAACATGTGGGGCCCATATGGAAGTCATGCCATGGTAGGCCACTGACACGTGGACGGACCACCACAACCTGTGCTATGTTGGAAGATCACGGTAGGCTCACCACCAGTCACTACTCTAACCAATCCACGATCCACTGCAACACCCAACTTCCAATGGCCGAAGCAACGCGCAACTTCTCCTAGGGCTCCTATTGCTACGGTTCAACTGGTGCTTGGGGAGTGTTGATCCGATTTGATTCGACTTTGTAAATTTTGGATTGTTTGTGGCATCATTGATGGATCACTGGGGTTTGTAGGGTAGGGGATTTCAACCAGACGTTGAGTGGCGGAGGTGTGAAGAAAGGGGGAGGGGTGTTTTTGGGGGTGGTAAGCAGAGCACCTGGCCTTTCCGAGAGGCAGTCAGGGTGGTCTAGGAGGTGGTTTTTGCCGGTGGTAGAGGGGGTTCAACTGTGGACGCCGTCGTCACCGGCTACTCCACTGTGATGGCACGGGTCAATTGCTTGCTTCTGGCATTCTCTTTATAGCATTTGGGCGACCATGTGTGCCTATGTTCGCTGGGCGATGCGGATTGGTTTGCGGCTAGTGGCCTTAAGATGTCCCGTGCTATTACCGAGGGGTAATAGCACTTAGGTAACGGATTATTATTCATTTAGCCAGTAGAACCTTGCTCTAATGAATAATAAATCCATCAAAGTGTTGCAACAGAACAATAGCTAGAGACAGTACCTTCTTATTATAGTACTTTGCCACACAGGGTTAAAGTCTTTAAATACACAATTTCCTAATTTATAACCATTCTACAGAATTTTTACAGAAGTTCTTTTGTAGGCTCAATTTATACACATACCCAATACAACTATTCCCCCGAAGACTAAATACTAAAAACAACGCACTCGTCCCCACCCCCGAGTATGGCATCCAATTCACGCAAGCTCCTTGGTATGCTCGTCCATAACCCCCCCTCCCCCCCTCCGGCATCACGTCTACTAAGGTAATCCTTGGCCAAACAGGGATCTAACAAAGACATTTAATAGCAAAGATGAGTATTAATATACTTATCAAGCATTAATAGTAAAAAATGTACTGTATAACTCATCTCTTTTTCATTATCATATTTTCTGGTTCATCTCTTTTGTTTAAAAAGTAGTTTATCAAATTAAGTGGAGTTTTCAAGTTTTAATTTTTGAAGATACTATTAGGCACTCAGTGAGAATAAAGACCCTTGCTGGTCTATGTAGCCTCCAATTCAAGAGACAAATATGAATTCATAATTTTATTTCGTACTGTGCAGGCTTGTGCCACTGTACCCGTAGCTACTTTGAGCTTTTTTGAAGGCAGGTATCCCACATTTCTTTTGATACGCAAATTCAAAGTATGAAACGTTTTCTATGTTACGTTACTAAATCTCCACCCAGTAATATTATTTTCGTGTTTTCCCTGGTCTCTCGTTGTCTCGTGCTTTCCTTGCGATCCCCAAAATTAATTCAATCAATTTTAGATTTTTACACTTAATTGTTATTTAAATCGCAACGTACAATTTTTAATTTGCTGCATACAATTTTTAGTTTGCGGACCATAATTAATTTATCCTAATAATCATGAATAATTATTACTGGGTTTCTATAATTTAGATAGACTAATGAATTTAACTGGATATTAATATCTAACAGAGCGATTTGGATGACAGTATGCGAATATAATTAGTACGCGTTTAATCTCTCTCCTCGCCTACTCTCTCTCATCTTTTTCCCGTGTGACCAGACTACTGTTAGCTCTGCTCGTGTGGCTCACCAATTCATATTCCCGGTGATGCCTGCACGCACCCGGCGCATGCACTACACCGCACTTCTGTAACTCAAAACACCGAACATCACTAAACACCGTATATCAACTCCCTGATTACACATTAATTGACCCTACCATTCACTCACTGCACTACTCTACACACATTATCAGTGGCGGATCCAGGAAAAAATTTTGGAGGGGCTGAAGTACCTTCAACTCGACCTCAGCCCCTGCTACATTATACATCCATGGCTAAAAATTTATGGAGGGCTCCAAGGGTCCGGTAACGAAAGGGGGGCTCGAGCCCCCCGCCCCACCGCTGGATCCGCCCCTGCACATTATATATATGCACAACGGTTCACACACGCATTGCACGCACACAGCACACACACAACACCAAACACCAACTCACTAATCCCACACACACACTAATCACTCACTCTACTACTCACTAACCCTACACTAATTACATATACTAATTGATCACTACACCAATTAATTTTACACTAATTACTCACACTAATTATCCTGCGCTAATTACTTTTTACTAATTAATCTACACTAATTAATAAATCACCTAATTAATTGCATACACTAATAAAATCACTCACCTGTTCACTTCGGCCAACACATGCATGTACCGAAACGATCTAGACGACATTACACGAATTTACTTTGCACGCGTATAACCTCCACGCGTATAACCTCTCTCCTGGATCACGATTTGGCCGAATGAATGGCTGGCAATCTCTCTGACCTCTTATCCTCTCTCCCTTCATTTCTCCTCTCTCTCAATTGCGTGCTTCCACATTTGATAATCTAAAGAGATGAAATAACCAGCCTATATTAGCGGGGGGAACGCCGCGCGGAGCGCCTCCCACGTCACCCCGCGCTCGCGCTCCGCCCGCCGCGTGGCCAGCGAATCTCGGTACGGTCGGGTGAGCAATTTTGCGAAAAAGTCCCTGCGCTTTCCCGAAATTACGTTGAGGTCCTTGGTTCTCGCGAAAAGGTCCCTGCCAGTTTTTTAAACCCCTCCACTTTGCAGGATAGCCCCCCGCGGTTTCCTAAATTACGTACGGGTCCTCGTTTATTACGTACATGCCCTCGATTTTTTACAAAAAAAGTCCTTTAGCTCCGTTTATATTACGTACATGTCCTCGATTTTTTACGAAAAAACCCTTACCTTTTTCGAAAATACACACGTGCCCTCGGTTTTTTTAAAAAACTCCTCACAAATTATCGCCTCTTTTACTTCGGTGCACACGGTGGCTGGCGCGGCGTCACGCCGCGCCTAAGAGGCTAGTAAAAATTATGATAATAAGAAAGAGATAGGTTATACAATGTATTTTTTTTACTATTGATACTTACTCTATATATTTGTACGTACACTTGCTAGTAAATTTCTTTGTTAGATTTTTGTCTAGTCGTGGATTATCTAAGATTAGCCGTGGGGTATTCGGGCCTAGAGAATGCCGTATGGGACAAGAACGAGTATATCAAGGACCTTGGCAAGTTGAATGATGTACTCAGAGGTGGGGACGAGCAAGCTGCCTTTAGCGTTTAGTTTTCAGGAGTTAAGTTATTTAAATAGTTGTATTAGGTAATTGTATAATTAGAGTCTACAAAAGAATTCCTGTAAGAATTTTGCAGGATGGTTGTAAATTAGAAAGTTGTGTATTTAAATATTTTAGTCTTGCGTGTCAAAAATATTGTAATAAGAAAGTACTGTCTCTAGCTATTGTTCTACTGTAACACTCTGATAAATTTATTATTCATTAGAATGGTATTCTACCAGCTAAATAAATAATAATCTATTGTCTAAGTGTTATTACTTCCCAATAATAATACGGAATGCCACAGTAACGCAATGGGAAACGCACAGAATCTCTTTACGGGGATGGTAAAGAATAACTGATCAGCTAAGCAATGGATAACCCATGCGATGAAAGCCTGAAGCTACCTTTTTGCTGAAATCTACTGCACTCCCCTTCAGAAAGTTGGCGTACGCATCTCAAAAGAAGAATCGCAGCGACAAATCAGATCACCTCTCTCCTGTTGGGAGTCCTTAACACGGCCGGCGGCGACGGAGACGGACCATTGTCTGATATCCCCAAACTTGGTATTCACATAGGTGGTGTCGATTCCTTCCTGGCCAAAAGCAGGGTCACTATGTTTGCCAATCGCATGCTATCTCCTTACTTCAAACGTCCTTACAGAGTCTGCGACCAACTTGTCAAGGCAAGGCAGATGCCAACGTTGGATATTCTAGGTTTTTTTTGCGAATAATATACGGGGAGTTTCTAACTCCCCAAGAATAGCATCAAGTTAGTACATTGTACATGCTAAAAGTCCGGAGCTCAGGCAAAGGCTCGCCAACATTGGACGAACCAAAGAAATGGTTTGTGTCAACTTTAATTCAAGAAATGATGTCCCCTAGAGAACCTTTGGTTACTAAAGAAAAGTTGATTAAATCAAACCTGAACACTGCCCTGTTATCCTTCATGTTGTTCACTAGTGAAAGTTCACTATGTAGCGATCTCTCTGGACCATGTAATCGCATTTGATAATTGGTCGTACTCCGGTTCTGTCCAGGTAGTCTAGTTATTAGCGCCATAAATTGTTACCAACTAACTAGGGCACCCTTCGGCCTTTGGTGAGCTCACTGCTTCAATTTACCATGGCCCATGGAGGATGGAGCAACTTTACTATAGTCTAGTAGACTAGTACAACTTGATGAGAGCTTAGATCTGGAAGTTGGAGCTAAATAGGTAGTACAAATCCAACTAAATACGTAGTACAAAACATCTTAATAGAAGTGCAATGTTGACTTGTTAATGCGATTAGCACCCTATCTTTTCTCGAGCTCCCCTGAAACTAGCGGGTGAAGCCTGAAGTGGACTTCTCGGACGTTTTAGCACCTGCTCCAAAGTCCAAACTATCTTACCGGCAAACAGGGCGCGCACTCAGGCGTTCCTAGAAACGTCTACGGGCATGTTTGGTACGGTTGCGACTTATGATTTTTGTTAAAATTTTTGAATTTTAGTTGTTTGCGATAGAGATTATGGAGAGAGATACTCACTTGTGATTTTGATTGATACAGATATTAGACTTTTAACATGTACTACAATTAACTTGTAGACCCCGTTTAAAAGTTAGGTACTGTAGCAAAATTCAAAAACCGCTAGTTTCGATCTAAAAGATCAGACCCTACAAAACGAGACCTTGATATTTCTTCCAAGAAAACAAATCCTCCACCATGCATCTCGGCTAAGACTATATACTTGTGCCTGCAGTTCTAGAGGCTACTACTATGCGAACAAGTCCTTTTCGCCAAATAATTTTTTGATCTAGCACATTCCCGCGGTTTCCATCAACAGTTAATCGCTCTCGAGGAGGATTAATTCACCAAATTAACGGCTTTTTAAACGATAGCGCCATCCCTTCCCTTCCCTTTCTGCGTTGCGTTGCTTTGCTTTGCCTCCGATAAAATTCTTTCCCTCCACTCCGTTGCTTCCCGACCAAGTCTCAGCTTCCTCTCCTCGCCCAAAAGCAAAGGATCCCAAGTTTCCAACTCGATCGCAGTCGAGCCGCCGGAGAAACACGTCCTCCGGAACCCAAGAACAGAGCAAACAATCGCGCAAACCTTGCTTGCTTCTGCAATGGCGGACACGGTCCCAGCTCAGGCTAGATTAAGTGGTGGTAGTGATGTTTCCGCGAGGTTGCAGCAGGTTCTCGCGCTTTTGTTCCCTTCCAACTTCGTCGCGAAGGCGGTGCTGTTCGCCGTCGTCGTGGCGCTGCTGCCGCTGCTGCCGACGAGCCAGGCCCCCAGGATTTGGGAGCTGCCTCACATCCTCCTGCTCGGCCTCGTCATCTCCTACGGCGTCTTTGGCCAGAGGAACACCGATGCCGAGGTGGCCGCCGTGGCTGCTGTCAAGCCCGTCGACGACGAGTCGGTGGAGTCCTACGTCTCCCAGATGATGCAAGGGTCGCTGGTCCTTGAGGACAACGACGGCGACCGCGACTGTGGTGGTGCCAAGGACGGCGTCCAGGCGTGGAGCTCAGAGTACTACCCAGACGACCCCCTCGTCGTCGTTGCCAACACGGGGAGCAACAACGGCAAGGGAGACCCGAGCGAGAAGCCGCTTCTCCTGCCGGTGAGGAAGCTGAAGCCGGCCGCCGAAGAATCCGCAGCACTAACAGGGGATATCAACGACGACATTGAAGAAGAAGCAGAGTTCCTTGCCCCCAAGTCAGGATACGGCGGCGTGCGCGAGCATGACATCCCTTCGCCGTCCTCTGTCCTCGACGCCGACCTGACCCTCTCCCCGTGCTCTCCGCCTCTGCTTCCGCCGCCACCTCCGCCGCCTTTTCTTGGCCGTGGACGCGGCCTCAGGAAGGCAAAAGCAAGAAGTTTCAACGAATACGGAGTCAGAAACCTGAGCATGAGCGGAAGGGTGGGCTTACAGGGCAGCGTCGGCAACAAGTGCCGGTTCAACTCAGCGATCCAAGCAACGATGAGTACTTTCACCGGCTACGATCCTGCACCCGCAGTGCCATTCGACCACCAAGTTGCCACTGATGATGGGTTGGATGAGATGGTTGCAGCGTCGGACAGCTCATTCAGCAGAGATATGGTCACCGACGGCGACGATGACAACGACAAGGAGGACGACAACTACGAGGAGGAGGAGGAGGTGGAGGAGGAGGAGAACTCGTGCGACGAAGAGCTGTTTGAGTTGGCGACGAGGCCGGGGCCGGAGGCAAAGGAGGACGAGGTGGATAGGAAGGCCGACGAGTTCATAGCCAAGTTCAGGGAGCAGATCAGGATGCAGCGGGTTGAGCCGGGCAGGAGATGAGAGAACACGGAGGCGCCATCAGGTAATGCGTACGTCTGAAGAAGTGCCTACTGCCTCATTGCTCGCCCCGTAGCATGTGCTCGGGTTTCCTCATGTGTAATGCAGTGCTTTTTTTTTTTGGTTTCTTCTTCTTTTTTGGGTGTTGATGTAATTAGTGTTGGTTTTTGCAAGAGCAATATGGTAATTTTCCAATTGAAAAAAAGAAAAAAAGAGAGAGAGAGGTGGGGCCCACCTGTCAATGGGGCGGCCAGGGTGATAAGTGCAGGAGATACAGTCTCCTCCCGTGACGGTTCGTGTGCGCATGAGCTTCGTCTTCTCGCATGCGAGCGGAACAGCTTCGACCGCGTCTTCCGAGGCGACCGAGTCCACGAGAGTTCTTAGCCGGAGCTCTCGTTGGTCTTGTGCGGCGTCAACCCTAACCTTTGTTTCTGGCGTCGACTAGCCGAGGTTGGAGTGGGCATTGTATCTCCGTCTACCACACTCTTCTTCTGCGAGTAGCACATAGGGGTGCTAGGTTTTCTGGGTCAGCGCTGTGAGCGTGCCTTGCCTCTTCTGATTTCTTCACAGTGGTTTTGAGTATCACCGCTACTGTGAGTATACTGGCTGTTGATTCTCTGCAATTTTATGATATACTATGCATATCAATAAGTCTATTAAAGGGAAATTTGCAAAGAAAAATTGTTGTGGGCTGATTACTTTGTGATAAAATGACACGAAACTGAGATTACATATGGATGTGATGGTAGATTGATCTTAAGCTTTTTGTTAAATCAGCTATTATTCGTTCTCTGGTCTTTGAACTTGCTGTCCTTTTTGCTGATCTCTGTGGTAGCTCTGTGCAGTGGTTAGCCCTGTTTATTCTGATCTGAGTCGAAGTCTATTATCCTGTTGATTCAATAAATATTCTCTGTGAATATGGAAGATTAATGTCTAGGGATTTTTTGCTCTAATCAGCAAGCTATTTATGAGATTTGTTATTATTTATTAGATAGAAAGGTTTAATCTGAGCGCAAGATCTAATCTATAACTGTCATATATAATTAAGATTAGATTTTGTCATGGCGGAGATGGCCAAGATTAAATCTTATGCAACTAGCCATCTGAGAGCATATAAGAAAACTCAAGTTGTTGAATATATGCTAAATTTGGTCATATCTGTTAAGGTTTTATTGATATTAGCATTTAAATGCACTAGTATACTTGAGGCCATGCTAGTCTTGAACTCTTATATGACATTTATGTTGAGCATATGTTTCTTTTGAATAACTTACATGATTCATATGTTAATATATTGGTTAAATCATTTCTATGCCATATTTGTCATGCTTATATATTTATTATTATTGCTGAAATTAAATTAATTATGCTTATACCATATATTTTACCACAATTAGAACCTGTACAAACGGTGCAAATGCATGGAGCCGGGGGTATCATTGTTCGTTCAGTGTGCGCTGCGTACCATTTGATTTGCCTTCTCTACCTTTTCTGGTAGAAAAGAAGCTTAGTAGAACCTGTTTTTAGAGAGAGAGAGAGAGAGAGAGAGAGAGAGAGAGAGAGAGAGAGAGAGAGAGAGAGGGCACAAGGCAGAAGCCTAGAAGGACTAGAAGCTTCGTTTTTGGGAGGTTCCACAGAACGATGGAGTTAAACCTTAAGCCCACCTGACCGTGACGACCCAGAAGATTTGAGCCGAGATTGACGAAACATTCGGCCCAAAGTTCCGTTCTGTGCGTATTTTGCTTCGGCAACCCAACATTGAATTATCCCAAGTCGGCCCAATTTTCGGTTGGGTTATCTATGTCACATTCGTTTGAAGATTTGTCAAGTTTTAGCCAATTTTTCTAGCCATTAAATATAGATACAACCATCTAGACCCCTCGCTCATTTTATATATAAATTCACCCCTTTCCTAACCCTAACCCTCCCTCTACTCCCACCTCACCCCTATTTGTCGCCATGGACTCTACCCCTCTCTGCACGTCGCCTCCTACCGTCTTGTCAGCAAGGCCCTCTAGACATCTTTCTCCCATTGTCGCTTTCCTCCCCGTCCCACCACCTTACGCGCCGCTCGTCTTCCTCCTCTCTGACAAGGCACCCCTATGTCGCCCTTCTTCCTCCTCTCCAGTGAGACGCCCCGTGTTAGCGGCTACTGATGTTAGATCCGCCACCGCCTCCTAACGCTCTCATCCTCATCACTCCAGCCGACCACCACTTTGCTCCTCCTATCCATAGTTCTAGTGGCGCTACCGCCGTCTTACCATACCATCCCCTTTCCTCTAAGCTTAGGTTTCGATGAACCTAAACCTTAACCAGTGAATATGAGCCCTAACCTGGTGGGTGGTAGTAGATGGCAGCGTTGGAGAGAAGGAAAACAAGTTTATCAGAGCATGAATCACAAGGTAAGATCCAAAGATAAGAAAATCGATTGAAAGTAGAAATTTTCAGTTACAAGTGCATTAGGAACACCGTTTTCAGTTTGTTTCTTCTCGTAGCTTCCCCCGACAGGCCGACACATGCAGCCACCCAGCCGGACCCACGCGGCCAATATAGTCCAAAACGTCCGCTCGGCACGGACCCATCCCGTCGTCGGCAGCCCCTGATCCCACCACGGCAGTACGGCACTGCCTACCCGCTGCTGCGGTGCTACCATCGCGGCACGGCTCTCGTGTCGTGCGCCGGGCGCGCCTTCCACGAGTGAATCCGCGTTCCACGACGTTGCCGCTCCGGGAGACACCGCGCGTGCGATGGACTGCGCACGCCGCTGCGCTCGCGTGCGAACTGTGCAGGTTCTTCTTGCCGATGCCCGCAGCCGAAAGGAAACGGCGCTTTTATTTTTTTGTGAGAATGCAAAGACACGGCACTTGGTACCGAGCTTCTGTCGCCGTCGGTTGCGCCCGCACTTCGACGGCGACTGTACCGATCGAATGAATAACTGAAACCGTTCGGACGGCACTGCTCGCCGTCGGCGTCAAGGGCCACCGTAGTATAATGGCTAACGGAGGAACTTCGCCGCCTCTCCGGGATCTCTAAGCATTGCTGTGGCTCAAAAGCAAAAATCGATCGTTTCTTGTTGAAAGACAGGAGACAATACAAGGTTACTTCATCTAAGTTCCTTTGGTAAGGTACATTCGGCTTGTACGCATGTGCGCGCGCCTGTCGTGTCTACCTGTTCGCCGGTGTACCGTATACATCGGGTATACATGTTGATCGTCGGTTGCCACTCGCGTATCACATTATTCGTTAGGTATACACACATTTGTTTTATTTAGGAGGTTTATCAAAAGCAAGGACCGAGCTTGTTCCACTGCGCAACAATGATTCTATTTTTTGGATTGTGGTTTATAACTTTTAGTTACAATTTATTGGTCTAATGAATAACGATTGCTAAAAAAATAAAATCAAAAATTAACTGAAAAGCTAAAAAAAGAGCTGATATCGGCTTAGGAGGAACATTATCATCGGAATTAATTCGTTCGCAACGACACAACAGCAAAATCAAGTAGATTTGTCTTCTCAACCGAGCACACAAGTGAGTAGACAGAGGAAGTGAGGAGCATTAAACAGTTGGTGTAGACCAAGGAATTCTTTCCAATTATGGTGGATGGTTTTTAGTTCTATTACAAGTGTTTGTATGAAATAAAACGAATGTTAATAAACCGTTTTGAAAAATTATTTTGATAAGTTGTTTTTAAACGGTAACAGAGAAACTAATCTATTTATTTATTTATAGAAAGTTATAAGCCAAACTTAAAGGAAGAGACCTTTGTCTAAAGCACAGCCTTCCTGCATGGGGAAATTTAACTTTTTGCCACCCTTAAGAATGCCACCTATCCAAATGTCATCCTTATCGTTGCATTCAACAATTTGCCACTCTTAACATGTGCTTGACTACACTTTCGAGCCCACGAAGCGCCATGTCAGCGCCTCCCCGCCCCGCTGGCCCGCCATGTCAGCGCCTCCCCGCCCCGCTCGCCGGCGCCGGCGCCGGCGCCGCCGCGCGCGCCTCCCCGCTCGCCGCCTCCGTCCCCGCGCCGTCGGAGAGCACGAGGCGCGCGGGCGGCGGCGCGGGGACGGAGGCGGAGGCGGCGCCGGCGAGCGGGGCGGGGAGGCGTTGACATGGCGGGCCAGCGGGGCGGGGAGGCGCTGACATGGCGCTTCGTGGGCTCGAAAGTGGCAAAAAATTAGTCAAGCACATGTTAAGAGTGGCAAATTGTTGAATGCAACGATAAGGATGGCATTTAGATAGGTGGTATTCTTAAGGGTGGCAAAAAGTTAAATTTCCCTCCTGCGGGCCATCAATTTGAGCATTATTCCACATCATAAAGGTAGTATATTAAAAATGGGACATGTGAAGCCAGTGCCATTTCCAATCTTGCGATGGTCTGTGGGATTGATTGGGTCATCGGGTGGCAGATGCAAGACCCACATCATCTGATGCTTGAGAAACAGCCATCAGAATGTATCACTGTCTACGATGCAAGAATAGCCTTTTCTTTTTCTAAAATAAAATGAAGAAATGGTGGTCCAATTTTACTTCATTAAAGAGAACATAAGTGCTGGGCAAGAAGCCACTGGGCTGAGTTCGTTTCAGTTTTTTTTTGTAGTTTACGCTTGTACTATGTATAGTAAATAACTTTTAAATTATGTGTTTTTAAGATGAGATCAATAGAAAAATTATAGTAAAAAGTTAATTGAGTTTAGTTGTACTGGCTAAAATCACACACGACTATTTTCCTCTACGTATTGCTTCTCGCGAATAGTCAGAATTTAAATATTTAAGCTATAAGTTATCAGTCAAAAAAACTCACCCGATGCAGAAACTGTAGCTGGTTGGTGACAAGTATTCTTAGACTAAGTGACATTATATCATCGAATTTTTTGTACGGATAATCCATTTTTTATTCGAAATTACAGAAATATACCCGCGGGAAAATTTTTTACAAAAATAGGCTCCAGTCGCCTAATGGTTGGGCGACTGAAGCCTTTCGCCCAACCATTGGGCGACTTTAATCCAGTCGCTCTACCCTCGGGCGACTGCACTCAGGACCCCGTGAATGTTTTAAATTTTGTCAATTTTATAGTTTTAAACTGGTAAAAAATCTGCTGAAGTTGTAATAAAAGTTTATGTTCATTGTATGTTGTAGGTGTGTAAAAAATTTTGGGAAACTTTTTTTAGGAACAAATGACCATAAAACAATTGGTACATACGATGGTAAGTAATATTTTGATTTACTGAGAATATGGAAAGTGCATCAAACCTTTGCTAAAAAAGTGAAAATTGGTGGAGCTGTTCTTCATACATCCAACAGCCTCTAGAAAAAAATTTGAGCAATTTCGGCCACGGGATCAAAAGTTATAGCAGTTTCAGTCTGTTTCCGACACACCTTCAGTAAAACGGGCATAACTTTTGCATACGGTGTCCGTTTTCGACGTTCTTGTACTCGTTGGAAAGCTAACGACGAGCCCGATCCAATAAAAACGACCCGCTTGCGCCCGTCGCCCTCCAATACCCCGAAAATCGGCCATCTTTGGACCTAAACCCGCGTCGTAAGTTTTTGGTTTCTGTTTTTGCCCTTTTTCTTGGCCTTCCTTTCGGAATTTGGATTTTGCTTCAACTGAAAAGTTGTAGATCTCGTCGAAACCTTTTTAATGAGTATATATAAGCCATATACAACTTTGCTATTTTATCTTTTCAGACTAGTTGTTTATATTGCATCGATATATAAAACTTGTGATAGCGAGTATTACAGATGGTTTGTATGTAGAACCGTCTGTGATAATCTGACCGCTGGGCCCGTCGATCCTCCTCAACCCAATCCTAGCCCAGAGACACGAATTCTCAATAACATTAAAATATCACTTACCATCGTATGTACCGATCGTTCTACGGTCAATCGTTCCTAAAAAAAATTTCCCAAAATTTTTTACACACCTATAATATACAATGAACATAAACTTTTATTACAACTCCAGCATATTTTTTACCAGTTTAAAACTACAAAATTGAAAAAATTTAAAACATTCACGGGAGACTTGACTGCAGTCGCCCAACCATTGGGCGACTGCATTTAAGTCGCCCAATCGTTGGGCGACTGGATGCAGTCGCCCAACCATTGAGCGACTGGATTAAAGTCGCCCAATGGTTGGGCGAAAGGCTCCAGTCGCCCAATCATTAGGCGACTGAAGCATATTCTTGTAAAAAATTTTCCCGCAGGTATATTTCTGTAATTTTGAATAAAAAATGGATTATCCGTACAAAAAATTCTTATATCATCACGTATGACAAAAGAGAGATCATTTACTTTATTCCCTCTGTTTTGCTATATCTATTTTAATATACTAGCCACGTAGGCGCCACGCCACGCCAGCCACCGTGTGGACCGAAGCAAAAGAGACGGCGATTCGCAGGGAGTTTCATAAAAAAAATCGAGGACCCGTGCGTAATTTCGGAAAAACAAAAGGATTTTTTTGCAAAAAACCGAGGACCTGCAAGGACCTGTACGTAAGTAAATAAGGACCTATACGTAATTTTGGAAACCCGCGGGGCGCCATCCAAAATTTTTTTTGAAAAAAACTGGGCGCAGGGACCTTTTCGCGAGGAAAAAGGACCTTTACGTAAATTCGAAAAAACTGGAGGGATTTGCCTCCCCCGGCCGTACGCAAATTTGGGCGACACGCGCCGGCCGAGGGAGAGCGGAGGGCGACGTGGATGGGCTGCGCTGCCAGGAACCCTTCCGGGTTTAATCCCGGTAGGATATTTGTATATTAAGATAATCTAATAATTTTTCTCTCCACTCCAAATTAAATGTTTTAGAAGGGATTAAATGATTATGGGTTATGCAATATAGGTATGTATGGTTATTTTTTATTAAGTATTTCTTATATTTCCTTGATGTTTATGTATGGTGACTGGTGAGCGATGGACGACTATAACAAAATGGTGGGAGTCCCGCATCATGAACCAACACATTCCCCACAAGTCCCCAAATATCAAAATAATCATATGCGATGTACTTCAACTAACCTTACACACCTAAAATCAGACCAATCATCACTGTATAACGAGTATATACACTACTTCAACTCACAACCACATAAATAGCTCTACGCTACACTGAAATCTAGTTCAGATTTCAGAGTTCCCAAACAAGCCGACCCAACCAAAAAGAAAAGTAAAAGAAGACCTATCCCTCACACACACCACTTACCTCTCAACCCTCAAAATGGGAGGAACCTCAGGCTAGCCTCCGTACCAGTATACCATAGCTCACACACAACACAAAGGAGGAGGTCAGAGTCCAGACCAGACTTCACCACCGAAGGAAAGGAGCAAAGCGAAGGAAGAGCCCCAAAACACCAAACCCTACCATATATTCCTCCCCCATTGCTCCCCAGAACCAAGCACACCGCTGACCGTCTCTTTCCACCTCGACCGCGCCCAAGCCAAGCCAAGAACGGAGCAATGCGCAAGGCAATCGTCAATGCCATCCTCTTCCCGGTCCTCGCCGTCCTCGTCGCCCTGACCCTCTGCTACCTCATCCGCTGCCGCCGCCGCCGCCGGCGACGGCGCACGGTGCTGCCCTCGCATGGTGCGAGGCCTGACCGGCTCCAGGCTGGCGGGTCCAGCGCGTACGGCGCCGGCGGGGAGGAGGCGCTCGTGAGGTTCCCCGGCGGAGAGGGGCTCACGGTGGCCGCGATCCTCGAGGCGCCCGGCGAGGTGGTCACCAAGTCGGTCCACAGCACGCTGTACCGCGCCGGGCTGAGCGCCGGCGAGGCGGTGGCGCTGCTCCGGTTTGTCCGGCCGGCCTGCGCCGCGTCCGCCGAGGAGGCGGCGGCGGCGGCGCGGCTCCTCGGCGCCGTGCAGCACCCGAACCTCGTACCGATCCGCGCGCTCTACATCGGGCCGCGCGGGGAGAAGCTGCTCGTGCACCCCTTCTACGCCGCCGGCTCACTCCGGCGGTTCTTGCAAGGTAGGTCTATGTGTTCCCGCAAGCGTTATCGCGTGCGCCGCCTCGTGTAGCTTCCTTCACTTTGCTTTCGAGCTCAGTTAGCTTTGAGTAAGACTAATCATGCGAAATGCTTCTCTAATTATCACTGCAGCTTTAGCAATTTATGTGTCATGGCATCCCATTTACCAAAAAAAACTGAAATTTTAGCTCTAACTTATTAGATTAACATTGCTCATTCAATTAAGCGTTAAAAGCTTACAGGCAATAATGTTGTAAGGATTAAGCAAATTGCTGTGGTGGGTGCTATGTAACAGCCTTGCAGTGTTTTTTCTTTACTTTTAGCCATGTGCCTTCACTGTTACACTTCGTGTTCTTGCCGTTAACCAGAGCAAGGGACAGCTCACAAAGTTTGTAGTAAACTTTTACTGCTTGGTTGTTAGCTAGGACACTTTACAAAGCATGGTCTTCATGTTTCTTAAGGCCATTGGTTCACCTGTACTAGTGTAGCAACCTCATTCATTTTTCTGTATTAATTTATGTGGTTTAGTCCTGTATCAAATCAAAGTTTTGGGAGAAAGTCTTCTTCCCAAACATATTTAATGGGTTTTTCTTATTGAAGAGAAATGCATCTTCAGGAAGTGTTTTCAAGACTTCTTTCTAGCGTTATGTTGGTGCTTCTTCTGAACTGTTTGCGTTCCCTGCATCTTTCAGCTCTCATTTTCAGGGGAGTTGTTGAATCGTATTCTTTGATTAAACATGTTTTATATGTTGGTCCATCAATTGGTCACACAGAGAAAGACTTGCAAAGATGATAATTGTCTTTTACACAAAACAATTTATGCAGTTTTTGTTGCTAATAACTTTTGAGGCATTTGTATTTGATGGTGGTCAGGGCTTGAAAAGGACAGTTCCAAACGGCCCTCTTGGTTACTTTGTTCCTTGTTTGGGTCTCGAGCACCAGTGCACCACCTACCCACAAGCTTCTGGTAGAAATCCAACTACAAATTTTGTGCTCCCAGGCTTGACCTGAATTCATCTAGTAGCTGCTTTCCTTTACTTTTTCCGAGATAATGGACGATTCTTTATGCTGCTCAGTAAATGGCTAGTTACTGGCAGTTCTTAAATCATGAGTCTCTCTAAATCATGAGGTGTTGCATTTTCTGACCATTATCTGTTCTTTTTACCCTCAGAGGGAATCAATGATTCACAGAGATGGGAGATAATATGCAAGTTATCTATTGGCATTGTCAAGGGACTGGACCACCTTCACACAGGATCTCAGAAACTGATCATTCATGGAAACCTCAAGACAAACAATATTATGCTTGACACTGATTTCCAACCGAGGATATCAGACTTTGGCCTCTACCTTCTGCTGAATCCTGCTGCTGCACAAGAGATGCTTGAAACATCTGCAATGCAGGGTTATAAGGCTCCTGAGCTGATCAAGATGAGCGAAGTCACAAGGGAGAGTGATATCTACAGCTTGGGGGTAATTCTGCTCGAGATGCTTGCTCAAAAGGAGGCATCAAATGTTAACCTGCCGAATGCCCGTGACATCCATCTGCCTGCCTCTTTCAAAGATTTGGTTCTCGAGAGGAAGATATCTGATGCATTCAGTTCCGAGCTGATCAAACAAAGTAAGAACTCAGGCAAGGAAGAGAATCTTAACGCGTTCTTCGAATTGGCAACTGCTTGCTGTAACCCTTCACCATCCTTGAGACCAGATACCAAACATATACTCAAAAGGCTTGAAGAGATAGCAAGATGATAGATATGCGTCGGGTTACCAGCTTCCTATTTAGAAAGTGTCATGTTATACTAGCAGGGTAGTTTTAGTTTATGTGTATTACCCGCTTGCTATTTGTTGTGCTGAAGCATACAGAGTTTGTATTGGGGAATTGGAGAATGATGTATTACACTTTAGGAGTTACAAATATGTATAGTTTCCATGCAATTGAAGAGAAACTCGTGTGAACAGATAATACGGGTGCTTTCGATGAATGAGGGTTTTCTATAAGATTCTCTTAATTGTATTTTGTATGTCTTACCTGAAGTGACGATATGGGTATATCATGCTTTCAGTTTTCCATGCATAAGACCGACAGTATGCTGAAAAAATTCTGCCGAAATGTTATGATTTATGAAACAAGAGGGTACTATCGTTGAGATTACCGTTGCCGTGATGCTTGCGCTCGTACTGCCAGCTGAAGAGAATGATTGGTCAAAGGTGTCCCTGGTCTCCTTGGCTAATGCCCTGTCGAAGGCTTGTCCTTGTCATCATCAACATCTCTTTATTGTTGGACTTCTGGCCTCAAACCTTAATTTCTTTGCGGACCCAAATCTGTCGACGTCAGTAGCACGGCTACCTGCAATACTGAATCTACCCTACCATCTCCTTTCAAAGCTTTGCTAATGCTAGCCATCCGATTTGATATTTGCATGCGAAAATGCAGATATATGATTACTGACTGCGCCATGGTTTACTATTAATCCCATAAATAATATACTTCACCAGGTCTGGAATCGCATTTTTTTTTTGGCCTAGCAGCAAGTGAAATCTACAATTGGACAGTGCCAACGAACCAACGCCGCGTTAAAAACGGGCTGGTAGATAGAGTTTTTACTGCCTGCTCCCAAATTTTCACCCAGGTCTTGGGCCCAAATCTGGGTTCAATGTTCAGTGTGTGAAAGAGACATGTCACGGTCGAAAGAGGTCAGGCTGTCTTACCACCACCATGTGGCCTTATGGTCATCTTACAGCTTCTGAATCGATTCCGCGTGACCCACGTAGTGATGTAAACAAGGCATGCCATGTAAACAAATCCGGCAATCTTGCCGCAGCAACTACACAGCCATACAAGATAACAGGGGGATTTACAGACCTTCCCATAGATCACGTTAAAAATCTGAAGAATTTCAGAAATTAACTTCTCCATGTGCTGTTGTTCCTGGCACGTGCTTACCATCGTGCATGGTGCACATCTCCCCAAAAGTCACTGCAGTACAGCCAACCAATTTTGACGTCCTAATGGCACTACACAAGTTGGAACAGATTAGTATAGTCACGTGACGTTTGCATTTGGGTGTGATAAATAATACCATGGCAACGTTCGAAACAGAGGTAGCAGCAGCCTTGCGGTACATCCGGGAAAACCACTTCTCACAAGGCCATACAACATGAATATCGTCGGTGCACGCTTATAAACAGCAAATTTCTACAACCCTGACCATTCATCCGAAGTGTAACCCGCATACAACTCACATGTTTGAAGTGATCCACCACCAGGAAGTGCATAAGATTCACTTCATTGGCGCAACGATTCTAGAGATTTCACAGGTACTGCCGGAGGCTTTCACCGCTGAGGGTTTCTGTAAGACCGGATAGGTAACAAAGAAAAGTGAATGGTGTCTTTTAATTTTTTAAAAAATATTTATAAATCCTTTAGTCCGATAGTTATAAAGCTATGAAGATTAGCAAGTGAAGTCCACTTGAAAAATCAAAGAAACATAGAGCTCAGTACGACCAGATCAGAGTATAACGTGGTCGAGTTATGACCACTCGTCAGAAACAGAACATGGTCGATTACGACTAGGGATGGCAATTATACCCGTTTACCCGTATACTCGTGGGTAAATACACTAATGGAGTCGGGTATGGGATATTTTCTTTACCCACGGGTATGAAAATAGGGTGAACACTCTACCCATCGGGTAAACGGGTACAGTTATGGGTAAGCTCCACCCGTACCTGCCCCACCCGTTTACCCGTGATATAGATTGACAGATGGCGCAGTCATAGCAATATCTCTAATTACTATTGATTGTTATAAACTTTTCCATATCTCTAATTGCTATTGATTGTTATAAACGTTTTGATAGCTATTATATTTCCTAGCAACAGCTGTTGTTTATATGTACCTGTCATTAGTTCAACTCTCAGATGGTGACTCTCAGTTCGCGGGTAAATGGGTACGCACACGAGCGACGGGTATGGGCGATGTTTTTCACCTGTCGTCCTTCGCGGGTATATCCGTGAGCGTAAATCGGGGTCGTGAGTACGGGTATGGGCGAGCACTACTCGTACATGCCGCGCCCGATTGCCATCCCTAATTACGACTACTGATCGAAAAGCACCAGACAGCCAAATTAAATGCAACCAGTCAGCAGAGAAAAGGACTATGGTCGAAAGGCAGACAACGTGGTCGAAGCCACTGTGGTCAAAACCAACATGGTCGAAACCAACGTGGTCGTAACCAATGTGGTCAAAACCAACATGGTCGTAACCAGCGTGGTTGAAACCAACATGGTCAAAACCAATGTGTTCGTAACCAACGTGGCCGAAACTACAGTGGTCGAAACCAACGTGGTTGAACCCAGCGTTATCGATGTCCAGTGTGTGGTTGAAAGGCCAACGTAATCCAGGACTAATGAGTGGTCAGAAACCAGCGCAATCAAAGACCGATATGATCGTAAACTACATGGTCAAAGGCTCATGTGTGCGGTCGAACAACCAACGTGGTCGAGGATCTGAGAGTGGTCACAAACCCAAGAGTTTGAAGCAAGATGAAATCCAACTGGTGAGATCACCAACCAGTGAGTGGTCGATCTGTAAGCAGTCAAAACTGAAGTGGTCATACCAAGTTGAACATCGACCAGTGAGGTCAACGACCATTGAATGGCTATTGAGCGATCGAAGACAGTTGCGGTCGTAAACGACTAGAAGTAACAGAAGGCGCACGACCACCAGATCTAAAATCATTGAGCGATCAAAATCAGAGATGATGTGATCTGAAACTTATTGTGGTCGAAACAAGAAACAGTCAAAAATGAAGTGGAAGAATAGAGCAACGTACGATCGCTAGATCTAAAATATCTAAAATCCACATATCTTTCGATTAAGATCAAATGACCGTGAAACTTTGTACACAAATTGCTTAAAATCTCAAAAGGTTGCTCCAATCTTGAATTGAAAACTTATCAACCAAGTTGAGACCTTTTTGCGATTTAACCAAGCGCGCACAAGAATTGAGTTCTAAAACCAAGGTCGTTGATTAGAACTGCCCGTGGGTCAAAGATAGCCAAGATGGCTTTGGTTACATGCTCACTTGTCACTGCGAGTAGAGATGGTAATTGTGCTCGTTTGCCGAGTTGACAAGCATGACAAATGGATCCGGTAGGTGAGTCTTTATTGCATGGAATAGAAAATGCACGTGCTAAGTGTGACAAAGCTTGATTGCTAAGTTGATCTAAGCGTCTATGCCACAAAGTCAAAGGCAACGTCGTGACAGAGAGGGTGTGTGCAGCAGGGGACGACACTTAAAAAGGGTAGAGGTCACCATGACTATTGCACCTGATAATCACGTTCTTGGTGTGAAGATCCTTCACAAAGAGACCAAATGGGTCAAACTCAATGGAACAATTATCATCGATAGTGAACTGTCAGACAAAAATAAGATTTTTGATAATATGTGGAGTGACGATGACATTGTTGAGGTTAAACAAATGAGATGGTGTGAAAAAAGTTGTGTAGCCAGTGTGGGTAATGGGGAGCATGGAACCATTGCTAACAATAATGTGATGATGTGCAGCGGAAGATGAAAAAAAGCGGGAAAGATTACCGTGATCCGGTGCCATGTGCACAAATGCACCGGAATCCATGTACCATTCGAACAAGGGTGGCAGAGCAAGCGTCATGGTGTTAAGGGCACTCAAGAGCTGGTTCTCGTTGAAGGAGTGTGCGGGCAGCAGAGGAGCGCTGTCGGGCATGGCCGCCTGACAAGCCGTGCCAGGCCAAGGGGCGTCGTGCCGGGTGTCATGGGTGACGGAGGGGATTGCGGTTGGACAGAGGAGCTGAAAGCATGCGGAGCGCCAGAGGGATGTGGACCGAGGACCCCTGACTGGTGGGATGCGGCATCATGTTCCATGAACCAGGCCACATCTGGATGGAGTCGACCCAAGGATTCTGAAGAGACAGCCAGGGTACGGCTCCTTGCTTGGTGCCGCCAGAGGTTGAGCCATCGCCGTTGCTGCTGTTGCGGCGACGGTTGGTGTTGGAGCTACGAGTGTTGGAGGTGTCGTTGCCGTATGTGATGACGCTACAAGAGTAGTTCCCGCTGGAACCATTGGTAGCTGCATTGTTGGCGGTGGACGTGCCCTTGGCGTTGCTGCTGCTGCTGAAGGAATTGTTGGCGACGAACGCGGTGTACAACGAGTCGGACGCTGCGCCGGCGCTGAGCTCCTCACGCAAGAGAGTGGAGCGCGTCTCATTGAAGGACGGGAACGACTGTTGCATAGAGATGAGGGTGCACATGTGCGCATACCGCTAGTGCAGTCTGCGCAAGGTGTTGAGGACAAGGCCTTTGTCGAGGATGGTGGTGCTGATGACCATCAGTTCATCGGCGAGGGACTTTTATTTGTGACAATAATCTCCAATGGACATTGCGCCTTGCATGAGGCCGTAGAGCTCTTGTTCAAGAAGGATGGCACACATATCAGCATTGTCGCGGTAGATGCCTTCGATGGACGCCCAGACGGTGTAGGCGGAGGCAGTAGAGTCCATCACCATGGCGACAATCTCGGAGGAGATGGTACTGTATAGCCAGGAACGGACGAGGGCATCGAGGCGTCGCCACTAGGGGTCAAGGTTGGACGTGGATGACGATGCGATGTGGTCCTTGAGAGCATATTTGCATAGAACAACTTCGAATAGCTAGCGCCAATGTGTGTAGTTCCCGACAGTGATGTTGAGGGTGATAGAAACAAGCACCTTGATGCTCAGAACCGCAATGGCCTGTGCCCATAGCGCGGCCTTGGCGGCATCCTATGCTATGTTGACGGGGTCGGTCGGGGCAATCGTGAATGAAAACGGATCGGATACGGACGGATATTGCTCATCCCGTATCCTTTTCCATATTTTTTGTCGGAGTCGGAGTCGGATACGGATAATGCCGGATACGAATACGAATACGGATATTCTCGGTCACGAATACGGATCGAATACATGCCGCTCCGGATACGGTAAGTCTCGATCACGAATATTTAGTCGGATAATGCGCGGAAGCAAATTTTATATGATGACAGAGACAAATTAAGCAACTAGTAAATTTTAACTAGCAAAGTAGGAACTAGCAAGTAAATTGTAGAGGCTAGTTAAACAAATAGTAGGCTACTAGCTAACTAGCTACATGCAACATAGTTCAAAAGTATGAATTGCTCATAAAGTAGTCTAGTACATCACTAGTTCATTTAAGTTCAAATTATCAATATCCTACAACCAAATCAGAAGAAGATTAGTTTTTAATTGAATGAAGATGACTAGGTGAGACGTTCTGCAAATGAATAAATGATAATTACTGGTTAGTATTACTCTCGAGGTAATTAGACCGATTTTTAGTATCCTGTCCAGGCATTTGAGTGCAAAAGGATGCAAAATTAAACAGATTCTACAGAAAACATAGATTTCAAGTTGAAGTATGAAATGTCCATAAAAAGGCCCTTTTTTACAACAACCAATCTGGTCCAGGATTGGTCACAACCACAATAAACGGTCAAGTACCAAGAAAGAGGTTTTAAACAACAGTAATATTGATGTGCTGCAAGATTTATTATTTTGTTGCATTTGTTTGACTCTTATTGGCAGATACTGGACAACATCCAAGTTTCTATACGAAATGTTCATATGATATACCCTAGCAGCAAACACATTACCTTTTAAGTGCACTTCACACGTGTTTCCCACATCTACACTTCTGATCTTCAGTGTTGTCTTTATTTATTTTCTCTGTTGATATGTCAATTAATCTCAGCTATACCTATTTTTCTTGGTGAGATATTAATAGGGGAGCTTCATATTTGGTTTGGAATTCAGCAGTCTCTCAATGCAAACAGATACCCAGAAGCAAAGGTTTACCATGTGAGTTAGCCCAATCAATTTATCTTTTTTGTTATTATATAGTTGCAAAAAAAATCCTGAAAACCAAAGCTTACCCGTGGTAGTTACCATTCTTCTCTGTATACAACTTGTTCTTCAGTATTTTGGTACTGAATATTAGAGATTTTGATTAGGAAAAAATAATTTAGAAGCATATGAAACTGAGATGCAATTGCTAAACTGTTACGAAAACTTTCCCTCGTCAAGTCATCATCATCAGTAGAATAACTTTTGTTCTTAATTGATCATTGTTATTTATGGTCATCTTGCATTACCCATAAGCAAAAAGGATAAAGATTGAATATATGCTCTTACCCTTGTTGATGCTGTCGGACTCCAGAGGAGAGGCAGGAGCTGACGGTGGCGGCGTTCCGTGGAGGCAGCGGTGCTGGTCCGTGGGGGCGAAGGCGGGCGGCAGCGGCTCCGGTTTGTGGGGGAGGAGAGGCGGGCGGGCGGCGGCGTCGGTCTGTGGGGACGGAGAGGCAGGCGGCGGCGGCGGCGGTCTGCTGGGGCGGAGAGGCGGCGCCGGTCTGCGGGGGCGGAGAGGCGGCGCCGGTCTGCGGGGACGGAGATGGCGGAGAGGCGCGGCCGGTCTGCGGAGGCGGAGAGGTGGCGCTGGTCTGCGGGGACGGAGATGGCGGAGAGGCGGCGCCGGTCTCGATCTGAAATTTGGGCGCCGCCGCCGCTCCGCTCGCTATCGCTACTTCGCTGTTCGCTCGGCTCGGCGCTGCCGCTGGTTGCTAGGGATTAGGGTTAGGTGGTTAAGTGGGCTAGGCCCGCGCTTGCGTCGCTCGGACGGATTGGGCTGGGCCGTCAGCGTTATCCGGATAGTTACCGGATAATAATCCGGTAACTATCCGAAAAATTATCCGGATAATTCCGTATCCGTCGGATAATGTATGTTCCGAATCCGTATCCGTATCCGACAAAAAATATCTGAATCCGTATCCGACAAAAATTTCGGATATCCGAAAAAATGCTCCGAATTATATCCGAATTAAAACGGACGGACGGTCGGTCGGGAAATATCCGCTCCGTTTACATTCGTGAGAGAGAGGGGGAGATAGGGGACAGGTGGTGGGATGGTCTTAGGAAAGAGCGCTCTGATACCATGAAGGTGGAAATACTCACGCACTTGAGATTGTATTACGAACCAATGGCTTATATAGAGTATAAAAGATAAGACAGCTTCCAAACAAATCGAATTCATGCCAAAAAGGAATCCTAACAATCTAGGAAACAAACAAGGAAAGTTATCTTCTATAATGCAGATATCCAGATCTTGATTGGCCATGGTCGTATGACCGACCATGGCCATTAGGACCACTCGGTGCTTACGACCACGCCACTCGGCCGTGGTTGTATGCTCGTGCCATGGTCATATGACTGATCATAGTTGTTACAACCATCGATGCTTATGACCATCTGTATAGCCTAACAATCTCGATTGGCCGTGGTCGTATGACCGACCATGGTCATTATGCTTACGATCATGCCATTCAGCTGTGGTCATATGATCGACCATGTTCGTTACGACCACTCGTTGCGTATAACCACCTGTAGTCTAACAGAAGCAGATATGATTCAATAGAACCATTGCCGCTTGCTTCTTGGCCAAATCATAATATAATGATACAGAACAGGGGGGAGTGCCAATGATCCATGTGGGTAGGGAAAAGAAGCAACAAAGACAGTCAAGTCAATATCACATTTCCTTTCTCAAAGTAGAAATTTGAAAGAAAAAAAAGTGCCGAACCTAAAGGATTCCCTTTCTAACACCTTTTCTGGTGGCTTGCAAAAGCATGCTGGATATGAAAGTGAACGGCTCCGAACATGTAAATCTCATATAATAAAAAAAAACTAACCTGGATATTAGAGGAATCAAGGATCTTCTGGTCATTTTCATAAAGGAAACACTTGTGTAAGGATTTCAATATTAAATGGGCAAGGTTATGGGGCAAATCATCAAGACGATCAGCGCATTACAATTGTCAAGAACATCTTCCGGCGTAATGGAAGATTGTTGGAGCAAAAAAATTACACTAACCTATCCGCTGCCCAAAAGTAGGCCATTCAAGACGGATGTATATCATGTGAATATCCTGAATCTGAAGGTACAGATGGTCAGTTTCTTTTTGAAAAAAAACAGTGATGATCATTTTTTAGGGGTCAACGGTGGGATTGTTCCACCTGAACATTTCGTTTTATCAAAAGGAATAAAGGATTACACAGGACAGGTGCAACTGCAAGCAGCTAGTCCAAAGAGTACAAGGAGCAAGGATGATGATCAAGGGTGAAGCATGCCCATCAATTTGAATTCTTGCAGGTAAAAGGTACGACAAATGCGCTGACCATTTTCCTTTATGAAAGCCTCAAGGGATCAACCACAAGTGCGAACAGTTATCATATTGCTTACGCGAGGTCCCCCCCCCAGGCTTTGTTTGGATTGGGGCGACATGGATTGGGTCAGAAATCACACTCCAAACCCATCCAATTGTTCAGTTCTGAACTCGGTGGACACATGGATGCTTCACGTTGATCGCACTATTCTTGGCAATTATGTTACACTGCACCTAGATCTGTCTAGTCATTGTAAATGCTCATCACTTCATTTACCATTTGTTCTCAAAGCGATGAGCGACGGGGCTCTGCTCTGCTCTCTAGAGCGCTGCTGTTTGCCAAGCTTCGTGCAGATATGTATTTGTCAGCAAATTGCTGTCACGAACACAATGACTTAGCAGATAGTTGAAACAAGATGACCGAAATGTAATGAACTTGATGAGTGCCGCTTCGACAAGATTAGCACAAGCATCTCCAACGCCACTTTGACACTTATAGGAGGATAGTACTATAATAGCACTAATTCGACGAGAAGGCAATACACCTGAAGAACAGACCGGTGGATAAACAAAACATTTCCCTTTACGGGTTTTGATGTAGTGATTCTTTACAAATACAATCATCAATCCCACTAAAGTAGCACATTAAGAATAAATCTATGATTTTACTGTAGATTTTGAGAATAATTGTGTGCCGTCTCCAGTCTCACAGGACCCGCACACCTTTTATTTATAGTGCCAGTTATAACCGGACTCTATTCCAGACTCGACTATAGTCCGATTCACACCAACAGTTGTTATAATCATTGGTTTAAAGTTCTTTGATACTAATTTGTTACAACATACGCTGTGGACATACAAGCACTGCGCTAGACAAGGGATCGACGACTGCTTGGTGCCAATTCCGGCTGCTAACAACATCAGGTAACCGGACTCAATTCCGAGTCTTCCGACTCGACTATAATCCGACTCACACCAACAGTTACAATCATTGGTTTAAAGTTCTATGATACTAATTTGTTACAACATACGCTGGGGACATACAAGCATCGCGATAGACAAGGGGTCGACGACTGCTTAGTGTCAATTCCGGCTCTGCTAACATCAGGCCAGTGCCACCAAGGATGGCAGCATCTGCCAGGACCTTGCAGCATTCCTCGAACACAAGATAATAATGATCAAATCATTATGTGACAGCTCAATAAACAACAAAGAGTTAGAAATTGTCCTTTTTGTCGGACAATTCCTATGTGCATAGACAGCAAAACTCATCGGAAAAGAATCAATGCAATCAACATTCAACTTTACTTCGATATCTCGCCACCTGGAGAAGCACTTCATTGATGTCAGCTGCAGGAGTTGAAGTTACAACTGTTACACTGCTGCAGGGAACCCAAAAAGGTGGAATAATTCAGAGAAGATCTTTGGCTAGCTTTGGTGGCACGTCTGCAGAATGAAGATCAACAACGGTTGCTGCTGGCAGCAGGTGCTGGTCCAGCTCATCCACATCACTGTCTTCAATAATAGATGAAGATATTGAATCCATATCATCATCTAGCGGTATATTTCAAGAGGGGAAAAAAGAACTGAACGTTAGAGGGTGTACTTCAAGAGGAAAATAATCAAGAACAACTGAGTGTTAATAAAATTGAACTGAATGTTAGAGGGTGTACTTCAAGAGGAAAAAGATCAAGAAGAACTGAATGTTAGTAAAATTGAACCGAATTTCAGTAACATTTCTCGCCAAAAAAGTTAGTGACATTGACAACAACCAGCAAATAGAAGAGTTCTAAAAAAACTAGCAATAGAAGTTAGAACAAAGTGACACAGTATCTATAAATCCTCTGCTGTTCTTTACAAATCTTAGTAAGAATTTGAAGTGGCTTAAAGAGGACAGTTACATGAGTTGAAGCAACTGAATTTGTAGAAACCAAGAATTTGTCATGTTGTTCTTTCAACTCTATCTAAGTTTCCCTTAAAACACTGTATATAAGTTACTGAGTAGACATTATCACTAATTGCCCTTTTACCAGGGCTAATATGAAGCATACATTAACTCCCATAGAATTATGATTGGTGTGCCATCAAGAATATAGCATCACCGAACCGCCAAGGATGCCAAGTCAAAAGGATAGAAGAAGAAGAAGAAGTATAATACACAACCAATTAGATTCACTGTGGATATGGTAATTTTGCACATAACCAAAAAGCGCTCTGATTATTTGTTAGTAACAGATTTAGGAGGGACACATCATTCGATGCACCAAACAATAACACTCAAATGCATGTTTAACATTTTCGAGTATGCAGGTCATCTAGATTAGAATGTTAACAGTAACACAGCAAGCTGTAGCTAACAACTGCATGCAATTTACTCAAAAAAGAAAAAAAAAACTAAAAAATATATGGTAACCGGCTAACTGTGCAAATCATAAACAAAATGTAGGTACTAGGCACAAACTCACCAGAAAATGCAGGGTGAGTTGGGACGTGCCTAACAGTAGAGACTTGAATGCTTTTTGGTAGGAGGCAGTTGAAAAAGGAACCTAACAATTCCACAAAATACAATCAGTTACCTACGGCATTGAGCAAGTCAGGAAGAAAAGACATACAGATAGTGATACTGACCCACTCTTGCCAGCCGATTTACCCATCCAGGGATTGATGTTCTGGTTAAATTCTTACAGACATCATCTGTAAAATGGTTGCAGTTCTTTGAAATCAAATGATATGTATTGCCATTGTACTTTCCTGCGAGATTTTCAATGAATGAGCGGAACTCTGCCCTAGACATCTCTGTTGTGCCCATCCATACAGACCTTCTATAGACAAAGCCTGGGCAGCTTTTTGGTTCAACCTCAAATACCCCACTTGTTGGGAATTCATGTGCTCCAAATCCATACTCCATGCCATGAACTGTTCATTTGAGTTGACAATAAAACAATTTGAGTTCAACCTCATCTAAATCGGTTAGCTCTAGCACAGTACAAGCCACAAAATGCAGGTCTAGAAAAAGTCAGAAATTGATACAGATAAAAGCAAATAGCCAATAGCCCAATGCAGAGTAAATGTTTTTACATAACCAAAACCTCAATCAGTGAAATATAGATTGCTACCAATGAACAGATCATATATGGATATGAGGAAGTCGACCATTTTCATTAGCTGAAAACAGTTAGCAAAGTACACTTCCACCAGTTACTTTAAGTTTGGTCAATATCACATATGTGCTAATATCACACCAATCAACACTACTTCTGCCAAGAGCGACATTGCAACCTCACACAGAATTCTATCGAGGGATTTGTCACCAACCCTTGTCAATAGATACACCCATACAGCATCATAATTCACTCTTGTTCTTTTATTCTTAGCTTTCCCCTACTTCCCACAATTTCCCCAGTCAACTGAAAACAATTTTGCCCTGGCAAGTTTACCATCTGCACAACCATCTATGGATAAGTACAAAAAAAAATTGATCTCCGAATAGCAGCATTCCGTAATTTACTTTTTCTTGTATACTGAACAACATCCCAAGTTCAGACCATGATCACCCCTCACAATCTGGTAACCAAACATCGCCCAAACTTCCCCTCCCCTTCTCTTCTATCCAACTATCTTGTCTTACAGAAGTCTTTTTTCAAGCACTAAACTACGACTTGTGATAACAAATTAATCTCAAGAGAAGCCTTACAAGCTCTTCTGAACAACTACTCTACACGAATATCTGTAAAGCATGGACATCCCCGCATTAACCAAATCAAATTCCAGTAACCCCAAAGAGAGAGCGCGAAGAATCAAAACCTTCGATTCCGGAGTGGAAGATGCCGAGGCCGAACCAGTAGAGGTAATTGTTCATGGGCGTCAAGTCGTACACGTTGACGACCACCGGCGCGCCGCCGCCGCCGCCCTTCTGGCCCTCCATGTCCACCGCCGGTGAAACCCACGGGCGCTACAGATCTCTCCGCCGGCACAGCATTAGCGTCGGGATTAGGGCTTGCGGGATTCAAGGAACACCTAGTACGCTTCTTGACCCTTAACTTTTTTTTACGTGCTTCTTTTCGAGTAAATGTGCAGTGGGGTCCACGTAAAGTGGGTCCAGTACGTCAGTGAGACTTAAGTTTTACAGGAGGTATGGAAACTTTAGTCTGATTTAGTGATGGAGAAAGCTGTCTCATTAAAGTAGGGTTGTTGATTTTTAGTGGGGTGCCACAACCTACAAAGGCGCGCGCGCAGCAGGTGTGCTACGTCGGACTGACGGGCGGGCCCGGATGAACAGAGGCACGGCGACTCTTGACTTTTCCGGTCAGAGAGGCAGGGGCGGACCCACACGGTATACCGGGTGGGCCACGGTATACCCTGGGGCCAGCCGATCCACTCTCAGCGACGCGGCTAGGTCTTCCAGGAGGCGCCGCCGGCCCTGCGCAGCCCCCTCCCCGGTGCCCCCGCCCCCGTCCAGGCCCCGCTTCGTGGCCAACCCGTCACCCCAACGCCGACTTCCAGGCCGTGCCCTCCCCGACGCCGACTACCAGGCCGTGCGCTCCCCGGCGCACCGTGGTCCCCCGACGCCGGCGGCCGCCCGGCCCCTGGTCCCCCGACGGCGCCCCCTCGCGCCCGCTGTTCACCCCTGTTCCCTGGGCTCCGAATCAAGGTAAGACCCAAATCCCTTCTGCAAATTTTGCTAGTCCAGAGTTGATATGGTGGCTTCTGCAAATTTTGTTTGTATAGCACGGAAGCACGCCAATGCACTTTGGTTTTGCACCATTAACAATCAGCTATTGTCAAACTCAAATCTATCTCGAGTTCATATTGTTAACCACTGGTTGATTGTGTGCTACCACAGTTCATCACCCAATTGTAGTTATAACTTTTGTGTTTAATCTTTACAACTGCTATTTGCAATCCATTCATATGGACCGTATAATTGGCACTGGCATTTTGTGGCTCTGTTGTCAATTGTGATTTCTGAATAGTTCACTGACTGTATTCTGTTCTTTTTTACTAATGGAAAAATGATGCCAAGTTCCTGGGCGAATATCCATGCAGCATGATATGCAGGTGAGGGATAAGGTAATGATATCTTGTCAGTGCCCAATTCTCAGTTTGAGCAGTTTTCGGTTTTCAGTTCTTGAACAGTAATCTGCCGACATGTATCACCAAGTGTAGAGGTCTAGTCTCTGCTCAACCACACAGGCAGTAGCCAGGAGATAATAGAAGACCTCTTTAATGTCAGTAAAGATCCACAGAGGGGAAATACAGTAAATGGTGGCATGATCAGGTTAGTTTGTGCTTAATCTGAGATAATTATTGTCGGTTGACACATGGTTCTACAGGTAAGTGCAACAAAATCTGTTATTCTTTCATCTTGATGTCCAATTGAATCAAATCGGTTGACTGATCATTCTCCTGTATAGAGATGGGGTAAGTGAAGGTCATTTCAGTCATGTTCTGCTTCATGAAATGGATGCTATCAGAAAGATAAGCCTGCACCATGGTTTGCCTGTCTTTATCTGGTCTGATTCTACTTAGCCTTGGTCATTTTGATGGTTTTTTCCTTACCTGTTGCAAGGCTTGTGCCTCCTTGGAGGAGGGATATCTACCTCCAGTCACGTTTGTGGTTGTCCAAAAAAGGCATCATACCAGGCTTTTCCCAGAGGTCCATGGAAGGCATGATATGACTGATAAAAGTGCAAACATCCCCCCTGGTTAGTTCATTTGGTGTTTTATTGTCACCGAGAACATGTGTCTGCTACTTCTTGAAGCATTGCTGATTGGTTGTGTACTTGTGTTCTTATTTCTTTGCTCCTACAGGAACTGTGGTTGACTATGAGATTTGCCATCCTACCGAGTTTGATTTCTACTTGCGTAGTCATGTCGGCATCCAGGTAACCTCATATTGGTATTTGTGTGTGCATCTTTACTGAATTGGCAAATAGTTTTATCGAATTGTATATGAAAATTTTGGTGCGGTATACCTTTTGGTAAAATTCTGAGTCCGTCACTACAGAGAGGGGCTGCTCCGTCACTACAGAGAAGTTACTTTGAAATAAGCAATGCATAAACTTGGTCAAACGGATCGTGTTAATCGTGCTAACCCAATGTACGATACTGCAACACATAGAAGGAGAAAGAGTGGCTATCTCTAAACTATTGCCACAGAGAGTACATGCACGGAGCGGCAATAAGATTTCTGGGCAGCGCATTTGCGCGACCGCTCCTTCACTGCGCATATACGTTCTGCACCGCATCAAGCCTGCGTTGCTTTTTATTATTAATCAAGCTCAAAAGTAAGTTATTCTCGCGTTCGTTCGACTTTGTTACTATATTTTTCTTGCGTATATTTTGAAATATAATGAGTAGTCTACTGTTAGTAGTAAGTTTTGTATCACGGATTTATTGTATTTGTCTCCTAATAAAATTAAAAATTAAAATATTGTTTATATTTCAAACAAAAGAGAGCTTGAGCGACTCTGTCCCCCACAACATGTGGTTTCTCGCCTCTCCTCGTCCGTTTGTCAGCCGAAGAATCCACCCCCTCTGTAAATCACTGTAACAAATAAGACCACTCATTTACCTGATGTGGCAGTAGTGCTATGATATAGAACCTTAGAGCTACTGCCAGTATGGAGCACTGTGAATGCTCTTACAAGCCACGCGTGTCCTAGTAAGAGAAAAAAAGTGATATCTCAAGGGAAAAGGACGGCGCAATGTACTGCTCCTACAAGCAACGATTCAGAGAAGTGCTGCACCAGCGCATGTCATCCGGCAACGGCGCTAGGACTCTTTCTAAAAAGTTGCTGTTGGCACGAAGATGACCGTGCCACGTCCTTGCTCTCTCTCTCTCTCTCTTCGGCTACACCCACACTAGTACACTACACGCCCAGCCGCACCGCTCTCCACTATCGCGCCACCGTCGTGCCACCCAGGCTCGACGTGCCTCTTTTGTGTCAGGCCGGTTCGGGCATGACACGATAGAGTAGGCCAGAGCAGACCATAGAGCAGACCTTTTTCAGGCCTGATACGGTTCGCCATTCGTGCAATTGCCAGTGCGGTCCGTCACTTGTCATGTCCGTAGCATACCCGACCAGGCTGGCTCGGAAAAAACCGACCCGACTCCAGGTCTACCTGCAGCCACTTGGCAAAAAAAATATACAGGTAGCTGCAGGCCCACGAAAGCACAAAGCATCACCGGAATGCGCGTCGTCCTGAGTCCTGACGTGGTAGGCGTGATCTCGGACGCTAGTCGACGGTTCATGGCATCTAGACGAAGTAACAGCCTAGCTTTTCCTCTCTCTCCGAAGTACAGGCAATTTTGTGGGTGTGTGCAATGCATGCAGATGCATTGACGCAGGCATGCACTGAGTTGCTGTAGGTAGGCGCCTGTGTTCATTTGCCAAGTGGCTGCTCAGTACACTTCATTGAGTGTTGCTCGTCCTAATCCGTAAAGGCGCAAGAAACTTATCTCGCAGAACAATCGTGTGTGTAATTTACCAACAAGTATCCTAGTTTACGCTATATAGGCCCTTTTTTCTTTTTTTAGTAACTTAATCACAACAGGAGTTGGGTATTGCCACACAACCAGCAGGTTTCTCAGCGTGTAGCTTCAAGTAAAATTACTCCATAAAAACAGTCTTAAACCACGACTCAAACTACGTACCTTTGTACCCACAGGCTCAAGGGCCAATGGATCTCAGAGAAAAGAAAGATTCGAAAACCAACATGCTAATAATGCATTGAGCGCCGTACATGCATGCTTATCTCCCCATACAAAACATGTGGTTACATTTTGAGCACAGCCACTAGATATGCTTAAAGGTTGCAGCCACGCAAGCGAGAGCTGAAGCGAAACGTGCCGGGTGGACGTCACTTTGCCGACACTGTATATCGTACCGATAACATAGGGATCTGCCATTTTTTTTCTTGTATGTGTGGTGCAACGTGCACGAGAGCCTCGTCTTTTGCGTGCGAGAGGATCGTGGATTTGGCATAAAGTGCATTTGGTTCAGGCGGGCCGGTGGCTTCCCGGTCTGGGTGCGATGAACCCAGTACAGCCAGCTTGATGCCTATCCATGCCACTTCCACCGCATGCTCCTGGGCATTGACAATACTAGCTGCATAAGCGCGGCGCACGCCGCGCTAGCTACCATGTGGAACAAAATAAAAGAGACGATAATTCGCAGGGAGTTTCATAAAAAAATCGAGAACACATGCTTAATTTCGGGAAAATCAAAGGTTTTTTTGTAAAAAAACAGAAGGCTTGTAAGGACCTGTACGTAAGTAAATAAAGACCTATACGTAAACGTAATTTTGGAAACCCGCGGGGCGCTACCCAACAATTTTTTAAAAAACAAAACTTGCAGGAACCTTTTTGCGAGGAAAAATGACCTTTACGTAATTTTCGAAAAATACAGGGAAAATACCTCCTCCAGCCGTACCAAAACCCCCCGCCACGCGCCGGCCGGAGCGCGCGGGCGGGGTGACGTGGGGGTGGCCTCCGCGCGGAGAGCCCCCGGGGCATAATACAGGATGATGCGGGGTTTATCGCTCGACGATCTTATGTTCGCAAGCTTGTCTGTCATGGTGCGAAAACGTAACACATGGTGCGATACCATTTACATACCGAGGCGGTTGAATAATACGGAGGACAATGTTTTAATGGGCTATTCTTTTGTGCTCGGTTTATGGTCTTTTCTATAATTTATTAGTTTAATAAATAGTAATAACGAGAGAAGATAAAAATCAGAAATCGCTGAAAAGCTAAAAAAATATCAAGGCTATGTACTTAAAAAATAAAAAGCACAAATTTTTAAAGCAGTTTATCTTTTAACAACCGTTGCGGAAGTAGCTTCGGATTCGGTATCATGGCCACCTCTAGCCAATCTTGGTTTTCGACAAAAAAAAAAAAAAAGAAGGAAGGCCTCTAGCCAGTCAGTGTGTGCCCGTGATTGTGGGATTGTTTGGTGCCATCGTTTCTTTTGAGTGCTCCTAATGCTTCATGCGTCGCGAGATTGGCCTGTAACGCCCCCGTTTCCAGGGGCGCGTACGGACACGGCATTCCGTAACTATTCAAACATGAACAGTTATGGAGTGTCGCGCAAGAGTATACCATTGCATGCTTACTACAAAAGACCAGCATATATTTGACATACGGATTAACATCCAGTTTTTACAGCGGGGCGTGCAAGCCCAAGGTATATTACATTACAAAAGGCTCCAGAAACTGCTTCGAGCGCGGCGGAGACCTACAGCCAAGGGTCCTCGTCGAAGAAAAGATCCTCTGGGACTTCTTCAACGGGGAGTCCTTCTCCTTCGTCTTGATCCTCTAAAGAGTGGATTAAGCAAGCCGTGAGCCAAACAACCGGCTCAGCAAATCCCAAAGGGATCTTAATTTACTATATGCACGGAAAGTCAGAGGAAGGGAGTATACTTGGTTTATTACATTTGGTGGACGCAGTTTTATTTGCAAACATTTTCATAAGACGGACACAAAACTTACTTCTTAAGAACTCAGGGTTTTCAACAAGAATTCATTAACCAACTAACCAAGTTAAAGTATGTACAAATCTACTTATGCTTTGCTGCTGGAATCACCCAAGTGACACAGCTCCAATAACCGGGAGCACGGCGTATTCGAATACCATTTATTTGACTCTGCAGAGTTTGCTCAGCTTTACCCACACGATCTCTCAACTCCCGCTAAAGAGTCAAGAAAACCAGGCCGTTTCTCTGCTCAACTCTTTATATAGGCTCTACCCAGTAGAATTCACTCGGGTCTGGCTCACACACCTACACACACACACACACACACAAGAGAGGACAGCGTCCGCTTCGAGTGAATTCCACCGTTGTTAGGCTTCCGCAGCACGGCCAGCCTAACCTTACTGCTACCCTCCTGTAGAGTTTCAATCGAGTTGAGCAGCTAATCGACAAGTGTTGACAAGTCAACTCCTGTGGTTGAGCGATCACTGTGACATTTGCTCAGCGTAAGGGTTTCAGTCCTTATATTTTCACATGGCCCGCAACCTCGCCAGGTCCGCGACCCAAACTAAGGTAAGCGGTGGGCGTAGACCGTCCCGCGGTTTCCCACTCACCCTTACCCTACTCCAACCCTAGGACAAGAGGTGGGCAAAGACCATCCCGCGGCTCTCCCCCAACCCTTACCCTACCTTGTGCACGCCGGCACTCTCCGCTCTAAGATACGGTGTCCCATACCACCCTACCTTAGAGTCGGGTTTTTCAGATTCTAAAATTGGTCCGCAACCACAACCTTATTAGTGTAACATTTTGCATGATAATCATAGCCTACAATTACTAAGATTAACAGATAAATATTTCTAGGGTTTCAATGGCATGGCTACAAATTAAACATGGCGTTTAGCGGTGGTAGGACTAACTAATACACAAGTCATTCTAAACATTTTATTTTTATTTTCAAACTAACATTTCAAAACTAGCTCAATGCAAATAACATATTAACATATTTAAACGTTATGGGATACAACATGATCAAAGGATTTGGGACTTGCCGTCTATCCGGACGATCTCAGCAAGCTCGAACGTCGAAGCACCTGGATCCTGAGTCTGCTCCTGAATCTCCGGGATCTCCGACACTAACGCAAACAATTAAAATAAATTAAATCCAGCTTGAGACTAATCAAGCGAGGCAAAATAATCTAATTAAAAAGAAATAAATTGCATAAAACACCCCAAATGGAATTTTAGGAATTTTTCTAGGAAGAATCTGTGGAAATGGAGTTCACCACTGGGTCAGGAATAATATTTGGAGCAAAGTGGTGAAATTTGGGAATTTTTGGGATTTTCTGTGATTTTCTAGGATTTATTTGAGTTTTCTGGCATTTTAGAAATTAATAAAATCACTGAAAATCGGATGAATAGTGGTGGGCCGGCCCGGCGCAACAGTGCAGCCCGGCCGGGGAAGCGGCCCGCGCGGCCGAAGGCCAGCGCGGCCTGCTTGCGCTTGCGCGCGCGCGCGGGATGGAGCGGGCCGAGGGAAAACGGCCCAGAGCGGGCGCGCCCACGCCGCTCGGATGCCCGCCGCGTGGCTCGGGGCGGACGGCGGAGGAGCGCGACGGGGCGAGCGGTCGAGATGAGAAGGCGGGAAGATCAGACGGCTGAGATTCAATGGGGTGGGTGAAACGGTACGGGGGAAATGGATGACGGGGATTAGAAGGCTTCAAGGGGATCCGACGACGGGGAGGCGGCCGCGTCTTCATCGTCTTCCTCCGGCCGGGCGCGAGCAGCAGCGGGACGGAGGCGGCGGGGCAACGGTGCTCCGGCGGCGTCGGCGGCTCCCAGGGGCAGAGAGGGGTACCGCCGGGTAGAGGGGACAGCGGGGAACCCATTTCGGGTGGTTAGCGTCTGCGGGGACCAACGGGGAGAGAGGGAGGGAGAAGGGGGTAGTTCGGGGATCTTGCGGTGGAGGGGGTTGCCGGCGGCGAGAGGGGCTAATCGGGGGTGGCTACACCATCTGGGGAGGGTGAGGCTCACATTGGCGGCGGCAGCGTGAGCTGGGGAGCTTCGAGGAGGGCTGGCCACGGGAGGGGGCGGCGGCCGAAGAGGAGCTTCGTCGCCGGAGTTCCTCAGTAATTCTCCTGCCCAAACAAAGGTAACACAGTGATTAGGAGGTAAAAGAGAAGCTCGGGGCAGAAGCAATTGAGGAATGGAGGGAGAAGGAGGGAGATCCGCTCGCGGGGCTTGCCGGCGCAGGGGGAGACGGTGGCGGAGCTCCGGGCGGCGGGAGCTCAAACGGGCGCTCCGGGAGGGGCTCTGGAGGGTGGGGAGGGGAATGGAGGCGCTTGGGGAGCTCGGAAAGCAAAGGAAAAAGAGGGGGAGCTGGGGGAGGTTTTATACCCAAACGGGGGGGGGAAGCGAGGCTTCGGGGAGAAGCCTCCGGCGGGGCTCCGGCCGACAGGGGGTGACGGGCGGTCAAGGGCGTTAAAGCCAGCACAGTGGAGAGGGCGGGGTGACGCGAGGTGCTGTGCGGGGGAGAGGCGACGTGACGGGAGCAGGTAGCGGCGCAGGGGCGAGGGCGCGTCCGCGAGAGAGAGAGAGAGAGAGGGAGGAGGCGGCGCTGCCAGGTGGGGCCAGGGCGGAGGCGGGCGACGTGGCGCGGGGGCGGCCACTCCTCCGGACCCGGAGGCTGTCGGGGCGGCGGAGGCGCGAGGGAGGGCCGGGGCGGCGCGGGGACGGGCGCGGCGCAGGCGCGGCCACGGCGCAGCGCGCAGCGCACGCGCGTGCGCGAGGTGAAGGCGGGGAGTTGGCGCGGCGCCAGCGGGAAGAGGGAACGGGGAGGCGCTGCGGGAGGGGAGAGGCGGCAGGGGAGTGGCGCCATCGGGCTGGCGCGGGCGCGAGGCGCGGGAGAGAGAGAGAGGCGGAAAAGAGGCGAGACGCCAACGGAGGGAGAAAGCGGAAAGGCCGAAAAAGGAAAGCGCATTTCCGACGAAACTTTCCCGAAACGGAAAGTTTTCAAAATTCATTCAAAAATGCATCAAAAATTGGAAATTTTTATTTTTGAATTTTTCAGGGCTTTTCAACCTACCCCCCTTAAAAGAATCTCGACCCCGAGATTAACTTGGTCCAGGGAGTAAGTTGGGGAAATCTCGCTGCAAATCTGACTCTCGTTCCCAGGTTGACTCTTCAGGTGTATGATTCTTCCACTGTACTCTGCAAAACCTGACGTTCTTGTTTCTGAGCTGCCTCTCTGTCGTTTCAAGTATTTGTAGTGGTTCTTCAGCATATGTGCAGTCATCTTGCAATTCAATATCTGACAATGGCACTTCATCTGTTGGTTGGCGTAGACACTTCCGAAGCTGGGATACGTGGAACACGTTGTGAATTCTGGACAAGTTGGGCGGAAGCTGCACTTGATAAGCTACTTCCCCAACTCTTCCAATTATCTGAAACGGTCCCACATATCTTGGTGCTAATTTGCCTTTGACCTGAAATCTCTTGACTATTTTGAATGGAGTGACTTTGATATAGACATAATCTCCAACTTCGAAACTCAAGTCTTTCCTGCGGTTATCTGCATAGTTCTTCTGTCGGTCTTGTGCCATCTTCAGTCTGTCTCTGACAATTCTGACATGTGCTTCTGCATCTTGAGCAATCTGGGGACCAATGAGTTGTCGTTCTCCTGTTTCTGTCCAATTCAGTGGAGTCCTGCATTTTCTGCCATAAAGTGCTTCAAATGGTGCCATCTGAATGCTGGCTTGATAGCTGTTATTATATGAGAACTGAGCAAATGGTAGACAGGTGTTCCATGTTGCTCCATACACTATCGCACAAGCTCTCAACATGTCTTCTAGAATCTGATTAGTTCTCTCTGTTTGTCCATCTGTCTGTGGATGATATGCTGAGCTGAAATTCAGATCGGTGCCCATGGCTTCATGCAACTTTTCCCAGAACTTGGACGTAAACTGTGCTCCTCTATCTGACACAATCTTCTTCGGAACTCCGTGTAATGTCACAATTCTGGTCAAATATAGCTCGGCAAGTTTATCCTTCCCATAAGTTTGCTTGATCGGGAGGAAATGAGCCACCTTGGTCAATCTATCAACAATGACCCAAATAGCATCATATCCCTCACGAGTCTTGGGAAGTCCAGTGATGAAGTCCATGCCAATGCTATCCCATTTCCATTCGGGAATTGGTAAAGGTTGTAACAATCCTGATGGTTTTTGGTGGTCTATCTTGATCTGCTGGCAGACATCACATTTAGCTACATATTCTGCCACTTCTCTCTTCATTTGGTTCCACCAATATCTTTTCTTCAAGTCTTGATACATTTTTGTGCCTCCTGGATGAATTGAGAATTGAGAGGAATGGGCTTCAGCTAAGATCAACTCTCTCAACTCCTTCTTGTCGGGTATGCAATAGCGATCACGGAAGGTAAGGATCCCATGCTCGTCTATCGCATACTCTGATGAATTTTCTCCTTGAATATCCTTTTTCAGTTTTTGAATTTCTTCATCTTCATCCTGGGCTGCTTTAATCTGATCTGGCAACAGTGGTTGAATCTCTAAGGCTGCTTCTTCACCTTGTTCTGTGATTACTAAGTTCAGCCGTAATATGTCTCTTTGCAGTTCTGGTGGGTACTCTGATTGACTGCCTTTGTTTGGACGAGCCTTGCGGCTAAGTGCATCAGCAACTACGTTGGCTTTGCCTGGATGATACTGGAGATCAATATCATAATCTTTAATCAGTTCCAACCATCTGCGTTGTCTCATGTTCAATTCTGGCTGGGTGAATAGGTATTTCAAACTCTTGTGATCTGAGAATATCTCACAACGATTTCCTAGCAGGTAGTGCCGCCAGATTTTGAGGGCATGCACCACCGCTGCTAGTTCCAAGTCATGTGTGGGATAATTCTCTTCATGCGGCTTCAACTGCCTTGATGCATAGGCAACAACTCTTCCGTCTTGCATAAGCACGCAACCCAAACCTTGCTTTGAGGCATCGCAGTAAATCTGAAACTCCTTCTCTGGATTGGGTAAAATCAACACTGGTGTTGTTGTCAACTTGGTCTTCAACATCTGAAAGCTTTCTTCACATGCATCAGTCCATGTGAACGGTTTATCTTTCTTCAACAATTGAGTGAGTGGACGCGATATTCTTGAGAAACCTTCTATGAATCGGCGATAATAACCCGCCAATCCTAGGAAGCTTCTCACTTCAGTCACTGTCGTAGGCTGTTTCCATTCCATGACTGCTGAAATCTTTTCTGGGTCGACCTTCACTCCATCTTCAGATATAATATGACCCAAAAAAGCGACTTCTCTCAACCAAAAACTGCATTTATCAAATTTTGCATATAACTGATGCTCTCTCAATCTGGTCAAGACCATATGCAAATGTTGTTTGTGCTCTTCTTCACTCTTGGAGTATATCAGGATATCGTCAATGAAAACGATCACGAATCGATCCAATTGGTCCATATGCACCAGGTTCATAAGATTCATGAAATATGCTGGCGCATTGGTCAAACCAAAGGGTACGACCGTGAACTCAAACAACCCATATCTGGTAATGAAGGCTGTCTTTTCTCGATCTTGCTCTCGGATCTTTAGCTGATGATAACCCGAGCGCAAGTCTATTTTGGAGAATACCTTGGCACCTTTGAGTTGGTCAAACAGGTCATCGATTCTTGGGAGGGGATACTTGTTCTTGATGGTGACAGCATTCAAACCTCTGTAGTCGACACACATTCTCAACTCTCCAGTTTTCTTCTTCACAAATAATACTGGGGCTGACCACGGTGAAGTACTGGGTCGAATGAATTCCTTTTCTTGTAATTCATCTAACTGCTTCTTCAGTTCTTTTAACTCACTAGCTGACATTCTATACTGGTGTTTGGCAATTGGCTGAGTACCAGGCACCAATTCTATTGCAAGTTCAACTTGCCTGTCAGGGGGTCTTCCCGGTAATTCTTCTGGGAATACGTCAGGGTACTCTTGTACTATTGGCACTTGGTCAGGTGTGGCTGCTATCATGTTGATCATACGTTTCTTGGCATCTTTCAGCACTTGTCGATCTGTCTCTACTACTATTTTCTGACCTTCAGGGTTGACCAATGACACTGTTTTAATCTCGCAATCTACCTTGCCTTTATTTCTGGCCAACCAGTTCATGCCCAAGATGGCATCTAAACCAGACATGTCTAACTGCAACAAGTCTGCTCTAAAGTCTACCCCTTGGATTTTTATGTTAAGTCCCGCACACCCATGGTGGGACTCCATTCTAACCCCAGGGGTTTCCACCACATAAGGTCTTGGTAATGCAACAGAAGGCAATTGATTTCTTGCGGCAAAACTCTTCGAAACAAATGAATGCGTTGCGCCAGGGTCAAATAAAATCAATGCAGGTATGGAATTGATCGGGAACATACCGGCAATGATGTCACTTGCTCCAGCGGCATCCTCTGCAGATACATGGTTCACTCTGGCATAAAAAGTAGGCCTAACATTGCTTCTGCCTCTGCCTCTGCCTGTAGTTGAAAAATTTGCAGTGCCTGCAGGTGACTGAGGGTTAGCTGCTTTAATCTGCAAGAATCCTCCTTTGGGGGTACCGGGGGTTGCTTGTGACTTGCCCTCTTGCTGCTGTTGGTTTTGAACTTGTAGCTTGGCTGCATCTGACGGCAAATTCTTCCTAGGACACTGATCTCTGTAGTGTCCTATCTCACCGCAGTGGAAACATGCGTTTGACCTTCGCGGGCAGCTACTAGCCAGGTGATTCCCTCCACAAGTGGGACACTTGAGAGCCAATGGTAGAGGGGAAGCATAATGCTGAGTCTGGTGGGATTGGTTCTTCGGCATCATCACATACTGCCGGGAGGATGGGGATCGATATGAAGAAGATCCCGATGTCCTGGCTCGTTGAGCGGTGTGTGACAATGACTGCGATTTGTGTGCTGCCTTGCGTTTTCTATAGTCTTCCATGTCACTTCTAGCTTCTTCGGAGGTGATCAAGCCATCAACCATATCATTCAGATCCTTGAATTTCAAGGCTGAAATGTGAAATCTCAAGGACTGCTGCAAACCTGCACGAAACTTGCTCATTTTTTTGTCTTCACTATCAACATCCTCAGGGGCAAATCTGGAGAGGTGGTTAAACTGGTGTAAGTATTCCATTACAGTGCGACCACCTTGTTTGAGCGCCAAAAACTCCCGGCGCTTGGCTTCCATAATACCCTCGGGAATGTGGGCCTTGCGGAAGGCCTTGGAGAAATCTTCCCAACTAATCTCTCTATTCTGGAGTGTGCGCTGGTAGTTGATCCACCAGGTCGCTGCTGCACCCTGTAACTGGTGGGATGCATATAGTACCTTCTCTCTATCGTCACACTGTGCAGTTTGAAGTTTTCTCTCCACATCTGCCAGCCAATCTTCAACAACCATAGGATCGGCGGTGGTGGAGAAAGTGGGTGGACGTGTCTTTAGAAAGTCATTCCACCGGGTGGTAATTGGAGCACCATCCCGTGGAATATTGCCTCCACCCTGTACTCCTGGAGATCTGGTTGCGATCTGTTCAAGTAGACGGGCCTGCTGATCTAACACTCGTAAGATGTTCTGCTCTCCCTGGTAACGATTTTGCTCCAACATTGCTATCACACTGGCGAGCGTGGCTTGATCTGTGGCAGGTGCACCCTGCCCGCTGGTCTGACCTCTCTGCTGTGCTGGGTCCATCTGTTGATTGGGAACTTGAGGTTAGCCTTGCAGCGGCTTTGGCAATCAAGAACAGATAAGTAAGACTTTGAATTTTTCAAGGCAAGTATAGGACGAAAAGATAAGAACGAGAGCGAAGGGGACAGGAGAAAGCTTTGAACACAGGAAGAACATACTGATAATTAAGCAAACAACATAAAAGATTAATTAACATAAATTTACAATAAAGCAAGTGGTGCACAGACCACATAAAGGTTCATGTTACACTTGCATTACATACAAAAGTACATCTATCACCAAAAGGTCAGACTACCACTAGCGTACAGCGTCTACTCCTCCCTGTCCCTGGGTGCTGGAAGGGCAAGCGGGGCTGCGGGGCGGAACCGGGCACGGTACTGCGCCGCAGTCATCCGGCGCTTGGGCCTAGACTGCACCGAAGCACAAGAAGAGTGAACGCTGGGCGACTCCGCACTGTCTGAACCCTCTGCTGCCTCCTGGGCCTCAAAGCGGGCGAGGGACTCCCGGAGGCGCTGAACCTCCTCACGAGTGTCCCACAACTGCCTCTGCCAAACTCTGGCCTCCTCGACTGCTCTGTCGTAGCTGGCGACCTGCTGCGCCATAAGGGTGGCGATACCCGCTAGGCGGGGATCGTCATCCTCACCAAACCTAGGGACTATAAAGTCCCCAAAGTGCGGACGCGGCACCAGGTCGAAAGGCGTCCCTGCTAGCTCCTGGTGGTAGTAGTCTCTGAGATAGAGCGCGGCCTTCTGAGCCACGTCCTGAGCAGCATCCTCACTGTCCACCCGTCGGGCGGTGAACCTCCGCTTCCTGTCTGGGCGGATAGGCAAGGGATCGAGGACCATCCAAGCCTTGTACTCGTAGAACTGGTCCTGGAGGAACTGTCCCTCAGCGTAGATCACTGGGCCGTGGTTTCCTCTCGCTCCGAGGTAACGTCGCATTTCCCACAACTTGTGGTGCCATCCATCCCTACGGTCGGGGCGGGAGAAAACGAGGCGCACCATCTGCCGGAAACGAAATTTTGAAATTAGACAAGTAAGACAGTAAACATTTGCGAAAATTAAAACTTAAGCAGAAATAAACTAAGACAGGGAAAGTAGCAACAAGAGAGGAACAAGACAGCAATAATACTTATATTTTTCATAAACTCTTTTTATGCCTTAAATTAATTTTTGCGATAAAATCGCTTCCTAGACAGCCTTAGGTCTCAACCTACGGTCAAAGAGCCTGCTCTGATACCACTTCTTGTAACGCCCCCGTTTCCAGGGGCGCGTACGGACACGGCATTCCGTAACTATTCAAACATGAACAGTTATGGAGTGTCGCGCAAGAGTATACCATTGCATGCTTACTACAAAAGACCAGCATATATTTGACATACGGATTAACATCCAGTTTTTACAGCGGGGCGTGCAAGCCCAAGGTATATTACATTACAAAAGGCTCCAGAAACTGCTTCGAGCGCGGCGGAGACCTACAGCCAAGGGTCCTCGTCGAAGAAAAGATCCTCTGGGACTTCTTCAACGGGGAGTCCTTCTCCTTCGTCTTGATCCTCTAAAGAGTGGATTAAGCAAGCCGTGAGCCAAACAACCGGCTCAGCAAATCCCAAAGGGATCTTAATTTACTATATGCACGGAAAGTCAGAGGAAGGGAGTATACTTGGTTTATTACATTTGGTGGACGCAGTTTTATTTGCAAACATTTTCATAAGACGGACACAAAACTTACTTCTTAAGAACTCAGGGTTTTCAACAAGAATTCATTAACCAACTAACCAAGTTAAAGTATGTACAAATCTACTTATGCTTTGCTGCTGGAATCACCCAAGTGACACAGCTCCAATAACCGGGAGCACGGCGTATTCGAATACCATTTATTTGACTCTGCAGAGTTTGCTCAGCTTTACCCACACGATCTCTCAACTCCCGCTAAAGAGTCAAGAAAACCAGGCCGTTTCTCTGCTCAACTCTTTATATAGGCTCTACCCAGTAGAATTCACTCGGGTCTGGCTCACACACCTACACACACACACACACACACAAGAGAGGACAGCGTCCGCTTCGAGTGAATTCCACCGTTGTTAGGCTTCCGCAGCACGGCCAGCCTAACCTTACTGCTACCCTCCTGTAGAGTTTCAATCGAGTTGAGCAGCTAATCGACAAGTGTTGACAAGTCAACTCCTGTGGTTGAGCGATCACTGTGACATTTGCTCAGCGTAAGGGTTTCAGTCCTTATATTTTCACATGGCCCGCAACCTCGCCAGGTCCGCGACCCAAACTAAGGTAAGCGGTGGGCGTAGACCGTCCCGCGGTTTCCCACTCACCCTTACCCTACTCCAACCCTAGGACAAGAGGTGGGCAAAGACCGTCCCGCGGCTCTCCCCCAACCCTTACCCTACCTTGTGCACGCCGGCACTCTCCGCTCTAAGATACGGTGTCCCATACCACCCTACCTTAGAGTCGGGTTTTTCAGATTCTAAAATTGGTCCGCAACCACAACCTTATTAGTGTAACATTTTGCATGATAATCATAGCCTACAATTACTAAGATTAACAGATAAATATTTCTAGGGTTTCAATGGCATGGCTACAAATTAAACATGGCGTTTAGCGGTGGTAGGACTAACTAATACACAAGTCATTCTAAACATTTTATTTTTATTTTCAAACTAACATTTCAAAACTAGCTCAATGCAAATAACATATTAACATATTTAAACGTTATGGGATACAACATGATCAAAGGATTTGGGACTTGCCGTCTATCCGGACGATCTCAGCAAGCTCGAACGTCGAAGCACCTGGATCCTGAGTCTGCTCCTGAATCTCCGGGATCTCCGACACTAACGCAAACAATTAAAATAAATTAAATCCAGCTTGAGACTAATCAAGCGAGGCAAAATAATCTAATTAAAAAGAAATAAATTGCATAAAACACCCCAAATGGAATTTTAGGAATTTTTCTAGGAAGAATCTGTGGAAATGGAGTTCACCACTGGGTCAGGAATAATATTTGGAGCAAAGTGGTGAAATTTGGGAATTTTTGGGATTTTCTGTGATTTTCTAGGATTTATTTGAGTTTTCTGGCATTTTAGAAATTAATAAAATCACTGAAAATCGGATGAATAGTGGTGGGCCGGCCCGGCGCAACAGTGCAGCCCGGCCGGGGAAGCGGCCCGCGCGGCCGAAGGCCAGCGCGGCCTGCTTGCGCTTGCGCGCGCGCGCGGGATGGAGCGGGCCGAGGGAAAACGGCCCAGAGCGGGCGCGCCCACGCCGCTCGGATGCCCGCCGCGTGGCTCGGGGCGGACGGCGGAGGAGCGCGACGGGGCGAGCGGTCGAGATGAGAAGGCGGGAAGATCAGACGGCTGAGATTCAATGGGGTGGGTGAAACGGTACGGGGGAAATGGATGACGGGGATTAGAAGGCTTCAAGGGGATCCGACGACGGGGAGGCGGCCGCGTCTTCATCGTCTTCCTCCGGCCGGGCGCGAGCAGCAGCGGGACGGAGGCGGCGGGGCAACGGTGCTCCGGCGGCGTCGGCGGCTCCCAGGGGCAGAGAGGGGTACCGCCGGGTAGAGGGGACAGCGGGGAACCCATTTCGGGTGGTTAGCGTCTGCGGGGACCAACGGGGAGAGAGGGAGGGAGAAGGGGGTAGTTCGGGGATCTTGCGGTGGAGGGGGTTGCCGGCGGCGAGAGGGGCTAATCGGGGGTGGCTACACCATCTGGGGAGGGTGAGGCTCACATTGGCGGCGGCAGCGTGAGCTGGGGAGCTTCGAGGAGGGCTGGCCACGGGAGGGGGCGGCGGCCGAAGAGGAGCTTCGTCGCCGGAGTTCCTCAGTAATTCTCCTGCCCAAACAAAGGTAACACAGTGATTAGGAGGTAAAAGAGAAGCTCGGGGCAGAAGCAATTGAGGAATGGAGGGAGAAGGAGGGAGATCCGCTCGCGGGGCTTGCCGGCGCAGGGGGAGACGGTGGCGGAGCTCCGGGCGGCGGGAGCTCAAACGGGCGCTCCGGGAGGGGCTCTGGAGGGTGGGGAGGGGAATGGAGGCGCTTGGGGAGCTCGGAAAGCAAAGGAAAAAGAGGGGGAGCTGGGGGAGGTTTTATACCCAAACGGGGGGGGGAAGCGAGGCTTCGGGGAGAAGCCTCCGGCGGGGCTCCGGCCGACAGGGGGTGACGGGCGGTCAAGGGCGTTAAAGCCAGCACAGTGGAGAGGGCGGGGTGACGCGAGGTGCTGTGCGGGGGAGAGGCGACGTGACGGGAGCAGGTAGCGGCGCAGGGGCGAGGGCGCGTCCGCGAGAGAGAGAGAGAGAGGGAGGAGGCGGCGCTGCCAGGTGGGGCCAGGGCGGAGGCGGGCGACGTGGCGCGGGGGCGGCCACTCCTCCGGACCCGGAGGCTGTCGGGGCGGCGGAGGCGCGAGGGAGGGCCGGGGCGGCGCGGGGACGGGCGCGGCGCAGGCGCGGCCACGGCGCAGCGCGCAGCGCACGCGCGTGCGCGAGGTGAAGGCGGGGAGTTGGCGCGGCGCCAGCGGGAAGAGGGAACGGGGAGGCGCTGCGGGAGGGGAGAGGCGGCAGGGGAGTGGCGCCATCGGGCTGGCGCGGGCGCGAGGCGCGGGAGAGAGAGAGAGGCGGAAAAGAGGCGAGACGCCAACGGAGGGAGAAAGCGGAAAGGCCGAAAAAGGAAAGCGCATTTCCGACGAAACTTTCCCGAAACGGAAAGTTTTCAAAATTCATTCAAAAATGCATCAAAAATTGGAAATTTTTATTTTTGAATTTTTCAGGGCTTTTCATGGCCGAGCGACAAAATTCAAAGGTCACGTTTGTCGTATCACAAATTGACACATTGACACCTGCGGAGGTAGGACGGGACTCGCTGATGGAAGGATGATCGATGAAGAGTCGTATCTAAGCACGCTACGCGATCTCTCTAGAACGAGTACTTTCGCCTGCACGTGAGACGATCGTGCGATCGTGGCTTTGTCAACATGCCATTAGCCGTGAAGTCCCCTCGTCTAGAATAAATCCAATCAATTCCCCGCTCAAGTCATGCAGCGTGGAAAAAAGACCCGTATTTACTAAAGACTCTTTTACCCTGAAAGACCTGTTGTTAGACAGCGCTTCCACTGCAGGAAGCAACATAGAAGGAGAGGAAGCAAGATGATGACGTGGACTTGCCGGCCATGACTTGTTAATCTCTTGTGCGTTTTTCCCCAGTGGTCAGTGGAGCACGTGAGGATTTGCGCACAAGTGGAGGATGACATGTACATATATTTCCTGCTTCTCCATTTTCCAACCCTCGTAATCATGTAGAGTAGGAGTAGAGTATGTTTTTTGGCTTTTAACTTTGACCTCTTTAAAGGTCAAAATAAACGAAATAGCTTTTCAAACGACTCTTCGAAACCATTTCTCCAAATGATTTTCTGAATTTAAAATCGTATACGCCCATCCGTATTCATGTCTCTACCATCCATCAAACTTTTTGGTATATATGTCACTGGTTATATTCATAACTACGAAAATGGATGTATATATATATCGTATTTGTAAAAATGGCCTTATTTGCCGCTCGGTGGCCAGACAGTCATGCCGCAAAACTGACGCGTGGGCCTATTGCTGGTGGCAGGCAACCTACCGCCCCGCCACGAGACAGCAGGCAGCCTACTGTCCCACCATCAGATGGTAGCAGCCTGCCGCCCTATGGGCAGATGGTAGGTAATTAAGGCGTCTAATTAGACGGCTTAATTACTTGTCTTAATTTTTTCTTGTATACTATTTGTTTAAAATTTTAAATATAGAAAATGAGCTTAAAAATTATGAAATTTTATGTACAGCCTCTCAACATAACATACTTAACTTTGTAATTTTTTTGCAATTTTATCTACTGTGTATTTTGCTCAAAAATGTGTATGATTACCAGGTAATTTTTAAAATTTTAAATATAGCAAACGAGCTTGCAAAATTACAAATTTTTATGTGCAACCTCTTACAATAATGTACTTGACTGTGTAATTTTTTGACAATTTTATCCACTGTGAATATTGCTCAAAAATTCATAAATTTACCAGGTGATTAGCAGATGCGGTAGAGGTGGGTCATTTTATATTCTTTGCTTTGTTTAATCCATATTTTAGTTTTCTTTGCTTTGTTTAATTCGCATGTGAACAAACACAGTGGGTCATAGATATTTGGCTCATATAGAAATTGAGCACTCATGCAAGAAACATATCACCGAAAATGTCATTTGCGTCGTATCTGTCTCCCCACACGCAATTCACTCCCTTCATTATCGGCGCGTTATTTGCGCGCGTTTCGCTATCACTCTCGCTATAAATTTCAAGCTGCACATACTCACATTCTTGCAGTCTCTTCACTGACACTTCTCGCTTCGCGGTCTCTTTGCTCACACTCCTCACCTGAGCTCTTCGTCTGCTTTCTTCACAGCCGATTAAATATTGTTTAGTGCGTTATTAGCAGTCATATTAACAGATATTTTTTATCATATGAATTGTCTTTGTTAAATATGTACATAATTAATTGCAGCTATTTAGGTGTAATTAATTTAGTCCTAATTATTTAGGCTTGTTGCCCTTTGTGAGGTTGGTCTCTGTCGGACGCCAGTTCACCATCGACGACAGCCTGCTCGAGGCACTAGTGGTCAGGTGGAGGCCCGAGACGCACAAATTCCACCTTCGGTGGGGTGAGATCACGGTTACTCTGCAGGACGTCTTGTTCTTAACCGGTCTCCTTCTCCGGGGTGTTGCACTTGTTCAAGCCCTTGCATCAATAGACTGGAAGGAGAGGTTAGCGGACCAGTTCAGCAATTTTTGAGCAATGTTCACAGCGGATAAAATTACCAAAAAAATTTACACAGTCAAGTACGTTGTGTTGAGAGGCTGGACATAAAATTTTGTAATTTTTTGAGCTCATTTGCTATATTTAAAAATTGAAACATAATATACAAAAAAATTAAGATAGGTAATTAAGCCGGCTAATTACCTGCTGTCTGCTCATAGGGCGGCAGGCTGCGTGCCATCTGGTGGCAGGGTGGTAGGCAGTTGGCGCAGACGGTAGGCCCACGCGTCGGCTTGCTGCCCCGCCATCAGACGGCAAAAATACTATTTTTATCAATACATTACGTATACTGCTATTTTTGTAATTACATATGCAAATAATACTAAATATACTAAAAAAAATCCATTCACCGCTATTTTCAAAAATATAAATAAAATTCATTAACGGTAGCCGGTCAAATCTTTCGAGTTTTGAGAGCCGCATGCTCGGCTTTGGTTGAACGTCAGGTTCAGTGCACCGGTTGCGAGCTCTACTGGTTGTGTAGATTAGCCATGTCACACCGGGATTCAGGACAACCAAAACGGTTAAGGCAGATGAGTGTGGAAAGAGCTTTGCAGAAAGGAGCCGGCCTTCAATTGTACAGGGGTGGATGGTCTTGATTTCTTATTAGTGGCTCGAACTCTTGTCTTTTAGCTCACGGTTTGATGATTTTTAGGTGAATGAGTGGACAGGAGTGAAAACATGATGTTGGACACAGAAAAGTAGCACGGTAGATTACTATTTTTTTTATAGAGAGAATAAACGGTGTCTTAAAATTTTCCTCTTAATATTTACCTATCTTTTACTATAATAGCTACAAAACTATAAAAATTAGGATAGAGACCCTACTCAAGACCCAAAGAAACAAGAATCCGAACTACTATGAAGAAACAACAGGCGCGGTATTACTGCCGTTGTACTTGTGGTATTACCGCGAGTGGTTGAAAGCTAATATGGTCGGAATACGATTTGAGTGGTCGACAATCAGTGAGCGGTTGAAAACCAAAGTGGTCGCAATACGACTTGAGTGGTCGACGGTCAGTGAGTGGTCGAAAATCAAAGTGGTCAACGACCAGTGAGTGGTCGAAACAAGTCGAAATACGACTAGTGCGGTTGATGACCAGTGAGTCCTCAAAAGCAAAAGTGGTCGAAGTAAGACCAGAGTGGTCGAAATCCAAAGTGATCGAAATAAGTCGAAATACAACCAGTGTGGCCGATAACCAGTGAGTGGTCAAAAACCAAAGTGATCAAAGGCTAGTAACTGCGGTAATACCGCTACATACTTATGGTACTACCATTGCTACAATAAAATCAGGATGAATAGGGTTTTCAACACGATCACGAGATAACAATTTTGATTGAATGATCCAAAAGCTGTGAAACTTTTGTACACATATTGCTTAAGGTCTCAGGAATATATTCCAACCATGGATCGCAAAAACTCATAACAAAGTTGAGACCTTTTTAATATTTGCGCAAGCGTGCGCCAAAAGCGATCTAAAACCAAAATCAATGATCAGAACTTACTTGTGGATAGAGGATAGCCAAGATGACTTGGATATGTTTGTACATATCACAGCAAGCAAGAACACCGAAGAAATCACTCCAAAAACCCTAAGATCAAGAAAAGGTTGAGAGGAGAGGAAAGATAAACCAAAACAAGAGCAAATCAATCAAATAGAGAGATAGACATGAAGATGATCGAAGATTGATGTATTGCCACTTAAGGAGCTAGGTTTTACCACCACTCCACCTTGGAGGACAGAGAGCACACCAACTATCCACTCTCAAATGTTAATCCTAAACAAGAAAGCACATGAGAGAGGGGTCAGATAGTTAAACTCATGTTTCCATTGCAACCCCTTTTATAGATGGGCTAATAAGCCACATCCATTCCTTAATGAATACTATCCACTTAGCATACTGGGGAAACCCGATAACCCCCACATATAGGTTTTACTCACATATGTTCACTTATGCACGCTTTTCAAAGGGCATAACCCTGAATCCGTTAAATTCTTAGCATTAATCCGTCTTTATTAAACCAGCTTCACCTTAACCTAAACCACTCTCCCAAGCATCACTCATATGCGATGGTTTTGATTCAAGGTGGTTTCCGGTATTTTGGTCAAACTATCAAAATACCCCTCGTTTATCCGGTCATCACATTCATTGCAAGTAATCGTCATACTTGCCACTTGTAGGTGTACCACTAGCTTGCCATGCGTTGCCAAGTCTCTTATGTCCCAGTTTCATCGAACCATGGCACACTTATCCCGTCCAAGCCACATAGTGCAGTCCCGCTGTTTGAACTTGCTTTCAACATTTTTTGTGTTTCTCGTGCCACACTTAAGCTCACTGTCTAACCCATCATCCTTGATCGTTCTGGGCCTCAACTCCTCCATGAACCTAGCCCTAGTCCTCGTCGTTGACCACGGTTGATCCCAAGCGACCCTGCACATCCAAAGATAAGAAAATCGTTTCTGAGCATAAATTCTTTACAACTTGACCCGCGTTAGTCAGAATATGCATCTTGCAATCTTAATGAGATGACTCAGGTCGCCCCAACTCAATTCATGATCCAAAACCTATAATCTTGTTTGCTGCGAAAACCAGTAGTACTGCATATAACAAGCCGGTACTACTGCATAGTGGTGCGACTGGTTCTCAAACTGATACTACCGCACCTTCGTACCTTGCACTGGATTTCTCTGGAAAATACGTACCGTAACTCAGACCAGAACTACCGTTTTTGCGATATGACCACGCTCACAACGTCAGTACTTCCGATTTCCCTAAAGAATTCAGAAAATAGTCCAGACAAAATACGATCTTTGCAAAAACACTTAACCGCCCCACAAAACTTACAATGGTTTATCACAATATTATTCTGGACTTTGTCACGTGGTCCTTTATTCATAATGTTTGTTTTCCATGATAAAGATAGTGTTCAAAGTGATTTTTAATTAATGGTTTATGGCTTCAAATATACTGTAGTGGTTGAAAATGAATGTATTGATAGTTAGTTTTTTTTGAGTAATTAAATTTTAAAAAATAAAAATTATATAATCATAGGTAATGTAAAGGAATAAGAAAAAAAGAAAAAAACTAAAAAATGAAATTAAAAAGTTGACACGTTCTAAAGGCAGAAGCATAAGTCATTTAAGAGTGGGACCAAAATATTGTTGTCTGAGCTACTCGATCAAGTGGTACAACGTACACTAGTATTCGTGTAAACTTATAGGTATTCATAGCCATATGTAAATTTGATCGAACGACGTTCCTGGGAGTTGGGGTCAAGCTTTCGAGCGTAGAAGCTTCCCGTTGTTCACTTCAATTTTTCTACGTCAACTGCTCGTCGATCATTTATGGCCTCATTTAGGGTGGAAAGTGGAAGGCACCATGAAGCTTCCTCTTAAGCTTTTCGCAAACTTGTACCGCCCTCTTCACTCTTCAGTACCGCAGACTAAGTGCTCTTTTCCAGCTTGGATTCTCGGAAAGGTTGATTCGTTTCGAACAAAAAACGGGCCCTTTCCATGTATGCTGCTTGACTTTGCTTTTTGCAAAGTTTAGTGGTATGATATCAACTCACTGTACAGTAAGAATCTAGGGGAAGACCATGAATAAGATCGAGTGAAGTCTAGCGCAGGCTACCATAAGGTGTGATCTTATGAGAGACAATATCATCACATTAGCTTAAGCCACCACATAAAAAAATTTCTCACAGTGCATGATGGCTTAAAATGATAGCTTCAATTATATAGTTCAGCTTTCTTTCTTTTTAACTCACCATACTCTTCTCTCCCCTTCCCCACTGTACTACTCCCCACCGCACTCCTTCTCTCCTCTTTCCTTCCCGCATTGGCGCCATCCACCCCACCCCACCTCTCCTCCGATCCCATTGCCGATCCACCCGACCCGGGCTGCCTCCAAGAGCCGCGCCACTGTTGTCTTGGACGTGACCGGATCCGGTCCAAATCTGGCCTCCCCGACGCTGGCTCGCTCTGATCTAGAGGAGAGGCACTCGGCCAGCTCCGCCGCTGCCCTTGATTCACACGACGTTGACGCCTGCGCCCCCGGATCTAGCCATCTTCGTCGACCTCTCCTTTTCATTTGCCGCCACTCCCGTAGCCACCGCCATCGGATCCCGCCGCGCCCCGACCCCAGGGAGCTGTTGCCTTCTAGCCTATGATGCGCGCGAGCTGCCGCCCAGCACTAGCTTCCCCAGCCAGCTCATTGCCGCGAAATCATCGCTGCTCGGCATAGGGATGTGGGGGTGAGGCTTGGCTCCCTGCAAGTGAGGTGATGAGGGGAGACATCGAGCGAGCTGAGGCCAGGCTTTTCCCTCGTTTCTTCGCTACCTCTCTCCTCAAGCCACCATTTCTTCTGCAAGCTACTTGACAAGCCTGTAAGACACTGCCTTTACCCTCTCTTCTCTCCATGCTGGCATACATCCGACATGGAAGTTTGAGGCCACCCTCTAGAGTGGAGCACTGTGGATGTCCTTAGGACGCTGAAGGCCGAAGTCTTCGATTAGCGCGGTGACTCTCGCTACTTTTCGAGCCCGCCGACGCGTACGTTGTCCATGTCAGTGTCTCCGTCGTCCGCCACTTTCTTAAAATATATAGCAAAAACCATTAGGCATAACCAAAAGATACCAGTTGCAGCCTAAAGATAGGCCGCTGATTGGTCACAAAGTACTGTGGTGCAAACCATGTTACTTCCTACTAGAATTATTAGTTAGGGTTTCTTATTTTCAGTTTCTAGAAGGTGTTTTTTGATTTTTTTACAGTAGTTAACTTTTAAATGAAATATCTTTTTAAAACGAGATCTATAAATTTATTGTAGTATACATTATAGCGATTTTATTTATATCGGTATGAGTTTCTATTAATCTATATTATTTTATAAATAATCTAAAAATCATAAATTGAGGCTAAAGGGAGAACGGCCAGGTTCTCGACGTCTAGAAGTCCAGCGAGGAAGGACCCAAGAAGGAGCGCATGACGTGGACCCTGCAGTATCCCGTGCGCAAAATGTAGGACCTACGATTTTTCTTGGTCCACGGTCAAGGTCCGGCTTGACCTTTGACTAGTCCAACTATATTATATTACTACTGCTAGACTATATTAGTAGTATTTCTTTCCGCAACCTGTGGCTCGTGAGGACGTCGTGTTTGAAACAGAGGCGCTTGCGGTTCAGAGGTTGTGGAACGGATCGATCCGCCTACGTTTTCTTTGCGGGGTAGTTGAAGGTTGCAATGTATGAAAGCAACACGCACTCGATTTGGTTTAATCAGGTTTTACTTCTCAAATTATAGATTTAAGTAAATTGAACATCTAACCTTACGGTCTGTTATATGTAAGCTCTAAAACAATAATCTTATAAGCGGTATTAGATCTTTCCCTAAGAGACTAGTCTAATAGGTGAATCTCTCCTACATTTATAAATTATATTTTTTTTTCTCACAATTAACATGAGACAATTTTTAACAAAGACGAATGGCTCTCAATGTCGACTGTTCATTACTTGACAGTTAATAATATAAACAGTCCAACAAAATGAACATGTAAACCGTTTTTTTAAAGGCGAACATGTAAACTAAGGTTCATATGATACATATTGGTAACACAACCTGTTCATATGATGTTGTTTAATCATGCTAATGAGCGATAAATCCCAAGTTCCTCTTCCAAAATAAATTACACTGGCTTTCGTCTCTCTCGCCCTCTCTCTCGTTGAGGGGAACACTGGCTTTGATCTACTAAAGTTTATACCGGAAAAGATGGGCCGAACCGTGACTGAAGAAAGTAGCTACGACTTGAACTCCTGAAATTGATTAATAGCTATTGTGATCAGCGGCGATAAGCAGGCTAAGCTACCGGCTGCTTCGTACGATCATTATATACACAATTAACTTCTCTATCGTCTACCTCCAAAAAAAAATTGTCACATGATCCTTTTCATAAACTAAACTTAAACTTTGACACTCAAACTGTGATCTTATCTAGACGGTTTCCTAAGCGACAAAGACAGGCGTGTCGCCATCAAATGTTGGAAAAACTTGTTTCTCCATTTCAGTTTGATGACTTCCACAAATTGGGCTCATACGCAAGAAAACAATCACGTGCTCGATGATGTGCTGATGTGGAAATCAACAAGCAAGAACTTTTTGACGTGACGCTGCTGTAAAAGTTAAGCACCGATGAATATTTAGGTAGTGATTCAAATGACTTTTAACTGTGGACTTCTAGCTTAAAATATGCTATAGTGGCTGAAAATGTACTATAGCAACTATTATTTTTATAAGTAATTAAATTGAAAAAAAATGAAAATAAAAAGGTTATATCGTCATAGTCACAGACATGCAAAGAAATAAGATAAAAAAAGTAAAAAAATTAAAAGCCCCAAAAACAAAAAACAAAATTAAGAAGTTGGTGTGTTTTAGAAGAAGCCAGAAGTAGAAGTCGTTTCGAGCGTTTATTTGTATGAAACCTTAAACCCAGGTAAGCATGACAAGGCAGTATAATTTTCTACCATTAAACTCTTGTTGTTACACCAACAATCATCCAGGGTTTACAACTTTAGATCTTGGCAGCATCTCCAATGGTCTGAGTCAACTAGCTATATGCATGTATACATCAGTATATATCCTATGTGGAGGAAAGAGAGTATGCAAAAAAAAAACCGAGTCAGCTCTTCCTTAAGCACTAGTTTATAACGCCAAACGAGGCAGCATCTATAAATTCTGTGTGTGCATGTAAGCATCAAATAGCTATCCTTATAGATAGTTATTTAGAATGCTAGCTTTAGTGTGTACTATATAAATGATATAGAAATCTTATAGTTAGTTGCTAGCTATAATCATTGGAGATGCCCAGATAGCTACTCGAAGTCTAAAAGCGAAGCAAGTAAACGGCACAGTACGGTACAAAGTTGCAGGTGCAGGGTGTGTGTTCCTTCTTGAAATTCTAGTGGCTTTCTCACGGGTTTAGGCCCAGCAAAACCGTCTTTATCCTCGCGTGCAATCGAGCGCAAGCTACCGGACGGTCTAGAAACATTGCACCGCATGACTTCTACGCTATTTCTTCTTCTGATGGCCAGCTTGAGGACCACATGCATTCCATACCGATCCCATTGTTTTTGTCAGGGCTCTCGGTCTGTCATTTTTTGTCAAGCTTTTTATCATGAGATTTTTTTTTTCATCTAGTTAAGGACCGGTCCAAGTAGCCTCGGTTTCTAATTTTTGGTTTTCAAAAGTCAGAAGTTACTGAAACACGTTAACTTTTTAATTTTGATTTTTTTGGTTTTTTTTCTTATTCATTTGCATTATAATAGCCTTTTCATTTTTTTTCTTATTTTTTATTTTTAAATTAAATTATTCATAAAAAACTAACAATCACTATGATGTAATTTTACATACAAGCTAACAGCTACAACCAAATATCGGTTGGAGCAGGGCATAAGGCGGAGGAATTTCCAAAGCTGGGCAACAATCTAGTTCATCAGTTCAACGCAAACAAAAATGCAAGGGTACTGCTATTGCAATTGCATGGTTGGTGCTAGCAAGCAATCGACAGGCAGCAAGGTAAACTTGATTGTACTACAAACAGAGAATTCAGAGAATTCGATAAGAGCTTTGACACAAAGAATAGTACTAGGATTGCACTCTGATCTTGCTCACTTAGCCACTCGTCATCATCCGAATGATCCGAGAATATGCCCCAAAGTATGCATAGACTGGAATAACTGGACCATCCAGAACGCATCAAGACGGTGCTTCAGAACGTATAGTCAACAAAGACAGGAATTAAAAGTCGTATGGAGCCGGACTAACGCCCCGTCCATTCCAGTTTGAGCTTCTAAATTCTGACTTATTTTTTATTATTTATAAATTTCATTTTTTTTGAATTTTTGGTTTTTTTAACTTTTTTGTCCATTTTTTCCTGTATTCGTTTGCGTTGTCTGTAATGAGCTAACATATTTTTCTATTTTTAAATTTTTTAAAATTTAATTACATCAAATATATCACACTTTAGTTACAATATAATTTCAATTAAATACAATATAATTTTAATCACAACACACTATTTTTCAGCCCACAGAGCAGAGCCTCAGATACACCAACAGCGCTGCTACCAAGCGCCCACAACGGAACGAGACGGGGCCACATCGCTGACGTCACGTGCACCAGTGCATAAAACCCAGCGCGAAGTAGCAAACGGCAGTTTTTTTACATTGCGGCCCATGGCTTTTAATTATTATTTATTAAACTAATAAATAATAAATATGAAAAGAAACAAACAGAAAAGCTGAAACGAACCGGACTAACCTCGCGGCAAAATACTCCTCATCCTACTTATTTTACTCGTAAAAACCCATTCCATCACGTGGCTCCAACGAAGGAAAGTTCAACGAACTGCGAAGCGATGCCAGCTCCGTCTCCGCTATATAAGCCCCGACCCCGACCCCGCTCTTGTCATTCAACCGGACCCCTTCGGTTTCACACACACTCATCAGCTGAGACCTGAGAGGCCAGGAGGCGAGCAGAGGAGGGAGGCGAGCATGTTGCTGAACCTGGCGTCGGAGGCGGTGGTGCTGGACACCATCCGGTCGCACCTCCTGGAGGAGCCGAGTGGCGCCGCGGTGGTGGCCGCCGCGCCGGCCGAGGGGAAGAAGCGGCTCGCGTACTGCCGGAGCGCCAGCTTCGGGAGCCTGGTGGCCGACCAGTGGAGCGATTCGCTCCCGTTCCGCCCCGACGACTACGACGACATGGTCGTGTACGGCGCGCTGCGCGACGCCTTCTCCTACGGCTGGCTGCCCGACGGCTCGTTCGCCGCCGTGAAGCCTGAGCCCCTGCCGTCCCCTGACTCGTACGACGGTTCTTGCTTCGGTTTCCTGGAGTCGGAGCCGGCGACGCCTAGCGAGGAGGCGTCGGGGGCTGAGGCCGCGGCCACGCCCAGGAGGGAGGCCGCCGCTGCGGTGGCCAGGGGGAAGCATTACAGGGGGGTGAGGCAGCGGCCGTGGGGCAAATTCGCGGCGGAGATCCGGGACCCGGCCAAGAACGGCGCGCGCGTGTGGCTCGGCACGTTCGACACCGCCGAGGACGCCGCCGTGGCGTACGACCGCGCCGCGTATCGCATGCGCGGCACCCGCGCGCTCCTCAACTTCCCGCTCCGCATCGGCTCGGAGATCGCCGCCGCCACCGCCGCGGCCGCAGCCGCCGGCGACAAGCGGCCATCACCCGAGCCCGCGACCTCGGAATCGTCCTTCTCCTCTTCCTCTTCCTCGTCCGGCTCTACAAAAAGGAGAAGGAGAGGCGAGGCCGCGGCCGCGTCCATGGCCATGGCCCTGGTGCCGCCGCCTTCCCAGCTGAGCCGGCCGGCCCAGGCGTGGTTCGCGGCCGCGCCGGTCGAGCCTGTAGCGATGGCGCCACTGGTCAGCTAGGTGAATGTCCAACCATGCCAGCGACCGGGTGCATTAGCCAATGAGCTAGGTGTGCGGTGGATTGACCAGCAAGCGCAGGCAAGGATGGGACAAGCTAGAGGCAGGCGCAAGATGGCAAGGAATGCGAATGCGACGGCAAGCAACCCAGCGAATGAGCGAAAGCTCCACCGGATGGAACGTGATAAGCTCGGAGCAACTGGGAGGTGCAATTGGGCCTGGGCGAGCTCTAGATAGTAGTGTTGCTCGGTGCAACTCGCCCAAGTGGGAGGGAAGCTGCACTGTCGAGTTGTTGTCAGAGAATTTACGGTGTCGTCGTTACGCCTAGTAGCAAGGTTGTTCGCGTCATTGTCGATGTCAGTGTGTGTGGTGAAACACCGTTGTGAAGAAGGATGGAAGTGGAACCGTACAAACATCTGTAGGGAGAGGGAGAGATGAAAGAAGAATGAATCCCCTTTGTTCTTTGATCATAAGAGTACTAAGAGAGTTGGTATTCCGTTCAAACAACCAAACAAATGATTGACTGCATCATGATCTAATCACAGATGCACGAACCTTTGACTCGAAACAGTGGCACTGGTGCCCGTAGGTTCGACAACAGAAACGTTAAGCGGCTAAACCGAAGCATAAATCAGACAAACAGTGACCAGAAGGCAAAGACCAAATCGAAATGGTCCTCGAAACCAAAACGCCAAATCCCAGCATTAAACCAACACGAGTCTTCCCACGTGGAGCAGCAAGATTAACTAATCGACCCCCCCCCCCCCCCCCCCCCCCCCCCCTCAATCGAGGGGGAAATGCCATCGTGGGGTTCAGCGCCGATAGCTCGGTGGAGCAAGTGAACCAGGCGAGGCAGCGCGCGAAGAGGTCGCCATCCTCCTTTGCAATTTATGCTCGAAACGAAAGTGAGGAAGAAAAGGAAAAGGAAACACAAGCAATGAGGCAATCCTCATCTATCTTTAACCAACAACAATAAAAATCCTAAATTTGTGCTTATCCAAGACGTAAAGGGGGATAAGCATCGATGATACTGGAGAATTACCCGGCTTCCAGGCAATATCCAGTAGAGCATGCATGAATCGTTCTCCATGAACTTGTTCGGTGATTTCTGGGTGGAAAGGGAACTCGTAAGAAAAAGCACACTTTCCTTCTTGCCAACCAATCCGTGTGGTGCCTGATGAATCCAGGTCATGCAGCAAAGTGCCACTTATGAATATTACATCACTAGACAGCGGCGGAGCAAGGCCCTGCGACCTCGGGCGACTGCCCGGCTCGCCGAGGAGCCATCCTTTGTCAGTCAGCAGTGGACGGCGAGCGATGATTCTTGGCCGGCCAGCTATCTGTCTGGGCTCCATTCTTAGGCTGGCTCCCTGTCACTAGATAAAGAGTTATATGCTGTGCAATCAGCTAATAAAAAAAAACAAGGCAAAAAGGGACAAATGTGTGTTTAGTTTGGTGCCAAGAGTTGCCACTTAAAAAATTGGTCTCGACCAAATGGATGGCGCAAGCAAATGCCCGGGGATTGACGAGCCAAACGGCAACCGACTGTGCTGCGCCTAAAAAATCATGTGGCAAAGTTGGCCACGGGTCACGGGCGTAGCCATGCTGCCCAACGTTGAGCAGTGGAGTAAACGTGACCTAGTTGGATCAGCCGTGCTGAAAATTCAACTGCTCGAAGAAGTATCTTAGGATCGACTCATCGAGGCACATCACACCGTTCGGAGACCGGCTTGACTGTAGCGGGGTGTACCCTAGTCAATACGAATGGGAGAAACGTCGCAATCACGATGACCATAGATTAAAAAAGGTTGGTGCAAAGAAAGATAAAACTGCAATGCGGAAACCACACTCAGGCGAGCTAGTCGCCGTAGGACATGGATGACATGGAAGGAGGAAGACCTAGACTGCGCACGAGGGGGGGAGCGATGATCATCTAGAAAGACAGGTCTTCTAGATCGACCAAAGCATATGCAGATGCAGCTGAGAGCAACTAAAAGTTAGTACTAGATAGCAGCTACTACCAGTCACTTGCATGATTACAGCTACGAATGTAAACAAGCCAACTGATAAAACTATGGGGCCTCTCCGGCGATGGGTTGGGGCCGTTGGGCGGCTTCTGACCGTTGATTCTTGTTTGCTTTTGCCCTGGATCGAAGTCAGACTCACTGCCAGACCAAACCAAATGGGCTGGCCCTAGGTATAGTATTATTGATCCAGTCTAAACATAATATAAGACAAATGGTAAACAGGTATGCCGGCCTGGCTTGACCGGACGTGCCGTCTTGGGCCGACACCATGACATAGCTTGCCATGCCGAGGCACGGCTAGGCCCAACAGGACATACAATTTATCCCCAATCATTCTAGGAGGCCAAATCTACTAAAAAGAGTGCAATAACTCTTATGTGGTAGTTAGAGATGGCAACAGGTAAATACCCATCGGGTATTGCCATTCCATACCCGTACCCGCTAGGTGTAAATTTACCCGTCGGGTTACCCGTATCCGCACGCGGGTAGGAAAATTTACCCATACCCGTACCCGCGCGGGTATTACTACCCGACGGGTAACCCGTACCCGCAAGCATACCCGATTCAACACATAAGAATATCATCAATTTAGGCATTCATTAATCATACATGCCAAGCACAAAAGCGTCTAATGATCAAAATTAGTACATCACATAAACATACTTGACATGACCATAACAACATATGACAAACAAATAAACAATCAACAACAAGTAGATAATAAAATTAACATTTGAGTGGGATGTCTAGTTGTCTAATGCGGGTATTCATTACCCGCGGGTAGGCGGGTATGGGTAGTATATACCCACACCCGCACCCGCCTACCCGGCGGGTAGAGGATTTCGCCCAATAACGTACCCATGGGTACATAAAATTTTCCATACCTGTCTCTTTATCGGGTAAAATCTGTCGGGTATTCGGGTATCGGGTACCCATTGCCATCTCTAGTGGTAGTATAGTAAAATTACTTGTGGATGATAGTACAATTACTTGTGTTAGGATTATTGTACTCTTTTAGGCACGGATGGCAGACTTGATAGTAAAATTACTTACGATTGACAGTAGAACTACTTGTGAATGGCAGTCAAATTACTTGTGGCCCGTTGGGCTAAACGTGCCCAGGGTAGCCCAACACGGTCGTGGGCCGGCACTGCACGGTAACTTATTCGAGCCAGTCATGCCGAACCAAATTGGGTTGTACCATATCTGAGCCCGTACCATGCCGTGTCGGGCGGCCCATTTGACCAGGTATGGTCACTGCTTTCCAGTTTCCAAGTCCCCCTGACTTTCCACGCCACCACTAAAATCAGCTCATAACCTCATACTACCAACTTTTCTACGGCAGAAAAATTGAGACGACTTGAGTTTTAGTTAAATTTTAAGTAGCGATTACGTGGCTAATCATCATCAATGTAACGATTAGCTATTTTAGCCTTTTAAAACAAATCACATTCAATCCCATAAAAAATAATGTTACTCATAACACTCATTGTTATACAAATTAGTACATAATTTAGTCTCATAATAATACAAACATAATTGAATTACAATAAGGAAAATACCCAGTCATTACATAGTACATATTTGTGAGTACATCAATGTTAAAAATATATCAGCAGCAGAATACAATAGACATGGTACACTTTGACCACATAAAAAAAACAAAGCAAATAAAAGTTATGTGTTAGTATAAATGCCGTCAGACCCCTATACTTGGTAGCATCTTCTTTTTCAGTTTATTGAGATACCAGGACCATGTGGGACCGGCACACACCTCACAAAAATATTGGTGATGAGGATTGAATAAATCCTTAAAATACGGCTTTAATACTTAATAAAGGCCATAAAAGACCCCCTGGTCGTAAGCTTCCTATAACTGTTCCTCGAGTACTTTGGTTGGAGATTCATTGTATACTCTACCCAACCAACCACTTAGATGATTCGTGAACTGGTACTTGGGCCCGTTTCTAGGGGATTCCTTCCATGCAATGGATAAGACACGTGTTCTATCCGGCCTACTCACTGCTAGACCTGGCCAAATGGAATGGGACAACCGTGCCAGCCCGAGACATAGTACTATTGGTCCCACCTAGGCACAGCATGAACAGTAAATGGCCTTGTCGGTCCAGCATGATCGGACATGCTGTGTCGTGCTTGGACCGGCACCTCAGCACAGCGGGCTAGCTTGGCACAACACATAGTACTGTGCCAAGGCATGGCCAGGCCTAGCACGACACGTCATTTACCCTCTTAACCCTTCTAGAAGGCCAGGTCTACTCAAAATAGTGCAGTAACTCTCTTGTAGAAATATAGTAAAATATGGTGTAAAGATATTGTATCGGAGCGTTCAATGGAAATACTCCTATCGGACGTATAGCGCTAACAACGCCCTTTTATTTTTTTTGGGAGACACCCGAGCTCCTCGCTAGATAAAACTGTGAAAGATGGGGATATGCCGAATTCCTTATGGATATGATCACAGACAATATCATGAGTTTAGATATTTATGGCGTTATTACTTCGATAACTTCTTTGAGTGAACCAGTTATGGCCCTGTTTGGATCAGTTTTAGATTCTTAAAAACCAGCTATTACTTCTAGTTTTTAAAAGCTGGTTTCTAAGCAAAAACTGATGGGGTGTTTGGATCCCCTAGTTTTTAAAAGCTGGTTTCATTTATGATTGGTGCTAATAGACTATTATACCCTTACATTTATTGCTCTTGAACAACACATTAAACAGCCATGCGTGGTCTTTAATGAGGGTAAATGGGTATTTGTGCAAAAAAAAACTGGCAAAAGCTGGGTATCAACAGCTTCTTGGTTTTTAAGAATCTGGGTAGGTAGATTTTAAAAACTGCCCCAAAAACTGGTCTGTTTGGATCCCATCCAGTTTCCAAAAGCCAGATTCTTAAAATCTGGGTGGATCCAAACAGGCCCTATATTTGCGTGCCCTTTGTTTTATGTGTTGTTTTCACAGCCTAACATTCGCTTTGAAATACGGGATGCTAACTCTAACATGAAATAACTTTTTTTTTGTTGAAATTCCTGCATTCTAAATAGTGTCTAACTAGGCATTGTGTGATTAAACAAACATCCTTTTGTAACGATTGATTTGTTTTTTTTTTTTTGTGGAAAGCACGTCGAATCCTCACTCCCAAATTTCCAACTCGTAAACGGATAAAATAAACTTTAAATCGCGGCCCATCCTAGTTTAACAGCAAGAATAAGCGGTCCACATCCTGTTGCCTCACGGGCTGCTAGCCCATTGATCAGCAGAACTTCCGGGCCGGTTGGGTCGCGCCAGCACGCCGAAGGCGTGGGAAAACGTTGCCCAGAGGGGTGCGGGCTGCGTGCTTGTTTCAGCCCGAGCGCGAGCAGCCCAGGGTGCGCGCAACCATCGGCCGTGGCCGACGTGAAGCACATATTTAGCTAGGTCGCATTGATGCCGCTTTGGTTATATCACGAAATAGTACTGTTGTTGTTTGCTCGACTACTTGCCGAGGGCTGTAACAAAGTGTAAACCTTTTTACGTGTCAGTGCTACAAATTGTCTTTGCAGTTCATGGCATTATTCGTCCCTAAATTGCACATACAATAAATAACAACTTATAGAGATCTTAGATATACAAGGCATTCGTATTGATTGCGGTTAATAGTTTTTTAACCGCAACTGATAACTTTTGATTGAAAATGAATAGTAGTGACTGAAAGAAGTGATTTTTAGAGAGAGTGCGGGCGGTGAAAAAAGTGAGGGAGAGATACGTACGCAAGACGGGAGCGAGAGAAGTAAATTATGTGATGCTCTTGTTGTTAGACTACACAGGTGGTCGTAAGCAACGAGTGGTCGTAACGACCATGATCGGTCATACGACCATGGTTAAGTGGCATGGTCGTAAGCACTAAGTGGTCGTAACGACCATGATCAGTCATACAACCACGGCCAATCGAGATTGTTAGGCTATACAGGTGGTCGTAAGTATCGAATGGTCATATGACTGACCTTGGTTGTTACGACCACACCACTCAGCCGTGATCATATGACCGACTATGATTGTTACGACTATTCGTTGCTTATGACCACCTGTGTAGTTTAATATCAGTGATCTCTACCTTATCTTCGGAACGAGACGCAAACGAGATGAATTAAAAGGCCGTTTAAAGAAACCGAGTTTTTATATTAACTTTTGAATTCCCCAAACAAAAGTCGGAAGCAGAAACCAATACGAACGAAGCCCATAATCTTCCAGTTCAGCAGACATAGCTCCCAAAACGGACTCCACGTTGTCAGTCAGTGTAAGATCGATCCATAGACCACTCGCTGCATTAAAACGCCTAATGAGCCACCGATCATACACAAACACATTGAAGCGCCTACAACTACAAATGTTCCTAAAATTATATAGCCAAGAACAACATGGGGAAAGTAAAAACGGGGAAAATTGATCAGTTGCATCCTGTAAGGTTCAGTCAGTTAAGAGAACAAAGCCCATATCCCCGCATTGTACGATCTCCCAGTGAATTGCTGTGGAAGTCATCAGCTTAGTCCAAACTCCAAACGTCTCCCTCAAGGCCTTTCTGCAATGCAATTGTTAGCACACAGCACATGTTTTCAAACTAGAGATTAGCCCTATCGCTATAAACGCCAGATGTGGAGAAGAATTTAAGCAGGCAAATCCAACTATCTAATTCCGGTCAATTCAGATGCGAGAAACTTGCAATGGTAGTGGGACAAACACCACCATATCGAACCACAACACCAAACTGACCCAACACCAACAGTATGCAAACAATAGCTCTGCCATTAGGCACAACTCTAAAAGAACTCAAAGTCAAGGTATTTCCCGCCGGACTTCATGTCAGCACCATCCATCCTCTTGCTGTTGCCTCCGATCGCCTCTGCCACCCCGTACTTCACGGGCAGCTCAGCCTCGACAGGCCTTGGAACCTCAGGAGGTGTGCTGCACCGGATGAGCGCCCAATTCACGCCATCGAAGAATGGATGCTGCTTTATCTCTGTCGCTCCCCTCTTCACGCCGAGGCGGTGCTGCGGTTCCTTGACCAGGAGCCCCCCGATGAGGTCTCTGCTCGCATAGCTTGTGGACAGTGACTCTGGGAATCTTAGCTGCTGACCAACCACGTTGAACAGCGTGGCTCGGTTGCCTGACCCCTTGAACGGCGTCTTGCCATATAGAAGCTCATGCAAGAAGATACCAAAGGTCCACCAGTCAACAGCACTTCCATGCCCTTCACCTTTGATGATTTCTGGGGCCAAGTATTCATGAGTCCCGACAAATGACATTGATCGAGCTGATGTTGGCTCTGCGACAAGCTCAGGCAAGGTGGTGGCACTCTGTCCCAGCTCAGACCTCGTCTTTCTAGTCTTTTTCTTGCTCCTCTGACCGAACAATTTGGGTATGAAGCATGCAGGCTGAATACAGACTGAAGTAGGCTCCATGCAAGCAGGTTGTACACAGAATGAACCACCCGCTCTTCTGGGATCAGAATCAAAAGCTGATGTTCTGATGAGTGTAGGTGAGACTGCACATCTCAGGGAGAGGTCAAAATCTGAAAGCATTATGTGGCCATCATCGCGCACCAGAACATTTTCTGGCTTCAGATCCCTGTAAATGACTCCCAGCATGTGTAGATACTCCAGAGCTAGAAGTACTTCTGCAGCATAAAACCTGCTCAGAATCGGAGCACACAATGTCAGTGCTTGCAGTTGCAATTAGCAGGCAAACTACTCGACAATCTGGTATTGCAATGTGAAACACTGAAGCAAAAGCAGATTGGAGCACGACTTATACTAACTCATGCCAACCATGGCATGGACCACACCGTATAAATTTCAACAACAACAACAACAATAAAACCTTTTGTCTCAAACAAGTTGAGGTAGACTAGGAATAAAACATTTTCAAGATTAAAGAGATATAAGCCTCGAAATAAAATCTACAATGCTAAAACCCTAAGCTGTACAACCTGCTATCTGAACCAAGAGTCTAAAACACTACCCTTAACTTTCTTATGGTTCCGATACGTGGATCGCTAATTTCCATGCACTCCTATCCAAAGCTAATTCTTTAGATACATTCCAATCCCTCGCGGGAGTCATTGGTTCAAATCCAATAGTAGGTAGGTGTCTTTTTTAACTGCTTCCTCCCACGTCAATTTTGGTCGACCTCTGCCTTTTCTTACATTTTCAGTACGTCTTAAAATTCTACTACGTACCGGTGCCTCAGGAAGCCGTCGTTGGAGATATCCGAACCATCTCAAGCGATGTTGGACAAGCTTCCCTTCAATTGGTGCTACCCCACCCTATCACGTATATCATCATTGTGGATGCGATCCCGCCTTGTATGACCACAGATCCACCGCAGCATCCTCATCTCCGCTACACTCATTTTATGTATATGTTATCTTTTAGTCACCCAACATTCTGCTCCATATAGCATTGCGGGTTTGATCGTCATCCTATAGAACTTACCCTTTAATTTTTGAGGGACTTTTTTGTTACACAAGACACTAGATGCTTGGCGCCATTTCACCCACCCCGCTCTTATCCTATGGCTCACGTCTTCATCAATCTCACCATCCCACTGTAGCATCGATCCCAAATAACGAAACGTGTCCTTCTTAGGCACTACTTGTCCATCCAATCTAACATCTCCATCATCTACTCTAGCACCACTGAAATCACACCTCATATACTCAGTTTTAGTCTTATTAAATCTAAAGCCCTTCAATTCTAAAGTCTTCCTCCATAACTCGAGTTTCCTATCAACACCTATCCTACTTCATCCATCAGCACCACATCATCAGCGAAAATCTTACACCAAGGAATATCTCCTTGTATGTCCCGTGTGACCTCGTCCATCACTAGGGTAAAAATGTATGGACTCAACGTTGACCCTTGGTGTAGTCCTATCTTAATGAGAAAGTCATTAGTAACACTACCGCACGTTCTGACATTAGTCACAATATTTTCGTACATGTCCTTAATTAGGGTAATATATTTTGTTGGGACTCTTTCTTTTGAAGCGCCCACCATACCATATGATATTTCTTGACACTTTATCATAGGCTTTCTCCAAATCAATAAATATCATGTGAAGGCCCTTCTTTTGCTCCCTATACATCTCCATCAACTGTCGTAGCAAGAAAATCGCCTCCGTGGTCGACCTCCTAGACATAAAACCAAATTGGTTTATCGTCACGCTAGTCACTTTTCTTAAATGACGCTCAATCAATTGTTCCCAGAGCTTCATTATGTGGCTCATAAGCTTAATTCCTCTATAATTAGTACAATTTTGAATGTCTCCTTTATTTTTGAAAATTGGTACTAATGTGCTCCTCCGCCACTCGTTTGGCATTTTGTTCAACCTAAAAATACTATTGAACAACTTAGTTAGCCAAACAATCGCCACTTCTCCTAGGCATTTCCACACCTCAATAGGGATGTTATCAGGCCCCAACGCCTTACCCACATTCATCCTTTATCTCTTACTTCCGACTCTTGGATTCTTTAAACAAACCACTTATCGGTGTCGTCAAAAATATTATCCAATTCAATCATACTATAATCATTACCGTAGTTGAACAACTTGTCGAAGTAATCTTTCCACCTATCCTTGATCTTCTCGTCTTTCACCAAAAGTCTATTAGTGTCGTCTTTGATGCATTTAACTTGGTTGAAATCTCTCGTCTTCCTTTCTCGAATTTTAGCCATCTTCTAGACATCCTTCTCTCCCTCCTTTGTACTTAGTTTCTGATAAATTTCCTCATATGCCTTGCCTCGTGCCTCACTCACCGCTTTCTTCGCATTCTTTTTTACTGCTTTGTATTTCTGTACGTTGTCATCGCTCCTATCATGATACATATGCTTGTAGCATATCTTCTTCTCATGTTGCTGGGCAACACACTCTCCAGGTATAACCTTACAATCTATGTAGACTTGTTTATCCTCCCTTCTAATAAGAATAAAATCGATTTGGCTAGAATGCTGGCCACTGCTAAAGGTAACTAACTGGGAATGTCTTTTTCTAAAGAAGGTGTTAGCTACCATGAGATCAAAGGCTACGACAAAGTTTAAGATATCTTCTCCATCTTGAAATTCCATCAATGAAATTCAAGCACCATTTATACGCACCCCCACTGAGTATATTTTGGACAAATATTTCACCCTATACGAGTTCGCTGAACATCATCTAATAAAGGCCACAAGACTCCATTCAGAAAGTTTACAGAGTAACTTGGCAAAATTAGCTTCTTTGTGATGCCCCAAAAGACAAGCTTCCTATAAAACTTTCTAGTTATGCCCAAACTAATTTTTCTTATGGAAACCATTTTCAACTTGGAGTTCTTACGCAGTTATGCTTCAGGCTCAAGAACCCCCCAAAAAGCTCAAGCTCTTCTCTAGGAACTAGAAAGAAGCAGAAAGAATGGTCACACTGAACTACACTACATCGACAATAAATGGGAAACTAAATTTGATTAACAAAATCCTAGAATGTGAATGCAATATGATAATAGGCAAATATAGTACTGATAAAAATAATTACTATATTCATGCTTTAATATAGATTACCTTGCTGCATACTCGGAGAAATGTTTTCCAGGCTGTCTCTGTCGCAGAGTGTGCAGATCGCCACCCGGACAGAATTCCATGACCAAACACGAGAATCTGTCGGTCTCAAAATGTGTGTACAGAGTTGGGAGGAATGGGTGATCCAGAAGCTGTAGAATCTCCCTCTCAGTTTGAGCCCTGTTCAACTTCTTCCTACTTGCCAAGGATGCCTTGTCCATTACTTTCATTGCGAAGTAGCACCTAGTCCCACTTAACTCTGAGAGGTAAACACTGCCAATGTCACCACAGCCAAGACGCTTGAGCAGTCTAAAATGGCTCATCCCGAGCACGCCATCTCGAGTTCGTACAGCATGAACTGCCTTCGATCTAGGATCATTCCCCTTATGAGGCTTGCTGGCACCTCCGGTGATATTGCTCCAGCCGCTGTCATCGCTAACACCACTGCTGTCGCTTGCTCGACTCATGCTAGTTTTTGAACTTCCAAGAGAGTCGCCTTGAACGCTACCCTTTACACTTTCAAAGTTCCTCGCCACAGTAAGCACGGTTTCACTAGCTATGGCTTCACTTTTATATGTGTTCGTGCAGCTGTTCACGATGTTCTTGGCAGTGACCACACCCATGCTGTCAATGCTACTGTGAGGGCTGACATTGCCGCTTGGGGGGAGCGAGGCATCCCAGACACACTCCTTTTCTTCGGAATCGGGAGGCAAGGACACAGCTTCTGTAGCCTGTGATGAGCGTGCCGTGGCCAATGATGCCACTGCAGCAGCAGACACCTTCCTCTCTTCAGCCAAACCTTCACCACTGCCTACATCTACCACCGCATTTGCCTTCATGCCTGTAACACGAATCGAAAGGTCATCTATGAATGGCCCTTTCACTGATAGTCCTCGCACTAAACACACTGGTGGCTCGGACTTCTCCTCATCAATTGCGACATAGACCGTCTTCATAAGATCCATATCAATGGGCTCCGGAGGGTGGCTGGCCCCAGAGAAAGAATTCCGGCCACCCTCATCCGAGGAACCCACGCTCCGGAAGCTCTCCTCGCCATCCGCTGGCAAATCCTTCTCATCCTGCAGCTGGGAGCTCTTCCCTTTCCATGATGCTTTTATCGGTATTGGCGGCTCCAAGTTGTGCACCTTCCGAGCAGTGACCATCAGAGGGTCTTTGGGCTCGGCAATCTTATCTACTATCTCCATTCAACCTTAGCATAACAAGTGCACAACCACCAACCAAGATTCGGTCGCTTCTTCGCAATTCAACAAAATAAAGCAAATCCCCCAACCAATTATCTCCTGCAGAAATGCCCCCGAGAACAGGATTCTTGGCACCAGGTAGGCAAATTTCAGCACAGAGAGCTCTTCACCTGCAACGAGCACAAAGATTAAGGAGTTGAAGAAAACCAAAATTTATCTTCAATCCAACGGGTTCCAAGAATCCAACCTGCTTCCGGGCTAATTATTTGGCACCAAGCGAAGCAACCACCGGGAGTAGAAAGAACAACACCCTGCAGAAACAGAAAAGTGCTGTTCAATCCACCAAATTTGACATCACTACCTTAAGAAAACAACCATCCACCAAATTACGCTTAAGTTTCTTAAATCCCAAGATTCCCAACCCAAAGCAAAATCCCAAGAACCACACCCCCAAATCCCCCGGTTGTTTTGCCACCTCAAAATGCACCCCTCCACATTCAGATCTTTCCCGCACACACAAACATACCAAACAGGCAAGAAGCGCAGAAACCGGCGCTTCCCCAAGAAAACAAGAACCAAACCAAACCAAGGAACTCTAAAAAAACACAAAAGAATCACCTCGGATGGGGGGAAGTGATCCCCAGAAACAGAAAGGCTCGGGTCTTGAGGGTCGCTCCGTGTTGTTGGCTCTTCTCCACTCCGCACGCCTCGCCAGTCGCCACCGCCCACAGCCCACTACACTAGTGTTACTACCGCTAGTACCCAGTCCCGGAGTAACTCCGCACGCGTTGGGGAACGGGGTGGGGCCGGGCGTATGATATTTGTTTCCTTTTATTTTCAGAAATAAATATATCAGATAAAGAAAGGGGTGAAAAGCATGCGCATGGGCCTGCTGCTAGTTTGCTACAGCCCACAATCTAGGTGCCATTCCAAATAGTTTACGTCGCGAGCCATCTACTTTTAGGCCCGTTCTTTTTTTGCCGCAGCTTTTGGCTGCGGCTTTATGACTTTTTAGCTATTTGTATAAGAGATTACAGAATAACAGAATCTCACGTACGGTTTTTAACGATATAAATGAAGTCGGTAAAGCATGTACTATAATTAACTTAGTAGACCATATCTTAAAAAAATACTCCGTTTAAAAGCTAGTTACTGTAGAAAAACTAAAAATAAGCTTTCAGAAGCCAAAAAGAACAGGGCCTATATGGCTGAGCTTTTTTTCTACTTATCACTTATAATTTATATCTTATACTACAGTAAATAGTTTTTAAACGGTGTATTTTTAAGACAAATTAACATAAGGATTATAATAAAATAATATTGAGTTCAGTTGTATCGACCAAAATTACATATGACTATTTTCTCTGCGTATTACCTCTCACGAATAACCAAAATTTAAAATTTTAAGCCATAAACTATAAGTCACAAACTAAAAAAAATACCCTATAATTGTCTCTTTTATATATATTGTAATCAATTAAAAACTAAAAATCACATTACTTTTAAACAGACCTCTAATCAAAGTTTCCAGCTGCTAATCTCCAATTTGTTTACTTTCCCTAATCAAGCAACTTTGTTCGCTTTGGTCCTTGCCTTTTCTTCTTGTTACTGACCGAACCCTCCAACCTGCGCACTACAAACAAAGTGCTCTGTACGCTATGGTCTCATCACTTCATCAGTCATCTATGAAAATCATACTTTTGTGCTTGGTTCGGCTCATCCGGTTACATGCTACGTGGGAAAGCACATCCGATTTCCTGCCTAAAGATTCTGATTTCATATGCTATTAAAAGGCAATTTTTTTAGATGAAATAGAAGGCAACTTTTGCACCCAATTTTGCAAAAAAGATATAAAAAATGGATGGCACTAAATAGGACATACGTTTTGACAACGGGGATAATAAATTGTTGGCTCTAATTAAACCATCACCGGAAGTGAATTTATTGTTTTATTTTTTAAAAAGCAGAATTGTTTTTTCGAGGAAAAAAAGGACTAATTGGTGTGTTGATATGGGTCGGAGCTTTCGGACACGGTTGGGCCCGGCGCAGGGGACCACGTTGTGGCTCTTTCGGACTACAACGGGCCCACCTGTCAACATCCCTTCGGGAGTGGTGCGGCCCAAACAAAGAAGCATACGTGACGCCATTTATGACGCCTAATCACATTGTTCACTCCTTAAACACGGTTGGCATGCGATTTGAGCAAGGAAAACTTGGTTTCGTGGATCTAGTCCATTTCTCTTGGGAGAACAATATGCAGGTGTAATTCGATCCTAGGTTACAGAAACCACAGGCCCAATATGTGTATCCATATTTCTTACATGTGCCTAAGTTACGAATTTCGTAAAATAATAGTCCAAGCCTTGGAGAATTGCTACGTCGTTAACGATTCTAAGCAGACATATACTAGCTCACACGTAGTAGAAAAAAAAGAAGCCAAACAAAGGAACGAGGGCAAGTCACATCCTCAAAACTAATGGTAATGTCTTTTTGGTATATATCATACCAAGTGTGCATAGATTAATATCACCTCTCACGGGCTTTCAGGTTGGTGGTGTTAGTGAGAGCAATTAGCAGACTAATCAAAAGGATCTCCTACGCATAGGTGGATTTGGATATGATAAGGTGCGTGATTGCCCGTGATGCACAACGTGGCAGTTGTTGTCAGGACAAGAGAGACAAGTCGTCAACTCACCCTACAAAGGCTGTCCTCTTTCGCTATCCTCTCTTCCCTAACCCCTAATGACCCGTCGTGCCTATCTTCGCTTTTTAGACTATAGTTTTGTCTATTGACCGAAACAATTGGTTTTCCGAAGGCTCCTTTTGGATCCATCACCTTGTGTCGCTGTACGGTTTCACCTTTTACGAAATACTTTGGCAACAATCGGATAATTGAGACGGACAGCGAAGTGACCGGCTAATTTTTTGAACCCACTGTTCCATTCCATTAGACAAAATGTAAGTGAAAGAACAGCCTTTCCAGGCTTTTACTTTTGGCTCCTTCAAAAGTCCAAATAGACAAGATAGAATGATCTTTTTTTAGACTTTTGCATTTAGATTTTTCAAAAGTTAAAATAAATGAGATAGCTTCTTAAAATAAATTCTACAAACGACTTTTCGAGTCTAAAATCATGTACGTTGTCCACTACTATTTTAAAAAACATAATCAAAAATTGTTAATCGTAACTAAAAGGCATCAGCCATAGTAGAAAAGAACATGAACAATATTCGGCAGCTAAGCTCACGAAAAGTGACCTGATACTTCATCAAGCTAGCCACCTGTTGCTCCATTATTAATTCGTTTATCAGGCTACTTTTTTTGTTCTCCGAATAGCATAGATGTTCATGCGCAAACGAAGCTGCTTTCAGAGAAAAATAATTGCAGGATCAAATTCGCACAAATGATTTTTTTCGCCCAGTGGTCCTACGAAAACTGCACTAGACCAAACAGTTCGTCCATTCCAGCTAGATTGGCTAAGAAATAAACCCACTGGCGCATCGAATGCGACATGAGGTGTGGAGTGTGCGTTCATCTATCGAATCCTAGAGAAAGAAACTCGAATTTTTTGTACGGATAATCCATTTTTTATTCGAAATTACAGAAATATACCCGCGGGAAAATTTTTTACAAAAATAAGCTCCAGTCGCCCAACCATTAGGCGACTAGAGCCTTTCGCCCAACCCAGTAGCGACAACTAGAAAATCTCCCAACCGTTGGGCGATTAATTGCAGTCGCCCCACCGTTGGGCGACTTTCATCTAGTCGCCCTCCCATTGGGCGACTGCATGAAAGTCGCACAATGGTTGGACGACTGCACTCAGGTCCCCGAGAGAAAAAAAAGAGAGGAAAGAGTCCATTTTGCCGAAATTTGAAAAGTGCATCAAACCTTCGCCAAAAATAGTGAAAATTGGTGGAGCTGTTCTTCATACATCCAAAAGCCTCCAGAAAAAAAATTGAGCAATTTCGGCCATAGGATCAAAAGTTATAGCAGTTTCGATTGAGGCCGAAACGAATTCGAGTCCGTTTCCGACACACCTTCAGTAAAACGGGCATAACTTTTGCATACGGTGTCCGTTTTCGACGTTCTTGTACTCGTTGGAAAGCTAACGACGAGCCCGATCCAAAAATAATGACCCGCTTGCGCCCGTTGCCCTCCAAGATCCTGAAAATCGGTTATCTTTGGACCTAAACCTGCATCGCAAGTTTTTTCTTTCTGTTTTTGCCCTTTTTCTTGTTCTTCCCTTCAGAATTTGGATTTTTCTTCAACTGAAAAGTTGTAGATCTCGTCGAAACCTTTCAAAGGAGTATATATAAGCCATATAGAACTTTGCTATTTTATCTTTTCAGACTAGTTGTTTATATTGCATCGGTATATAAAACGATCGGTACATACGATTTTGTCGGCCCCTGAGTGTAGTCGCCCAACCATTGGACGACTGCATGAAAGTCGCCCAATGGGAGGGCGACTAGATGCAGTCGCCTGAGGGTAGAGCGACAGCTATTGTGTCGTGCGCTGGTTGGGCGAAAGGCTCCAGTCGCTCAACCATTGCGCGACTGGAGCCTATTTTTGTAAAAAAATTTCCCGCGGGTATATTTCTGTAATTTCGAATAAAAAATGGATTATTTGTACCAAAAATTCAAAGAAACTCTATGTAGTATATATTGATTCTTAAAAAAAGTATAGATTGGAGTACCAAAATAAAAGATATCCAAACCGATGTGACCTGACTTCGAAAGAGATCTGACATACTGGGCAATATATCTATACGCTCAAGTTTAGAGTATATTTATGGGGCATTTCAACTAAAAAGTCAAAAAATTCTAAAAACAATTCGTACATATACTTCCAAACTTACTTTAACTATACATAAAATTTCAAGTTCGGATTCATTATATATCAGTGATAATAAAAAAGAGAAAAATCTGAGAACTGTTTAGAGTTCAAATTTATCAAAATTTTCTCTTTTTTTTTGCTGATACCAATGTAGAATGAATTTGAGTTTGAAATTTTATACGTAGATAGAATAAACCATGAAATACATGTAGAAATTTTCTCAGAATTTTTTGTGATTTTTTAGTTAGAATGTATTGTGAGTATTACTCATATTTAAATACATAGGATATGTTACCAACATACTTAGACGTGTCAAAAACAGCACTAGCAGATGGAAGGAAATTGTATGACTCGAGGTCCTACCCAAATGCTACCACGTGGTCTTTAAATATCTCTAGAGGGCCATGTGGCAGCATCTGCTGGATACAGTTTCTTTCAAGATGGAAGGAAATTGAGGGTCTCACTTAAGACTCTCAGTCGGATGCTGCCACATGTCCTTTGAACATCTCTAGAGCCACATGGCAGTATCCACGGGAGGCCTCCCCACACAATTTCCTTTCTCCAAAGATGACCTACAACAAATCACGGACCTGGACAACGATCCATCCTATGTGCACGCAATTAGCAGGGATCATAGGATTCTCACGCCTCCACACGGCCCAATTCTGCAACCAGATTTCCAGTAGCAGTTTCCATGCACCGCCTGTACACCTGCACCTCCAGTTTCATGATCAGATGCATGGTGTCAATTGTTAGAAATCAGTTACAAGACTGAAAGATGCCCAATGTACAGTTACTCAATGTACAGATGTCTGTTCCAAACAGACACCTTTCTTCTACCCCTATCATCATCTATAAAGCATTGTACAGTCCTCATAATCAATGATGAAAGCAATCTTTCCTCTCAATCACTTGTCACAATTACTTTAACACGTTATCAGCACGAACGCTCAACCATTCACATACAGAAGACAACAAGGTATGATACTATGTGAACAACACCGAACATCTGGATGTTCTTGCTCATGGCGCGCGGCCGGCGCGGCAACTGTCGCTGGCCCTCTAGACGCTGGCCTGCAGTCATCCCCCGCATGGGGCACTGCCGTCGTCGGGGCTGCCCCCATGGGTTGCCGACGCCATGGTTTCCACGCCCGCACGAGCCGCCGGCCCGAGCCTCCTCGCCTCCCACGCACGCGCCTGCGTCGCGGCAGATGGCGACGGCGGCGACGGCGCGCGGCACGGCACGGCGCGGCCCGGTGCTGCACGGCGCACAGCGCGGCGGCCCCAAGCGGCGCACATGGCCAGCGACCCGACGCGGCGCGGCCGGAGTGGCGCGGCGCCCACAGTGCCCGGCGCGGCCGGCGCGCGGTGGAGGAGGCGCCCGAGGGCGGCGCAAGCCCGTTCGGCGCTGCGGGGTGGCGCGGCCGACGAGGCCGGGGCGGCGCCCGAAGGCGCCCGCACGCGGCGGTGCCCGTCGGCATGGCAGGCGGCGGCGCCCGGGGCGGTCCTTGCGGTCGGCGGCGGCTCCCCACGACGGCGACGGCGCCCAACGCCAGACGACCGACGGCGCGGCGAGCGACCGGTGCGGTGACGCGGCCGGCGGCGCAGCCCGGCGCGGTGGCGCAGGCCCGGAGGCGGCTCCCGCAAGCGACGCCCGTGGTGGCGCGGCCGGCCCGCGGTGGCGCGGTGGCGCGGAGGCGCGAAGTCCCGAGGCGGCGGAGCCCGCAGCAAGCCCTGGGCGCGGCCCGACCCGGCTCGACCGGCGAGGCACCCGAGCACGGCGGCGCCCGGAGTGGCCGGCGCGGCGCGGTGGTGGAGACGGCCGGGTGGTGGCGCGCGGTGGTGCGGCGCGGCCGACGAGGCCCGAGGAGGCGCGGCCGAGGCAAGCCGCAGCACGGCCCATCCGCGGTCGGCGACCCCGTGGCCGGCGACCCTCGCGGCCGGCGGCGCTAGCGGCGGCCGGCTGCGCCTACGGTCGGCGGCGGCGTGTCCGGAGGCGGGGAAGAGGCGGCCCGAAGCGGCGGTGGCGGAGCCCATGGCCGGCGGCGGCGGCGGCTGCGCCCGTGGCCGGCGGCCGGCGGCGGCGCCCCCATGGCGGCTGCGGCTAGGGTTTGGGGGGAAACCCTAATTCCCCCACCCCTCATTTATATACTGCTACCCGAAATGGGCTTTTTGGCCCAAAATTCCCCACCTCCCACATGGGCCACAAGGCCGGATGGGATTTAGCCCAGGTTTTCGCAAATTTGCAAAACCCCCCCTCCATTTCATGATAATGCAGAATTTCATGTTACAATAAATTCCCATTGTGCATATTTTGCAGTATAATCCTTACGCTTATTTATAATTGTACCCGTCAGTTTGTACATTTATAAAATAGCATTTCAGTCCCTACAGGATCTGAAAATTATGTAATTGTTCAAATAAATGTGTATGCACATTTCTATAACTTTTACATATTTAGGATTATTTTATTGCAATTTATTTACAATATGAATTGCGCCCATATTTAAATTTGCTATCCTTCGCAAATTTAAAATTTAAAATTCCCATTTAGTGAGTACCATTGTACTTAATAATTTGGAATTTTTTGCAAAATATTATACCTACCATAAATACCATAAAATCACAATTTATGGCACTTTGCTTGTGCGCTATGTCATACAAATTGATGTTCACCACCAATATTGTGATTACACGAAATTATAAATATAACCTCATGTTATATTTAATTTGGGTATATATTCATTCGGATTACAATACTTATATTGTTTTCCACATATTTTGTAATTTATTACAACATTACCATACACATTAATTTACCCCATGTAAATTAATCATTTATGGTGTACTTTTTATGTAAGTTTAAATAGCTTACCATACAAGCACTTAATATTTTTTTTATGCAAATGCTTTAGGTTGATTTTCTCTCGTTTTGGAATAACACAAAGTTTCTTAACTTTGATTTTGGCCATACACAAGGTAGTACCATAGTACTACTGCGGGATTTATTCCTCAATGTGCGTACCCAATATCAAGTTTTGAAACATTTTGGTCTACACTTTTGGGGTGACTACCTTTATTTATTTTCAAATTGGCCATACACAAGTTAGTATCATAATACTACTGTGGAATTTTCATTCTCAACGTGCGTACCCAATTTGATTATAAATTATACAAGGTCTACACCTAAGTGATTACCATGATTCTTTTTCACATTGGCCATACACAAGGTAGTATCAATATACTACTGTGGGATTATCATCCTCATAGTGCGCACTCAATGTTGAAAAATGAATTAAAATAATGTTAATACCATTGGTGATTAACTTTGTTGTTCCACAATAGGAGAATGTCCCTTTATGTATTTCAAGTTACCTTGATTACTTGCATTTCGCATTGCTTATTTAACATTGCCAAAGATTTATACAAATCTGTGGCCCTACATATGTAGGCACAATGCCTACTAAAGAGTTTGAGGCTCTCGCTCTTGACGGCCACAACTTCCCCACATGGGCGATGGATCTCAAAGTGAGTCTATCGTTGCGCGGAATGTACCAGGCAATTGCAGCTCCCCAAGAGGGTGTAGCTCCTTTGGCTGAGCCTCTCAAGTACAATGCCTTATTTATCATAAGGAACCACATCCATCCTGATCTCAAGGCTGAGTATCTGATGGAAGAAGACCCACGCGCTCTGTGGCTTGCTCTTCAAACACGGTATGAACAGCAGAAAGCAGTCATCCTACCGGAGGCTGTCAATGAGTGGAACCACCTCCGCATACAGATTTTAAATCTGTGGGAGAGTTCAACCATGCTGTTCATATCGAACATATTTGATATTAAAAATGAAATTTGTATGTATTCTATATACTACTATAAGAATTTCATTAAATTCTTCTTTGTGTATATAGATTTTTGGAGTCAATCCAATAGAGGAGGAATTATGCCTTGTGGATAGTGGTACCACAAACTCTATACTTAGGGACACAAAATATTTCCTAACTCTTACTAGGAGGAAAGGAAATGTTTTAACCATCGCTAGACGCGATGCAACGATAGTAGGCTCTGGTCGCGCCTCTATCACTCTCCCTATGGGTACACAATTGGAAATTGAGGATGCACTCTTGTATCCCGATTCAACACGTACCCTACTTCGTTATAGAGATATCCGTCAGAATGGTTTTCATGTTGAAACCCGAAATGACAACAAAGAGGAATATCTCCTCTTAACCAAACACAACGGATATGGCAAACAAGTACTAGATACAATTCCATCTTTAAACTCCGGATTATACTATAAATACATCAAACCCGTTCAACATATTGCGTACACAGTAATTTTCCAAAACACTAACACATTCCAAACATGGCATGATCGCCTTGGCCATCCAGGCATTGGAATGATGGGGAAAATTATTAGCAATTCAATTGGTCATACATACCTCAAAACAAAATTTCCGGAATCCTCAGATTTTGCGTGCACTTCATGTGCCACCGGAAAATTGATTTAAGACCCTCTTATCTTAAAATTCGAGCTGAACCACTTACATTCCTTGAACGCATTCAAGGAGATATATGTGGTCCTATACAACCATTGTGTGAACCGTTCAGATATTTCATGATTCTCATTGACGCATCTACTAGATGGTCACACGTGTGTCTTTTATCCACACGAAACCATGCATTTGCTAAATTAATTGGTCAAATTATCCAATTACGAGCACATTATCCTGAGTATCGAATTCAATCAATTCGAATGGACAATGCTGCTGAATTTACATCTCATGCCTTCAGTGACGATTGTATGGCTCTTGGGATACAAGTTCAACACTCTGTTCCATATGTTCATACACAAAATGGTTTAGCACAATCTCTTATCAAGAGAATCAAGCTCATTGCAAGACCATTATTACAGAATTGCAACTTCCAATATCATGTTGGGGTTATGCAGTTTTACACGCTGCTGACTTAATACAATTGCGTCCAACTGCTTATCATAGCACTTCCCCGCTACAATTAGTACGTGGAAATCCACCAGATATTTCCCATCTGCGAAAGTTCGGTTGCGCTACATACGTACCGATCTCACCACCGCAGCGTACCTCAATGGGACCGCACAGGAAACTTGGGATCTATGTTGGGTATAAATCTCCGTCAATCATAAAATACCTCGAGCCCCTAACAGGGGACCTGTTTACGGCCTGGTACGCTGATTGCATATTCAATGAGGAATATTTCCCGACATTAGGGGGAGACAACAAGTACCAAACTTCAAGTTCAGAAACTCATTCATTTGCAAAACATTGCAAATAACCTGCCAGATGCATTTACTGATTATAAGGGTGTCACAAAATCCTATAATCCTGCCAAATATGTACTTGAAAGAGTGGAGGTACCGCAAAATACCACTCAACTCCCAGTTCAAAATAAGAGGGGGAGAAGTACGGCACAAATGGCGGATACAGCTTCTAACAAGCGACAAAGGAAACAAAAGAATGTAAATGCAGATCAACCTCAAGTTGATAGACACCAAAGGATCCTTAAACCCAGATCAACAGTGCACTCAATTACTGATCCTGGGACATCGGAATACCCCGACTCAAATGTTTTGGGAAATAACATTGAGTCACCAGGGGTCCAAGAAATTTCCACTAACTATACTGATTCTGGAGAATCATACGATCGTAAGACTACAATTGTCGACATTTATTTCTCCACAACAATTGCAAACAACCTTCAAAATGATCCAGATCCCAAGACCATGGCAGAGTGCAAACAGCACTCGGACTGGAATCAATGAAAGGATGCAATTCAAGAGGAGTTAGCCTCGCTCAAGAAAAGAAATGTATTCACCAATGTGATACATACACCTCCCAAAGTATTCCCTGTCGGTTTCAAATGGATTTTCGTCCGCAAACGGAATGAAAACAATGAGGTGGTGAGATACAAAGCAAGGCTTGTAGCACAAGGGTTCACGCAGAGACCCGGCATTGATTTCAATGAAACTTATTCTCCAGTAATGAGTGGAATAACATTCCGATACTTAATATCATTGGCAGTACAAAATCATCTATCTTTTCAGTTGATGGATGTAGTGACCGCATATCTTTAGGGGTCACTTGATTCGGACATATACATGAAAGTTCCCGATGGAATTTCAATTCCGAATCCAAATGCAAATCGCAATATGTATTGTGTAAAATTAAACAAGTCTTTATATGGCTTGAAATAGTCGGGAAGAATTTGGTACAACCGACTAAGTGAGTTCCTAACCAAAAAGGGATACTCCAACAATGATGATTGCCCATGCGTGTTCATTAAAAGATCCTCGACAGGATTTTACATTATATCTGTGTATGTTGATGATCTAAATATCATTGGTAACACACGGGATATAGATGAAGCACGTAATCATCTTATGACGGAATTTGAAATGAAGGATTTGGGTAAAACCAAATTTTGCTTAGGTATACAATTTGAGCACCTTCATACAGGCACCCTAGTGCATCAATCAGCCTATGTCCAGAAAATATTGGAGAAATTCAATATGGACAAAGCATATCCATCGAAAACCCCCATGGTTGTTCGATCTCTCGACAGGGACAAAAATCCATTTAGACCCCGAGATGACAATGAAGAGCTATTGGGACCCGAGGTTCCATATCTCAGTGCCATAGGAGCGCTAATGTACCTTGCAAATTGCACCCGGCCGGATATCGCATTTGCAGTAAATCTACTTGCTAGATATAGCGCTGCTCTAACCAAAAGACATTGGTTAGGAGTGAAGAATATCCTTAAATATCTTCAAGGCACTAAAGATCTCGGTCTATTCTTCCAGAAGAATAAAAATGTGGATTTAATAGGATATACTGATGCTGGCTATTTATCAGATCCCCATAATGCCAGATCTCAAACAGGCTTTGTATTTTTACATGGTGGAACAGCCATCTCTTGGAAGTCTTCAAAACAGACACTAGTGGCTACATCCACTAATCATTCTGAAATAATTGCATTATATGAAGCATCACGTGAATGTGTATGGCTTCGCAGAATGATACCACATACAACAATCATGTGGTATAGGTGCTATCGCATCACCTACCATTATCTACGAAGATAATGCTGCTTGCGTTGTCCAAATGCAAACGGGTTACATAAAAAGCAATATCACAAAACATATTGCTCCTAAACTATTTTACCCACATGAATTGCAAGAGAGTGGGGAAATAAATATTCTGCAAACTAAGTCTTGTGATAATCTCGCAGACTTATTCACCAAGTCATTACCAACCTCCACATTCCAAAAATGTGTTCATGGAATTGGTATGCGAAGACTACGTGATTTGCAGATGTCAGGGGGAGAAATCTCCTAAGACTTAACCCGTTCAATACAAATATTGTACTCTTTTTCCCTTATGAGTTTTTCCTCTAAGGTTTCTCATCAAGGTTTTTTTTAATGAGGCAATATGACAACGTAATCATAGATATATCTCTCTTTTCCCCACAGGGGTTTTTAGGAGATATAATCAAATATATGCCATATCATTTTCTCCTTAAATTTTCCCATTGGGTTTTAAAGGAGTTTTTCATGGCATATCCACTCTATCAGTTCTCCTCATATTTTTCCCTACAGGGTTTTGGAGGAGTTTTTCAAGATGATGAATCAAGGTGATCATATGAAGATACATTGGTCAAGGGGGAGTGTTAGAAATCAGTTACAAGACTGAAAGATGCCCAATGTACAGTTACTCAATGTACAGATGTCTGTTCCAAACAGACACCTTTCTTCTACCCCTATCATCATCTATAAAGCATTGTACAGTCCTCATAATCAATGATGAAAGCAATCTTTCCTCTCAATCACTTGTCACAATTACTTTAACATCAATGATACCTCATGGGTCTCATGTGAACCTGAAGAATAGTAGACGCAAAATGCCAGTGTCATCAATTAGGCTAGTCTCTCTTAAGTTCATTTTTCCAAGCAGGCTAAGAACTGCCATGACTGAATTTGGTGCATAATATTATGCAGTAAACAAATTTTGGACAATGTTTGGTTTTATTAATCGGTGTAGGTACAATAGCTTAGGGTTACATTGGTTAGAATAGGAATTTCTTATATGACTTTATATTTCCTTGTATGTATATGGCATATTCTTTTTTAATATCCCCTTGTACTCTCTATCTATATTGCTCATTAGACATCATGAATATACACATAATAATCAAAACATGGTATAGAGTTAGGATACTAACCTAGTTTTTCCACTGCCATCCCACCGCCTGCCTACGATTGGGTAGTTGCCGCCCTCGTGTCGTTGTCGCCGCCGCCCTCCCTGGATCGCCGCTTGGCCGCCCGGATCCGTCGCTGCCCCCACCGAATATCGGGCTGTCATTGACCTCATCGACAGCCTGGGCCACCGCCAAGCCCCGAAAGCCGTCGCCCAGAGCCCGTGTCTCTACTCGGCTGCACAGACGTCGTAGTCGTCGCCACCAGCCATCATCGTTGCCATCACTGTTGCCTTTAAAGTCTTTGGGAGTTTTCAGGGGTCTATAGAAACCGTTAAGGTTTCTTAAAAACTTAAACAGAGGCTGCTGCTTACAAAAAATATCGATATAACGCCACGTCGTCCCGCACTACCTGTTAGACTTTGTTGCCTTGGTCGTCGTGACGCCTACCAATGGCTTCTGTTCTATCAACTGCGTTCCCATTCTCAGGAACAAAGCTCCATGGGACAAACTACAAGTTGTGGTTTTCACTCATGGAAATCACGCTCGATGGTCTCCTCCTCTGGGACATGTCATCGGTGCTTGACCTTGTCAGCCATCATCAGTTCAGCCTTCTCCTAAGCAGCCTATTTCTACACCTCCTACAGAAGATGGGACCGCCAAGGAGTAGAGACTGCTACTAACGCTACTGATAAGACTTTTTAGTATGCCATAGACGCTTTTGAGTGTCGATATGATGATGAGGCTCTTGTTCGAGCCATCCTAGTGGTCAGCATCGACGACTCCTTCCAACCAGACATTATTGGTTTGTGTTCCACTCGTCAGATCTGAGTACTTGCGTGAGCGATACCAACAGAGCAACGATACTCAATTCTTTTCACTTCAGTGTGAGTTGGAGATGCTTCGCCAGGATGACTCGTCCGTTGACAACTTCCGAGCCTTAATCAATCTTTGGCACCAGCTAGATGAACTGAAATTTTTGCTTTACCAAGAGTGTCATAAAGTGCAGAAGTTGGATCGCGATCGTCTTCGCCTTTATAACTTCGTCTGCTGACTTCGCACAGAGTTTGAGCCTATTAGGACTCAACTGTTGAGCCACCCGCCTCGACCTACTGTCATCGAAGCTCTTTCGACACTTTGTGCTGGGAAATTTCACCGTTAGTTGCAGCACAGTCTATTTCGATTGTGCTTGTTGCCCCCTTCTTCTTCGACTACACTGACGGTTTTTGCTTCAACTACAATCCCTTCTCAGGTGTCTATTTTTGCTCCTGTTTTCGCTCCAACTGGAGTTTAATGCAATTATTATAAGAACTTCGGACGTGTGAGGTGGACTCCACATCTCTCACTTTAGTAGGATCTCATATTTTTTCTATCTCTGTTCAGACAGCTAACAATACTTCTCATTCTGTCAGCTGTTAGGGTACTCTTTTATCCACTGACATTCTGTTCTAACTATTTCCTATGTTCCCTAGCTTACCATATAGCTTCTCTCGGTGGGTTAGCTCACTGATCTCGGCTGCAGGGTTGGTTTTGACTCTCGCACCTGTTTCGTCTAGGATCGACAGACAAGGATGATTCTTAGAACTGACCGATGCCAAAGGGATCATCAGAGTCTCTACATCTTTGACCGCCTCCACCTTCTGTCCACTGTAGTTGCTTCTATCACATTGGCGCCATAGGAGTCGTCAGGGTCTCCACATCTTTGATCGCCTCCACCTTCCGTCCATTTCAATTGCTCTTATCACATCTATGTCTACCTCCACCGCCACTATTGTCACCATCTCTGGAGCTTTTGCATTGTAGCATCACCGTCTAGGTTAGTTGTGTAGGTTCTGCCTATCTTCAGTAGTTCATCAGGATGTTCTTGGACGTGTTACTGTTGACACGATCATGTTTTGTCAGGGTTGTAAGCTGGTCAAGCAACTACAACTTCCTTATCATTCTAGTGAGTCCTTGTCTTCCTGTTATTTTGATTTAGTTCATTCAAATGTATGCGGACCTACGCATATTATCTCTAAAGGTAGGCATAAATTTTATATGATTTTTATTGATAACTATTCCCGCTTTACATGACGTTTTCCTATGTCTAATCATGATCAGTTTCTTGCAATCTATCATAACTTTGCAATGATGGTTTATACTCAGTTTGAGTCCTTTATTTGTACTTTTTGTTGTAATTCTACTGGTAAATATTGCTTTGACGCTTTTAGACAGTTTCTTTGTAAGTATGATACTCTTTACCAGTCTTCTTGTCCTAGTGCCTATGCACAGAATGGGGTTACGGAGCGCAAACATCGTCATTTGATTGAGATTGCCCACACTCTTCTCCTTGCCTCTCACGTTCCACCACAGTTTTGGGTTGAGACTGTTTCTATGGCTGCAATCTCATCAATATGCAGCCTTCCGCTGCTCTTAAGGATGTCGGTTCTATAGAGCATCTCTACTCTCGAGTCCCCAATACACTCACCTTTGTATTTTTGGCTACACCTGTTTTGTCTTACTTCAGCCTTGTGAGCGTACCAAATTGTCGACTCAGTCAGTTGAGTGTGTGTTTTTTGTTATAGTTATGAGCATAAGGATTATCACTGTTATGATCCTTCTACTCGATAGATCAGGATGTCACGAGATGTTGTCTTTGAGGAATCTTGACCTTTCTTCTATCGAGATTCAACTTTTTATCATGGTTTCATTGATGAGACGATTTGATGGTTCTCTTTTTGACTCTTCACCCATTTCTCCACTATCTTAGTCTTCCTTTAGTCTGCCTTCAGTGTTTCCTTCTGTACCTCCAACTCCTGTACTACCTCCTGCAACATCATCTCTTGTTCCTACAGTACCACCGTTTCGTTTCTCTAGGGTTCACTACTGCAGGGGTTCTCATCCTTCACCAGCCTCTTTTCCTAGTATCTTGCCAACACTGACATCTGCTCCTTCTGATGATACTTCTCATTATGCCCTTCGTGATTGGACATCTCTTCGGCCTCCTGGACGTCTTGGTTTTGCTCTAACAACTCATACTCTCTCTGTCACTGAGCCTAGTTCTTATCGTGAGACTGCGCCTCATTCTAAGTGACAGCTCGCTATGGCAGAGGAGCTTGATGCTCTTCAACATACGGAGACTTGGAATGTTGTACCGATACCTGTGCATGCTCGCTATATCATGTGCAAGTGGGTGTACAAGATTAAGACCCGGTCTAATGGTACTGTCAAGTGTAACAAGGCTCCTGTTGTGGCTCGCGACTTTCTTCCAGCAGGAGTATAATCGTGACTATGGTAAAAGTTTTGCCCATGTTGCCCATATGACCACTGTCCACACTCTTGTTGCGGTTGCTTCTATTCGTAGATAGTTTATCTTTTAATTGGGTATTAAGAATACCTTTCTTGATAGTGTTCTACATGAAGAGATCTATATGCAGCCACTACCTGAGTATTCTATTCCAAATCGGCATGTCTGTCATCTCCGTCGTGCTCTTTGTAGCCTCAAACAGGCTTCTCGTACCTAGTTTGCGTATTTTATATCAATGATTACTGATGTCGATTTCACTGTCAGTTCCCACGATCTTGCTCTTTTTGTCCATGTCTCACGTTGGGGTAGGACACTGCTTCTTTTGTATGTGGATGATATGTTCATCACTAGTGATGTCTCCTCATTCATCACATATGTAAAGAAACATCTCAGTGAGCAGTTTTTGATTACTGATCTTAGTTTTCTTACATACTTTATTGGAATTGAGTTTTCTTCCATGTCTGAGGGCTACTACATCTCCCAGCAGAAGTATGTCTAGGATCTTCTTGATCGGTCTAATCTGACTGACACTCGTACTGCTTAGACTCTCATAGAGCTACCTCTTCAGCTTTGTGCCACTAATGGTGATCTTGAGGATCCTACTCGATATCGTCATCTTGTTGAAAGTTTGGTGTGCACTCATCGTGATATTGCTCATGTTGTTCATATCTTGAGTCAGTTCATGGCTCGTCCTACCCATCTTCACTACAGTCACATTCTTTTTGTTCTCCGCTACTTACGTGAGACTATCTCTTGTCGTTTGTTTTTCCCTAACTCTAACTTACTACAGCTTCAGACGTACTCCGATGCGACTTGAGGTAGTGATCATTCTGATCGTCGTTCTCTTTTTGCTTGTGTTTTCTTGAATCCTCCCTGATTGCTTGAAAGACAAAGAAGCAGAGTGGAGTTTCTTCTTTGAGTGCAGACGCTGAGTTAAAAGCTATGACAGCAGTGACAACAGATGTTACTTGGTTGAGGCGGCTACCTGTAGATTTTAAAGTGATTTTGATGGAACCTAAGACTCTTTTGTCTAACAGTACAGATGCTATCAGTATTGCTCATGACCCATAAAGCATAAGCTCATCAAGCACATGGTATGAATGCTTCATTCACTCTCTCACAGGTGCAGGAGAGAGTACATGCTTTACAATTTATGCCCTCAGAATTACAGATTGCTGACTTCTTCATGAAGCCACATAGGGCATGTTCTTTTTAATTTCTAAAAGCTGCTTTTCGGCTTTTATACAGTAACTAGCTTTTAAACGGAGTATCTTTTCAAGATAGGGTCTACTAGTTAATTGTATTACATATTGTACCGACTTCATCTATATCATTAAAAAAACGCATGTGAATTTTTGTTACACTGTAATCTCTCGCACGAACAACCCAAAAGCTACAAGCCGCAGCCAAAAGTCATAAGCTTCAGCAAAAAAAGAACAGGTTACAACATTTGTATTTTCTTTTCAAACTCAGTAGTTGTGGCCCACCATGAGTTTAAGTGGGATGTTAGAACATGAATTCCTTATATGCCTTTGTATTTTCTTATATGTATATGACATATTTTCTTATAATATCCTTTTATACTCTCTGTATATACTGCACATTAAGCCTCATGACCACAAGATATTCATAACATTATTCTCCGAATCTTTCGGCATGATTTCTTTGCACAATTTTTTATTTTCCTATATGCGCTCTGCTCTAGGAAATATGATGGTATAATGATTAGCTTTATATTCTAATATCAGCTGGCCCCATTAGTTAAACTAGTTGCATGAGGCATTGGGATTACCTCTACTCAAGCAACAACCAGTGGCCCCCAGGGCCAATTCCTTTCGACAAAGTTCTGGGAAATGGGCATGGAGTATTATGTCTAGCCAAGCAACAAATTAGCTTCCTCCTTTTCTTCTTGTTCCCTGGCTCTCCATCCATATGGGCATTGGAATCCAGGAAAGTTGCGAGGTCCAATTCTGGTCTTCTGGGGCATGTATCTCTCCCATGATGCCTGCCTGCTTTAGCCTGATAAAAGGACTGAGAATGTGAGGCTGTGGGGGCTTCCTCTTCGGCAGCACAACCATGACGAGTCAAGAGAAGGTTTGGCCTATTTGTGCCTTCTTTTCTCTCACAATTCGTCATGGTTGCCTTGCACGGCAGGCAGAAGTAGCTGCCTCCGGATCTGCCGTGCAGTTTCACATTCTCCCTTTCTTTTCTTAGTGATGTTAAGTGTCTGGTATCTAGGCTGGCTAAGTTTCTACAGAAAAAGTCAAATTTTGGGGTGTTGGAGAATGCAATTTTACAGCCAGCAGAAATAGTACAAACATGTGGCATGTTGGAGGATACCATACCAAAAGTTCGAGTAATTGAATAATGCAAGCAAAAGCAAGAAGAAGGAAAATATAGCGCACATGGATAGGCTCAGGGACCAATAATTCGAAAAGAAAGAAAAGGGAAATAAATGGATAGACCACTAGCCATTGCTTTGGTCTTGGAATGTTGTTGCCACCTATCACCAATTCAATGTCATTCATTAAAAAGCAAAACCAATATGTGCTTCTATACTTTCTATACTTTTTTCAATGGTGATTTGCACAATTTTTAAAGCACGATGAATGGTAGATAAATATTACTTACCTCTTCATGTACTTTAATATTAGTATTACTCTTGTTAGAAAAGAAAACATAAAAGCACTTCTCATATCTTAAAGATGGTGTGCTACCGTTAGCATGATAGTATTCCATATAAAATTGGTACAAATTTTAAATCAACCGCATATGAGAATTTGAATGTCATTGGATAAGGATGAATGAAAATAAACATAAGATTGTATGTAAATTGCATAAGCTGTCATCCTAGGTAGTAGGCAGTATGCAAATCGCATTAGGATGAACAGAAAGAGAGAGGCATCATTGTAAAAACCAGCCGCTGGTTCAAATGATGGTATACCGGCCAATATAGGTGCACTGCACCACCTACTCAGCAAACTGTTTAAACAAGTAAAATTGTCAATTCAAAAGGGATTGTTAAATACTTTAAATAATTCCTTAGGGGAGTGAATAATATTGCAGACCAAGAACAACTGCGTCGGATGTAAACAAAATGATATCATGTCCTTGGATTGCTCGAAAGTAGCCCCTAGAATAGATTCTTGACAAGACTTCAATAACTCGCATGCAACGTACCCTAGCCAATTAGTTTACAACACTTCCAAATTCATTATCAAGTAGGGTTTCGTGAAACTACAGCAGGCTGGTAACACTCTGATATGTAACTAGAATAGTTTTATAGATCTCTATAGAATCAAATAATCATGTGGAACGAAACTTGAACTCTAGCTCTTTTCAGAACTAAAACTGAGATAAATACAAGCCAGTTGAGCTCGGCTTGCAATGTCTAATTTTACAAACACAACGTGCTAAAACTTCAGTAGAAATCACTACTTCAAATAGATAAACAGAAGAAATCTATAAAGTTGTTTCCATCAACTTTCTTCAAAAATAGAAATTATGTATGTAACTTATTTATAACAGAGACAAACAAGAAAAAATCACACAGATTATTAATTGAGAACATATTTTATAATACTAATTTCATACAAACTTATTATGAAGTCACTCAGTTCTTGTGATGGTGGGTATTGTACAACTTGAAAATATCGTTAACCCAAGTCAGATGGTGCTTAATAAGCAATATGTAGAAACTGGTCCGATTCGGTTGTAACAGAAGTAATTTAAAGTTTAAACAGGTCGAATCTTGCTCTCGCCACAAAGCTTGAATGCAATCAAAGTTTTGCTTACTCAAACACAGACAATATTTTATTGGAGTGCTAACAACAAATTTCTGTAAGATGAATGGTAATGAAACTTAGAGAGGTTAGATTCATATTCAGTTGTGTTGTGCCCTCCCGTTTACAAGTGCACACTGTACGCTCCACTTAGCAGCCAAACGACTGCATCTAATGAAAGAAATGTCATCAGAATAAGCCATTGAGATACAGGAATCAGAAATCAGCTGAATATAGAAATATCTATACTCTATTTCCAGGCCTAATCCAAATTTCAATCAGATTTTCTGCGATACAGGAAAGCTTAATTTGCATTTGCCTACATTAATCTGGACAGGCCAGATCTGATCAAATTGATGTCTGCCCAAAAAAGATCTATGCATCATTTACTTATTTGCTATTTAGGTTAGACCAACATCTAATTTCCAACCACTACCTTCCAAAGGGCATGCTTCACTTAATTCTAGTGAGGTGTACTTCGCGACCTAAAAGAGAGCTAGTGTAAATTGAGCTTATCTTTATGATGGAGGCTAGGATATCCAACATCCAGATATCAAATTGTCTTCCCTGTTATTTCTAGTCGGCCACCATTTCGATCAATAATAAAAGGTTATAGTAATCTAGCACTAGATACTACTCAACGGTTTCTAATTACCAAAAAGGTAAGTTTTCCCGTAGAGAATGTCAGAACATGTTCTAAAGTATAAGCTCCTGTGACAAATGCATGCACTCAGCATAAAGATCGGCAAAGCTAAGATAACTTTCACTCGGTTGTGTGCATAGCATAATTTAATAAGAATTCATACATATAAAGTATTGGATTAACTATCTACCATACTGGTCATTCATGATAAGTTGATAACTCTCATGCTATCTGGAGAGAACCATAAGCATATGTTTTGCCTCCCCAACCATAAATCGACCATAGAAAACCAAACATCTAGAATAGCTTTCTACTTCTCAAGCAGCTAAATGTACAATACATCAAAATTTTGATGGAACTAGCTACTCACAGTGGCCTGTGATTGCCTTCTGAAACCTCCCATTTGGGGGCACTAAGTTGAACCCTGTTGCTGAAATCCATGAGTAGAAACTTCTCCTTTGGGGGCACTAAGTTGAACCCTGTTGCAAAAATCTATGAGCAAAGCCACCATCCTCGAACCAGCAGCATTCAACAAGCAAGAATCATCAGCCAATGTCAACCATCACTATCGCCTTCATCATCATCATCAGGCACATCATCATCTACAATCTCCATTCCAAAGCACTCGACATCAGCATCCTCATCCATTCCCTCCCCTTGAAACTCCTCATCCCCATCCAGCACAGCCCCCTCCTCGTCGTCATCCTCATCCAAAACCAACTTGGACAAGCCCTTCCCACGGTACAACACACCAGTGCGCATCACGTAGTGCACCTTGTCCCTCACCGCAGCAAGGGGGTGCTGCTCCACGAGCTTCCCCCTCTCGTACCCCTCCCGAAGCACCACCGTCGTCGTCTTGCACTTCAGCGACAGGTAGAACACCCCAGGGTACCGCGTGAACAGCCTTGTGAACTTGTGCGGCAGGCCCAGCTCCTCCCGGAGCAGCCGGATCGCGTTCCTTCGCACCATCTTGTGAACCGTCAGCCCGAGCAGCTCGTGCAGCAAACCAATGTTCCTCTTCTCATAGATGTCGCTGTCCGGGTCGATCCCCGAGGCATCGTCGTAGGGCGAGATGTACGGCAGCCGGTGGAACTCCTCCATCCAGGCCTTGACCTTCTTCATCCCGCCGTACCCACGCGGGAAGCGCATGGGAAACGCGAGGGGGGCGTTCGACGAGGACGGCGGCCGGGACAGCGCACGGTAGGTCGCCCCGGCGATGGCCTCGGCGTTGCGGCGCTGGAGGGAGGAGATGATAATATCCTCAGGGAGGTGCGAGGTGGATAGGGAGATGTGGTTGTTGGAGACGGCAAAGAGATCGGGGTAGGAGGAGGGGAAGGCGGCGGCGAAGTTGTAGGGTAGGCCGAGGTCGAAGCGCAGCGGGAGAATGGATGCGAGCGGAAGGGACCTGGAGCGAGTGAGAAGGAGGAGGCGCGCGAGGCGGAGGTGGGAGTCGACGGCGGAGGCGCGGGCTTGGCGGGCGAGGAGGAGGTGGGAGGCGGGCGTGAGGGAGAAGGAAGGGAGCGAGGGGAAGCGCGGGTGGGGCTGCTCGGCGAAGAGGGTGGGGTGGCGGCGGAGGAAGCGGAGCACGGGGAACGTGAGGCCGAGCGGCTTCTGAAGGCGCGCGAGGGAGCGGGCCGGCACGGGGGACGACGGGGGGAGGCGCGCGAGGTGGTCGAGCAGGAGGCAGGACGCGCGGATGGAGGTGGTGCGGGCGATGAGGTGGTCCAGGCCGCGGTTCTTCACCCACTTGAGCCGCACCTTCTGCATCGCGACGACGGCGGCGGCGGTGGAAGCCGGTGGGATGGTTGGGGAGTGGAGTGGAGAAGTGGAGAGCGAGGGTGGCGGCGCGCGTGGACTGTTCGAGGAAACGCCGAGGAGGAAGCGCCGAGGCCGGCAGAGGAGTATAGTGGTGGCGAATGGCCGGGCCTTACCGTCTCGGCCCACAGTCTGTTACTGTTGATCTGATCCAAGTAAGGCACGGTCTATTGTGTGGGGTATATTGTGTTTAGACCGAGAGGACGGCACACTGGACCAGCATGGCACAGTCCGGCCCGTTGAAAATAGCCTTTTTATCGTTAGGTGTAAAAAATTCTTAAAAATAGCGAAAATAAAAAAATATGGATTTTTTTATAAATAGGGAGGCATCCAGTCTCCATTCTTCACACCTCAAACTTGTCTCTCATATCTTTGTTTAGTTGTGAAATTTTGGCAGTGTTTGCGCAAATTTGTCACAATTAGTGAGAAATTCGTACGAAATTCAGAAAATTCAAAAATCTTCAGAGAATTTTCTGATAGCTGCAAAAGAGGTGACAGTGTTGTCTTATTTTAATTTTTTGCTATTATTTATTGGTTCAATAGTAAGTTAATCGTAATTTACTATTTTAGAAGTCTAAAACAATTTCGATAAGAAGTGCAAAACCGACGATGATGGGAATTCAGTGAAGTATGTTGTTTGTAAAATTTGTGGTAATAAATTGTCTGCAAAATCTTCAGGAGGGACGGTCACCTGCAACGGCATGCTGCAAGCTACAAAAGAAGGCAAGGAATACAAATGTGCCAAACGCAAGTACGCAACTGCAATATAACCCCGACGGCTCAGTACGTACTTGGGAGTACAACTCAGTGGTAACCCCGGAATCTCTTTGTAGATTAATTGCTTCTCAAGATTTACCTTTAAATTCTGGTGAGTCTGATGTTTTTCAAAAATACATTAGGATTACTCATAACCCTCGATTTAGTGTTGTATTTAGGCAAATCATAACTATAGATTTAATTAAATATTATAACAATTATCGTGAAAAACTGAAAGAAATATTTCATACTTGTACATTCTCTATTGTTTTGACATCAGACATATGGAGTGGTAGGGCTAAGGAGGATTATATTAGTGTTGTTGCTCATTATGTTAATGATGACTAGGTAATGGAAAAAGGAATTACAGAATTTAAATTAATTAATGTTTTGCATACTGTTGAAAACACTGCAGAATGCATTATCAAAGTTGTATAAGATTTTGGCCCCACGGATAAGATTTTTTTATAATCTTATATAATGCAGTTGTAAACACTAAGACTATGAAAATTCTTACTCCTTTGTATAATACTTATGCATAATATTTCTTATTGCATCAACGTTGTACTTGTCATATTATTAATCTTATTGTTAAATCTGGTTTAAAAAGATTGTATGGTTGTATTAATTCTTCTAGGAATACAATTTCATATATTAATTGTTCTAACCAACAAATAGCCTCATATAAGAGTTTTTGCATAGCAATGAATATCCATTTTAGAAAATTTGGCTTAGACATGTCTGTTAGATGGAACTCCACTTACCTTATGTATAAACATATATTGCCATATAAGAGCACCTTTTTTTTCTTTCACACCCAAGGTCATCAATCTTGTAGCTACTCTCAGTAGAACCCAAGTTAGAGACTCTAAACTTACTGAGAACGATTGGGTTGTTGGTAAAAATATTTTATTTTTTATAACTTTTCATAAAACTACACTTTGTCTTCTTAGAGTATACTATCCAACCTCTCCTCTAATTGTTCATAATATTTTTGAAATTGCCACTCACTAAAGGCTTTTGAAAATGATCCTGTACTACGGGATGCTGTAGTTGCCATGAAAACTAAGTTTTTAAAATATTAGAGGGAAATTCATTTTTTATGCATTCGCCTTTATTGTAGATCCTAGGGCCAAACTCCGAGGATTTATAAATGTATTACAACTTTTAAGTGATGCTACCTTTTTAGATTATTGTACATACTATAGAGTAGTTAAGCATAAATTATATGAGGTATACGAGAAATACAAAAATAAGTTTGGGTCTATGCATTTGGAAAGACCCCCGGTTGCCCCTAGCACTTCTAGAGAGACTATGCAATGGGGCAAGATTTTTGGTTCTTCCTCTAGAGATTCTCGTGCAGGTACACATCAGTTGGGAGGAGGAAGGCGACAACGCACCAGAGACCTATCAAGCTATATCAACAATGATAGCGTCAGCTTCGAGTAAGAGTTGAACATCCTCTCATAGTGGCAAACCCAGAAAATAACATATCCAGTGCTATCCATATTACCGCGGGATGTGTTAACTGTTCTTATCTCTACGGTCTCCTCGGAGTTAGCCTTCAGTCTATCGAATGAGATGGTCAAAATTCTTCTGACCGTCAAAGACTGGGAACAAACTGAATCAAGACTCCAACATATTGTAGAGAATAGAGACTTAGAAGAATCTTTTGAGAATTTGTATCTAGATAGCAATGAATAGGATTTTCAATATTTTTCTTCAGATTTAGTCACTAGTGAGTTTTATACGCTATACTCTTTTTTCTTTACCAAGGTTTTATCAAGTTGAGTTTTTACTTGGTAAGTTTTTAATGAGACAACCATCTCATGTAATTTAACAAGTTAATAAAGCTCATTATGTCATTAAAAATAATTATCTTGATAATTAACAATGTTTATAATTTTATATAATTTTTCCTTAATTTTCTGAATTTTTCTTTTTTCCCCGGCTTAACAGGCCAACTGTGCCGGCACGGCCCATTAAGCCCTAACCGTGCCTGTGCTGGCATAGCACGGTCATGGCCTTTGCTTGGGCTCAGACCGTGACCCGTGGGCCGGCACGACACAATCCGTTTATTTGCCAGGCCTAAACGGGCTGTGCCTAAATTAGACCCGTGCCGTGCCGGCCATCATGGTCTATTGGACAGGTCTATCTAGAGGAATAAAATTCCTTTTTGCGTGTTAAAGTAGATTGAGACAAGTGAACACAGTGAACAGTTGATTCATTCATTAGTGTTGAATCTGTACATGTTGATACATATATATAGATGATCATGGGGTGGCTTGAATAGATGTCTGTCTGGAAAGACATCTGTATATGGAGGCACCTATACATTTGGGCACCTGTTACTTTTGACAGTAACTGTTTTCTAACACTCCCCCTTGACCAATGTATCTTCATATGATCACCTTGATTCATCATCTTGGAAAAACTCCTCCAAAACCCTGTAGGGAAAAATATGAGGAGAACCGATAGAGTAGATATGACATGAAAAACTCCTTTAAAATCCAATGGGAAAATTTTAAGGAGAAAAATGATATGGCATATATTTGATTATATCTCCTAAAAACCCCTGTGGGGAAAAGAGAGATATATTTATGATTACGTTGTCATATTGCCTCATTAAAAACCTTAATGAGAAACCTTAGAGGAAAAACTCATAAAGGGAAAAGAGTACAATATTTATATTGAACGGGTTAAATCTTAGGAGATTTCTCCCCCTGACATCTGCAAATCACGTAGTCTTTGCATACCAATTACATGAACACATTTTTGGAATGTGGAGGTTGGTAATGACTTGGTGAATAAGTCTGCGAGATTATCACAAGACTTAGTTTGCAGAATATTTATTTCCCCACTCTCTTGCAATTCATGTGGGTAAAATAGTTTAGGAGCAATATGTTTTGTGATATTGCTTTTTATGTAACCCGTTTGCATTTGAACAACGCAAGCAGCATTATCTTCGTCGATAATGGTAGGTGATGCGATAGCACCTATACCACATGATTGTTGTATGTGGTTAATCATTCTGCGAAGCCATACACATTCACGTGATGCTTCATATAATGCAATTATTTCAGAATGATTAGTGGATGTAGCCACTAGAGTCTGTTTCGAAGACTTCCAAGAGATGGCTGTTCCACCATGTAAAAATACAAAGCCTGTTTGAGATCTGGCATTATGGGGATCTGATAAATAGCCAGCATCAGTATATCCTATTAAATCCACATTTTTATTCTTCTGGAAGAATAGACCGAGATCTTTAGTGCCTTGAAGATATTTAAGGATATTCTTCACTCCTAACCAATGTCTTTTGGTTGGAGCAGCGCTATATCTAGCAAGTAGATTTACTGCAAATGCGATATCCGGCCGGGTGCAATTTGCAAGGTACATTAGCGCTCCGATGGCACTGAGATATGGAACCTCGGGTCCCAATAGCTCTTCATTGTCATCTCGGGGTCTAAATGGATCTTTGTCCCTGTCAAGAGTTCGAACAACCATAGGGGTTTTCGGTGGATATGCTTTGTCCATATTGAATTTCTCCAATATTTTCTGGACATAGGCTGATTGATGCACTATGATGCATGTATGAAGGTGCTCAAGTTGTATACCTAAGGAAAATTTGGTTTTACCCAAATCCTTCATTTCAATATTCCGTCATAAGATGATTACGTGCTTCATCTATATCCTATGTGTTGAGGATCTTTTGATGAATACGCATGGACAATCATCATTGTTGGAGTATCTCTTTTTGGTTAGGAACTCACTTAGTCGGTTGTACCAAATTCTACCCGACTGTTTCAAGCCGTATAAAGACTTGTTTAATTTTACACAATACATATTGCGATTTTCGTTTGGATTCGGAATTGAAACTCCATCGGGAACTTTCATGTATATGTCCGAATCAAGTGACCCATAAAGATATGCAGTCACTACATCCATCAACTGAAAAGATAGATGATTTTTAACTGCCAATGATATTAAGTATCGGAATGTTATTCCACTCATTACTGGAGAATAAGTTTCATTGAAATCAATGCCGGGTCTCTGCATGAACCCTTGTGCTACAAGCCTTGCTTTGTATCTCACCACCTCATTGTTTTCATTCCGTTTGCGGACGAAAACCCATTTGAAACCGACAGGGAATACTTTGGGAGGTGTATGTATCACATTGGTGAATACATCTCTTTTCTTGAGCGAGGCTAACTCCTCTTGAATTGCATACTTCCATTGAATCCAGTCCGAGCGCTGTTTGCACTCTGCCATGGTCTTAGTATCTGGATCATTTTGAAGGTTGTTTGCAATTGTTGTGGAGAAATAAATGTCGACAAATGTAGTCTTACGATCGTATGATTCTCCAGAATCAGTATAGTTTGTGGAAATTTCTTGGACCCCTGATGACTCAATGTTATTTCCCAAAACATTTGAGTCGGGGTATTCCGATGTCCCAGGATCAGTAATTGAGTGCACTGTTGATCTGGGTTTAAGGATCCTTTGGTGTCTATCAACTTGAGGTTGATCTGCATTTACATTCTTTTGTTTCCTTTGTCGCTTGTTAGAAGCTGTATCCGCCATTTGTGCCGTACTTCTCCCCCTCTTATTTTGAACTGGGAGTTGAGTGGTATTTTGCGGTACCTCCACTCTTTCAAGTACATATTTGGCAGGATTATAGGATTTTGTGACACCCTTATAATCAGTAAATGCATCTGGCAGGTTATTTGCAATGTTTTGCAAATGAATGAGTTTCTGAACTCGAAGTTCAGTCTCTCTGGTACGTGGGTCTGAGGCAGGAATGCCTTGAACATTCCAATTAATTTCCTGGCATTCAGTTTGGTACTTGTTGTCTCCCCCTAATGCCGGGAAATATTCCTCATTGAATATGCAATCAGCGTACCGGACCGTAAACAGGTCCCCTGTTAGGGGTTCGAGGTATTTTATGATTGACGGAGATTATACCCAACATAGATCCCAAGTTTCCTGTGTGGTCCCATTGAAGTACGCTGCGGTGGTGAGATCGGTACGTATGTAGCGCAACCGAACTTTCGCAGATGGGAAATATCTGATGGATTTCCACGTACTAATTGTAGCGGGAAAGTGCTATGATAAGCAGTTGGACGCAATTGTATTAAGTCAGCAGCGTGTAAAACTGCATAACCCCAACATGATATTGGAAGTTGCAATTCTGTAATAATGATCTTGCAATGAGCTTGATTCTCTTGATAAGAGATTGTGCTAAACCATTTTGTGTATGAACATATGGAACAGAGTGTTGAACTTGTATCCCAAGAGCCATACAATCGTCATTGAAGGTATGGGATGTAAATTCAGCAGCATTGTCCATTCGAATTGATTGAATTCGATACTCAGGATAATGTGCTCGTAATTGGATAATTTGACCAATTACCTTAGCAAATGCATGATTTCGTGTGGATAAAAGACACACATATGACCATCTAGTAGATGCGTCAATGAGAACCATGAAATATCTGAACGGTCCACACAATGGTTGTATAGGACCACATATATCTCCTTGAATGCGTTCAAGTAATTTAAGTGGTGCAGCTCTGATTTTAAGATAAGAGGGTCTTAAAATCAATTTTCCGGTGGCACATGAAGTACACACAAAATCTGAGGATTCCGGAAATTTTGTTTTGAGGTATGTATGACCAATTGAATTGCTAATAATTTTCCCCATCATTCCAATGCCTGGATGGCCAAGGCGATCATGCCATGTTTGGAATGTGTTAGTGTTTTGGAAAATTACTGTGTACGCAATATGTTGAACGGGTTTGATGTATGTATAGTACAATCCGGAGTTTAAAGATGGAATTGTTTCTAGTACTTGTTTGTCATATCCGTTGTGTTTGGTTAAGAGGAGATATTCCTCTTTGTTGTCATTTCGGGTTTCAACATGAAAACCATTCTGACGGATATCTCTATAACGAAGTAGGGTACGTGTTGAATCGGGATACAAGAGTGCATCCTCAATTTCCAATTGTGTACCCATAGGGAGAGTGATAGAGGCGCGACCAGAGCCTACTATCGTTGCATCGCGTCTAGCGATGGTTAAAACATTTCCTTTCCTCCTAGTAAGAGTTAGGAAATATTTTGTGTCCCTAAGTATAGAGTTTGTGGTGCCACTATCCACAAGGCATAATTCCTCCTCTATTGGATTGACTCCAAAAATCTATATACACAAAGAAGAATTTAATGAAATTCTTATAGTAGTATATAGAATACATACAAATTTCATTTTCAATACCAAATATGTTCGATATGAACAGCATGGTTGAATTCTCCCACAGATTTAAAATCTGTATGCGGAGGTGGTTCCACTCATTTACAGCCTCCGGTAGGATGACTGCTTTCTGCTGTTCATACCGTGTTTGAAGAGCAAGCCACAGAGCGCGTGGGTCTTCTTCCATCAGATACTCAGCCTTGAGATCAAGATGGATGTGGTTCCTTCTGATAAATAAGGCATTGTACTTGAGAGGCTCAGCCAAAACAGCTACACCCTCTTGGGGGGGCTGCAATTGCCTGGTACATTCCACGCAACGATAGACTCACTTTGAGATCCATCGCCTATGTGGGGAAGTTGTGGCCGTCAAGAGCGAGAGCCTCAAACTCTTTAGTAGCCATTGTGCCTACATATGTAGCGCCACAGATTTGTATAAATCTTTGGCAATGTTAAATAAGCAATGCGAAATGCAAGTAATCAAGGTAAACTTGAAATACATAAAGGGACATTCTCCTATTGTGGAACAACATAGTTAATCACCAATGGTATTAACATTATTTTAATTCATTTTTCAACATTGAGTGCGCACTTTGAGGATGATAATCCCACAGCAGTATTTTGATACTACCTTGTGTATGGCCAATGTGAAAAAGAACCATGGTAATCACTTAGGTGTAGACCTTGTATAATTTATAATCAAATTGGGTACGCACGTTGAGGATGAAAATCCCACAGTAGTACTATGAGACTACCTTGTGTATTGCCAATTTGAAAATAAATAAAGGTAGTCACCCAAAAGTGTAGACCAAAATGTTTCAAAACTTGATATTGGGTACGCACGTTAAGGAATAAATCCCGCAGTAGTACTATAGTACTACCTTGTGTATGGCCAATATCAAAGTTAAGAAACTTTGTGTTATTCCAAAACGAGAGAAAATCAACCTAAAGCATTTGCATAAAAAAAATTAAGTGCTTGTATGGTAAGCTAGTAAACGTAATATTTAAATTGCATAAGATAGATTGCAATAATTGATGTACGCCATAAAGAATTAATTTACATGAGGTAAATTAATGTGTATGGTAATGTTGTAATAAAATGCAAAATATGTGGAAAACAATATGAGTATTGTAATCCAATGAATATATATACCCAAATTAAATATAACATGTGGTTATATTTATAATACCGTATAATCACAATATTGGTGGTGAACACCAATTTGTATGGCATAGCCTACAAGCAAAGTGCCATAAATTGTGATTTTATGGTATTTATGGTAGGTATTATATTTTGCAAAATTCCAATCTATTAAGTACAATGGTACTCATTAAATGGGAATTTTAATTTTAAATTTACTAGCGAGAGCAAATTTAAATATGGTCGTAGTTTATATTGTAAATAAATTGCAATAATAATCCTAAATATGTAAAAGTTATAGAAATGTGCATGCACATTTATTTGAACAATTACATAATTTTCAGATCCTGTAGGGACTGAAATGCTAATTTATAAATGTACAAACTGACGGGTACAATTATAAATAAGCGCAAGGACTATACTGCACATATTACAATACAAATTTATTAAATATAAAAATTCTGCATTTCATGAATTCAAGGGGGGAAATGCAAAAGTTCTACAACTTGGGCTGCAGCCCTTTCGGCCTTTTAGCCCACGTGGGGAGGTGGGGGTATTGGGCCAAAAACCCAAATGGGGGCAGCCATATAAATGGAGGAAATGGGGGAGTTAGGGTTTCCCTAATCCAAACCCTAGCCGCCGGCCACCATGGGGCGCCGCCGCCGCCTTCGGCCGGTCGGGCCGCGCACCGCGCTGTGCCGGGCTGCGCCGCCGTGCCTCGCCGACCACACCTCCGCGCCTCGCCGGCCACGCCTCCGCGCCGCGCCGCTTCGGGCGTCGCTGCGCAGCACCGCGCCGGGCCGCCGGAGCCGCGCGCCGGGCCGACCACCGCGCCGCCACGGGCGCGGATGCCGCTGCGGGCGCGGGTGCCGCCGGCCGCGAGCGCCGCCACAGACGCCGCATGCCGCGGGCGCGGGAGCCGCCACGGGCGCCTCCTCCCCGCCGGACTTCGTCGGCCGTGTGCCGCGCCGATCGCGCTGGGCTTCGCCGCATCGGCCACGGGCTCGGGCTGCACCGCCGCCGGCCGCGCCGTGCCGGCCGCTTCGGGCGCCACGGCCGTCACCCATGGAGAGCCGCCGCCGCCGGCCGCTTCCCGTTTCCTCGGGCCGGGCTACGCAGCGCGCCGCCGGCCGTGCCACCGTGTCGGGTGGGCCGCGCCTCTTCGCCTCGCCGCCATGTGGGCGTCGCCGGGCTCGGGCGGCGCCTGCCGTGAGCCGCCTCGGGCTAGGGCGCCGGCGGCCGTGCTTTGGGCTCAGGCGCCGCCGCGCCAACCGTGGGCTCCGCCGCACCGGTCATCCCAGGGCGTCGCGCTTGCTCCCGCTGGCCGCGACGCACCGCCGCGCCTCACCGGCTCGGGCCGGGCTGAGCCGCCGCGCCGTGCGAGCCGTGCGCCTCCGCGCGCCGTGCCGGCCGCGTCGGGCTTGGGCGCCGGCTGTGCCTCACGCCAGTCTGCGCCGCGTCGCAGCCGTCGCCCAACGGGCCGTGGGCGCCGCCGCCACGTCGGGCTCCGGGCTGCGCTGCTTCGGCCGCGCCTCACGCGCCGCGAGGGTCGCCGGCCGCGGGTGGGCCGTGCTGGCCGCGCCTGGACGTCGCGCCAGGCCGTGGGTGCTGCGCTGGCCATGGGCTCGCCGGCCGCGGGCGGATGCTGTGCCGGACGCGCCGTGAGGACGCGCCGAACCGCCGGCCGCGGGTGCATCCAAAGCAAAAAACATTCGAATGGTGTCATTACCTTCTGTTCGTGTTTTTTGTTGCTCGATTTGGAGAGAAAAGTGCTGATAACGTGTTAAAGTAGATTGAGACAAGTGAACACAGTGAACAGTTGATTCATTCATTAGTGTTGAATCTGTACATGTTGATACATATATATAGATGATCATGGGGTGGCTTGAATAGATGTCTGTCTGGAAAGACATCTGTATATGGAGGCACCTATACATTTGGGCACCTGTTACTTTTGACAGTAACTGTTTTCTAACATTGCGGAAAGAATTTTGGATGGGCTATAGTGGCATAGCAGAAGGCGTTCAGCCCGCCCACCCCTTCTAGGCCAGTCTGGTCTGATGTAATCTGCCTCTTTCTCGGCCCAGTATGAGTATGCAGCACGCTAATGCGGCAGTTTGGATTGGAACATCGCCTTTGCGATAGAGGGAAAACAAGCCGAAGATGCCACCGTGACCAGACAAATTATAGCTGACTATGCAATATGGTACTGAATTTATCCTGTGAAAACAAGAGCACCGAATTCCGTTTTATGAATCAACCTAGAGTGGATGAAAAATACTTAAGGCCCCGATCAACTCGGCTTCGGCTTCGGCTTCGACTTCTGGCTTATTTTTCACTATTTATAAGTTTCGTCTTTTTCTGAACTTTTGGCTTTTTGTTGAGCTTTTTGCCGGTTCTTTTTTTCCGTATTTGTTTGTATTATACGTAATGGGCTAACATATTTTTTTATTTTTAAATTTTTTAAATTTAATTATGCTAAATAAGCATCTGTCAGTTACAGTGCTTTTTTCAGCCAGCTACAGTGTTTTCAGCCATAAACCACGAGCTTTTCAGCCGAACCGATCACCACCTAAATGTTATACATCAAATGCAGTCAATTCACCGCACAAAAAAATGTTTAAATGTTTAGTGAAGATGTCTGTTTACACTAAAATCAAAGATGTTCTTGCAAAAAAAAGGTCTGTTCTCTATCTTGACGCCCAACTATTTGGTGGGAAAGGCCTTGGCCACTCTATAAAGATCTCTCCCTCCCGGCCCACCATCCTGCATGGCGCCAGACGGCTAGTACTTCATCATCCTATCTTACCCATTTCACACGAAAAATTTCGACCAAATCGTGGGACCAGATTAACATGGGCCCACAAGTCATTGAATAAATCAGTGAACAATCGAGTGAAATTGGCTATCGTATCCGAGAAGAAAGAACTCGAAGCCCCACCGAGCGCGAGCGTCCTGTCCCGTTGCACCGTACTGGTCACGTGACCTCCCCCGCACCGGCTTCTCCTATAAAACCCCCTCGCCCTCCCTTCCGACCGCTGCAGCTGCCTCCCTCGCCAGCTCCGCTCAGGCCCCCGCATCGAAAAGCTAGGGTCTCTGCACCGAGCCAGCTCCTCCCCCCATGGCCATGAACCCGAGATGTTCGTGCCCGCTCGCCTCTGGCCATCTTAATGTGCAGATTTGGTTTGATTGGTTCGTTTTGACGGGTTTTTTATTTTTTGTGATTTGTTGTGTCTCGATCGGTGCGTGCGCAGATGTTGGGAGCGCTGGTTTCGTGGAGGTCGAGCGGGACTTCCACCAGCGGGGGATCCCCAAGTCCGTGGCGCGAGGGGGAGGCGGCGTCGCCGTGAGCAACGTCAAGCGCTGGCTCGCGAAGATGGACAAGGCGGTGGACTACGACTTCTACGACGACGACGACCTCCGCTACCGCCGCTTCAAGTCGCCCTTCGGCCGCCGCCCGCTTGTCGGTCGCCGGCGCCGCTACAGGTACATCGTGCTGCTCTACTCTGCATGCTCGGCTTTTTTGCTCTTGTTGGCTGTTGGTACGCGAGTGACGGTTAATTTGGGGGGCTTAATTTGGATGGGTGTGATCGGTGGCGTTTGCGATTTCTCCGTGCAGGCCGAACGCTGCGAAGCGCACCCTCCGCCTCGTCGGGAGCAGCAACCCGGAATATCTGCTGCAATGGTGGGGCGCGACTTGATTTGTTCATTTCGATTTTTGTTGGTGGCCGTGTGATTGTAGCGCTGTTGTTGACGTGATCTGTTCTCCTGATTTTACTGCAGTGAGGAGGCTGCGTTTGGTGATTGGGAAGACAGCTATGAGTGTGAGGACGAGGAGTAGGAGGGCCACGAGGTTGTAACCCTGCTCTTTCTATCCTCGAATATAGCAGTATGTTTGATTTGTTTTCGGTTGAGTAGCACTTTTACACATTACATGGATTCCATTTTAGAATGTCGCTGCAGTCTGTGTTGTTTGGTCAGTCATCAGAGCAGAACGCAAACTCTATCCAGTTTTGCTTTTGCGTCTCTGTGCTAGTTTTGAATTGCAGATGACAACGTAGAGATAAGAAGTGCATAGAATTGAAATAACAGTGGGTTTATTGTGCAACATATAATGGCTATTTAGACCTTATATTCTACGTTAGTGAAGAACTTTGAAATAGTGGACATTTATGTGGCAGAGTTGGCCACAATTTGAAGCTTCAATGCTTAACTACTTGACAACATTTTTATGGGAATCACTTGAGTTGTGACTTGTGAGTAGTAGCATGTGAAATAGAGGATCTTAGTAGGTCTATTGGACCTCATGTCCTCATTGCCTCAGATCAGATCATTCTGCATGTCACGATAGCCCCAACCCGGATCAATTAGCTTGTCCCGTTATTTGCGTTGTGATTATTCCACAATAACATGAACTTGTTGATGTGGTCATTTTCATTGTTGGTTCCTAGAACAACCAACAGGCCGGAGGCAGAACTAGAAACTTATCTTTACTTGGGTAGGTGCCCACTGCCCCTTCCATGTAGTATGAAAGATGCGCTACTTGCCTACTTGTAGTTTACTTGTTCTCTCTCCTTAATATTGGCCTGCTTTCCATTTGTTAATGTTTGTCTTACTACATGTATGATCGTGTTAGTCATAGGAATGGAGGATCTGATCCATCATTTACACGAGGAAGTGGCATTTTGATGATTAGTGACTGATTTCACACGACCGTTTATTCTACCACTGCCCGACCAATCGATAAGCTTACGTACATACATGCTTGGCATGAACAATGATGAATGTTAGCTCTGTTCAAGCATTTGTTTCTAGTTTACATATGCCTAGAGCAACTATTTGTTGGCCCTGAAACAAGTTTGAATTGCCTGCACAGCATTAGCCAATTACATCGATTATTTATCTGGTTTGCAGTTTACTAATCACGACTATCAGAAGATCCTTGAATAGGAGTTGCTTCAATACATCGTGCTTCAAATTAGGTTGTTTAATTGTCATTGCTTGTGTTTCAAATTTATGATCCTTCAAGGGTGTAGCATACATCTTTTGTTGCTTCGCAGCGTACCAAACGGATTGAGCAAGGGGGTTGTACAGTTCGAGGATGGTCGTCTCTTGCGACGTTGGACTTGCACGTATCGGAATAGCACGTTTTATGTTTCAGAAATTCCTGCAGTGAGAGTGGAGCGTTGGTCTGTAATAACTTTTGCACTCCCCACGCTCTTTCCCTTTTCCATATACGTTGGTTTTTCTCGATTTCTTTCAGTGAGAAGAGACTTTTTGAACTGGAGTTCTAATGCGCTCTCTAGGATTACCTTGTGATACTACGATTGTTCGATTCGATAGGCTTGGGGCATGACGTATGACGACGTTTGTGACGCATCAATTGTGTGATCGTGGGTTTTAGCTGCACATTCAGTTGGTCAATATATGCATTTTTTCCGTATGTAAAGTCTCTGATTCGGAGCCCCGTGGGTTTCAACATGTGCGTTTTTTCCATATGCGCAGCGCACATTTAGTTGTTTAGCTTCATGCAAGGAAAATGCACGCTATCAGCTTGCAAAACTGACACGTCTGAACGAAAGAAATGAAAAATAGAGAACTGAGTTGCTTGCTCGAGCTCGTAATCATCTGAATTGTATAAAAATGCTACTATTAAGGCAATTAAGAGGGAATAATACAAACGCATCGTAAGCAAGCAAACAGTTGTGACAGTGCATCACAGTTTACACCAAATAAAAGAAACGAAGAATCTTAAGACGAGCAGCAGGACGTCTTCTGGTCGACGGGTTGCCCGCGGAACTGCACGGTCGGCGGCCTGGCATTAGCTGCGGCCGGTTGGCTAGCCATCCTGAGACCATACAGGGAAAGCAGGTTCTGTGTTAAGATCTAACTAGGTCGAGATACGAGCATTGTTTCTTGGCAATAACATTACGGCGTACCTGTCCTTGATGGATGCAGCCATGGCCAAGAAGGCTTGCTCCACATTAGTGGCGATTTTGGCACTAGTCTCCATGAATGGGATGCCCATCTCATCAGCCAGCGCCTGAACAAGATCATATGCGAAAGTGAGATAAGACAAGTGCAAATGAAGACCAACCTATGTAAGACAGGCATAGACAAGACAGTTTAATTTGATCAATTATTGATTTGCATATAAGCCCTAACAAAACCTTATCAAAGAATTCTATTGCCGGGACTTCTCACATAATTGGCAATCATTATGACATATTCCATCCCTCCCAACCACCAACCTGTTGTTTATCCTAAAACTCACCTTGCCTGCCTCATACGACACAACTTTGTTTGCAGTCAAGTCACATTTGTTCCCAACAAGGAGCTTGTTCACATTGTCGCTTGCATAGCGGTCGATTTCATTCAACCATTGTTTTACGTTGTTGAAGCTTTCTTGGTCTGTCACGTCATACACAATCTGCGAATCCACAAATATATGCAAATTAAGTTCTATAAATAAGACCAGCAAGGGAAGTTGAAGAACTCTGATTAGCTCCAGTGGTGTGATGGTGTCAACTTACGATAATGCCATGAGCTCCTCGATAGTAGCTGCTAGTAATGGTTCTGAAACGTTCTTGTCCAGCAGTATCCCACTGAGACAGTGATAAAACAAGAGTCAACAAAAACAACAAAACTTTTTGTCCCGAATAAGTTAAATTAGGCTAGGAATAAAACCTCCTCAAGGTCAAAGAAACAAGAGCTCTGTAATAAAACCTACAAGGCTAAATCTCTAATCCCTACATCCTATCATCTGAACCGAGAGTCTAAAACATCGTCCATAAACATTCTTCTTATGTCATAGTTCCGGTATGTGGATCGCTAACTTGCATGCGCTCTTATCTAAAACCAACCCTTTGGATACATTTTAATCCCTCAAAGTCCCTTTTAACCGCTTTATCCCATGTCAGTCTTGGTCAACCTCTACCTCTTCTTATATTTTCGGTACGTCTTAATTTCAGTGCCTCAGAAGATCTTCGTTAGAGATATTCAAACCATCTCAAGCGATGTCAGACAAGCTTATCTTCAATTGGCGCTACCCCCACCCTATCACGTGTACCATTATTGCGAATTCGACCTCACCTTGTGTGAGCATAGATTCACCGCAACATTCTCATCTCCACTACACTCATCTTCTGTACATGTTGTCTTTTAGTTGCCCGACGTTCCACTTCATATATCATCGCAGTTCTGATCGTCGTCCTATAGAACTTACCTTTTAACTTTTGAGGGATTTTTTTCACACAAGACACACGATACTTGGCGCCATTTCACCCACCCCATTCTTATCATGTGGCTCATGTCTTTATTAATCTCGCCATCCCACTGTAGCATCAATCCCAAATATCGAATAATGTCATTCATAGGCATTAATTGTCCGTCCAGGTTAGCATTTCCATCATCTGCTTTGTTACTACTGAAATCACACCTTATATACTTAGTTTTAATCCTACTAAGTCTAAAGTCTTCGATTCTAAAACCTTCCTTCACAACTCTAGTTTTCTATCGATACTTATCTTACTCTCATCAAGTAACACTACATTATCAGTGAAAAGTATACAACAAGGAATTTCTCCTTATATGTCCCGTGTGACCTTACCTATTACTAGATCAAAAATGCATGGGCTCAGGTGATAAAACAAGAGTAATTACAAAAAATGCCAAATAATCATGAAGTGGCTAAACACAGCTCCATAGATAGCCCATAGTGATTTACTACAGTCTAGAGCATTTCAATAGCTACTTGAATAATACAAGCAATCAATTGTTAACCACCAAATACCAGTTGTACAAGTTGAGAGGTACATTTGCTATTCAATGGTAGGCATGACTTCCCAATCTAAAACTATACAAACATGAGACGTTTACTGTAATATTTCTAGATTTATTTGAAACTGACTGGTGAAAAAATGGGCTTCATAGTTTTTTTTAGTTGGTGAATTAGTAGAAGTTATGTCAAATAAACGCACGTTAGTGGTTGAATGCTGAGACTTGAGAAAGAAAAAAAAAAGACTGCACTTACAATTTGAAGCTTGATGGTCTTCCCATCCTGCTCAACTGTGCGTATTTTCTGCATAAGCAATGAAATTAGTACGGTGCATAGCATGAAATGAACTTTACATTTATAGTAAATAAAAACTCACAAAATCGACTCCAATTGTGCTGATATAGCTGTCCAAGTACGAGTCATCCTGCGAAAAATAATACCATATGTCAGAGACACCATAAATAAGTATCATACATAACAGCATTCATAAGGTCATGCCATAACATGCAAAAGTATCACTTCAAAACTAGGTGAAGGATATAAAATCCATACCGCAAATCTCAGAAGTAAGCATGACTTCCCAACACCAGAATCACCAATGAGCAAAAGTTTGAAGAGGTAGTCGCTGAAAATTGACAGCGCGCGGATTAATGTTATATTAGTGCAATAATAACAAAGTACTAGGTTGATTTAGTGGCAACATAAAGGTGCTTGTACAATCTAAGTTAAAATCAAGTACCACGTAATGCTAAATAAACTAACAAAAAAGAGCGGTGCTCTGTAAATGGCAAAAGTCCGAAATTTGCATTGTGATTCTAACTCCATACAAAATACCACAATTCATAAATAAATTCCAATTAGACCAATGTACTGTTTGTGTCAATACTAGTTCCAATTACCTCTAGCATGGATTTCTTTGCCTACACAAGGGTTAAATCTACAAGTTAACATACATCAATTAAACCATATAGAACTGCGTGATTAAGCACTGATCATACTCGATGGGGCAAATGCACAATGTATCACCCTTGTTAGCACAATGCCAATCAGACAACTTAAAACACAAAATGTTATACCTGGTTCACAGATGCACAGACAGCACGCATTACATGTAACACCCTCCCGTAGAGACACTCAACGATGACTTCACCATATCATATAATAGAGATACGATTCATGTATCTACACAATATTGAAACTATTTACCTATTTGTTGTAGGGGTGGCACAAACCCCGTGACTGGGATTTGCAACTGACCCAATATATAATAGGCCCAATAATATAAAAAAAGTACCAATGTACCAAAAGCGTCCTGGCCCCCAACTCCGTCCCAAAAGCTCGACCTCAACAGGGTGCCGTCGGCTGCGTCGTGAGGCTTCATTGCCTTACTTTTAGGCATCACCTCGAAGAGGCGGTCCGACCCACGACCCCGCCTTTATGTGCCACCCACGTCGGAATAGGACCTCGACGACACGGACGGAGCATCAGCGTTGGAAGGGCTAGAGCTACCAATTGCATCAGCTCGCTCATCAAAACATTCGTGTTTGCTGGCGGGGGGCGGGGGACTGGGATAGTTGGTCACGTCAACTCGCCCATCGGAATCTCTGCGCTTACTGTCGAGAGAGTACTGTTGTAGGGATGGCCTAATATGTAATAGACTTAATAGTACAAAGGAATATACCAATGTGTCTCTACCTTTTGTAATTATTAAGAGATAGGATGGAAGTTTTCCATCCTACATCACTTATGTATATAAAGCCCCAAGAGGGCCGTAGATACCCACATCCACTCATTCCTACTCACCAGCTCTCTCTAACTAGTCCCCTCATATACTATTTGATCAGTAGCCACAACGCTATTCTTCTACCATTTTTCAATATGCCGCCATCAACTAGTAAAGGGCTAAAGGCACAAAAAGGTAGATCTGCACACATGAACCAATCATATTTCGTAATGGTCGGGATGCAACTTTCATCACCATACAACCACAATTCGCATCGCAATCGCACATTCGAACAGAACAACCACCACATGCGCTCGTCAGATCCAGATCCAAAAAAACTGGGGAAAGCCAAACTACGCGAACCCGATCCGATCATGACATCTCAATACGTCTCAAGTGGATCGAAACAACAGCGCGCATGCACCAAACAATTCCAACGAACATACAGAAAACCGCAAAAGACCACAAGTAAAATTACAGCACGAGGATCGGATGGGGAATGGCGGGATCGGAGGCCTTACTACTCGGGATTCATATTGAATCGAATCGGGTCGAATCGCCTGCCCGCTTCGCGCCTTCCTCTCCTGCGGTGGTTTGGACGGAGGAGTCGGAGGGGATCAACCGATCGGGGCAGGAGGCGACGGGATTAGAAACGGGGAAATTGTGAGGGGGCGAAACGAACAGTAATATAATAGGAGGGTGTCCCTCGTGCGACCAAATTACGGAATTGGCCTTGCACACGTGTAGTGTGGTAATCGGCCTTGTGCTGTGTACTCGTGTTTGCTTAGGTGTCTGTTGCAAGAGTAATAAAGCAAGTGTTGAGAGACAAGTATTCATTCATTCATCTGATTTTGAAGGTCTGTACAATTATTTATACATGATGAGAGGGTGGCTAAGAGGTGCCTGTTTGGAGAAGACATCTCTACAAAGAGGCATCTGAACATTGGGCATTAACTGGTTTGTAACACTCCCCCTTGACCAATGTATCTTCATATGATCACCTTGATTCATCATCTTGGGAAAACTCCTCTAAAACCCTGTAGGGAAAAATATGAGGAGAAACCTATAAAGTAGATATGCCATGAAAAACTCCTTTAAAACCCAATGGGAAAATTTAAGGAGAAAAATGATATGGCATATATTCGATTATATCTCTTTAAAAACCCCTGTGGGAAAATAGAGATATATTTATGATTACGTTGTCATATTGCCTCATTAAAAACCTTGATGAGAAACCTTAGAGGGAAAACTCATAAAGGGGAAAAGAGTACAATATTTGTATTGAACGGGTTAAGTCTTAGGAGATTTCTCCCCCTGACATCTGCAAATCACGTAATCTTCGCATACCAATTCCATGAACACATTTTTGGAATGTGGAGGTTGGTAATGACTTGGTGAATAAGTCTGCGAGATTATCACAAGACTTAGTTTGCAGAATATTTATTTCCCCACTCTCTTGCAATTCATGTGGGTAAAATAATTTAGGTGCAATATATTTTGTGATATTGCTCTTTATGTAACCCGTTTGCATTTGAACAACGCAAGCAGCATTATCTTCGTAGATAATGGTAGGTGATGCGATAGCACCTATACCACATGATTGTTGTATGTGGTTAATCATTCTGCGAAGCCATACACATTCATGTGATGTTTCATATAATGCAATTATTTCAGAATGATTAGTGGATGTAGCCACTAGAGTCTGTTTCGAAGACTTCCAAGAGATGGCTGTTCCACCATGTAAAAATACAAAGCCTGTTTGAGATCTGGCATTATGGGGATCTAATAGCCAGCATCTGTATATCCTATTAAATCCATATTTTTATTCTTCTGGAAGAATAGATCGAGATCTTTAGTGCCTTGAAGATATCTAATGATATGCTTCACTCCTACCCAATATCTTTGGTTGGAGCGGCGCTATGTCTAGCAAGTAGATTTACCGCAAATGCAATATCCGGCTGGGTGCAGTTTGCAAGGTACATAAGCGCTCCGATGGCACTGAGATATGGAACCTCGGGTCCCAATAACTCTTCATTATCATCTCGGGGTCTAAATGGATCTTTGTCCCTGTCGAGAGATCGAACAACCATGGGGGTTTTCGATGGATATGCTTTGTCCATATTGAATTTCTCCAATATTTTTGGATATAGGCTGATTGATGCACTATGATGCATGTATGAAGGTGCTCAAGTTGTATACCTAAGCTAAATTTGGTTTTACCCAAATCCTTTATTTCAAATTCCGTCATAAGATGATTACGTGCTTCATCTATATCTTGTGTGTTACCAATGATATTAAGATCATCAACATACACAGATATAATGCAAAATCCTATTGAGGATCTTTTAACGAACACGCATGGGCAATCATCATTGTTGGAGTATCCCTTTTTGGTTAGGAACTCCCTTAGTCGGTTGTACCAAATTCTTCCCGACTGTTTCAAGCCATATAAAGACTTGTTTAATTTTACACAATACATATTGTGATTTGCGTTTGGATTCGGAATTGAAATTCCATCGGGAACTTTCATGTATATGTCCGAATCAAGTGACCCATAAAGATATGCGGTCACTACATCCATCAACTGAAAAGATAGATGATTTTGTACTGCCAATGAGATTAAGTATCGGAATGTTATTCCACTCATTACTGGAGAATAAGTTTCATTGAAATCAATGTCGGGTCTCTGCGTGAACCCTTGTGCTACAAGCCTTGCTTTGTGTCTCACCACCTCATTGTTTTCATTCCGTTTGCGAACGAAAACCCATTTGAAACCGACAGGGAATACATTGGGAGGTGTATGTATCACATTGGTGAATACATTTCTTTTCTTGAGCGAGGCTAACTCCTCTTGAATTGCATCCTTCCATTGAGTCCAGTCCGAGCGCAACCATTGAGGTACGCTGCGGTGGTGAGATCGGTACGTATGTAGCGCAACCGAACTTTCGCAGATGGGAAATATCTGATGGATTTCCACGTAGTAATTGTAGCGGGAAGTGCTATGATAAGCAGTTGGACGTAATTGGATTAAGTCAGCAGCGTGTAAAACTGCATGACCCCAACATGATGTTGGTAAGTTGCAATTCTGTAGTAATGGTCTTGCAATGAGCTTGATTCTCTTGATAAGAGATTCTGCTAAACCATTTTGTGTATGGACATATGGATCAGAGTGTTGAACTTATATCCCAAGAGCCATACAATCGTCATTGAAGGCATGGTATGAAAATTCAGCAGCATTATCCATTCGAATTGATTGAATTCGATATTCAGGGTAATGTGCTCGTAATTGGATAATTTGACCAATTAACATAGCAAATGCATGGTTTTCGTGTGGATAAAAGACACACGTGTGACCATCTAGTAGATGAGTCAATTAGAACCATGAAGTACCTGAACGGTCCACACAATGGTTGTATAGGACCACATATATCTCCTTGAATGCGTTCAAAGAATTTAAGTGGTTCAGCTCTGATTTTAAGATAAGAGGGTTTTAAAATCAATTTTCCGGTGGCACAGGAAGTGCACACAAAATCTGAGGATTCCGGAAATTTTTGTCTTGAGATATGTATGACCAATTGAATTGCTAATAATTTTCCTCATCATTCCAATGCCTGAGTGGCCAAGGCGATCATGCCATGTTTGGAATGTGTTAATATTTTGGAAAATTACTTTGTACGCAATATGTTGAACGGATTTGATGTATGTATAGTACAATCCGGAGGGTAAAGATGGAATTTTTTTTATATTGCGTTTGTGTTTACCTTTAAAGTTCTTTGAGTGATTGAGTGAACCACTGAACTTGTTGTTATTTTGATTAGCATGAACTTCAGGAAGTGGAGCAGCCCCAATGGGACGGTGCTGATTATCCTTTAAAATAAGTTTAGCATGCTTTTCTGCCTGAAGCATAGTATGCATAAGATCAAAATAAGTTTGGTAATTTCCAGCACGCCATTGCTGCTATAGGACCCTGTCAGATGGGAGCATAGTCGAGAGAGTTTTCTCTATTTTATCCGCATCTGTTGGTTCCTTTTCACAAAAACACAATTTAGAGCAAATAGCGTGAAGGGCATGGTTGTAGTCTCCACCAGTTTTAAAGTCTTGGAGTCTAAGATGTGCCCATTCATGATTATCCTCAGGTAAGATAACGGCTTTTTGCTGCTCATATCTATTTTTGAGGGCTAACCATAGTGTAAGTGGATTTTCCTCATACAGATATTCCGCCTTTAAATCTGGATGTATGTGATTCCGTATTATGCTTAAGACGGAATATGTCACAATCTCCGGCGAAATTTGATCATTTGGAGGATCAAATATCACCCTTTGCAACCCACGTGTGGTGAGGTTGATTTTTAAGTCCATAGCCCATGTAGGGTAATTGGAACCATCGAGAGCGAGGGGCTCAAAATCTTTGGTAGCCATTTAAAACCTACATGAAAAGTACACCATATATGATTAATTTACATGAGGTAAATTAATGTGTATGGTAATGTTGTAAGAAAATGCAAAATATATGGAAAACAATATGAGTATTGTAATCCAAATGAATATATACCTAAAATTAAATATAACATGAGGTTATATTTATAATACCGTTTAATCACAATATTAGTGGTGAACACCAATTTATTGTATGGCATAGCGCATATAAATTGTGATTTTATGGTATTTATTGTAGGTATGCATTCATAAATTTTGCGGAGGTGGTTCCACTCATTGACAGCCTCCGGTAGGATGACTGTTTTGTACTGTTCATACCGTGTTTGAAGAGCAAGCCACAGAGCGTGTGAGTCTTCTTCCATCAGATACTCAGCCTTGAGATCAGGATGGATGTGGTTCCGTATAATAAATAAGGTATTGTACTTGAGAGTCTCAGCCAAAGGAGCTACACCCTCTTGGGGAGCTGCAATTGCCTGGTACATTCCGCGCAACGATAGACTCACTTTGAGATCCATCGCCCATGTGGGGAAGTTGTGGCCGTCAAGAGCGAGGGCCTCAAACTCTTTAGTAGTCATTGTGCTTACATATGTAGGGCCACAGATTTGTTAAAATCTTTGGCAATGTTAAATAAGCAATGCGAAATGCAAGTAATCAAGGTAAACTTGAAATACATAAAGGGACATTCTCCTATTGTGGAATAACATAGTTAATCACCAATAATATTAACATTATTTAATTCATTTTTCAACATTGAGTGCGCACTTTGAGGATGATAATCCCACAGTAGTACTCTGATACTACCTTGTGTATGGCCAATGTGAAAAAGAACCATGGTAATCACTGAGGTGTAGACCTTGTATAATTTATAATCAAATTGGGTACGCACGTTGAGGATGAAATCCCACAGTAGTACCATGGTACTACCTTGTGTATGGCCAATTGGAAAATAAATAAAGGTAGTCACCCAAAAGTGTAGACCAAATTCTTTCAAAACTGGATATTGGGTACGCACGTTGAGGAATAAATCCCGCAGTAGTACTATGGTACTACCTTGTGTATGGCCAATATCAAGGTTAAGAAACTTTGTGTTATTCCAAAATGAGAGAAAATCAACCTAAAGCATTTGCATAAAAAAATATTAAGTGCTTGTATGGTAAGCTAGGAAACGAAATATTTAAATTGCATAAGATAGATTGCAATAATTGATGTATAATACATTGCATGGAAAACACATATGTTTGCAAATATTTACAATAGAAATTTATTTAACATAAAGTGTTGCATTTACATTAAAACAGAGGGGCGAAATTGCAAATTTCCGAAAACTTGGGCTGAAGCCCATTCGGCCTTGTGGCCCATGTGGGGAGGTGGGGACCTTTTGGGCCAAAAGCCCATTGGATGGCAACCATATAAAAGGGAATGGGGTGGAGAGTTTAGGGTTTCCCCTAACCCAAAACCGCCAGCCGCCACAAGGGCGGCGCCGCCGCCGGCCGGTTGACCGGGCGCCGCCTAGCCGCGCCTTCCCGCGTCGGCCGCCGCGCGTCGCGGGAGCCGCCTCGCTGTGGGCGCCGCGCGCCTCCACGTCGGCCTCGGGCCGCGCCGCCTCCGCCGACCTCGCCGGGGCCGCCTTACGCCGGCCTCGGGCCGCGCCGCCTCGGGCGCCATCGCCGCGAGCGCGAGCGACGCCGCCGGCCGCCGCTTCGGGCGTCGCCATCGCCGGCCGGGACTGGTCGCGCCGCCGCGCTGTCGGCTCCTCGCGCCGAGCTGCGGCTCGTCGGCCACGGGCTCGGGGCTGCGCCGCCGCCGGCCTCGGGCTCGGGCGCCGCCGGCCGCAAGAGTCGCCGGCCGCGGGGGTCGCTGGCCGCTAGTGGGTCGTGCTGCGCCGGACTGGGCCGCCTCGGGCGTCGACCGCGCCGTCGCCGGCCGTGCACTGCTTTGGGCGCCGCTGCCGGGCCGCGTCGGGCTCCGACGGTCGCGCGCCGCGCCGGGCCGTGGCTCGCCGGCTGCTGCGCCGCCGCCGGCCATTCGGGCTCGGGCGCCACGCGGGTGCTGCCGCCATCACCTCGGGTGGGCGGCCGCAGGCCGTTCTGTGCGCCGCTACAGGCGCGGGTGCCGTTGGCCGTGGGCGCTGCCACGGGCATGCCATGCGCCGGCTGCCTTGCCGTCCTTGCCGGTAAGGTGTTCATGGTAGGCAGTTGCCGCACCGGCCGCGCGCGCTGTGAACAAGAACATCCAGAAACAATGTCATTACCTTTTATTCTTCTTCTCTGTTTGCACTTGTATGTATGTGTGCGTGTTGCTCAATTTGGAGAGAAACGTGACTGATAACGTGTTGCAAGAGTAATAAAGCAAGTGTTGAGAGACAAGTATTCATTCATTCAACTGATTTTGAAGGTCTGTACAATTATTTATACATGATGAGAGGGTGGCTAAGAGGTGCCTGTTTGGAGAAGACATCTCTACAAAGAGGCATCTGAACATTGGGCATTAACTGGTTTGTAACAGTACGGATATTTGAAACAGATAGAACTTCTGTGTTTAAGTTGAAGTTTTTGGCTTTAAAATAATAATAATAGCCAAAAATAGAAGCAGCTGAAAGTGGAAGGGGTTAAATTTGGTCGAAACTTTTGACTGAGCTGATTTAACAAAATATCTCACTTCTCCACTCCACCACTCCTAATGAGATGTCCACCACTCTAGTTTGTTTGGGTGGACATCACGGACTTAATTTGGTGGCTGCTTCCATGAGAAGCGTTGTGAAAGCCAGTGGGTGATAATTAAGAAAATTGTCCAATACCAGTTGGAGAGACGGTTTGTAAAACTATAGCAGTTGCCTAAGTGATTTAGATCACATCTTAGGAGATAGATCGTCTTATCAGGGTTATTGGAGTCATGTGGAAGTTGCGCTTTGAAAAACATGCAAGTGTGTATAAGTATAAAACCTATTTGTGTATGAGTTATCGAGTTTTTCTATTTATAAATAATTGTATCCACTAAATATGTGTTGACTTCTAGGGTTTGGTGGTAGGTAAGGAACACCCACTATATAAACTCGTGTATTGAGAGATTTAAGGTTTCTATGGTTTTGAGATAGAGATTATGGTTTCCTTATGTTGGAGACTTTGTGTGTGTGTTTTAGGCTTAAAGCTCCGTCCTTCATGAGAGAGTGGCTATAAAATATTCATCTCAAAGTGAAATGAGCATCCAAACTTCATTCAAGTGAGTTGTGCCATGGATTTCTCTTTGTGCTTTTGCTCTACTTAATTTTCTTGGTTGGATTTCATCTTCTATTGATTTCTCTTGGTACCAAGCACGTGTAAGAGGTGGATGTATCTTTTGGAGATCATATCTCATCCATCTAGGGACTTTATATGGAAAAAAATCTTGAGATTGCCCTATTTTGCTCAAGAGATGGGTGATTTTGGGATTTTGATATTCATGGCGTTTCGATTTGAGTTCATGCTGTGATCTAGTTTGCAAAGACATGTGAGAACCCTTCCAAGATTCTCTAGATCATCAAGAACCCATGAGCAAGATTAGATCGAGATTTTACTCTTTTATCCAATTTTGTTGTAACTTTCTTGTTTTGAATAAATGTGAAAACTTTAGCATTAATCTTCATGATTCATGATTGTAATATGTTCCTAACATCTTAAGGAGGATTTGTATCAAGATTCATCCTATTTAGATCAATAGTTTAAGAGTTAGTCATGTTTTGTGCTATTTTCAGTCTCTGTTCGGCGAGCGGTTAGACCGCTATGACCTGAGTGGCCCGACCGCCCTGACCAATCTGATCGGTGTGACACCTACGATCAGACCAGCCGAGTGGTCCGAATGTCCCTTGGCTGGTAGTCAGACCGGTGAGTCTGTGTTGTCTCGAGTGCCTAATGGTTTTTTGCTCTTAGCTTTGGTGTAGCTTGTGAATTTATGTTTTTCGCTGCGTCATATTGCTAATATAAGGGGGTAGATTTTAAGAGATCATTCACCCCCTTTGACTCGCCATACCCAATCCTACAAAAGCCGATTTTGAACACTCCTAAACCATCAAATGTCCATGAGTAACTAGCCAAAACCAAACTACATCGTCCAAAAGCAAAACTAAATGTTGCCAATCTACCACCAACACCAACTAAGGATGTCTCAGGCTCTCAGCACTCGAACTCAACGAACTTCGTATAGGAAATTATGCCTAAAACTAATCCCATCAAAGATGCTATCTGCTTGACAATCCCCAATCCCTTGCAAGTTTTTACTTCCATGCATAGTATTTCTCATCTATATATACATCAAATTAATAGACAACTTGCAGGAAAAGCACATATAAATTGGGCACTGCTCCAAGCCTCCAATTCGCAACTAGCTTCTTGTGAGGGCTCGAACCTCTTCATGTCAAGTCTTCTCCAAGGCACAAGCCATGTTGCGGCAAGTCAAAGCACACAACGTGGTTAGAAGACTTATGAAAGTCTCGATCGGAAGCTTCAACCGTTAGTGCTCGAAAGACGTTGACTGTGAGTACTCAAAAGCTTTGACTGTGAGTACTCAGAAGAACTGCTTATATGAACAATACTCTGCTATAGTACTCATAGAACAATACTCAGCTATAGTACTCGTAGAACATTGTTCTGCTATAGTATTCGTAGAACAGTACTCTGCTACAGTGCTTGGTGAACAGTACTCTTGCGACCACAAATACACTCGTGTACGACCACGAAGGAACTCGTATATGACCACAAAGGTATTCGTCTACGATCATGAAGGCACTTGTGTACGACCACGAAGGCACTTGTATACGATCATGAAGGCACTTGTATACGACCATGAAGGCACTCGTATACGGCCACGAAGGCACTCGTGTACAACCATGAAGGTACTCGTATACGACCACGAAGCACACAAGGATGTCTGGAACACACGCGGAAAGCTAGACTCTCTAGAGAATAGTGAACTCAAGAGACAAACAGTTTTTGTACCATCCCTCTGAATTGGTTTGCAGCATTTTCTTCATTGATCTTTTATACTGAAAAACAAGAAACTGATCTGACATACACGCCACGTCCAGCTCTTCATGATGTGCCATCCCACGTCATGACATTCACGAAATATGAAATCTCAACCAAGAACTCAACACAATAATACAACATAATTGTCTCTCTAATCAGTTTTGTAAAACCATAAATACACTCTGTAATGCAGAGGATGAACCGAGGCTAAAAGAGGAAACTAATCAAGCCATGGTTGAGACCAAGATATTCTACTCGTACCAAGGCAAGTTTACCCTTGACCACTCTGAGTAGTCGTGTTACTTAAGAAAACTAATTTTTTTACATATCTATTATTACCTATTGCATTAAAATGCCTTTTCAAAGAAATGATGGATAAATAAAGAAGAAAAAGAGATTAGAGAAGGGCAGTTCTAGTTGAAGGAGCAGTTGAACTGTAAGTTATGTATAATAGGAGGGTAGAGGGTGCCCTAGTTAGGAAGAGAAATGGCAAGTTTTTGGATCATCTACATATGATTATAATATAAAGACTAAACCACTTTCACTCAAGTAGGGAGTCGTACTTCTAGTGTCAATCATATTCTCGTTTTGATGAACAGAAAATGCTACACTACAACATTATTGTCATCTTTATATGGGTAAGTAGTATAACTAAGTGGAGAAAATCAGAACTGATATAGAGACCAAAAGTGATGAATCCAAAGCAGGCAGAGCCAGAACCGGTATAGAGTTCGAAAGTGTTGAGTCTAGACGTATATACTAGCGCAGTGGAGTATCAGATGAGAGTTAGACCACCCCGACCAACAACTAGTTCATGGTCCGTGGGTGTTGGGTGAGGGTAAGAGACAGTCATAGACTATCGAGTATAAATAGTTGGGTGAAGATATAATAATAGAACTAGGAAAAATATTTTGTACTCTAACTTGGCACTGCATCTAAGGAAATACAGATGACCCAGTTGCAAAGAGTTTAGAGTAGCTATGAGTAAAGTGACACAAACTTACGTAGTGCTAATCAAATCATGAATTCATACATGTCTTCTGAATTGGAGGCTACGGAGAATGACTGGGAGTTCTTTCTCTTTACCGGAGTGAGTAGTAGTATTGGAATACTAAAATATTTAAATCTTTCTTTAACTTAATACCATATTTTATGGATAAATAAGAGGTAGTATATGAGATTTGATTATAAAGAGATTAGTTATATTATTCATATTTGCTATTAATGCATATTGAGTACTTTTGTATTTGCCTTTTCTATTAAAATCCTTTGCTAGATCCCAATCTGGCTGGGGAGTACATCAAGTGGAACATGGAGTTTACAGGCCCAAAGGATGTCATATGGGACGAAGGTGATCATATCGAAGATTAGGATAAGATGGACACCTTATTTGACAGTTGGGATGAGTAAGCGACTTTTAGTGTCTCATCTTTGAGATATAGAGTATATAAATAATCTATATCTCCTTTCGTATAAGATATATAGAGTATATAAATAATCTACATCTTCTTTTGTATAAGATATTTGTACTAAAGGGTTTAGTCCTGCGTGGCTAGCTATTGTAATAATACGAAGCCTTTAGTTATTATTTCATTGCATAACTCTGTAAAATCGTTGATTTTAAAGAGTAATAATCCGTTTATCCGTGTTATATTACAAGGATAATGACATCTTACGTCACGGGTGTGACGGAGGACTCGCCAACTCGGGGTCAACCAGCCACCAGCGGCACGCGACGATTGCGGAGGCTGCAGTCTGCCGCCAATTGACGGCAGATGGCTGCACGAGCAACCAGACCGGCCGTGCCAACCATATGCAGGGGCCACTTGCGCGCGTGGGTAATCCGGTCACGATGGTGCACACCAGGCATTAACAGCCGACTGTTCGTCCATTCGTCACACCTCGCACGGGGTAGTGGTGAAACTATTGTGAAAGATTAGGACAAGTGATTGAGAGAAAATGATGCTTTCCATTAACCATCTTGAATCAGTACATGATACATATTTATAGTTGATGAGGGGTGCTAGAAAAGATGTCTGTACTGAAAAGACATCTGTATGAAGTGGCATCTCTACATTGGGCATCTGTTACTTTTTGTTTGTAACACTCCCCCTTGACCAATGTGTCTTCATATGATAATCTTGATTCATCATCTTGGAAAAACTCCTCCAAAACCCTGTAGGGAAAAATATGAAGAGAACCTGTAAAGTAGATATGCCATGAAAAAATCCTTTAAAACCCAATGGGAAAATTTTAAGGAGAAAAATGATATGTCATATATTTGATTAACTGTTGTTCTTTTCGTGTGTCAACTGGGTATTCAAGACTCTTGGGCAGAGAGCTGAGCGTTGGTTCAGTGACTCTGGTTGTCGTTGAGCAACTCGCATGCCAGAGATTTATTCTAGTGCGTTGTGCTTTACACATGTATATACATATGTATGTACGTTCAATAGAAAGATATATATTCGTACTTCGTGATGTACTGGATAAATCTATAATTTATTTAGTGATCTCTGTTCTAAATCTAGCATGCGTTTCGATAGAATATATACGCGTGTATACATATAGTATGATATGTGTAAGCGTGTGTTGTAATTAAAAAAGACTCTTGGGCAATCCAACGTCCAAAAATTGCGTTTCGATAGAATATATACGCGTGTATACATATAGTATGATATGTGTAAGCGTGTGTTGTAATTAAAAAAAGACTCTTGGGCAATCCAACGTCCAAAAATAATAAGTACTACATTGATTCTTCTACCTGGTCAACGCGATTACCGTGCACATTGAGCCCCAAACAGTTCTATTGGATCGAACTCTCCTCCTTCCTCTCCTTTATTTGGAAGAACAGTCAGTTTCGACCAAGTAGAAAATAGAATGCAAGAAATTGCATACTCGAGGAAAGAACCCATGACGTCAATGCCGAGACACAAATCTGGGGCAGGGAAAACTGCTTAACCGCCAATACCTATCAACAACACAGAAGAAAGTTGCATCACCAAACCTCACCAAACACCCAACATCCCCAAATTCCTCCCGAGGATCACCTATTCAAATCAAGATATCAAGACCATCACAAGAAATATAAAGAACACTTCACCTTCCATTTTAGAAGCATGTCAGTCGCTGACCTGTGTGTGTCGCTCGCTTGCAACACCTCCCTTGTTAATTTCTTTTGCAGTTCGCTCGGAAGATTAGGTCACCAATCCTCATCAAGAACTTCCGTTCTCATATATATCCAAGCTTTTGACATGCGTAACTTCTTGGTTCCATAGCCCTGCACTGGCATAGTATTACTCCAGTTTGCACTGCCCGTCCATGGCTCAAACTCGAATTGTTCTCGCACTGTGCGTCCTGCTCATCCACGGGGTAGCCTGGAAAGCCGAAGCGGTCTCGTATACCGTCGGCAATAGCGCCGGTTGGGATCTCAGCACGGACTTCCCGTCGTGGGTCGACGGCAAAACGTTCTATGTTGGCGATGTTTTAGGTATGAATCTAAACTACGCTGTATCGTCGAAGCAATGTAGCTTATGGTTTTTTTTTTCCTTTCTGTTCTGACCGTTCGATCAGAAATCTAAGCCAAACGACGTGAATCCTGCAAGACGTAGTATCTATGTATTTTCCATGCGTAATCACATATCTGAACTGACGATTCGGGGAAAAAAAGACTCTGAACTGACGGAATTGGGCTAGTTGAAACACTTGGCTTATGGCTAATGACCTGTCCACGCCCTGCGTTTCAGTGTTCCAGTACTCGAAGTACCACACCCTGGACGAAGTTGACGAGGCGGGGTTCAAGAACTGCAGCGCCGCCAACGCGCTCCTCTCCAGGAGCGACGGCAACACGACGGTGCCCCTGACGGCGCCCGGCGACCGGTACTTCATCTGCGGCAACGAGATGCACTGCCTCGGCGGCATGAAGCTGCACGTGCTCGTCAACCAGCCTCCCTCCCCGGCGGGAGCCCCGGCCGGCCAACCTCAGTCCTCGCCGCAGGCGAACCCGGGAGCCGCCCTCGGGCCCAGCTCCGACGACGCGGGCACACCAACACTCTTGCTCGGCGGGTCCCACCGGTTGGGGATGGGGCCCGTGCTGGTGACGTGGCTGTGCATGGTTGCAGCTCTGCTCGCATGAGGAGGCTTTGTTACGCAGTGGCGGAGCTAGACTGAAAAATTAGAGAGGGCTGTCTCGAAAGAACTACGAAGAAACAAAATTTCCTTCCGAGAAGAAAATGTCAATTTAGTGTTAGGTACTAGTTTCTAGTTTCTTCAAGAAAAAGTATCAAATACTAATTGATTTTTGCAAATGAAGGGGAGGCCACAGCCCTTGTTGGCCTCTGCCAGTGTAGTTACGTGATGTTTTTGGGATGATTCATACTGCACTTTTCCCTTCTTTCTACGTCTTGTTTATATGAGCAAACGAACCAGAGCATCAAATGGGGGCAAAACGGCACCGCCTGGCCTGGCGATCAAACATTACTATTGTTACAACCAGTTACAACCTGAAAAAGCAAGAATGCCCAATGTACAGATGTCTGTCCAAACAGACACCTCTTCATGCCACCATTCCATCATATATAAATAATGTACAGATTTCAGAATCAATGAAGGAATCAATAGTTTCTCTCTACACTGTCTCAATCTACTTTAACACGTTATCAGACACGTTACTCTCAAAATCGAGCAACACATACAGAAACAAGACAAGAGCCAACGCGTGCGCTCGCGGATCCGGGAAGAAAGCGACAACCATTCTGAAGGTTTACATTCACATACAGTGAAACGAACAGAGAAAGAAAACCAGCAGGTATGAGATTTCCTGGATGTTCTCGCCGCGTCCTCATGGCGCGGTCCGGCGCGGCCCGGTGAAGCGCATGGCGTCCTCATGGCGCGAGCGGCGCAGACCGGCGCGCGGCGCGGCGGCGTGGCCACCGACAGTGGCGCGCGGCGCCCGAGGCGGCTCACGGCCGGCGACGCCCAGGGCAGCGGCGCCCGACGGAGCCCGCACGCGGCGGTGCGGCGCGGCCGAGGTCCGGCGCAGCACGGCCCACTCGCGGCCGGCGACCCCCACGGCCGGCGCCCCTCGCGGCCGGATGCGCCCGTAACGGCCGGAGGCGTCCGTGGAGCGGCGGCGTGCAGCATGGCCGGAGAAGGCGCGGTTTGGCGTGGCCGAGGGGGCAACCGGAGGCGGCGCCCGGCCCGGCCGGAGGCGCGGTGGCGCGGCCCGAACCCGAGGCCGGCGCAGCCCACGCCCATGGCCGACGCGACGCAGCCCAGCGCGGCCGGCGCGGCACACGGCCGGCGACACGGCGCGGCTCCCGCGGCCGGTGGCGCCCGAGGAGCCCACGGCCGGCGGCGCCCGAGGCTGGCGGAGGCGGTGCCAGAGACCGGCGGAGTCGGCGCGGCAGCGCCCGTAGCCGAGGCAACCCGGCGGCCGGCGCGGCGTGCAGCCGGCGCGGCGTGCAGCCGGCGCGAGGCGGTGACGCCAACGAGGCCCGGAGGCGCAGCGGCGTGGCGGGGAGGCGCGGACGACGAGGCGCCCGGCGGCCGGCGGCGGCGTCCGGCTGCTTGCGCCCGCAGGCGGCAGCGGCTTGACCCGCCGGTGGCGGCGCCCGCGGCGGGTGAAGGTGGCCGGCGGCGACGGCGTGGAGGCGGCGGCGCCCGACGCCCAGGCGGAGGCGGCGGCGCCCGACGCCCAGGCGGAGGCGGCGGCCCAATGGGCAGGGCGGCGGCGGTTAGGGTTTGGGGGGAAACCCTAAATTCCCCCCACCCTCATTTATATACTGCTGCCCAAAATGGGCTTTTAGCCCAAATAACCTCCACTTCCCCACATGGGCCCAAAGGCTGAACGGGCTTTAGCCCAGGTTTTCGGGATTTTGCATTTTCCCCCTTGTATTTCATAGAAAATGCAGACATTTTCTTTTAAATCAATTAATATTGTAATTTTTGCAGTATAGTCCTTGTGCTAGTTTATAATTGTACTCGTTAATCAGTATTTTTATAAATTAGCATTTCAGTCCCTACAGGATCTGAAAATTATGTAATTGTTGCAATAAATGTGCATACACATTTCTATAACTTTTACATATTTAGGATTATTTTATTGCAATTTATTTACAATATGAATTGCGACCATATTTAAATTTGCTATCTTTTGCAAATTTAAAATTTAAAATTCCCATTTAATAAGTACCATTGTACTTAATAAATTGGAATTTTTTGCAACATTTTATACCTACAATATATACCATAAAATCACAATTTATGGCACTTTGCTACATTTATTTGTACGCTATGCCATACAATAAATTGGTGTTCACCACCAATATTGTGATTATACGGTATTAAAAATATAACCACATGTTATATTTAATTTGGGTATATATATTCATTTGGATTACAATACTCATATTGTTTTCCACATATTTTGCAATTTATTACAACATTACCATACACATTAATTTACCCCATGTAAATTAATCATTTATGGTGTACTTTTCATGTAAGTTTTAAATAGCTTACCATACAAGCACTTAATATTTTTTTTATGCAAATGCCTTAGGTTGATTTTCTCTCGTTTTGGAATAACACAAAGTTTCTTAATTTTGATATTGGCCATACACAAGGTAGTACCATAGTACTACTGCGGGATTTATTCCTCAACGTGTGTACCCAATATCAAGTTTTGAAATAATTTGGTCTACACTTTTGGGTGACTACCTTTATTTATTTTCCAATTGGCCATACACAAGGTAGTACCATGGTACTACTGTGGGATTTCATCCTCAACGTGCGTACCCAATTTGATTATAAATTATACAAGGTCTACACCTAAGTGATTACCATGGTTCTTCTTCACATTGGCCATACACAAGGTAGTATCAAAGTACTACTGTGGGATTATCATCCTCAAAGTGCGTACCCAATGTTGAAAACTGAATTACATAAAGTTAACACCATTGGTGATTAACTATGTTATTCCACAATAGGAGAATGTCCCTTTATGTATATCAAGTTTACCTTGATTACTTGCATTTCGCATTACTTATTTAACATTGCCAAAGATTTTAACAAATCTGTGGCCCTACATATGTAGGCACAATGGCTACTAAAGAGTTTGAGGCTCTCGCTCTTGACGGCCACAACTTCCCCACATGGGCGATGGATCTCAAAGTGAGTCTATCGTTGCGCGGAATGTACCAGGCAATTGCAGCTCCCCAAGAGGGTGAAGCTCCTTTGGCTGAGACTCTCAAGTACAATGACTTATTTATCATAAGGAACCACATCCATCCTGATCTCAAGGCTGAGTATCTGTTGGAAGAAGACCCACGCGCTCTGTGGCTTGCTCTTCAAACACGGTATGAACAGCAGAAAGCAGTCATCCTACCGGAGGCTGTCAATGAGTGGAACCACCTCCGCATACAGATTTTAAATCTGTGGGAGAGTTCAACCATACTGTTCATATCGAATATATTTGGTATTGAAAATGAAGTTTGTATGTATTCTATATACTACTATAAGAATTTCATTAAATTCTTCTTTGTGTATATAGATTTTTGGAGTCAATCCAATTGAGGAGGAATTATGCCTTGTGGATAGTGATACCACAAACTCTATACTTAGGGACACAAAATATTTCCTAACTCTTACTAGGAGGAAAGGAAATGTTTTAACCATCGCTAGACGCGATGCAACAATAGTAGGCTCTGGTCGCGCCTCTATTACTCTCCCTATGGGTACACAATTGAAAATTAAGGATGCACTATTGTATCCCGATTCAACACGTACTCTACTCAGTTATAGAGATATCCGTCACAATGGTTTCCATGTTGAAACCCAAAATGACAACAAAGAGGAATATCTCCTCTTAACCAAAAACAACGGATATGGCAAACAATTACTAAAAAAAATTACATCTTTAAATTCCGGATTGTACTATACATACATCAAACCCGTTCAACATATTGCGTACAAAGTAATTTTCCAAACCACAAACACATTCCAAATATGGCATGATCGCCTTAGCCATCTAGGTATTGGCATGATAAGGAAAATTATTAACAATTCAATTGGTCATACATACCTCAAAACAAAATTTCCGGAATCCTCAGATTTTGTATGTACTTCCTGTGCCACCGGAAAATTGATTTTAAGACCCTCTTATCTTAAAATCAGAGCTGAACCACTTAAAATTCCTTGAACGCATTCAAGGAAATATATGTGGTCCTATACAACCATTGTGTGGACCGTTCAGGTACTTCATGGTTCTTATTGACGCATCTACTAGATGCTCACATGTGTGTCTTTTATACACACGAAACCATGCATTTGCTAACTTAATTGGTCAAATTATCCAATTACGAGCACATTATCCTGAATATCGAATTCAATCAATTCGAATGGACAATGCTGCTGAATTTTCATCCCATGCCTTCAATGACGATTGTATGGCTCTTGGGATACAAATTCAACATTCTGTTCCATATGTCCAAATACAAAATGGTTTAGCAGAATCTCTTATCAAGAGAATCAAGCTCATTGAAAGACCATTACTACAGAATTGCAACTTACCAACATCATATTGGGGTCATGCAGTTTTACACGCTGCTGACTTAATACAATTGCGTCCAACTGCTTATCATAGCACTTCCCCGCTACAATTAGTACGTGGAAATCCACCAGATATTTCCCATCTGCGAAAGTTCGGTTGCGCTACATACGTACCGATCTCACCACCGCAGCGTACCTCAATGGGACCGCACAGGAAACTTGGGATCTATGTTGGGTATAAATCTCCGTCAATCATAAAATACCTCGAGCCCCTAACAGGGGACCTGTTTACGACCCGGTACGCTGATTGCATATTCAATGAGGAACATTTCCAGGCATTAGGGGGAGACAACAAGTACCAAACTGAATGCCAGGAAATTAATTGGAATGTACAAAGCATTCCTACCTCAGACCCACGTACCAGAGAGACTGAACTTCAAGTTCAGAAACTCATTCATTTGCAAAACATTGCAAATAACCTGCCAGATGCATTTACTGATTATAAGGGTGTCACAAAATCCTATAATCCTGCCAGAAATGTACCTGAAAGAGTGGAGGTACCGCAAAATACCACTCAACTCCCAGTTCAAAATAAGAGGGGGAGAAGTACGGTACAAATGGCGGATGCAGCTTCTAACAAGCGACAAAGGAAACAAAAGAATGTAAATGCAGATCAACCTCAAGTTGATAGACACCAAAGGATCCTTAAACCCAGATCAACAGTGCACTCAATATCTGATCCTGGGACATCGGAATACCCCGACTCAAATGTTTTGGGAAATAACATTGAGTCATCAGGGGTCCAAGAAATTTCCACTAACTATACTGATTCTGGAGAATCATACGATCGTAAGACTACAATTGTCGACATTTATTTCTCCACAACAATTGCAAACAACCTTCAAAATGATCCAGATCCCAAGACCATGGCAGAGTGCAAATCGCGCTCGGACTGGACTCAATGGAAGGATGCAATTCAAGAGGAGTTAGCCTCGCTCAAGAAAAGAAATGTATTCACCAATGTGATACATACACCTCCCAAAGTATTCCCTGTCGGTTTCAAATGGGTTTTCGTCCGCAAACGGAATGAAAACAATGAGGTGGTGAGATACAAAGCAAGGCTTGTAGCACAAGGGTTCACGCAGAGACCCGGCATTGATTTCAATGAAACTTATTCTCCAGTAATGAGTGGAATAACATTCCGATATTTAATCTCATTGGCAGTTAAAAATCATCTATCTTTGCAGTTGATGGATGTAGTGACTGTATATCTTTATGGGTCACTTGATTCGGAAATATACATGAAAGTTCCCGATGGAATTTCAATTCCGAATCCAAACGCAAATCACAATATGTATTGTGTAAAATTAAACAAGTCTTTACACGGCTTGAAACAGTCGGGAAGAATTTGGTACAACCGACTAAGTGAGTTCCTAACCAAAAAAGGGATACTCCAACAATGATGATTGCCCATGCGTGTTCGTTAAAAGATCCTCAACAGGATTTTGCATTATATCTGTGTATATTGATGATCTTAATATCATTGGTAACACACAAGATATAGATGAAGTACGTAATCATCTTATGACGGAATTTCAAATGAAGGATTTGGGTAAAACCAAATTTAGCTTAGGTATACAACTTGAGCACCTTCATACATGCATCATAGTGCATCAATCAGCCTATGTCCAGAAAATATTGGAGAAATTCAATATGGACAAAGCATATCCATCGAAAACCCCCATGGTTATTCGATCTCTAGACAGGGACAAAGATCCATTTAGACCCCGAGATGACAATGAAGAGCTATTGGACCCGAGGTTCCATATCTCAGTGCCATCGGAGCGCTTACGTACCTTGCAAATTGCACCCGGCCGGATATCGCATTTGCAGTAAATCTACTTGCTAGATATAGCGCTGCTCCAACCAAAAGACATTGGGTAGGAGTGAAGAATATCCTTAGATACCTTCAAGGCACTAAAGATCTCGGTCTATTCTTCCAGAAGAATAAAAATATGGATTTAATAGGATATACAGATGCTGGCTATTTATCAGATCCCTATAATGCCAGATCTCAAACATGCTTTGTATTTTTACATGGTGGAACAACCATCTCTTGAAAGTCTTCGAAACAGACTCTAGTGGCTACATCCACTAATCATTCTGAAATAATTGCATTATATGAAGCATCACGTGAGTGTGTATGGCTTCACAGAATGATTAACCACGTACAACAATCGTGTGGTATAGGTGCTATCGCATCACCTACCATTATCTACGAAGATAATGCTGCTTGCGTTGTCCAAATGCAAACGGGTTACATAAAGAGCAATATCACAAAATATATTGCACCTAAATTATTTTACCCACATGAATTGCAAGAGAGTGGGGGAAATAAATATTCTGCAAACTAAGTCTTGTGATAATCTCACAGACTTATTCACCAAGTCATTACCAACTTCCACATTCCAGAAATGTGTTTATGGAATTGGTATGCGAAGACTACGTGATTTGCAGATATCAGGGGGAGAAATCTCCTAAGATTTAACCCGTTCAATATAAATATTGTACTCTTTTCCCTTTATGAGTTTTTCCTCTAAGGTTTCTCATTAAGGTTTTTAATGAGGCAATATGACAACGTAATCATAAATATATTATATCTCTATTTTCCCCACAGGGGTTTTTAAGGAGATATAATCAAATATATGCCATATCAAATTTTCTCCTTAAATTTTCCCACTGGGTTTTAAAGGAGTTTTTCATGGCATATCTACTCTATCAGTTCTCCTCATATTTTTCCCTACAGGGTTTTAGAGGAGTTTTTCCCAATATGATGAATCAAGGTGATCATATGAAGACGCATTGGTCAAGGGGGAGTGTTACAACCAGTTACAACCTGAAAAAGCAAGAATGCCCAATGTACAGATGTCTGTCCAAACAGACACCTCTTCATGCTACCATTCCATCATATATAAATAATGTACAGATTTCAGAATCAATGAAGGAATCAATAGTTTCTCTCTACACTGTCTCAATCTACTTTAACAACTATTACATGCTTTTGCGATGAAATCGACGTGTCAGCGGTGCATTGCCATAACGCATTTAGGATGCCTTTTCCGCCGATCTGTCCGTTCGTCTTCGGCACAGTGGCGTGCTGTTGGCGCCCACATGGACACGTCCTGGACGTACCGTTCGGTGGGTTCGTGTCTAGCACGGACAAGGACTGCAGCTGGCTTATCACTTTCAAAGTCCTATTCGAAAGTAATGTAGCTTTTTCTGTAGCTTTTTATTTTTTTGGATACAAAAGATTAAGAAAATAAAGGTTACTCAGGTTAAAAAGACACTTCATTCAAAGCAGCTCATACAGTGACTTTTACAAATAGCTTATATAAACTATCTTGAGAAGTAACTATGTTCATAAATCAGCTCCTAGAAGTCAAAAGACAAAAGTTATTTAGAACATAGATTAAGCTGTAAAAAAGGCTTCGAAAATCCTATTCCGCGGGTGCTAGCTGGTAAAGTTAGCAGCGGAAGCTCGAGCGGTGGCGGCCATCTAGGTTAGGTTCACCAGGCACACCAACCTTATAGTTCCCTGGATGACCGGTGACCCAATGGTTGTGTGGTGGTCGGAGGCAAAGCAGGGAGGGCGTTGCCGGAAGCGCGGCGAACGGCGGAGACGTTGCAAGCGGCGGGGGAGACGGGCTGTCAGAGCCAAGAGGCATATGGCAATTCGTTGGTTTCGTTTGAGCTGTAAGTACACTGCACAAAACTGCAGTCTTAACATGGATAAGAAGTCAAAATGCACTAAGCTGCTGTGCATGCATGCTTGGTACGAGATACGGGTGCTAAGCCAACTAACTTCTTAACTCTTCTACTCACCTCTCGTGGGGTGTCTTCGATCAGAGCCACCGACTTTGGAGCAGGTCGTACGTACCTACCGGAGCAAAAATGCCAAGATCGGCTGGCGAGCATATCCCGATCGAGCGCACGAGTCAGCAGGCCTGGTCATCGCCTGCAGGTGCCTGTCTTGGGGACCAACCCCAAATGATCAGAATTCGCACACACGTACACCGGTCCATCTCGGCTGTTCCGTTCGTGATTCAGACGATCACGACCTCTCCCCACCACCAGGCCGCCACCAACAGGTGGGTCGGTGACGACCAACGCATGATTCTCTTCTCCCCTCCCAAAGCTTTTCACGGGTTCGCTCAACGTTTGCTCCGGAGTAAACCATAACATGGTCATGTTCTTTTTAGATTTAGCTTATACCTTTTGATTTTAGTTTATAACTTTTGTCTATTTGTGAGAGAGTATAGAGAGAGAGACTCGTGCGCGATTTTAGCCAATATAAATAAAACCGTTGGAGTATCTACTACAATCGATTTATAGATACTGCATTGAAAAGATATTCTATTTAAAAATTAATTATTATAGAAAAGTGGATTTTAAATACTGAAAAGAAGAACGGTAGCATTGCCCTCTGCATGCCTGCCTCCTTTACTATGCAATCGCTCTGCAAGATGGCATGTTGGCACCTGGGTTCCTCTTTTTCCCTGCATCATTTGGGTTCTTGAATCGATCGATGAATGTATGTCAGGGCTGGATGCACGCGTTGCGCCTTTCCTTTCGTTTCTGTTGTGCTACTGAGTCGGTTTTCTGAGTTGCATATGTACCACAAATGCCCTTTTTTTTGTTGTGTGAACCGGCAAATGGGCAAAGGGATGTGGATTTTGGTGAGTGGCGACTGACGAGTGGGTGGTTGATTGATTTGATCATAAGAATTTTTATGTTTTGTCAGCTTTCGTGAGCAGCGGAATGCATGGCATGCCCTGGCCTGCGCTGTCCACTGACTTTGTGGATGCAAGGAAAAGTTTCTGGCCCTACGGATCTCGTCCCTGATATGAAAGTGTCCCATGCTTCTCAGGCGCATGCACGGGTCCTTGTACATGCATGCGTTGCGATTTTTGACACCTTGCAATGCCTGGTTAATGTTCTTCTACCAAGCTTCTGCATCTTCACTTGCATTCACAAAAGAAGGAATAAAACAACAACGATTACGTACATGGCATGGCAATAAGCGTACAAGAAGTATATAGCATGACAATTCATTCAGCAACCACCGGAATGATACAAGGTACATCAGAGATATGCACAAGATTCTCGAGTAGCAGCCAATCCATCATCCATATATAAAAAGAAAGAAATAACCAATGTCTCGTACACGAAGAATCATACATGCAACGTCCATAACGTCAATAGGGTAACACGGCCGAGTAACAACAGCACGAAAGCAATGGTGACGCAGCTCTACTTAAAACAAGACCACGAGCCCTGCAGCCGCCAGCGCCACCAGCGCGGCAACGCCGGCGCGCGCACTCGCCGCCGCCGATTCATCCTCCGTCCCCGTGGGCGCGAGCGCGGGCCCTGGCGACATCGAGGGGTTCACCGAGCTGAGCGGCGACAGCTCTGGCGCCATCGTGGGCGACAGCTCTGGCGCCATCGTGGGCGACAGCTCTGGCGCCATCGTGGGCGATGGGGTCGGCGCCATCGTGGGCGATGGGGTCGGGGCGACGCTCGGAGCCGGCGACACGGGCGCTGGCGCCGGGGCCTTGGCCGGCGGGGAGGTGGGCGTCGCGACCGGCGCCAAGAGCAGTGGCGACGGAGCCAATGCCGGCGGCGGGGTGGCCGGAGGAGGCGTCGCCGGTGGCGTGGCCAGGGGTGGGGAGGAAACTGGGGGCGGTATCGCCGGAGGTGGAGCTGCAACGGGAGGTGGCGTGGCCGGAGGGGGCGCAGAGACGGGAGGCGAGGAGGTGGCAGGCGGAGGTGACGTGGCAGCTAGCGGTGGAGAGGCAACCGTTGTTGGCGGAGGTGACGTGGCAGCTAGCGGTGGAGAGGCAACCGTTGTTGGCGGAGGTGACGTGGCAGCTAGCGGTGGAGAGGCAACCATCGTTGGCGGAGGTGACGTGGCAGCTAGCGGTGGAGAGGCAACCGTCGTTGGCGGAGGTGACGTGGCAGCAAGCGGTGGAGAGGCAACCGTTGTTGGCGGAGGTGACGTGGCAGCAAGCGGTGGAGAGGCAGCGCTTGGTGACGTGGCAGCCAGTTGTGGAGAGGCGGCCGTTGTCGGCGGAGGCGTCGTGGCAGCCTGCGGCGCCGAGGCGGCGGCGGTTGGCGGTGCGGCGGAGACCTGCGGCGGCGAGGTGGCTTTGGTCGGCGCTGCGGCGGAGACCTGCGGCGGGGAGGCACTGACCGGAGGGGCATTGGACGCCGACGGCGACGAGGCGGTGGTCGGCGCTGCGGCAGAGACCTGCGGTGCCGAGGCGGCGGCGGTTGGCGGTGCGGAGGAGACCTGCGGCGGCGAGGTGGCTTTGGTCGGCGCTGCGGCGGAGACCAGCGGCGGGAAGGCACTGACTGGAGGGGCGTTGGACGCCGATGGCGACGAGGCGGTGGTCGGCGCTGCGGCAGAAACCTGCGGTGCCGAGGCAGCGGCGGTTGGCGGTGCGGCGGAGACCTGCGGCGGCGAGGTGGCTTTGGTTGGCGCTGCGGCGGATACCTGCGGCGGGGAGGCACTGACCGGAGGGGCGTTGGACGGCGATGAGGCCGGCGACTGCGCGGAGCAGGAGACGAGCAGGAGTGAGAGGAGGAGAGGGAGAAGAGCCATTGGTGTCCGGCTCCCTCGTGAACTCATCTTCTTGGCCTTCTCTCCTGTGCTTGCCAAGCTTTGCTCTCTTGGAGCGTGTTTGCTACTGGCTAGTGTATTCTGTGCCTGTGGCCTAGGCAATGGAGGTGGTGAGAGAGAGAGAGAGAACTCCAGTGATGTATATAGTGGGGTGATCATGTGTGTGAATTGAACTGCTGGTGAAAGGAAGATCAAACACCTTTACTTGCAGAGGAAATGAGCCATCTTACACCTCAGTGGGGTCTTCTAATTATGATGCAGGACAGTTATTCAGTATACGCAGCCTGTATTTGCACAGTACGATGGCAGGGGTTACGTACGTAGTTTATCTGCCCTGCACGCGTATACGTGCAGGTTTCATGCCCAATAGTGCACATCATCTCCTTGATGTGGTTTCACTCTGAACTTCGTACAATATATCTACGAAAAACATTTCATAAACAACTGAAACAATCACTATCGTAATTTCAAGGACTCAGTATCGATTGCTTGCAGAAAACAGAAAGGAGAACGAGGAGATGGAGAACTATGAATCCAAGCATCTTGACACTGAATAATGCGTGCACACGGAGACGAATGTGACAACAAACTGAGCTCAAGCTTGAAGCAAGATCTATCCTTGATCGACCCGAGGTCGAACGAATTTTCTGCAGCGCTCGACACGTACGGTTCCCCCTTCGTTCAGCATCATGAGTTCATGAGATTTCTAGATTGTTCAGTTAGGAGCACTCAATAGATTCAGTCATTTAGAACCGAAAGCAACGCCACACGGCTAGTACCAGCTTTCTGTTCTCTGATGGTACATTGCCTTTGGAGAAGAAAAAGGTAATGTACACTTATGTTTTATGACTGTAATTTATGTTTTTTTATTATTTATAAGAAAGAATATAGAGTAAGAGTAATTCACATGCGGTTTTAGCCGATATAAATGAAATCGCAACAGTGTGTAATCAACTTGTAGACGCTGTCTTAAATAGATACTCCGTTTAAAATTAATTACTATATAAAACCGAAAAACAGTTTTTAGAAGCCGAAAAGAAGAGACACTTATGCTCCAGTAACTGCATGTAAAGTAAGCATCTGATAAAGTAGTTATCCTAATTGTACGATCAAGTATGGCGACTAGAGGGGTGAATAGTAACTCAAATTCAATCCGAGGTTTTTCAAAATCTTTTTCTTTAAGCAGAAGTAAAACTCACTTCAGTAGTTATAGAAGCTATGAAGATCAGAGATAAATAATCACAAAGAAAGATCCGATCAAAACCGAGCAAAACGTGTTTTGACAACTCTCGGCGGTCTGATCTTCATGAAGGAGACGGTCTGACCTCCTTTCTAGTAGTCAGATCGCTATGAACAGTAAAATCAGGCAGAGCTATACTAACTCTATTTAGACCGCTGCTACAGTGCCGAACATACTACAACTACAGTCATTTCAGGATGGACGGTACTTTCAGCACTATTTCAAATTCGAAAATCCATATAACTTTTTGATCAGTTGATTCAAATGACTTGAAACTTTGCATATACCTTCTTTAGGATGTGAGAAATATATTCCAATCAACGGTCAAGAAAATCGTTACCAAAGTTTCAACCTTTTTCCGTTCAAAGGAAAGGTGCACCAAAATCAGTCAAAAGAGAAAAACTTAAATCTGGCCTTGCTCATGAGTTTTAGATGGTCTAAGTGACCTAGAATGTGATCTCATGTGTCATAGCAAGCTAGACATAGCACGAATTCAATCCATAATACCCACAAGAGTAAAATCTAAAAATTACCTATCTCTCAGCGGTCAGATCGCCTAGCTAGGCTAGTTTGACCGAGAATTCTATAAATGCACATGCTGAAATTCAACTTTACAAAATTAAATTCAAGCAATGAAAGCAAGACATGACCAATGTCAAATACTCATCACTCACATAGGGTTGCCACTATATGGTCTTACAATCTCACTCTTGATGAATAATTTGACAAACACCCCGAAGGCAAGAATTTAAGTTTGAATTTTAGATATTTAAATCACACAATTTGCAAGAGCCACTAGCGGTCTAGATTTAAGTGAAAGCGATAACAAGACCACAGTGGTGAGGTATAGAATGGTGCTAAGACTAGAAAGAGCATGTTTTCAACAAAAGTTCCATCCACACCTAAAATACCTCAAATAGCATAATCTTGCTCATGGTTCAAATAAAAAAATAATTATTTATCATAACTATTATCATAGCAAGATAAAGCACACAAGAGCAAGTAAGAATAAATACAATATCACTTGACAACAAAAGATCAAATATGATCCAAAATACATTTTTCTTACATAAAAGCTCAAATTGCTCTAATGCAACATCGCAAAGCTCATTTCCCCTTTTACTTAACCTTTCTAAGCATTCTTCCCTTTAGAAAACCTTTCTCGCCTAATATGAATATTTTTACCCTTTTTGACTGTAACTAAATTTTGCCTCGATCTTTCTCCCCTTTTTTTTTTGGCAAAATGGTCATCAAGGGCAAGGGGCTATGCAAACTCACAACCACTCCCCTTCAAATGATGTATAAAAATACTTGTAAGCAACAAGGGAGCAAGAAAGAGCATGTATGCATAACTAAAAATGTATAACCAAAAAGAGTTTTGAAAATTATGCAAAGTGAAGTTAATGATAAAAGATACCACTTGAAGCTACAAAATACATACAAAGCTATCTAAATCATGATAAAACACATATAACCAATCTCGACAAGATAACAAAATTTAGAGTATTCAATTTAGTTTCAAGTTATGCTCAAATATTATATAAAAGCCATTCTTGAAATTTTAAAAATCATTTATGCATTATATTAGCAAAGCAAGTTCTGAACAAGGAGTCATCTACAACTGCCTTCTAAGTTTCAGCCATCTTAACATTTTGTTTTCTTAGCCAAGTGTTAGATCTCAAGGCTTACTACGACCATCCTTAGTAAGAAGCTTAAAAGAGTGGTATTGGTTATCCAAAACTCTCCTGAGTTTATGGCTACTGTAATGGCAAACCGTCTCATAAGAAAAAATTGGTCAGATCAATTTTTTGCATAAAAGAAATCATTTTCATCATGCACAAAAGAACAAAACAATTGATCTGAGTACAAATGACATGCACTTGACTCTTTATTAGTAAACCATATGTATGAACACACGTCATGACTCACACATACATGGACTTTCCCATGACTAATACTTGCATAGCACTCGCCGTGAGTAATACACAAAATCATAGAACCAACAGAACAACTCAGCAGCAACTCACCAGGGTCGGTCTGACCGCAACACACATGTTAATCAAACTGCCCACACCGCAGCCAATCAGGCCACCTCCTCAAGCCGGTCTAACCACACCGTCCCAGTGACCAGGTTCAGCCAGGCTGGTATGACCGAGAATTTCAGAAATGGATATGCTGAAATTCAACTTCGCAAAAATCAAACTCAAGCAATAAAAGAAAGACATGACTAATATCAAATATTTATCACCCACATAAAATTGTCACTACATGATCTTACATTAATGCTAATGCCATAGTTTTCACAGAGAATTAATCTTTTTTAACCGCTGAGCCTCCTACTGTCCTTGCAATTACGCCTGAAAGGGGCTCGCAAGCTAGATCCTGGCCCAGGAGTCTATGGACAGCCTGGAACGGATCACTGGCCTCTTCCTCTGTAGCCTCACTAGGGCATATTGCTGGTACAATGATTAGGCATGCATTAGTTGCACCACCCCCAGCACAATTGAGCCCATGATTTTCTTCTCCTTTTTGATACCACTGTAACACGACATGACAAGAGCCTGGAGGGTTTTTTTTTGCTGGTAGTTTATGTCTTATAGTTTAAATATTTAAATTTTGATTGTTTATGAGAAGTAGTATGCAAAGGAAAATAGTTATATATGATTTTGACTGGTATAATGGAACTTAGTATATTTTTTACTATAATTTTTTCTATTAACTATGTCTTAAAAAACGAACTATTTAAAAGCTAGTTACTATACACAGTACAAATAAGGATCAACTTTAAATAAAAAAAACCCGCCGATATTTGGAGGCTGAGGGACTTACATTGCAAGGAAAGCAAAGCTAGCCTTCGCTTTTGCTTTGTTTTGTTTTTTTTCCTTCCCTCCAACTACCAAGTATTATGGTCGCCACTCATTAGTGGCACACTTTTGATGGTAATGCCTTCTCCATGGCATGCATACAAAATTGCCCATGGTCATAGGAAGTCATCCTTCTAACCATTGTTAGCAATGCCAAATGATCATCAACCGACACAACGCCGGTGTCTGAAGGTAATAACTAACCGCTTCTGCATGTGGAGCATGCACAGAGAGCAACGCTTTCGCTGTGCCATGTCAAGAGACAAGCTGACAACTGCAGCGGCCATTAGCTCGGCTTAATGCTGGGATTAGCGCTGTCGGTGGCATGAAGCTAGCGTGCTCTAGCTAGCTAAATCAACCGGAATGAGCGAACAAGCTGGGCAGAGCTTTCCTCCTAATAATTGGCTTGCATAGACGTCGCTATTTTGGACCAAACCGCGGTACATCGATCTCGCGAAAAGCTATCGAGAGCTGTTCGACAAGGCTGGACCAACCGCCGCGCCATTAACCATCGAGAGCATTGATGAGTGCGCGGTGGTGCTGGCCAGCGACGGCGGCACCAGAATGGAGCCTGGGATTCGGTCGGTCGGCGGGCGCAATGCGCTACGCCGCTACGCGTCTACGTCTCCCCCGTTTGGATCTGTGGCTGTGGCTCTCGATCGTCGTCGTGAAGGAAGCTGGCGACAGGTGTGAATTGGATTCGGCCATGGTGTACGTTGGTGTTGAGTTCAGTGTAGAAGCTGGCAAGCATGTTTTGCTGTCGACGACTGTAAATTCACATGTACCTGGAGAGGAAGGAGCAAATGCTGTGCTTTGCCTTTCCGGAAATACTTGTATATATGCTCCACTTAACTTTCTTCCATGATAAAGAGCTTGCAAAAATCAAGGGATTATCAAGAAAAAAAATTGGTCATGAAGTAAGTTTACCGGAGCATATATTTGTTCATTTCACTTTTGGGAGCGTAAAGCCGTCCTCGATGAGACTGATGCATAAGTTTCTCCTCGCCTACTGTTCCATGTACCCTCATGCTGTGCAAACTTTTCGCGTTGTTATGTCGCAATTAGCTTCAGCAAGATTACAAAGGCGCTCTGAATAAATTGTTTTGACATGATAACACCTACTACGTTCTGAAAGCGCAAAAGCGCAAATGCATACTTGAATAAATTTTAGTTATGCAGTAACAAGTCATTGTGCAATGCATATGCCTACGCTTAGAGCTGAAAGTTTTTCGTGTTATCTTCTCTACACTATAAGAATTTGTATAGCGATTGACTGATTTCTATTCTTTTAATCTTTGTGTTTTCATGCTATACTGAAGAAAACAATCCTAGAACTTAGAAGCCCATTTTATAGCAGCATATTCATAATTTGTAACTTTTTGTTGCAATATGTATATATAGAACAAATTCAATTTGTATCCAAACTAAACCATTTGTGTACTTTGGCTGTGGTAACCGACAAAGTTGAATTAAACAAGAAACATGTTTAGTTAAACGACCTACTAACAGATCAAGAAAACAAAAAAATCAGTAGAAAGATACCATTGGCCATCTGACATAGGCACAATTGGAAACATGTATGCATACAAGTATGCATTTGAGACATGCAACATTCTGAAATATCATTTATATTGGATGGACCTAATATTAACATTCAATTCTTTATCTTCTCATTTTTGCATCACAAGGTGGATCGAGCAGAAACTACCTTTCTGTAACGACCCACGTCGTTAATTAACCCTAATTAGCGAATTAGGACGTTAAGTAGGATTAATTACATATATGATAATATAAAAATACGAGGGAATTTAAAATTTTCTACGTAATTGTATAAATTGGAAATCAATGAGCGATAACATAATGCGTTGTTTTTACCATTTCATCAACGAGGGCGAATATTAAATTGTATAGACTAAAGCGAGAAAGGAAATTTAGTTGCGCAGCTAGTATAGTATTCAACTCAATTAAATTATATATATAACAATCCGTAAAGGGTAAAATCAATAACATCCATTGAACAACAATTAGGACTTATATCAAGTCAAATAAAAGTATTACAAATTGCATTGCATGATAGCGACAATTTGAATTACAACACATATACAATTCCATATCTCAATCAAATAACCATCTCAACAATTAAGAGTTGCAATACAATGGTATTCCATCAGAAAGTATATGATTCAATTTACATCAAGTCCATCTCTTACATAATTATTACAATAGGGAAATGAAGAATAGAAATTACATTAAATTGTATACCTCAATATTAAGAGAAAGCCCAAAATTACATACACGACCATTTCATACATTAGAAACTGTCGTCGAACGGCCACCACATGACTATTCCATTTGTGAACAAATCATTAATTATAATACCGAAAAAGACCGAACAAAAGAACGAATCAAATAAAAAAAGAAAGAAGAAAGAATTGCCATCAGAGCCCTAGCGGTTAACTTCGGGCGGGGTAATCCGTTCACGGAGATACCTGACCGTCCGGGTGCCAGTCGGCACCTCTCACAACCATAGGCTCATCACACGGTATTTTATTATACAAACCTGTTTTGAGTATAGGGATCAACCAAGGCAAAGCCAAAAATGCCATAACCCCATTTTCAAGCTCAACCCACAACAAAGAGGCACTTGTCAAAACTATGCCCCCATATCCAAATATCCCCCAGATAGCACACGGCCAGAGCCAGGGAGGCCGAATAGCATTGGCCAGATAAACCCAACCAGCCGAAGCAAAGAGAAGGAAGAGAGCAGGCTGAGCACAGCCATCCATTCTCTTCTCTATTCCGCACAGAGCACCGAGAGCAGAGAGTAAGCCACTAGACGAAGCAATCGCCAAGACCAGACGACGGCCAGGAGAACCAACAGAAGCACGGCGACGGCGACAGCAGGAGAGGGAACCACACCCAGCGGCCAGCTCTAGGAGGAGGAGGTCATTATCAGGCGACCACCACAACCACCGAGTGAACGACTACCACCAGCAGCCCAAATCATTCCCACGGCAACCCAACCTCATCGGTGAAGGTAACTCCAATCATACACGAATTAGGGTTCATTTCCAATACCAAACCTAGCTTACCACACATCACAAATCATCAGTAACCACCGAGTAGCATCACCGTCCACCATGAACCAGCCCATAGAGTAATCACCGGAGATAGAAGAAGAAGTAAAGGAGAGAAAAAGGGGCAAGGGCTTACCCTAGATGCAGGCGGCGGCGTGCTACCACCGGCGTAGCCATAACCATAGCCGCCACCGCGCACTCCCCCGGCGTGCGAGCGGCTCTAGCTTGGCCATGACTCGCAAGGGTAACATACCTCCAAGCCTATCACCTCTGGAGCAAATACATTAGAAGCAAATCACAATAGCAACCAAAGTATGCACAGATCGGGTTGGAATCGGGGGAGGAGATGCCAGATCCGGGCCCTAGGCCACGGATCTGGCCGTGGAAACCGTGCGGCGCCGAGTAACAAGGTGGGGGCGGCCGGCCGCATGGCGCAGCGTCCCTGGGACCGGCGGCGCATGAAGACACGGCGTCGGAGGGGCGGCGCGTGAGGGAAGCGCCGAGCACCGGGGAGGAGGCGTGGGAGCCAGGGCGGAGGCGCTGGGACCGAGCGTCGGGGGCCAGCGCGAGAGAATGGCGGCGCATGGGGGGGGCCAGACCGGGGAGAGGCGCCGAGACGCGGGGGTGGCGGAGCGGCGGCGCGGCGTTGCGGTGGAGGGAGACCGAGAGAGAGAGGCAGCCAAATGAATGGGGAAGGGGAGGAGGAAGCTGAGGCGGCGGTGAGGAAAAGAAGAGAAGAAGAGCCAAGGCGTCGGCCGAAGCCAGAGAAAAAGAGAATCGGGCGAAAGAAAGAGAAGGAAGAGAAAAAGAGAAGGAAAATGAGGAAAAGAAAAAGAGAAAAGAGAGAGAAGAGAGAGGAGAAGCGCGCATAATAAAAAGTTGTCTTCGTGAATATTTAACTTTAACTAAGCTAGTGTAGATTAAAGAACCTATTATTATTATTCTAATCATGCTAAAATACAAATTATCTCAAATTAGTAGTCATGATTAATTAAGGATGGGCAGTAGATTAAAATTTGGCGAGTACCGATTGAATCGATACATTGCCGTTCAAATTATTAAAATTCCTAAGTAATATCTATTTAACATTGTTGGTAGTATAAACTTGTGGAATTCTATTAATAAATATTTAGGATCCCATAATTAAACCAAAAGCATCAATTGATTAGAATGGATCCATGTATACCCTTAACCTGTGTATTGTTATTTAAACCACTCAACAATATATTCCATTACTTAGACGATTTGGGTAATAATAGTTAAACTATAGAAATTCAACCTGAGTTCTTCAGAATATTAGAACAAACTAATTGTGGTCCAACGATGAAAAGTATACGCCAATTAAACCTGTATGCCTAAGGATTTAATTAAATTACTATAGTTTAAGACCCTTTTAGTTGCAGACTTGAATACGCAGATAAATTGGTTTAATCATCAAAGCAATAGAAATCTGCTAATCAGTATTTATAATGATTAGATTAAATAATTTACCAGCGATAGAGTAAAAGCATAACGTATGCCGATTTAATTAATGCTTCGCTAATTGAGTCGTTTGGGATCGTACCTAAATACCTAATTAATCTAGATAGTGTTAAATCATATAACCGCCATAGTAAATATTCTTGGTTATAAAAGATGAGTCAAATGATACCTGTAGGCTGGATTTGCATATACGAAGTAAATTGTTATAATATCAATTGAACCACTCTGTTGCATATTTAAATAACCAGTTAACTTTTATTAGTCGATTATAAATTATAGGAATCCCCTAATAAGTATTCTAAATCATAAAAGTAAATTTATAACTATTAGAAGATTTAAAACTATATGCGACGACTAGAATAGCGAGCTAAGTCAAAATAGTAATCGTCAAGTTAAGAAATTTAATAGCAACTAAAATTACAAGCGGTGATTTAAATAGCAGTTAAGCTATAAAAAAATATGCTCAGGACTACATTAAAATGTATGAATCCTATAAGGACACCAAAATATAGTTTAATTAAGAAATTAAGTAATGGATACATGAGACCATTTTATTTGGGATCTATAATTCAGCTCATTGTGCAGACTAGTACGAGAAAATGCATTGAGTAATCTTAAGATCTAAAACGAATTAGAGAGGTGAATAAATATATACGAACCTTTAAGAAATTAAATGTACTTAAGTACATACGCGAGATTGAATAGAATAATATTCGCCATTATAATTATGCATGCATGCAAATGAACCCGTGTAATGAAGAATTGCTAGGAACATTAATAAAATACCGAGCATACCTACTAAATTAACCATATATCCTAACGTTAGTACGACAATGTCGAACGACGAGTAGTGTACCGAAATTTACCTCAATTGCCGTGATCGGAGTAAAAGGGAGTGACATCTTACCTTAGGAGCACAAACACATCGATACCTTGTATTTTATTATGTTCTCGTAAATTAAGTCGTAGCCAACGTATTTAATTGCAGGCGACAATCCAAGCTACAGGGGTGATTTTACCTGATCCTACTTGAATCCGAATTTATGGTTGAAATCCAGGCAAGCATTCCTTTGATCAAATTTTTAGCGTATATTGCTTGAAACAAGTATTTTGATATTAACTTAGTATCACCCTGCATGAAATAAATAAAATAAGATTTAAATCGAAAAGAGGCAAGAGATAAGAAATGGATGGCAACTGATGGAGCAGCTGGCCCTATTAGTAGTAAAAAGGTGGGCAGAGGTTGCCAGGGCAGGTGTGAGTGGGAGGCGTGGAACCTCTGCATAAGAATAAAATATAAGGTCCTACCAACTTCATTCATATGAACAGACCGTATCAACTCGTATCAACCAACGTTCCGTTTTCACGGGCAGTCGATACTCTAGTGAGGTGTTATATTCTCTACAGGAGTGATTATTTATGGGATAGACCCAAAGGAACCGGTGGAAGACCGGAGCGTAAGAACCCACAGGCGGGTTACGCATGCGCGTTATATACGCGAGTCAGGGGGCTGGGGAAAGGTTGAATACCCTACCAGCCAACGGTTATGTCGTTTTCAGTGGGTCTGTGTGAGGGTGTTACACCGCTCCGGGCTGCTGATTGTGAGTAACCGGGTGGAGATATAATTACTGAACTAGAGATAATCGTACTGTACTCTGGTCTGGGCGCCGCTTCAAAGGAATTGCGGATCATCCCAAGAGCCAACACGATCAGAGTGATGATGGGTAAAGTGATACAAGCTTGCGATGCTATCCAAATCATGAATTCATGCCCGTCTCCGGGAAAGGAGAATTACGGAAACTTATGGGGGTTTTTGCTGTTCATGCGTATGTTCAGTAGTTTTCTAAATTAATAAATCGGACTTCTTTCAAAACCAACAAACCTATTTTCTATAAGTCATGGAAATGACAGGGTTGATGAAAAAGCGTGTTAAAAATAAACACGAGACTGAAGAGAGGAATTGAGATTCCTACAAGTGTAAATGATGGGCATGTTATGCATTTTGTATTATAACGCTTGCTGAGTACTTCTGTACTCACCCTTGCTATAATCCTCCCTTTGCTTAGGAGCATGTCAATTCAGGAAATGGCTAATATCAGGAGGAAGCTACCTGCATGGAATACCGTAGACTCGGATTACAGTAGGTACAAGGTGGACACTCCGTGTGATCGTTATGGAATAGAAAGTAGTTAGAATATTTATCTAAAGATTGTAATATTCAAGCCCTTGAGGCTTTTTAATGAACTGTAGCCCTGCGTGGCGATATTCTTGTAATACTGTGTTTTGTCTCTAATTATTGTTCTGCTGCAACACTCTGATAGGTTTATTATTTGTTAGAGCGATGTTTTATCGGCTAAAACGAATAATAATCCGTTGACTGGCGTTATTACCCCATGGTAATAATGCGGGTCGTCACACTTTCTCGCTGGTTCCACTCGTCGTCTTTGTAAGGCAGCATATCTAAGGTTTGCTACACATTTCTCTTCTTGTTTAACTTGAATTAAACAAGAAAAACGTTTGGTTAAACGAACTACTAACAGATCAAGGAAACAAAAAAATTAGTAGAAATATAGCATTGGCCATCCGACATAGGCATAATTCGAAACATGTAGGCATACAAGTATGCATTTAAGACATGCAACATTCTGAAATATCATTTACATTGGATAGAACTGCTATTAACATTCAGTTCTTTGTATTGTCATTTTTGAATCACGCAGTGGATCGAGCAGAAACTACCATTCTCTCTAGTGTTGCTCGTCGTCTTTGTAAGGCAGTATCTCCAAGGTTTACTACATATTTCTCTCCCTGTTTAATAGAATGGAGGCCTTTTAGATTTCTAATCCGCAATAATTAGTTCGGGTGTGTTGATGTTTATGATCAAGAAGATGGATTGTTAGTACAATAACTTTGTTCAGATGTGTTATTTTGTAAACGTTTGCTATTAAGCTTTGATATGTTGTATTATGATTTGGGCATATCATCTATTTAACTTTCTGAGGTTGTGGGGGATTATGTAGTTCATTTTTGGATCATTGTGGTTGGGAGGATAGCATGGTTACATTGTTTTAGTTCAGTTTGTAGTCTTAATATGCTTGGCTTTAGCATGAATCCCTTCATGAATGCAATTTGAATCCCTGATTGGATTGCTCAATACATATATAGCTGTGTTTGTGCTAAAATTGATATGGACAACCCTTGTTATAAATAGGCTGCATCTAAGCGGATTGATGAATAATTGAGGACAAGCATCTATTTAATTGTTGTTTGTGACATGGGCTTACTGTTATAAATAGAGGAAATGAATGAAAATTTAGTTTTTATAAGACCGGTTGCTGAAATGTGCTTGCTTTATGTTTATTTTGGCTATTGTGTTTGCCTTGCTATTGTCGCTCTACTATTTTAAAGAGATGGTTGTGAATTATCCTTTTAGTATATTTTAAGTGTTTTAGTGCAGGGATGAAAGACTAGAACATAAAAAGTTAAATACTATATCACCTTTATTTTATATCTTTACAATTATAAAAATTGGAGTTAGTGGTCGTCGGTCCGTTCTCTCTCCTCTCTTCTCAGTCGTCTGATCAAAGATCAACCGTCCAGATTCGCATATAGGTAATTCTTCCGCTCCTCATAGAAAAGGTCGAGCCGACGCATGGACCGCGCTTCTCCTCTTCTCTTCCCCCGCATCCTCCGCCTCCCGCAACCACTCCACCTCCCGCAACCGTCGCCTTTCTTCTCTCCCATGAACCCTCGTGCCGTGCCTCCTCCTCCTCAGTACCGCCACCAATTCCGTCTCTGTATGGCAGTGTCTGGTCGCAGTTCCCCAACTTCCTCCAGCAGTGTCGCATCCCCTCGTCGCTGCCTCCCCAACAAATTTGTCCGCCGTCTCCTCTCCCCATCTGCCCGCCACCGCCTCCCGACCTCCACTCCCGCAACCACCGCCTTCTTCTCCCCCGAACCCTCATGTCGCACCTCCTCCTCCTCCTCGGCGCCGCCACCAATTTCTTCCCCGCGCAACAACGTTTGGTCGCAGTCCCCCAACTTTCCCCAGAGCACCGCCACCGATTCCATCTCCCATCACCCCTCCAACCAACGGCATGACGCTCGACGACAGCTACCGGTGGATCGGAGAGAATGGCACTCAGCGACAGCGACCAGTGGATCAGAGAGAAGGGCACTCGGTGATGGTGGCGGCTTCCTCTTACTACGCCCACCCATGTGGCTCTCCCCCGCCGCTGCCCAGCGGTCGCTCGTGCGGTGAGCTTCTCTACCTCCTCCTGCTCTTCGCTCGGAGCCCGTCGTGCTTTCTGTCGATTTTGGTCTCCTAAGCTGGTCGTCGAAGTCGGTGCCATGGTCGAATGGGGTCGTGGTCGAGGGGACATGGCCGAAGTCGAGGGGTCGTGGTCGAAGTCGAAGCCATAGTTGAAGGGGATCGTGACCGAAGTCAAAGATCCATGGTCGAAGTCGAAGCTGTGGTCGATGGGGCGGTAGTCGAAGTAGAAGGGTCATGGTCGAAGTCAGGCTATGCTCGAAGTCGAAGGGCCGTGCTCGAAGTCTAAGCCATAGTCGAAGAGGATAGTGGTCGAAGGAGGCAGTGGCCGAAATCAAAGGGCCGTGGACGAAGTCGGTCCGTAGTCAAGGTTGAAGGGCTATGGTTGAAGTGAGGCCGTGGTCAAAATCGAAAGGTCATGGTCGAAGTCCAAACCGTGGTCGAAGGAGTAGTGGTCGAAGTCGAAGGGCCGTGGATGAGGTCGGTCCACGGTCGAAGTTAAAGGGCCGTAGTCAAAGTCGAAGGGTCGTGGTCAAAGTCCAAGTTGTGGTCGAAGGGGATAGTGGTCGAAGGGGCAGTGGTCGAAGTTGAAGGGATGTCAACGAAGTCGGTCCGCGGTCGAAGTCGAAGGGCCGTTGTCGACGTTGGGGCCGTGGTTGAAGGGGGCCATGGTCGACGTCGGAGCTGTGGTCGAAGGGGGTCGTGGTTGAGGGGTCATGGCCGAAGTCGAAGATCCATGGTCGAAGTCGATGAAGTGGTCAAAGGGAGCGGTGGTCAAAGGGGGCGGTGGTCAAAGGGGGAAGTGGTCGACGTCGAATGGTCGTGGTCATTGAAGGGGACAGTGGTTGAAGGGGACGGTGGTCAAAGCGGGAAATAGTCGACGTTGACGGGCTATAGTCATCGAAGGGCCGTAGCCGAAGGGGACAGTAGTCAAGGGGGTAGTGGTTGAAGTCGAAGATTCGTAGTTGAAGTTGAAGCCGTAGTCGAAAGGGGTAGTGGTCAAAAGGAAAAGTGGTCGACATCGAATGGTTGTGGTCGAAGGGGGAAGTGGTCGACGTCGAAGGGTCGTGGTTAAAGGGGACGGTGGTTGAAAGGGGCAGTGATCGAAGTCAAAGGGGGCAGTGGTCGAAGTCAGGGCCGTGATCAAAGTCGGGGCCGAGCAGGCTGGCGCCGGCAGTCGACGACAGGGCATAAGCGCACCGGAGGCCTGCCAATATACGACCACTAGCGATGGTCGACCGCTCCCGACCTACGATCATGCACGATGGTCGACGGCTTCTGACTTACGACCACGAGGTGTGATCGATGACTTCTAATTTACAACCATGAGGTGTGGTCATGTGTTTCGACTTACGACCATGATGTGTGGTCGATGTCTTTCGACTTATAACTATGAGTGCTGGTTGATATGTTCTGACTTACGACCATGAGGTATCCTCGATGGCTTCCAACTTACAACCACGAACGATGGTCGTTGGCTTCCGATATATGACCATGAGCTATTGTCGAAGGCTCCCGATTTAGAATTACGATCGATCGTCGACCGCTGCCAACTTATGACCACCAGCGATGGTCGACCGCTCCTGACCTACGATCACGCACGATGGTCGATGGCTTCCGAATTATGATGACGAGGCGTGCTCGAGGGCTCCCAACATACGATCATGAGGTGTGGTCAATATCTTCCGACTTATGACCACGAGGTTTGATCGACAACTTTCGACTTACTTGACGGATTTAAAAACTTTTAAAACATGTTTGTATGCATATTTTAAAAAAATTTACCACCCGTGAGTTTTAAAATATATAATATGATAAATTTTAAAAATTTATAGTAACACAAAGATATTCAACTAATTTATTGTAATATATGGGCATCTTACTAGGAAAATGGAAAATGCGCTTTCCCGGGAGAAGATATGTTCCCTTCCCTTCTGCAAGTGCGGCCGTGCGGGCCGCGTGTCAACCTCACTACGTTCTCCGGGCACTATCCCCAAGCCATTGGCATCTCTGCTTCGCTGCTTCTGCACACCCGCCGAGCAACCGCGCGCGCACGCACCGACCGAGCAATAGCATGCAGCCGCCGTGCCTGGGCGCGTGCGGCGGCAGCTTCGCCCTCCCGGTCCCCCACGGTTACCGCCACCGCCTCTTCTACTCCCCCGCCTACGCGTCTAGGGCTTCCGTCTCGTGCGCCGCCGGGGGCGGCAAGGCGTCGCCGAGGGAGAAGGAGAACGTATGGAGCGTCGACAACGACCGCGCCGCCTCGGAGGCGTCCAGGACCCCGAAGCGCCGCCGCCGCAGGCGCCCGGCGGGGCGCCGCCTGCCGCCGCCGCCGCCGGGGAGGAGGAAGGAGAAGGATGCGGGCTCGAGGGTTCTGGTCTCCGGAGCCATGCTCGTGGAGGTCGAGACCGTGCTTCAGACCCAGGTACATTGATGCTACCAACATCTCACGAGCGCAACTAGTTAACGCGATTATTTCGCTATTTTTGCGGAATCGTGGTGGATTCTCCAATCCGTCCCGCAAAATCCTCCCAATTGCTTCAGTTATGTATAGATGGATAAATAAGATGTGTTTATTAGACCTAGTCCATGCCTGGCTACAAAACTAGACGTTTTAGCCTCTAATGTGGACTTTTGTCATGCTGTGGATTTGTTGTATGTTTAGTCGGTTGGAGAATTCGGTTCAAAGCTCAACATTTTGTTTTTTTAAAGACGATTAGTGGTGGGTTTGATTCAAATAGTGGGAATGGTGGACAATAAGATGTGGGGGGGGGAGGCATGCTTCCCGCCAAATAGTGTGCTTACTATTTAATTCCTAATAATCTGGCTCATGCTTCTGATATTACCATTTTTCAATATTAGGAGCCTGTCATAAAGCCTGCTTGGGATACATTTGCAAGTAGCTTAAGTGGCATATGGAAGGGTGTTGGAGCTGTGTTCTCACCAATCACAGCTGAGATGGAACCTGTTGGCATGGGAAGCAAACAGGAGTACCTTTATGATTGCTGCACTCTTTCTCACATTGAGAAGTCTGCTGATAGTGGTCATGGGTCCGAGATCCGAAGGAAGACAAATTGGGTGCAGCTCAATCCTTACGGGGAAGCTGAGAAACAGGGTGCAGGAAATGATGGTGGGAATCACAACAATTCCAGTGAGAAAAGAACTGTTGATTTGCCTGCCCATGAATCTTTTGATCTTAAGAGAAGTGATGTACTTGATGAAGATACTATTGCTATGGAGCCAGGGATCATATTTTTTGAGGTGGAATTCTTTTCTGTTCACCCCCCTTTCTTTTACTTTGTTTGAAATACTTTGACTGATTTGGTTAATTGGCCGTATGCAAAGCTTTCTTCTTCTTCTTCTTCTTCTTTGAGATTAGCACGCAAAGCTTTCCGAAATTAAAGTTTAACATAAACTTGAAGTGTCTGGTCTTGTTCTGCTGTTACAAGTTGGAAGTTCTCTGCTTGCTTTGTTTTATACTTGCTTTTTGCATAATTGACTACACTGAAAATATCATTATTATTCAATCACATTCCTTTATGTTGTTGCCAGCTGAGAACCGCCACCTGTTCCTGCTGTCCTCAATATTTTTACTCGAATTTGCAGAACCAGGAATTTGTTACTCTTTGTTAGTCACCAGGATCTTCATTTGTTACATTGGGGATTTAGGATAACAGCTGTATGCCCTGGGTAGAAGTAAAATTTGAACATTTAAATGGCCTTTTATGTGCGAAAAAGAAAATTTTAGCTGTGATGTTAATGCCATAATATCATTAGAACTATTAAACATGTAGCTCTGCAGCAAAGACCTTCAGCAGTTTATTCTTCATTGCATTGTGGTGCAATAGTACTAATGGAGTCATGGTGCATGCTCTCCATTTGAGTGTTTGTTGATGTTTAGTATATCCATTCTTGTTCAAGTGCATTATCCTCTGGTACTGTTCTTCTCTGGGAGACTGTGATCATCATCGCTATTATATTTCAATTTTTCAATGATGTTATGCTATTTGTTTTTGTCTATGAAAAATCCAATACTTACCCTTTTAGTCACTGTGTTTGTCATTTTCAGGATGGATCATACTCTAGAGGTCCGATTGATATAGCAGTTGGTGAATATGATGAATCTACATACTTCCTTTCACCTACGTATAAGTTTGAGCAAGTATGCTTACTCTACTTAAGTTTACCTTCTCATCTTCAGCAAACACCATGAACTGGTTTTGGGTTAATGCAATGATAAGAATGCTTCTTCGTATATGCTAACATGCACATCTAGACTAAAACATTTTTCCTTAACAAAATTGTAGGTGAGATGCATGTCATGAATTTACTAGTTAGGCTTTGCTAGTTGCACCTTTTGTCTGTACAAGCACAGTACCATTAGAGGCTATAGCTTTGACCCAGTGAAAGCTAGGCAGATATCTTATTCTTGATTGAGACCTTGTTTTGCTCAATGTCTTCCTTTGAGAGGCTGTGCTTTCTTGCATGTTACAGAGAAACAAACCATTTTCCTTTATGCAACTTTATTACCCATCGAGGTTCTTTCTAATGTGCAGTGCATGGATGAATTCTAGGATAATTATAACATAGGGAAGTGAATAGATTTTAATATTTTATATGAATTATACAGGTATCTAAAATAGCAAATTCACCAGCCATGTACATGCTTTTGATGGTGTGGTAGGTACTTGTAACTTATTTAGAAAAATGAAAATTCCATCTCAACTTGTCTTATGGGGATCAACTGCAGAGTTTGTTACTAATTGACCAGTTTTTCTTTAAGGCTATGATTTTCAAGTTACAGCCTTTTGTTTGAAGAGTCCCCTGCGTGCTGCAGAGTGCAGACATCAGTAGTGAAATATGATTGTTTATGTATACATGTTATTTGTGTCTAGATGCCTTTGATTTTTGCCTCTTGATACTTTCAAATTTCGGAGCTGTTTATGAGTTTGGGTTTGCCAATTGAATGAATGGATAACTTATGACATCCATCTATTTTAGTGTCTGGTCAAAGGATGTCACAAGAGATTGCGAATTGTGCATACTATTGAGTTCAATGAAGGAGGAGCTAACATACAAATTGTAAGGGTTGCCGTGTATGAAGAACAATGGGTCAGCCCAGCAAATATCCATGTTGAAGAGTAAGTTCTGCTTTATTTATTGCTACAAGTTTATCCATACGCTTTTCTGCTCATGGCATAGATCTGACTGCTATCCAACAATCACGAATTACCAGTAGTTCTATATTGGTACTACAAATCCAGATTCCACAAAGGACACAGGATAGTGTAACCAGTGTCTGACCCGGGACAAAATCCAAGTCTGATCAAGCCGGACTATGGCTAATTTGTCGCAAACAATTTGATATATGCATGCAAAGTTGACAATTACTAGATTAAACTAAAAAAAATCATGTCCAATGCAATTGTCAGCATATGTACATGAAAGTTAAATGCATTATATCACAGTAGTACCTCACTAACTAAAGTAAGATTGACAATCTTACATAGACATAACGATGTATAGTGACAGTGCTTAGGGTTCCAGAATCTCTCGTCTCGCGTAGTTGCAGCGTTAGTGCACCGCATGGTCGCGTTTGGTCTAAGTTTAGTGCCCTGGAGCCTGGAGTGTGGATAGGCTGATGGACTGGGCCAAGCGGCCAGCCCTGGCTCAGCAGGTCAGAAGGTCGGCCTAGGTGTGAGCACGCGGTCCAGATGCTCATGCGTGCGGCCCAGCACTCTGGGAGCCCTCCATCTCTCTGCTGTAGCATGGTCAGAGAGTGCTTCTGTTGTTCTCTGGCTTCGGCAACACATCTGGGTCCTCTGGCAAGCTTGCCGACGAAGGCCAAGCCTGGGCGGCGGCTCGACCAGCCCTAGTGCTGGGTCCTCCCCTGGGTGTAACAAATGCCCTCTTTTGATTAAAACCGATTCAACAAAAGCTATTTAAAAGCTTGGTTCCCTCTGCTTCATTTCGTCCTATGAAGACAGTCTTCTGTACTTTTGTTTGCAGCTTTGTGCACCTTGTTCCTGATGATCTGCACTGTCTTCCACAAGATATTGGCCACTTTGTATTTTGGTAAGATAACCTTCATGTCTCCACAAAAACCATGTTTTCCAAAAGAAAAAAACATTCAGGTTTTGTAGGCTAATGAACCTATATTGCTTCGGTTTCCCTGAACTCTGTAGAGCTAGTATGTAGTATGATTCCAAACTAGCACACCAGGTTCAAACAAACAAGGATTCTCAGGTGCAAATTTCTGGTAGAGTCCTATATTGAATGGGTGGTTGTTTGGGTGCTTTGAACCTAAATCTTGGCTTCTTGGTTCACCTGTAGCTGTATGTAGACACGAACGAAAGTAATTGTGAAACTTCAAAGTTCAAACAGCCAGGAGGCATTTGATTACATTAAACAGGAGGCATTTGATTGAATTACTCCAGATTTATCTTTTGGATGGGTGATGGAAATACAGTTCCATGTGGTCCAGGTGGATAAGCTGTTGTCTACTTTTGAACAATATAGCCGCGACGAGTTTTTGATGGACTTCATTTATTCTATGCAGTGATACACCTGTTGACCTCAAACCTTTCTCTCAAAGAAAGCGGACCAAGCCATCAGAACTGACAGGCTCCTGGAAAGTGTATGAAGTCAGTGCAACACCAATTTTCAGTGAGGAAGTGCAAGAAATAGAGGGTGGTGCTCCCTTTGTATACTTAAATATGGAGACCATGAAGAAGAGAACCCTGCCAGAGAGCTCAGTTTTCTTTGCGGAGGAGGAAATGCTTGACATGCAAGACGTCACCGTACTTTGGTTACCTGGCGGCATCACTGCCTATGTTGACGTGGACAAAGACGGTATACTCTGTATAGGAGTTGGTTGGTACTCGGAAGAAGGGATTAATCTGGTGATGGAGAGAGACTATGGAACTGATGGGAAGCTTAGAGAGGTACGATGGAAAACTGAAGTCAAGCGCAGGTGGAATCAACCAGTTCCACCATAATCCAAAGAATCAGTTACTTGCCTTAAGTTTTCTGTTCCTATTAACCTCTGTTTATGGGTAGGAGTATAGGAGCAATAATGGCTATGGAGGTATGAGTTCCAAGAAATTTGTGTGCCAGTTGATGTACATCCTAGATCAGTTGTAATATTTCTTGCCTCTGTAGAATGTGCAGGCTTCGGTTTCATCAGTAAGAAAATGAGTTAAAAACAAGCTCATGGAAGGAGACCTAGGCATTTGCTTGCCATGTGCATTGCTATATTTTATGCTATAGAATGACTCATTTAGAATGATTTAGTTAGGCCACTTGGTATGGAATTTGCTTAGAATCTTTGGGAGCCCGCGTTGCTGCCTTGGTATGGAATTTGCTTCGAATCTCTGGGAGCCCACATTGCACTTGATCTAGATCTTTGCCGTTTCGTCAGCACAATGATGTGTTTTATTCGGTTGGAAATTGATTGGTCTCTGAACATAATATTTGTGAATAAAAGTTAGCTTCAGCTACCATGAAGACAAGTAACGGGATGAAGAATATCAGGTTTCAGGCACTTCCTTGTACAAGGTGATCTAAAAGGTACATTTCCCCTTTTTAGTTCGTCATGCCAGATAGCACCTGGAAGGCACGCGGCAGCCGACAGTATGTAGAGAAGACGGGGAATTTGATTAGATCTGAAATTCTGAACTGCTTTTGATTGTCAAGATTTTTTGTTTGGCTTGATCATTGAACAGGATTGGAACATGGTTATGACTCATGGAGCAGATGTACAAGCTCAACTTTGGAACCATTTAAAAAGGAAGCAGCAGTGGACGTCGTGGCGGGGTCGATGGCGTGGATCGGAGGGGGTTCTCATGCGTCTGTGCGCAGAGGAGGGAGAGCAACGAGCGCCTCTCGTTCGGTCTGAGCCCGGCTCAGGTGAAATGTTTTACTCAATTCCTCGTCGATGCAGGGATTAGGAGCAGTATTTAGTAATGACGTAATGTGATTGTTTTGAGTATGAATGCGAAGGATTACTGAAATCACAACGAGCCAGGGCACAAAAAGCAATTGTTGTGTTTCATTAGACTTGTGCTTGGGGCTTATGGCATGATTGATCCCGGTACGCCCGGTTTGTGATTTATAATAACACGAAAATTGAGCCATGACAATTCTCACCATATTGTTTTTTGGTACAATGGTTAACAAAGCGTAGTTTTTCTTGACTAATTCTATGGATTTGGCATGTCATGTGGTAGTCTTCAGGGCTTTGTACTTTTAAGCTTCCTGCACGAATGACAGTATTTTACTTTCTGTTGCAGGAAGAGTGCCCGCAAAGAATACAGAACCGGATAGAGGTGCCGTATGATAGCTCAAATGGAGGGCATCAGGTACGAGATATGGATGATATCACCACCGACGTGTTTGTTTGTGGGACTTTAATGTGCTATTTCAGACATCACATATTGTTATATTGTAAAATGAGCACACAGTATTCCTGTTGAATTTGTCATAACAAGCTTTGTTCGCTGATATAAGATGGCCCGTGGGTTGACATAGTATACATTGAGATACCTAACAAAACAGCTGTGTGTTCATGCTTGCATTACTGGAAAAAAGAATAATCTAAAATGTCCAGAGTATAAGGACACCAAAACCAACTGGATATACTGGACGTGCATAATTCAATCCAGCAGTATAGTTAGACTCACCGTAGCCCGTAGGTATTGTTCAAAAACTTTTTTATTTGGAAAATAATTTTTTGGTATGAGTATGGTTTGTTCCCTAGTCACTATTAATTGTTTCTTTTGCTACTGGTCCCTAAAGAATTAAAGCTATCTGATTTTTTTCCCCTTTGCTTTTGTAGTTTGATATGGCAATCTAGAGCATATATTTCGATGTTCCATTTCCTCAGCTGTGTCTAATTTGCCATCATATGCACTGGCTAGTCTGAAAGAGGTTACTTACCCATTCACCCAGGGGCGGAGCCACACCCCGGGCAGGGTAGGTTTTAGCCCAGGGTGTGAAAAAAAATATTTAGTGTACAGCCCGGGTAAATTCAGTCTAATCTAAATAACATTTTCATAATCCAGCTTAGATAGCTTAGATCATTCTACTATTGAGTCCGGGGCATAACCAAATTCTGGCTCTGCCATTGATTCACCAGTGTCCATTAGGAAGCACTGAAAGCCCTTTGGCATGATTCTTTTCCTGGAACTGAACTTCTAGGACTAGTGTCAGACCAGTGGAAGGAGATGGGATGGCAAGGGAAAGATCCATCTACAGATTTCAGGTATTGATTTTCCCCCTTTATTCCCATGTGTGTCCTTTAGCAAACAATTTGTCAGTTAAATTTCAGATGTGAAATCATATGTTGTGTTGGAATTACAGGGGCGGTGGATTTATCTCTTTGGAGAATTTACTATACTTCTCTAGGAACTATCCAGTGAGTACAAAACTACAAATCCCTTGACTCCAGTGTTGGTTCAGATTCATCTCAAGCTTTCCTAATGCTAGGCTACGTCTCTGATGTAGCCTTGATGCTTTTTTTTGAGCTAGATCTGGAAAGAATCTGAGGGCGTATGTAATTTACATATCTGTTGGACTAGCAAATGAAACTCTGCCTCATCTCTTTTTGGCAATTGAACAGATAATGATCCTTGGACAATGAACTTACCGTGGATAAAAGAAACCATAATATATATATATATATATATATATATATATATATATATATATATATATATATATATATATATATATATATATATATATGATAGACCTAATATTTATAGGTTGGACTTTTCATTCATATCAATAAGACAATAAGGCCCTTTCTGTGCAGAAATCCTTCCAGGAGCTCCTTTGTAAGCAAAATGGTGATAGAGCATTGTGGAAATATCCATTTGCTGTAGCTGGTGTAAACATTACATTCATGCTCATTCAGATGCTTGATCTTCAAGCAGGTCTGTTCATTGAACTTTTCAGCATTTCTTGATTGGTTGATATATTTACTATCTAATGTCTCTGGGAAGAGTTTCTGAACTGTGAAACTGATTTTGCAATTGCAATTAACAATGTGGATCTGTGGCGCAATGACTGATATTGATTTCCTCTGCAGCTCAAACAAGGTCGTTGATTGGAGCAGTGTTCCTAAATCTACTTTTACGTACAGTCAGTATTTTACTGTTACATATGTGCAGGATTGAAATCTTACAGAACTGCTATATATGAACCTTTTGCCCCAAAAGAGTTGTACGGTAGAGTAGCTTTATGCAGTGATCTGTGTCAATTTTAGGCCATAGATGAATGTAACTAGAGTCAGTGCTGGTTAATAAAACATTATCCTTTTAGCTGATCTTATGGGCTTATCTGACTGACCTAACTTTGTCCGCTCTCCTTATTCTAGTGCAGTGCGATTAACTGAGGGCAGTCAAAATTTTGGCAATTTTTTAATTTACTTCCATAGCATAGAAATTTATATCCTTAATATCGAATGGCATTTTAGGTGTAATGATTAACACGTCAACTGAGGGCAGCTCCTACTCCTACTCCTTAATATCCTGCTCCTACTCTTTGAAGTACCTCTAGATGATTAACACACCAGCTTAGTGAGGGCTGCTCCTATTCTTAAAAGTATCTCTAGTTACTAACATCTAACCATTGTTTTTTGTTCAGAAAATGATCGAGCTTTTGACATTCTTTACTGCATAGCCTTTAAGCTGATGGATCAGAAATGGCTTGACATGCACACCACTTATATGGATTTCAACGTATGCCTTTGTTCAATGTGAGATCTCTTGAGCACATTGTTCGTACCAAGCACCGTCTATCCTGACCAAATTATGATATCTCACTGCAGGTGGTTATTAAAATCTACGTGACACAAGCTTGAGAGGGAACTATTACTTGAAGATATTCGGCAAATCGAGGACATGCCGTCATACAGGTTTCTCACCCGCTAGCATCTGAACTGTCACCTAGCATCGCCACATGTGGTGAAGCTAGTCACACATGCATCTAAAGAATTGCAACCGGCGAAACACATACAGCTCGAGGAATCTAGGATCATGTACTGGGGATGTGTTTCAGTGGTTTCTGATATCATGTTTAGGTACTCTGATAGCCTGAGCTCCTGGATTTGCATGTTGGGGCCTTCTTGGTCACAAGTCGACACCTAGGGAAACTGGGTACCTGAACAGCTGTTGGGGCATGCTAGTGGTACCTGTAGGGTGTTCTTTTGGGAACGATTTGTCGTAGACACGGAGCCTTCATACTACAGAAGAACAGACTGGCAAGTTCCCAGATTTCTTTGTAAACAAGAGTGCATGGGAAGCTGATCTGAGTTGTCAAAAACACGTTGTAGCCATTGCTTAGATAATTTTGCTTCATCCTTGTTTTCCAATACATAGCCACGTTTTGCGTGATTTTGTCAATGGAGTGTATACTATCGTTATCTAGTTGGCTCAGCCAACAAAAAACCGTATCTACGTCGGTACACTCAGACGGCAGTTCAGGTTCATTTGGGAGTAAAATGACCGAATCATGCACATACATAAAGCAAGCGAAAGCCATTTAAGAAAAGCAGCTAGGCTTTTGAATGCAGACTTTGCAGCAGCGGAAGCTTGAAACTTCTCTCGTTGATGGTTCCAGAATTTATAGCTCTTTCTGAGAATGTTGTTCCAGCAAGCATACATCTAAGGCAAAAATAATTGACCATCTCTTTAAGGTGGTGATCATTTGGGCTTATTTTTGATGGCTTATGGCTGAAAAGCACTGTGGCTGACTGAAAAAACACTGTAGCTGACAGAGGCTTATTTAGCATAATTAAATTTAAAAAAATAAAAAATATAAAAAAATGTTAGCCCATTACATATAATACAAACAAATACGGGAAAAAAGAACCGGCAAAAAAGCTCAATAAAAAGCCAAAAGTTCAGAAAAAGACGATATTTATAAATAGTGAAAAATAAACCGAAAACTAAAAGCTGAAGTCAAAACGATGACAGTCTAAATACAAGCAAAATAACTGTTAAAAAAGCTCGGTACTTGCATCCCCATTCTTCAGATTCGCACTGGGTTAAACTTGTTCCATTCAACCGATCGCATCAGTGATCAGTCTACTGATACCCTAGCCTGTTTTTTGCTCGCTTTTCGAGCAACGACAAGGCACGTATCTCTCTCTCTCTTTTCCTCCCTCGGTACCAGTAACGAGGCGACAAAGCAGCAAGAACGGATAAAACACTACATCAGCAGAGATGGACTCGATCCAGGCTTGAAGATCGGATGGGATCTTGGGATCACATCGGGCCATCAGGGTGGTCATCTCAAGTGCAATTGACAGGCCGGGATCAGACTAGGGCAGGTCTCGTTTTCTCTTTCCTTTTTTTATCTCTCGTTTTCGCTTTCCTTTTTTTTATCCTTTTTCTAGTTCTTTGATTTTTTTTTGGGTTTTTTTTGTATTTTCATATTTCTTTGTATTGTTTGTGATGAACTAAGTTGTTTTTATTTTTAATTACACAAAAAAAAACATCAACAATTACAATATAAAATAAGTTAACTATAACATGAAATAGATCATAAACCTAAAAATCTCCAAAGAAACAGGGCTCTAGATAACACACGCACCTTGGACCTATCCCTCCCTATCTACCTAGTTCTAGCTCCATTCCTAAGTGGTAGTATTGACATGAGAGGCATATCATGATGAGAAATCTTGGGGGCTGGATTTCTTCCGTCATCTTGGGACACCTCCTTTTGCCTCGCGGGTTCGCGTACGCCTCCATTAATCTGGTTTAAACTTCTGGTTAGGAGTTTTGATTTATAATTAAAATTATACTACAGTGGTTATTAACTTTTTAAGAGAAATAAAAAAATTAAAAACCGTTATATTATTATGAACAATGCAAATAAATAAAGAATGAAAAAAACAAAAAAAATCAAAATAAACTAAAATTAGAAATCAATATATCCTAAACAGTTTCTGGCTTAAATAAACCGAAAACCAAAATAAGACTGAAACCGGATCCATAGTGCCAACTACCGCGAAAAGGATCTACGACCTATATAGAATCATTAGGCTTATGTAAGCTCAGCTTGTTCTTCACACTCCTTGTACCAATCCCTCCCTATCTGGCTAGTTCTAGATCTTCCGTCTGAGTAGGCAAGGATTTGGTTGTTTCAAAATTGGCCCATGTGCCGTATGGAACGTATGATTTTTATACAAATTTCATATAAATTTTATAGAAAACTGTTTAATTCTTGTAATAATCGAACGATTTCTCCTTAAAAATCAATCAAATTCTAAGGCATTTGATCACACCTTAAGACTCATGCTACGGTTGGGATTAGGGAGTGGGGGGAGGTGTTAACCAGGCTAGTTAGAGCCTGTTTGGCAGAGCTCCACCAACTCCAGATCCACCAAAAACAGCTCCGCTCCACGAATTTTTACCCAAACGCTCCAGCTCCACGAAATCTGGATCCACCAAAATACTGAATCTAGCTCCAGATTCATGAAATCCATGGAGCACCTCAAGGGGTGCTCCATGAAACCTTGTTTCGTACCTACTCGTGGAGTTGGGTGGTAATTACCTACCTTTTGCCACTGGTTACACACTTCATCCTATACCACCATAAAACCCATGGGCAAAACAGACCATTCCTACCAAAAACTCAGTTTCGTGGATCTGGAGCTGCTGTGCAAGTCAAACAGTTTTGTCTAGCTCCATGGTGGGATCCCAGATTCACGGTGGAGCTGTTTTTGGTGGATCTGCTGCTTCAGATTCATTTTTTTAGTGGTGGAGCTCTGCCAAACAGGCCCTTAATTTAGGGTTTGCGAGGGCAACAATAGATAGTCGACAGCAACGAATGACTACGTTGATGGGTACCGGAGGCCAAGAAACAGGGAGGTAGTTAATGGAGGTGTGCAAGGGGTAGGGAGGTGGTTGTGGGGTGGGAAGAGAGTGGCAGGGGAGATCAATTCGGTTTCGGCTTCTGGTTTATTTTTCACTATTCATAAATTTCATCTTTTTTCTGAATTTTTGGCTTTTTGTTGAGCTTTTTTGCTGGTTCTTTTTTCCCGTATTTGTTTGTATTATACGTAATGGGCTAACATATTTTTTATATTTTTAATTTTTTTTAAATTTAATTATGTTAAATAAGTCTCTGTCAGCTACAATGCTTTTTTCAGCCAGCTACAGTGTTTTCAGCCATGAGCTTTTAATATAACGGTTCTTGCGTTTGATCCAGGGGCAGTTCAATTGGGATTTGGCTAGTGGCTTCTAGCTATTAGCTAAAATTATACTGTAGCGTTGTTAACTTTTTAAGTTATTTAATTAAAAAAGTAATAAATAAATAATACCTTTATATCTCTGCGAATAATAGAAAGAAAAAAATAAAAAGCAAAATAAAAAAGTTAAAATTAAAAAGTTGACGTGTTTATTCGGCTTATGGAATCCGAAAGCCAAAAACCAACCCGGATTGAACGGGTTAATGCTAGAAGATGTGACTGGTGTTTAGGGGGAAAAAATCATGTGACTGATGGCTAGATAACCCTAACATTAGTTGTGCCTCGTGTAAATTCAACTGGAAATTATCAGCTTAAAACTAAAACTAATGGGCGACTCCCCTTACATTTAGGATTTAGCATGGATCAAGAACCTATTCTATCAGAAGGCAACAGTGCAATTTACTCAATAACACTACAAAGGTCCATGACCCGCCTGTCATTCCTGCATTGGATGCTGTTTTTCAGCTTGTACATCTTTACAATGTCACCGAGCAAAATTTCCCTAAAGCAATCACCGCCTAGCGAACACAAATCGGCTTCAAATTCGATCGACAGGATTTCATCCTCTTTCGTGAGCTTCTCGGTTTGGTCGATGGATGCACCTGATAATAATAATCTCTGCTCGGAATCACGAGCCGCTCGAATGCCTCCAAATGGCCTCTCCAGCTTCCACCCCGCTCGCTTCTTCACACTCGACCGGCCTAGAGACCAGACTATCATGGCGCACCCCGTCTCCTCTCTCTCTCTCTCTCTGTCATGATGGTGATTTGGCCCTTTTGGGTCCATAGTTTTTTCGTACGAACTGTACATGATGTATATTTGCAAAGTCCACAAAATGCCGAACCTACTTACTCCAAATTTCAGAACCAGCTTACTCCAGTCCAATCCATCAATGTTTCTGCCAGGTGTTTCCATCTATGTGTTCTCTGTACATGAGATAACGGGATATCGTGATCAAGTATGTATACGAGACTGTTGATGTCCAGGGAGTAATGAGAATGGAAAGCGGCCAATCCGATGGGGCAAAGGGTGGACGGAGTGAGTACTGCAGCCGTACAGTAGTAGGGCAGCTATGAGGTTAACTCTTCTAAAATCTTTATATTTTTATAAATTTATCTATAAATACCAAATAGTAATTAGATATTATTTTCAAAATCTACAAGATCAATTGACTGATAGCTTCAGGCTGTGTAAGCCACTGCGTGCAATTGGCTCTTAGAGGTGGCGCTTAGGAGTTAGGAGTGAAACGGAGGAAGGCTAACATTAGTTGGTGTCCTAGCTACTTAGCTAGTCCCCTCTCTCTCCTTGGCGCCCTTCTCTGGAGCAAACGGACACTGGTGCTGTCTATCCGAGTAATGATGGCCATTTTTGCCATGACGTGGGCAAGATGACTCTGAAAGCAACAACTAGCCAGGTAGTATGAAAAAGTGAGCGGCAAAGGACCAGATAAATAGTTGAACGCAAGAACACTACCAGACTACCAGTCTACCAGCTAGCTGACTGCCTAGCTACCTCTGTCTGTCCCCGAGTGCTTCTCCTCTCTCCCCTTGCCCTGTACACTACTAGTATGCTGCTACTACTTTAGGTTTCTATTCTTTTCTTGCTGCTGCTGTAGTAGTAGACTCCCAGTACTGTGTTTCATCTCTACGTTCTTTTTTTTTCTCCCTTTCTAGGAACACGATGCAAAGGAAGTTGGCAACGGAACTGTACAACAGCACTGCTCTTCACATGCTTCCTGTAAGCCTGTCTGTCCCATGACTCATGACCAATTGCACACTGCACCTGGTCGCTTGGATCTCCGGTTCACCAACACTGATCAGAATGCAATCCTGCAAAAAACTATGCATTGGATTTGGGGAGAGTTTGAAATGGTGAGGGTAGGGCAAAGCAAACGGACGGCCGGCCAGGCAGACCATGCACAAGCTAAGCAAGTGGCCCAAATGGGGACGACCCTGAAGAAGAGGCTTTTGCAGCAGCTGCAACGATTAAAAATTCCCTCTCCCTGCAGCTAGCTGTTGCTTAATCTGGAAACATCATCGTGAGCGCTTGCAGCAGCAGCAGCAGCAGCAGCTGGCTGCTGCAAGCTCTGTGTGTGCGCGCGCTGCTGCTGCCAGGCATTTGGTTGGCCATGGTTGCTGCAGTTAGCCCCACCACTTGCCAATTAAAACTTGTCTAGTTTTCAGTCAGTGTATCATGCATATGACCATATGCATGAGCAGAATCTGCACTTGTTTCCTCTCTTGCACATGGACGAGAACTGTACATATGATTTTCAGGTAAGCAAGCTTAGCAAGATTCCATTACAAATAGAAAGATTGTTGTCAGGTATACTAGCACGAGTGTGCATATATGCATGCATTGGTGGTTGTGCTAGCTCCTCCAATGAGCATTTGCATGCACTGCAGGTATCTATCATCTCTATATACATCTAGTAGCTAGCAGTAGCTAGTATTTATGGGTTGCATCCTGGATGTATCTGTTGGCACTAATTCATCTTCTAATTTGGATAGCTGCCGATTTACAACTGAAGCTTCTAGCATAGAGCAAATTTGATATGCATACATGTAGAGCTAAGTCGGCCAAGGACATGCCGAAGAAAATTTGGATTTCACCATGAGCGGTAAAAGTTTGATGTCGTAAGTCGTAACAAGATGTAAAATTCAAGCTGACTACTTCAAATAGGCTAGCAAGAGTTAGTTGGATATCCAACTAAGACTACTAATTTGATCTTTATCTATTACTTAGCATGTAAGAATGTAAAATGTAGTAGTTGTCCTCTTGTATGTCGGTTGTGAGATGTGCTAGTTATACTTGTTCAGTGGTCTGTATGTCGGTTCTTGTAGGCCTGTAATTTGGCATGAACACCATATGTTGTAACAAACCTTGATAAGATCAATAACTGTAGCATGATGTGTTTGAGCTATACTACTACTTTGTTTCTGTTACCTTTACTCTGTCCCATTACTTCTAGTGCCAGTACAATTCTCAACAACTGGTATCAGAGCCTTAGGTTTGATTCTGGTATAGCAAAGTAGTGCGGTATGTTCGTATTTTTTTTTGAGCCAAGATTATGTTTTCAAGTTTAGGTGTCGGAATGGCACGGTCGATGATTACTGTATTCTCAGAAGAAGAATTATGACATGTCGAACATCAAGATGCGAACGCTGCTACTATCGTAAGGGTTATAGAATATTGTGGAGAACGGCTACAAAGAGTATACCGCTAAAGATATTCTTACACCGAAGTAGAAAAAAATCTCTGGCAAAGAATGAGATGATTGACATAAAAGCATTGTTTCTGATTCAACAAGGTGTTGTGAAAAGTTTGTCCGTGGATTATTGATACCAAGAAGTCAAACAAAGCTTGGGACAAGTTAAAGGATAAGTTTTAAGGTCCCGCAAAAGTTTTAGCCATAAAGTTACAAACTTTACGAAGACAATTTCAAAATCTACAGATGAAGGAGTCCGAGAAGTTAAAGGATTATTTCTTGAGGGCCATCGAAATGGTGAATCAAATATGTACTTACGATGAAAAGATTACTGATCAAATGATTGTCAAAAAAATTTGATCAGTTTTTCAGAAAAGTTTGAACATATTATTCCTACAATTGAGGAGTCGAATGATTTGGCGATGCTAACTATACAACAGCTAATGAGTTCATTGGAGTTTTACGAAGAGATGAAGCTACAAAGTGAAGGGAGCTCGGTTAAATGCGTCTTTCAATCAAAGTTGAGTTTTAAATCCCATAATTCAAGAAATATATAGTGGGAATTATCAAAGAAGAGGTGATTGAAAGCAAGATATGTATGAGCAGTTGACCCAAGATAAAAGAGAAAAAGGTACGACTAGTTCTAATTTTTTGTGTGATATTTACAAAAAAAAGTCCAATCACACTACAGATAGGTGTTGAAAGAAGATGACTTGCAATAAATGTAAGAGGCAAGGTTACATTGCCAGATTTTATAGATTCTAAGATGACAATGGGGCAAATTTCTCATAAGGAAAAGAAAATGCAGATATGTGTATTTATTCTTGCCAGACTGTGCAAGAAGAAAAAGAAGATACTTGCATTGTTAATAGTGGTTGCACAAACCACATGGCAACATATCGAAAAATATTTCAAGATGTGGACTCATCGAATCAAGCGAAGATACACATGGGCAACGATTATTTAGCCCAAGCTGAAGAAAGGGGAGTGTCCCTGTCCTAATGGAAGACGATCAAAAAATTATTTGTGATGTCCTATTAGTACCTGATTTAAAGCAGAATTTGCTAAGTGTTGGGCAACCGCTAGAATATGGGTACGCAACTCATTTTGAAGATTTTTCTTGCAAGATAACCAATTGAAAAAAATGAAGATCACCTTATTGCAAAGACAGATATGGATAAAGATAGGAATCTTTCATTGAAGATGAGTTATCCAACTTAATTGATTTTATGAGGCAATGTTACTGATAACTGCAAAATACCAATAACGGTTATATCATTAGCCCAACAAAATATTGCAGTGGTTGAGAAACAGGAGCAAGGTGACACTTCCCGACAGTATAAATCGAGTTCACGTTCAAACTCAAATTCCTGTTTAGGCTCGAGTTCTAGCCTGAGTGCCAGTAAGCAATTGGCTATGCTAAAATCAACTCCAAGATGTGTTAAGAGCATGGTGGAGATTTACAAATCACATAATTTGTTGACAGTTGCAGAAATTATGAAGCGGAAGGATTCGATAAATTCATCAAGAATAAGATCCACAAGGTTGCGAAGGACAAAAGATTGGAGGCCGATAAATAAAATAGAGGCAAGAAAAGGAATTACAAACAAGAGAATTTAGAGTGATGAATACATATTCGTTTGATGGGAAGAATAGAACAGGATGTGCAATTGAAATAGTTGGAGATAAAATTTTAGCTAGAAGATATTTTTATAAAGGTATTGTTTAGAGAATTATTGTTCCAGAGAGAAATTTCTCAAGAAAATGAATTAATAGAGAGTTTGTTTGCACTAATTTATTTTCTAATCATATGTAGCTGCCGACTTACACCCAAAGCTTCGAGCATATAGCAAATTTGATATGCATGGATGTAGAGCAAAGTCGGATTTGACCATGAGCCGTGAAAGTTTGATGTCGTAACAAGATGTAAAATTCAAGTTGACTACTTCATTAGGCTAGCAAGAGTTAGCTGGATATTAGCTGTACTAAGGGCATGTACAACCCACAGACGGGGGATCGTCTGCAAGAATCTGGAATCTGACATACAGACAGCTAAAAAGACAGGTCGTACAATGGAGAGTCTGTTTCAATGTCTGCAAGCTGTTTAATGCTTTGCATGTAGCCAAGATCAATCATGAACACTAGTTTGTATACTATTGTGTTGCTATTTGATAGAAAACAGATCAAGCTTGAATAAGATGAACATGAGCAACAGACATGATGATAGTTTTCTCCACACAACTTCTATATTGCAGTATATCAAACCATAGGGCCAATCAGAAAACAGAACTAGGATTTTCCAAAACATAACATCTAGAAAAGCAAAGCACGAGGCTCTACATCTTTAAGCACGATAGACGCACATCTAAAATCTTTGAACACCACAGACAACGAAAGAAGCCTGCTGCAGGCAATATATTTCCAAGAACAGCTATCCTAGAACCCAACCTTTTGCCAGCGGATCTTCGTTTCAGCATCCAGTTCCAGATGAACTGCATATAACAAAGAATGCTCAATTAGATCTCTGAAGAGAAATAGAAGGAAATTAATTCAACAGGTGTATGGCAAACAAGATTCTTTGAAGGTTGTCATAAAATCAGATGCTAGGGCGTTAAAAATCCTGCTTAAAATCAGATGGAACAACTAATAACATGTTCGGACCCAACTGGGGTTCTCCAGTGTAGCCATGGAGGATGAAATAATCATGTGGCCCAGATCCACGATTGATCACTTGGGAACAATCAAGCATTTAAGCTCCCACAAGATACAAAGATCCATAGTTCATTTAAACTGTATAGCGTGGCATATACTTGTAGTTGCATTACCACAAGATACTTGTAGTGGCATATAGCGTGGCATATACTTGTAGTTGCATTACCACAAGATACTTGTAGGTGTATGGTGAGATATGCTGGTTATTCTTTTTTTCAGTCAGTCTATATGTCGGTTCGTGCAGGCCTATAAATAGGCCTGAACACCATATGTTGTAACAAACCTTTATGCGATCAATAAATTGTGATAGAGCTATACTACTACATTTTTATTATCTTTATTTTGTCCTATTGCTTCAGTGTGCGTACAATCTTTAGGCTGTGATCTTTTTGGTTTCGGCTTTTAGATTCCGGTTTATTTTTCACTATTCATAAATTTCGTCTTTTTCTGAACTTTTGGCTTTTTGTTGAGCTTTTTTTATCAGTTCTTTTTTTCCCGTATTTGTTTGTACTATATGTAATGGGCTAACATATTTTTATATTTTTTAATTTTTTTAAATTTAATTATGCTAAATAAATCTCTGTCAGCTACAGTGTTTTTTCAGCCAGCTACAGTGCTTTTCAGCCATAAGCCACCTAAGGGCCTGTTTGACAACGGCTGCGGCTTATGGCTTTTGGCTGAATTTTTTGAATTTTGACTGTTTACGGTACAGATTACGGAGAGATAGATACTCACTTGCGATTTTGGATGGTACAGATGTTGGGTTTTTAACGTGTACATCGTTTAACTTGTAGACCCCGTCTTGAGAAAATACTCCGTTTGAAAGTTAGGTAATGTAGCAAAAGCCAAAAGCCGCTAGCTTCGGAGGAAAAGAACATGCCCTAAAAAAAGCCCAAATGAGCAATATTAGGTGGATTTTTTGTCTGTGATTTATAGTTTTTAATTTAAAATTTAAATTCTATTTGTTCATGAGAAAGAATATAGAGAGATATTTATGTACGATTTTGACTAATATAGATAAAATTTAAATAATATTTACTACAATCGACTTGTAAATCTCACTTTAAAAAAATATTTTTTTGAAAGTAAGCTATTATAGCAAACCAAGCTATATCCTGCTACACCCACTCATTATCCAAGCAGATGGATGGTGATGATTCAAGAAAAGAGTGAGTGGATGTGTATGACACAGCGAATGTGTGCGAGCCTTTATAGTGGAATGCCCCACAATTATTGAGCAATTGCAGGGAACAAAAGGTACAATCACTGCAATCTTGTGCCCTGAGCCAGCGCTCCAGTAATATATAAACCGAGCTTGGCCAAACGGTACCTTAGACGCTCATACATGCCATGAAATTTGATGGGGAGCTGGAGAAAAAGCGAGAGAACACATGTGGATTTGCACATTCAAGTGGCAAAAAGAGGAGAAAGCTTACAGCTTACAAAGTTAATACAAGGAAAATGCCTTCTCTGGCCGTACTAAAATTCGGGCGACACGCGGCGAACGGAGTGCTGGCACGGGCGACGTGGAGGGCCTCCTCGTGCGCGGAAGCCGCGGGGCGTAATAGCTGATGATGCTCCTCACGAACATTTTTGCTCCAGTGATAGAAATGATTCTCATTACAGGTCCTATGGTTCTTCCGATCACAGTTTGACTGATGCTTAGTGTAAAAAAGAGAGTACATTAATTATATACAATGTTTTGCTGCATATTCAGGCAACAGAATCAAATAGTAATCACCTAAGAATTGAACAAAATATGAAATTTATAATTTACTCAATTAGATGAACCACATGTAGTACAAACCAAAACCCCCTAAACAATGCAAGAGCTATATATACGCTTAGCAGCACAGTCAGTGGCATCAAAAACTTGAAGGAAACTTACTGGTCACTGCATCTGACAGATCAAGAAGATAAAGGGCCGGGATTGTCAGACTTACGCACGCTCTTTCTTGACACAACCTCGAGCCAAAACAAGCGTACCCTAGGACAAGGAACATATAGACGTTAGTTTGTAGGTAACATCAAGACGCAAGAGCCGATGACTCTGCAAGCACTACGCCTATTCAGCATCTACAGAAACAAGTACTGCAATCACATCACAATTTGAGCAAAAGGCTCTTTAAAGGGGTTGTCCAGTGTTCCTCCGAGCTAGCCAGCTTGCCCACCACCTCTCTCTAACCTAAAACAAGAAACCATCTTTCTTTCTTGGCATCTCATGCCCCCCAAGGCCACTAATTTGAGTCTTTGATCGATAGCTACCTCACTTGCATGATCTTGGAGTTACATGTATGTATAAGCATGGAAGGGACTAGCCAATTGGAGACTTGCCTTCCCAGCCTCTATGCGCTCAGTCCGTACACCCCTGCTCCTCCTCCTTCCCTTCTTGCTCCGTTGCCGAACCAGCACAAGCTTCTCCAGATGCCGTTGGTCCAAGAACAGCAATCCGGGAACCTTGGCGTGATGTTCTCTTCGGATCATGGCGGTTTGTACCCCCTTCTTCCCGGGATCCCGTTCTGCCACTCCGCCATAGCGTGCGAAAAGCCCACCGGTTTCGCGCCCTTGGGCGCCGGCGAGGTAATTGCCTTCGATGCTTTGTTAATTCTCTGGCCTTCTTGCTTATTTCCTTAGAATCATTGATCTTTTTCTCAGGCGGGCACATCGGCAGCGAAAGCCGGCGACAAGATTGCTACCACCACCACCACTTGCCATGGCCCTAGTTCATGGTATGGTATATGACGTCGCACGAACTACTATGTACATGGTTGATTGATTCTTGTACACTTGAGCTAGAGTAAAGCTGTGTGGTGTGGTTAATCATATCAATTAGGGTTTCCTGAGGTAGGGGCTGATGGGTATGGTGATGGGGTGGGGGCAGGTGGAAGGGGACGACGGCGGCGGAGAAGGGGAAGATGAAGGCGAGGAGAAAGATGAGGGAGCCGAGGTTCTGCTTCCAGACCAGGAGCGACTTGGATGTGCTGGACGACGGCTACAAATGGAGGAAGTATGGCCAGAAGGTTGTCAAGAACAGCCTCCATCCAAGGTACATATACACAGAGAAATATATGCTAACCCTAAGTCTTCTTCTTCTTCTACTACTACTACATATACCGCCCAAATCTGATTCACGGATGTTTGCGAGGTGCCTTAGATCTGGGTGACCTCTTCCTGATGCATGATCACGTTGTTCCGAATTCTTATGCTTACCTGCCTGCTGTATTGTACAGATCATATATGATAAGGGGGAAATAACTGAGTAATTGTGTTGCAAATCGTTCGATCGATTAGCTAGCTGAATACAAGAGCCAACGTAGCTTTTATTAGGAGCGTGCTGTTATTTGTTAATTGCTTAGATCAGATAAAGGAAAATTAGAATCAACTCGAAGAACTTAATTGGTTTGATATTTTAGCTGCAATTAGGGGCTCGTTCTCCTTGTCCATCGTATCGTGGACAGTGAATGCATGATTTTCGCTGCCTCGCTTGATTGACAGATGATGCCGTGGCCTTGTCGGGATCGAATTTTCACGTTTGAGGAGAGCATTGAAGAACACCTCTCCGTCGTTTGGCCTTTCGACGTGACCTTAGTAACCAGATCATAATCAATTGAAGTATGTACTGCGCATAGCTGCTCGTTCTTTATTTAGCCACAAACATCAATTAGCGCCTTACTGTTGTTGTTATATTGTTGACAAAGATAAAACTATCAGGTTTGTTGATAATGAGCCACGATTGCTGAAAACCAACCTTAACAATATAATAGGGGACCGATGGTGCTTAATTGATCAAGGCTGACATTCGCATAAGGAAGAACCAGCGTAGATCATCAGTACTATCATATACTGCATGCTAGGTAAGGAACAGCCTCGCAGTTATGGAAGTCATCCCCCTCGTAATGCAACATCAGATCAATGTGAACAAAACGCCTTACATTGAACAATATGGTGCCATACTGTCAAATTTATATAGATGAAAAAGGGAGCACCATAACCAGCATTACTGTACTGCATGAGTTGTCAGAAATGGAAGGCAAAAGGAAGAGAATATAGCACCCTAATTGCAAAGAACTAGAAGATGTACCAAACTGAAGTAGGCCATACTATAGCTAGCACACGGCAAATGTTAGCCATCAGTGATAAGAACAGTTTTATGCCAGAAACAATGACATCTTTTACAGTAATCAAAACGGCTGGCCGAATCTAGCCTGATATACGTTCAATGCGATATTTTTTCGTTGATGATCTTGAAGCATCACGTTGTATGCGGATGCCAAATGCCAAAATTAAGATAGGTAATATATATGTTGATGCCAGTGAAGCTCTGTGTTCATTCGTCCAAATATCTTGTAGTACATGTAGACATACACATATGCATCGGCGAACATAGTGCTGCAGGAGTCACCATGCAATAATAATGCATCATGCCAAAAGGACAGACCCATATTGCTGCAATCTCTAAAACATCTATTTCAAGGATACGTAAATAGCCAAAAAAAAATCGTTCCTGCTTGGTCTAAGTTTTGATCATGCGTCATCTAGCTAGGCACTAGTAAATCCTATCATGATTTGTGATCTGCAGCAGTAGGACGCGCGTGCATATGGATGCACCGGGACAAATGGTGCACACATTTTCAGATTACAATGTTCCTTCAGACAATGCGCCAAAAGGAAGGGTAGATCAGTTGATCTCCGAGCACCATAAGTACCCAAAAAAAAAAGTGGAAATTCAATGGAACTGCGTGGTCTGCTTTACATATATTATTTAGTATATATATGCATCTGTTCTACCAAATATTTGAGTATTTGACCCAATTTTCGAGTATTATTAGTATAAAAAGAAACTTTGTATTCAGAGATTGATATGCATATATACTTGAAACCTAGTAGCATATGTAGGAATTAATATTCACAAAACACACACCATTTGACTGTTGTCCATCGCAGGAAAATTTCTATCAGTAGCCAAAATTTATTGGAGGGTAGTGGTAGCGCCAAAAATCGCCGGTAACCGGTTTTATTGAAAAGTTTTAGCTGAAATTTTTGAATTGGAATTTGAATTATGAAATATGTATTGGCCAAAATCATCCAAAAAATGGCCAATTTTTTTTGAATTTTTTTGCCGATACATTTTTTACCTGTACTCGCCGATAACACCAGTTTTCGCCGATAACTTCAGCAATATATTTTTCAATCCATCGCATGCACCCAACATGGTGAAGTCTGCCTGGGTTTCAATTCTCAATAAGCCAATACCGATTGATGCACAAGAGGACGCTTGTAAGGCAAGTAAGTGCTTAGTTTACAGAGTTTGCACGCAGCAACGTGAGCTAGACTAAGACCAGTTTCATAAAAAAAAAATAGCTTTTGCCACTGATCTAATTAGAATATCATTACAACGCGACTAAGCATATCACTAGCAATGTTATTTAAACAAATTAGTGAGCAATGTATATACAAGAGGCTAGATAAACTGCTACCATTTCCCCACCTGGATGCATGCTATTTCATGAAACCCACACACACCAAAAATGAATTTGACAACTTAAATCAGCACTGACCGCCTTATGGATTCCGTTTGACACTTGGTTCAGAAGATCAACACATTGTACTCATATATATTAGTGGTTCAACCTCTCAGCTCTTCGTTTGTTGTAGCTAGCGTATATATGAACATTGCGCAGTTTTCTTTGCAGGGAGCATAAAATCATTTCTATATAGAATAATGCTATCTCTAGATTAATTATGACACGTTTGATGTGATTAACTGAGCCTTGACAGTTCTCCAGGAGATTAGAACAATGATAATTGTTTTCAATGGACTGATCAGTTGTATCTACTTAAATGGAAACAGAAGATATATAGCAAATTCAAGCAGAGGATCTAAATCATTACAACTCAGGTTCAGTGTTCACCAAATATGTGGATATAGAGATCGGGTTTTTTCATTGACATGTATACGTCTACGGACAGCTTACTTAATTTCAATGTAGAGGTAGGATGCATATATGCACACATTCTTTCTTTAGAGAAGTTTTATAACCTACTAGATAGATATATTGGATAATCTAAGTATTCCCTCCGTTCTTTTTTACTTGATGTTTTTGATTTTTCACGGTTTGTAAGATACGACTTTAACCGCTATTTTTTATAACTTTACATTAAGATATACTAATAAAATTATAATATTATGAAAGCGTTTTTAATGATAAATCTAGTGATATAGTACAGCTAATCTAGATAGTTTTGAGTCTATTGGTGATCAAACTTAAAAAAGTTTACGATACGAATTCTACGAAGTTAAGTAAAAAGAACACAGAAATTACATCTCTAAGTTCAATTGAAGCTTGTTGAAATACCAAATTGGCCGGGTACGTTTCGCTGAGCCTGTGTCTCTGACATTTGCGTGCGTGCATGCAGAAGCTACTACCGCTGCACCCACAGCAACTGCCGCGTGAAGAAGCGGGTGGAAAGGCTGTCGGAGGACTGCCGCATGGTGATCACCACGTACGAGGGCCGCCACACCCACTCCCCATGCAGCGACGACACCAACGCCTCCGGCGAGCACACCGGCAGCTGCACCTTCACCTCGTTCTGATCGACCTCGACCGATCCGTCGAAACCCAAAAAAAGGCTGGACATATCGATGCATGCTTTATAATTCGCCACTACTGCATGAAATGCAATGCATGGATCAAGCTGTAATATATGCAGTACGCGCGCGCGTACACACGTACTATTCTACGTATATATACACACATGTGTATATATATACACCACGCTCTATCCCTTCCATAAGTCAAAACTCACATTTTACCTTGATCAACGGCCGGCCAAAGAAAATCCATCACCTCCTATCTCCATCAACTTCTGTTGCTCATTACCCTACCTTTTTCACGCTTAGACGATGCAATAATTAACTAGCTTAGGTACAATAAATCTAAAATTTCGGTGCAATAATCATTTTTTACAGAGTTAAATGTGACAGCCCAAAAAAGTTCAAAAAATGCATAAACTTCTTCACAAAATCTCCCGAGTTGTTTGTTGTTTTTTTTTGAGTTCCTCGTGTTTTTTTTGTGTCGGAGGTGCTATCTTCTTTCTCTACAAATGTTGAAAAATCATCCAATTTCCTTGATTTCTTTCCTTTCTCTCTTAGGTTGTTTCTAGCCCAGCCCATGGCCATTTTCGTCTTTTTTCTTTCTCCCTTCTTTCTTTTTTCGGCTGTGGGCCACCTTTCCCCCCTCTTTTCTTCTCCTTTCTTTTCCTTCGGTCAGCCCATCTCCCAGACTGCTTCTATGTCGCCCTGCTCACCCGGTCAACACCGAAGTCGTTGCTTCACCGCCTCTAACACCTCACTAGCCATGTCGGTTCCGTGATTACAACACTGGTAATTCCGTTGAGCAGTATTATCGCAGAATACACTGCGGCAGTTCTAATTGTTCTGATAAGTGCATATACTTCAATAGATTTTACAAAATATATTTGCAAATTATAGTATCATGCACACAAAAACCAAACATGATTTTCAACAAGTTGTAAAATACATCTACATACTTTTGGAATCATGACTAAATATGAGCTTCAACCATTTATAAAATAATAAATAAGCATGTAAAGTTTATTTATTGGTATATTAGAGATGAAAGTAACTATATATGGGAGCAGACGGTATTATTCCTATGTAAATGCGTCGGAGGCTGACGGATGAAGTGCCGCAAAACGGACGAAGCTAACACTAATCATGCATGCTATATATCTATGAACATCATTTGTAGAAATGAAGCAATCTATTAAGTAATCAAGGTGCAGTTCGATGGATGAACAAATACATATATCTGATGGAGTACTACGTACTATTCCTTCCATCTAAGTTTATAAAATATATATTTTAAATTATTTTATCCATAAATATATGACATATTTTATGTTCTAATATAAAATTAGTACTCCCTACGTTCATTTTTACTTGATGTTTTTGACTTTTTACAGTCTTCAAGATGTGACTTTTACTGATATTTTTTATAACTTTACACTAAGATATGCTAATAAAATTATAATATTATAAAAGCATTTTTAATGACAAATTTGGTGATATAACTTTCGTATAGCCAATCTAGATAGTTTTAGGTTTATTGGTGGTCAAACTTTAAAAAGGTTGACGGTACGGATTCTAGAAAGCCAAGTAAAAAAGAACAGAGAGGATATAATATTTTCTTTATACCTAAATAAATATATATCTTTATTTGTTATTCTTTACATATATATGGAATATAATACTTAGAGATATAATTACAGCTAATCTAGCTATTTTTATTGTTTTCTTGATCTATGTGCTAAAATAAATACGTTTTATAAATTTTGACTGCGAGGGTAGAACCAAATAGTATCAGAACGATGGATTGTTCGTGCCTGCATGCTTAAAGCCTTGGACACGGCTGCAATGCATGCAAATGCAAGGGCACCGAAAGCGAGGTCACCTTGCTAGCCGCTGTCGGCTATATGCGCGTTAGCTAGTTGCAGCTTGCGGTACCACGAACACCTGCGTGCACTCGCTCATCATGCATGCAGCCGCTAAATGATTGTGAAACTGCGCCTCACCAGTACGTCGCACTAATAACGTCTAAACGAACATGAGCCGTCCGACGAACACCCGTCCAGATGTCAGTATGTGTACTATATATCTGACTGTATCGGGGAGACAGAAACTGAAAAATCCATGGCTTACACCAATCCGTCTGGTGGTGTCGGTGTGATGGTTTGTAGCGTAAAGATGAGCTTACGGTGTATTTGTAACGCAAGGATTTGACACAAAACAGTTCAAATCATATGCAAGCTCTACCAAACTCCTTTCTTCCAAAGAGAACCCTTCGTTAATCAATCCACAATGGATAACTAGCTTTCGGCCGGTTTCTGTTGGACTTAAAATTAAATTATGTTTATACTATCTATAGTAACTAGCTTTTAAACGGTACATTTTTTAAGATGAGATCAATAGAAAAATTATAGTAAAAAATATATTGAGTTCAGCTGTACCGACCATAATCACATGCGATTATTTTTCTCTATGTACTGCTTCTCATAAATAATCAAAATTCAAATATTTAAATCATAAATCATAAGGCTATCAGTCAAAAAAACCCTTCCTTTGTTTGATTTTTTCAAGGACAATCGATAACTCGCTAGTACATTTGGACCGATGTATGTGTGCTTAAGAATTACTGGGCTTTGGGGCCCAATTGGCTGCGTCCAATGTCTCCGGGCTGCGACGTAGATGCCATTGCATCCCTCTGCTATAGGAGTAGCCCAACACGTCCTGTCCTTACTGGGCTGAATACCTATGTTAGGCCGGGCCTAGTGTATCCACCAATTAATCCGAACCCACCTACCCGCTAGACTCGAGTCCAGCACAAACCAGTCGGTTCAGCCGAGCGGTTTGGCTCGACTGGAACACACCGCGCGCGAACTCCCTAGGCCCTAGCCGGCCACCGAGATGGCGCGGCCGCCGCCTACGCCGGCGGCGAGGCTGCTGAGAGAGTACGGTGAGTCGCCTCGCTTCTACACCGTCTGTGCTTTGATTTTGGGTCTCGCGAAGTCTCGAGAGCGTTGGGTTCTCCTGCGGGTGAAGGTTTATTCTTTTCTTTGGGGGGATCTGATGCGTCGGGAGCCCGCTTGCAGGGTGGGACCTGATGCTCGGATCGATTGCCGCGTTCTACGCCGTCATGGTGCCGTACAACAAAGTGGAGGAGAGCTTCAACGTTCAGGTTCGAGTTTCGACACCCTCCCTGCTCCGCATCCGATTGGTTGGATCAAGCTTTGGTCGCAGCTACTGAGCTACATGTTTATGTTTGGGCAACTTTTCCCTTAGGCATGGCAGTTAATTTGCAGGCATTTTGTTTTTGAGAATCTGTTTCAATCTGTTCTGTTGATTGTACAATGATAGATAATGAGCTTTCCATTGCCTTCTATTAAATTTTGGACTAGGCAATTCTTGGCTTTCTCCCCTTGGTAGAATTTTTTACCTACTTTATGATTTGCGCTTGCACTTTTACTGTCACGCAGTTACAGTGCTTGAGCTAACACTTGATTCGTGTATTCTCTAGGCCATGCATGATATTTTGTATCACAATTATCACATTGAGAAGGTAACCTTCGCTGCTAGTTTCCCTCCAATTTTACTTTCATATAATACGCTTGATGTTTATTAATTGATTTTGTATAATGTATTTTTTGTCTGATTTGCTGCAGTATGACCATTTAGAATTTCCTGGTGTTGTTCCTCGGACATTTATAGGTAATAATCATGTTGCCATGAAACCCTTTATTACTGCAGCATGATACAATATTTCCTTAAACGACCATTGCCTGGTTCAGCCTAATAAGTGGCAAGTAATTGGTCAAATTCAGGGAGCATTCACATAATATACCTTCTATGCTTGTAGTGTCAATATATGACATTGATTCTATGTTGTTTCCAATTGCAGACTTTGTAGTCTAGAGATAACGCAAAGACATTAACATCATGTCCTGTCTATGTTTTCAGGAGCGTTGGTTATATCTATCCTCTCATCACCTGCAGTCTTCATAATGCGTTTATTTCATGTTCCAAAGATTTATGGTCTTCTAGCAGGTGACTATTAAAAGCTTGAAACATGCTTCATTACAAATTTATGTTGTTTGATGTATGCCTTCCTGTTTAATGTAGTTTTGACAGACTGATGTTTTTCTGTTTTTTTTAGTTCGACTAGTGTTGGGTTGCAATTTCCTGATGACTTTGAGACTTTTCCGAGTTGAGGTATATTTTTTCATCTCTCGTTCTGTGTCCTTAGATGCTGTCAATGTAGATTTGTTGTCACTGTTTGCTGTTTTCCTTAGGTAATATTATTCTGAAAATATTGTGGTGCCCTCGAAAATGAATTAAGAGCTAGATCCATTTATCTGTATTAGTTTCCCTTTGAACTGGCAGGCCAGCGACATGTAGAAAGACAAAAAAAAAAGGATCTTGCTTATCAATTTGGACTTTGTCCATGAAGTGGACCATGAGTACCATGTTACAAATTTAAAAATGTCATTTGTGGATGAGTACTACCTAAGATTGATGGTTCTCTTGTCTAAGCATGTCTCGTACATGCTGCAGTATGCTGGTCTTGTTTGAAATCCTAGCTTTTCTTGCTTGGCTTAGAGCTGTGTTTGGAACCGCTTGTCTGAGAATTAATTTTAATCTGATCAGGATTTTCTGATAAGCTGCGATCTAAAGAATCTGCTGTCTAAACAATCGAGAGTGTTTGGCAATCCTGATTATTCAACCCATAGATTGTCTGTCCTGAGTGTAAAATGACATGTATGCCCCTGAGGCTAATGACATCTCATTTGTTGACTGAATACGAGCTGAAAACAATTATGATACTATCCATCTACAATCCATCCATTCGCAATACAAATAAAATCTACAATCCATACATCTATCAAATCTACAATACATACAATCCATACATCCATACAATCCATACATCCATACAATCCATACCTGAACCAGCACGAGGACGGTGGGGAGCGTGGAGGAAGCGGGACGCCTTTAGTCGGAGAACAGGAAAGGGCGACGGGGAGCTCGACGGGGGAGCAGAAAGGGAGCCGGCCTCCACCTTCGGGTCGCCTCCCGTTGTGCGGGGAAGATGACGGGGAGCCGGGGAAGCTGACGGGAAGACCGGCGAGCGAGCGGATAGGGAGCGGGGGCGCCTTCGACGAGCCGCGCCGACGAGCGGACGGGGAGCGGCGCCGCGAACCGAGGCGGTGGCGGCGGGGAAACCTAGCGCGACCGCGAGCGGACGGGGGAGCACAAAGGGAGCCGACCTCCACCGACCGAATAGATCCGGGTCGCCTCCGGTTGCGCGGGGAAGATGACGGGGGAGCGGAGGGGGAGCGGAGGGGCGAGCGGACGGGGGAGCGGAGGAGGGAGCGGAGGGAGCGGAGGAGGGAGCGGAGGGGGAGCGGCGCGGCGAACCGAGGCGGTGGCGGCGGGGAAACCTCTAGCGCGACCGCGAGCGGACGGGGGAGCGGAGGGGCAACGGGTGGAAAGTATCTCGCGGTGGGGAAGCCGCGGTACAGAGAACGCGAACTGTAGTTCAATTGAGATTCTTTTGACCTCTCGATTTCTAGAGAATCTTAAAACAATCAAGGGATTCTCGATTATTTTCACCTAGAATCGGATTTTAAGCTGAAACAAACACGCCCTAGAGCAGATGCACTTACAATTTACAAACTGTACCTTTTGAGTCAGTTTAACCATAAGAGTAAGTTTATTCTAACCAAACAGAATAGAAGAACTCAGATTTTGTTCAGAACTTTTGTAGAAACTTCTAGATGCTGTATATCATCAAGGTATATCCTTGTCTTGTATTGCTTTGCCTCTTGACTGTTCTGTGTCCATCTTGAGTAACTATTTATTTAAAATTTGTATTGTAGTTCGTTATGACTTCTTTTTTGTGACAATGAGCATGAGTCTGTCACTCTGTCCTTGTATATCATCATGATTTGCTTGGCTTATTTCTGACAAGCAGGTAAAAAGGAAGTATGGTCGTCATGTCGAAGCATTCTTTGTGATACTGACTGCTATACAGTTTCACTTATTGTTCTACTCAACTCGGCCCCTTCCAAATATCTTAGCTTTCGCTTTAGGTGAGCACACTGTATAAATAAAGCACACAGCTGTCTGACTGTTACTGTTTTTTATGAAATTATTGGCAATAGTATCAATCTAATTAGGAGTTTGTAGAACAATCATGCAACTCATCTGTGCTTTCTGTTATGCAGTTAACTTGGCATACTCTTTCTGGTTCAAGGGAAATTACCTATGTACATTACGGGCCCTGGTATGCCTTTTTTGGTGCTTTTACCTTAGCTTCACTCCTTGTTATATACATGCTGTTGTTTTCACATTTTTGTATAGATCACAGGAAGAGAAAGAAATAGTTCATTACCAATTTTAATAATATATATTCTTGTTTCAAAATTTTAGTTACTGCACAGTGCACATGAAAATAGTAAGTACCACGAATGTGGATTTCTGAACATGACATGCTCCAGTTGCAAATTTCAACACAATACTGTGATATAATCCTTAGTTCTTCACTCTTGGTAAAGTAAAACCTGTTGAATGTTGTTGCTATACTGAATTGAAAAATAATTCTTAGTTCTTTACTTTCAGATTAGTAAAAATTATGTGCCATATTTCCACCAAACTACTTGCTATTATCCATTTATCTTGCAGATTGTTGCTGCAGTTGTTTTTAGATGTGATATGATTCTGCTTCTTGGTACAATAGGGATTGCCCTTTTGCTGGTGAGTTTCTGACTTATCAAACTTTTATTCCTCTCAACAGTTGCATGGTTTTTTGATACTCTCTTATGTAGTATACTAGCATACATATTTGGGAAAGGGAGGATCCCAACTGTATGTCCCTCTTTATTGTGCTAGGTTATGTGCAGCACCAATTGTTAAAACTTCATATTACTTGGTGTACTTGTTGCTTGGCTTTTCTGAATTCAGTTCCAAGTAACTTTACTCACAGAGTCATAGTTGCTTCAGCCAACAACAGTATGGCCCAACGGTGTGGCACCCTGTCTCTCCAGTTGATGACTAGAGTTTGATTCCCACCATGCACATCCTGTGGATGGTGGGTTATTTGTGTGAATTTCCCACTACGACTTTTCGGGACTTGAACCCATTACCTGTTTTTTTAAAGGCATGTGACATTGTGACCTGTGTGGGTTGTGAGTCTTACGATGACTACACTAGCCAATTGTTCTCACCCTCTAAAAAAAAAAGTCCTAGTGGCTTCAATATTCAGTTCAGTTGAGGTTTCAGCGCATCAAATTTGTGTTTTTGTCGTGAATTAGTGAAACTTGTTGCAAGTGTGTCTAATGACTCCAAAGTTAGTAGGTCACCAGGGTATTATAATAATGAATAAGCTATAAGAATCATTCATAGTCAAGTTGTTATTTCCATTTGGAATTTGTATGTGTTCTTGCTGTACTCAGTTTATCTTGTACAGTTGGAGCTGAGGCACACTAACATCTGAATTTTACTATGCTGTCACAGAGCAGGTATTTTTTCCTATTGGAAGCAGTAAAATGTTGCATAAGCACCACCCTTATATGCATTGGTATGTTTCTTTATACTACTTGAGTTTTGCATTGGTATGTTTCTTTATACTACTTGAGTTTTCTGTGATGGAATTTCGTGCGAGTCTGTGAAAATTTGTTTCACTATGAATAATTTGCTCAGGATTCACAGTACTGGTTGACTCGATAATGTGGCGGCGAATCCTGTGGCCAGAATTTGAAGTCTTCTGGTTTAATTCAGTTCTGAACCGAAGTTCAGAATGGGGTGTATCCTTTATGTTTTTGCAGAACTATACTTACTTTCTTTTCTATTCAAAAAAATACAAGTTAAGAATGTCCGGAAATAATAATTTGAGTTAATACTTTGCAATGCACATGGGGACATCCTTTTTCGTATCAACCAGATGTTTTCTTTCTTTCGTTTCCTCCCAAACATTTGTTCTCCTCTTTCATTAACTTTATTTTTTTCATATGCACTGATACTTTCATTTAATCTATTCACGCATGCATGCAAGAAAGGAAGAAACATATTATACACTTCTTGTTCAAGTGTTATCCTCTTCTTGTTTTTAGATTCATATGGTAGAACCTCTGTATTACCCGACTGACACTGATGTGAAGCACCTACCTCTGTTCTCCATGACTATTATAAACTTAAGACACATTCGATACATTGGTACTTTACCTCTGCACTTCCACGCTCCATGCTTGTAGCATATCCTCTTTGCTTGGTAAGATAAGAAATTTACATCAAAAAGCTATGATACTGATTTTACTTGGCTAGAACAAATATATCCAGTGAAGTTCCAATTAGATCAACAGAGTGGTAGTTAATTAACTTGGCACCTTTACACGGACTTTATGTCTGAAGTAACCATTTTGTTGAATCAGCTAATGACATTTTTGTGATGTACTGTTTCTGATTGAGCCATTGAGGTATAGTTAAGGTATTACTGGTTAACTGGTTGGTTTGTGATTGTTTTTTTATAGGAGATGCATCTCATCAAGCCTTTCTTTTCAATGTCAGGTTGGTGCTCTTCTTGATAGAAGGATAGTGCCATATGTGCTTCCAGTTTTCTTATTTGTTGCACTCTATTCAAAACTTCCACATAAGGTTATTCTACATGTCTGGATACTGGTCTGATTATTATATTTGGAAGTTATTAGGCCAATCTTGCACATAATGGCTGGTATTCTGATGTTTCAGGAGCTTCGTTTCATAATTGGTTCAATTCCCATGCTTAATGTGTCTGCTTCACTGGCAGCAAGCAGACTGTGAGTATAACGGAACCATATCTAGTTGATACCATTTTAACAGTGACAAATGCAAGCTAGGAATGATGGCATCATTTTTATTACTCTGTTTCTTTTTGACATCCTTCATATTATATGTCATTTCTCCTCTTTATTCTTGCTTCATTTTTTGACTGGAATATTTGTTTTTCTTCATCCTTTCCAGATATAATAACAGAAAGAAAGCTGGTTGGAATTTACTTTATGTTCTCATGCTTGGTGCCTTTCTTGCCAGGTAGAATAATTCAGCCTTGATGAATATAACGTGTTGCTATTTTTGAAATAACACAAATTGTGTTACTATTGAAAACTCACATATAATTCCTTTAGTCTAGGATACTCTGCTGTCACTTTCATGGCCTCCTACAACAATTATCCTGGTGGTCACGCTCTAAAGGCTCTACATGAAGCAGGTGAGCTCTACATGAATAAAATGGAATGTGTGAAACTACACCAATTCCGTTAACAGTTCTATAGACAGAAACTACGAGACATAGGACATAGGTTACCTGTATTTCACAAAGCAATTTAAGCTTGACTGAGTTACGAGCACCAAATGACAAATTGAGCAACCATCTACTCTTAATGGTCTCTACTATTTTAGCGACAAGTGACCGTTATTTGTGCCACTTTCCATTTAGCTTTGCATTTCTCTATTACCAGATTCTTCAGTGAAGGAAAGGATGGTTCACATTGATGCCTTCACCGCAATGAGTGGAGTTTCTCGTTTCTGTGAAAATGAATATCCTTGGAGGTATGCTACTAAACCATAAAGTTTGTATGCTGCAGCAATTATGCTGTAGATGCTAATCAAGAAATGTCTTCTTTCTTTTATCAATTAATCTCTCCAGTTCTCTTTCTTTGGGTCACAAATGGGGCTGGGGCGTTACCATGGTTGGGAAAACCGGCGGTTACCGGCCGGTAACCGCCGGTAACCGGAAATACCGGTGGCAACCGGGTTTTGAAATACCGGCCGAAATTTTTTGAATTGAAGATTTGAATTTTTGACTTGCTAATGCAGTGGGTATATTAGTTTGGGTATTGTTTTTGATATATTAGGTTGATTAGCTGCTGTTGGAAGTAAAAAAAGGGTGAATTATTGTCATTGGCAGCTAGTGTAAAAAATGGGCTTTGTTGATTAGCTGCCATGGTTCGGATTACCATTTTGCAAGCCTCTGATTTCATTTTCTATATGCATCACTAGTTCATCTTTAGATTGTAAAGACTAGATGAGAGTTGTGTTACTTTGGTCCTCTCAAGTTCCTGAACAATGGCAGCCTCTGATTTCATTCTTGTGTATTAGAATTCAAAAGAGCCAAGATGCCAAAAAAAAGCAAACTCCAAACATTTCCACCACAAACCAAACTCAAAAATGGTTCCCAAGTGAGTTCTTGAAAAATGAACCACTTCTCTAAGATTGCCCAATCAATCAAGAGTTATGAAGCACAAATAGACAGGGGCCAAGGATCTACTCATCTACCAGGAAACAATAGATTGAGAAATCACTTCAACATCAAAGTTCAAAAAATCTCAATTGAATCAACAACTGGATTAGCCAAACCCCTCTCACCGGTTTTTCCGGTTTTCTCACCGGTAAAACCGGTAACCGGCCGGTTACCGGTCTTCTCCCGCCCCGCCCAAAAAAAACATTTGACGAATTTTGACCGGTTAGAATCCGGGATTTCCGGTTACCGGGCGGTAACCGGCCGGTTACCGGTACCGCCCGGCGGCCGGGATTTGTCCCGGTTCCGGTTTTTTGATCCCTGGGCGTTACCCCACCCTGTTGGTCGAAAAAAAGTTCCTTTTTTGGGAGAAGATATTTTGGACCATCAGGCCTATCTTAATTCCTCGAATTTTAGAAGTTCTCTTTCAGTATTTGGTCACAGTAGGATGCAACTATTGGAATGTTGAATCGTGCTAGTCTCTTTGCTACTCTCTGACAGGCATACTCTTACCCTTTCTTTTACCAACTATACTTTCACACTTTCAGCAAATTAAACTTGTGAGTGCCACCATATATTCCTAGACCTATGCCTACCTTGTATGCTCCAGTATAGAATTTTCCCAACTTTCTGTTGAATGTACTGGTTTTGGGCCAGTGGTCCTGTGTGTACGTTGCTGGCATCTGGCCAGATCCTGGCTGGACTCCAGTTATAATTATGTTCTGAACTCTGATGCACATAAAGTGTCATAACAGAAGAGGTGCTAAGTGTTTCTGCCCCAGCATAGGCCATAAAGCAAATACTGCCATTTGGGAACAATGTAGAAATCAATACTTAAAAGAGGTTGAAGCTAGCCTATTAAAGTAATAGTATTGGCTTTGGTTTTTTAGATGTACTTTTTTTAATTGGAAGCATTTAATTGGTATATCTTACCCCGGAAGCACTGGAACTGCTGCTTAAATCAGAATGGTCTTCTTTTGTTACTATTTATGGTGACACAGCTTGTTATCACATTTGATGTTTGTTGATTAGTGTGTATTGTTCTGATCTTTGTTAATCTTGTTAACACTGTTTCTGAGGTTTCATTACTCTATATCTATTTTTTTGCGCTTATTCTTTTATTTGTAATCATACTTTTTATTCACTGGCAGATACTCTAAGGAGGAAGAAATTTCCATTGAAGGATATCAGAAAAGAAATTTCACCTATCTACTGAAGTGAGTATTAGTTGTTTGCTAAAATTGTTCATGTAATCATGTGCTCATTTTTGTCACCATCATCGTGGGAAGCTCGTGGGAGCCCACTTGTCCATACAAATTTTTGTATGAAACATCTGTGCGCATTAACTCCATTTTTATGTTCGAGTAGAGGCAAAGGACCAACCAACTTCTTACCCGTTTCGATATTGGGGTCAATTAATATGAATTTCACATTTGATGCTTTCTTATCTCTTATTTTGGACACATATGAAACAGTGAACACCGCTACATTAGTGGCTACAAGTGCTTGTTTGCTGTGGATGGATTCTCCAGAGCAAAATTTCAACCCCGAATTCCACCACTTTCTCTGGTACACCATCTATCTTATCTCTTAGCATACAGCCAAATTTCCGCACTTGCAGTCTTGCATGACAACATTGTCATCCCATGACTTGTTCTGTCAAGCATTTATACTCTCTCCCTCTCTGCTTTACTACTGGCTGAGCTCGCTAACCTCAGCATTTACTACAGGTGAAAGAGCCGAAAGTGTTTGCACATGGGAATATGAGAGATCCTGATATTCTTTCATTGGATTGGCCCGGTTGTCCTTGAGGTGAGGATGGTCAGATTTCTGTCACAGGACCAATAACTGCCAACAGTGAAGATCTGAGCGTGTGTAAATCCAGGTGGAGCTCCTTCCAAATCCCAACAGCTGGCCTGCTATTTAAGGATAGAACATCACACACTTCAGAGCAAGAAAATCTCACATTTTCTTGAAAGCATAAGTTTTGGCCCCTCTGACGCCATTGTTCTTATCTGATATAGACAAGAAAGAATAGGGGAAACCATGACGACCTTGTGTGCTAGCAATTTGATTCATTCCTGATGAGTATTCCATGTTCAATACGGCAGTACCCTTGTTTTTGTGACTGAATAGTCGATGACATGTCTGCTACATAATGTTCCATGCGCCTGTAAACGTGCGAGGTCAAACAAACATGGAGATGCAGATCTCGCTGACACCGCATGCTACTGAGTTGACACGCCAGCCCCCGCCGGAAGACCAGAATAAAGCGGAAGCACCACCACGTTGGCCCCGGCACGGCACGAAGCCGAGCCAGCGTCCGGATTAAACGGCGACGGCACAGGAAAAACAGCGCGCTGCATCGGGATAGCACACGAGACCGTGAGTTCGTAGGGCCCGTTGGTTTCTCCGGAAATCCGCCAATTTTTATCACTCCGGAACTCTCCGTCCTCGTGTAACAGTCCAAATTTGTCTCAAAATAAAACATACATAGTTTTTATGGATTTTAATTTTTTGATGCATTTTAATTTTTTTTCCTAAAGCCTTGCTTGCGTTTTAAGATTTTGAAATAATTTCCTTGGCCTAAAAATACAATGTCAAAATTTCTAAAAGTTAATTGGGTGCTAATAATTTTTTCTAAAAATGTTGTGTGCAAATCCTCTTTTAAATCCAAACTCAAATCAAATTCAGATTAAAAGTGTAAACCTTCTTTTCCCCCTCACCTTCGAACCAAATCCCCTTCGATGGCCCAACACGTTTCCTCTTTTCTCCCCGTCGGCCCGTTTTCTTTTCTTTTCCTTTTTCCCCGTCATGGCCTAGCCAAGCTAGCCTGCTTGCTCATGCTCACAGTAGCCAGCCCAGCCTGTTGTCTCGCTCTCTTGCCGCAACTGCCATATGGACCCTAGTCCCACTTATCAGCGCCGCTATTCTTCTTCTTCCCTTTTCTCTCTTGCTCTCCCGAGCTCGCTCTTTCCCGCGTGTAGCAGAACAATTGAAAGAGCCCCGCAGCCTCGAGCCTTGCGCGTCGTGACCTCGTCTTATCGCCAACTTGCCCTCTCTCACTCTCGTTTTCTCTCTCCCTTGCTCTAGGAGCCAACTCATGGCGCCGTGCCCTCTCTCTTCTCCCCTCTATTTAAGCCACCCATCACGCATCAAAACCTTCGCCTTAAACCACTCTATGTTTCCCCTAAGCTCCTGTGCCCCCTTTGCCCTTGGAGAGGAATGATTTGGCCTTCTTCCCTAAGTCTGACCGAAAGCTTTGCCGTCCGATTCCTTGCTGTTCGATGAGCTTTTGACGATGCCATTCTGTGCTCTGTATTTGTCCTAGCACCCTCTACCTTGTGCTCACCTATCTATGCTTGTCTGCCCTTAGGAAATCCAAAGTTGTCGACCTCGCTGCCCCTCCCTCTTCACTTTGGTGAGCTTCGACCTTGGCTTCATATCCTTAGTGTTTGCCTTGACCCTCATGTGCTAATGTGCCTTTTGAATTGCCTTGTCGTGCCCTAGAACCGCCAGAACACGCTGGTCTTCTCCAACACCGACAGGACCCCTCACCGTCGCCGTTCTTGTGCCTCGCTGTAAGTTTAAACTCCATTAAATTGGTTTTGGTGATAATGATAAATTTAATTGTGAGACTAACTTGTTTATTGATTATAATATTACCTAGTCTAATTTGGATGAAAAGGTGAAAACCATAAGAGATATGTATTCTATATCACATTCTTATTTGTTATTGTATTCATCGGATCCAAAATATAGATTGAATTTTACCAAATAGTCAAACATGAATATGTGCATATATCTCTATTACACATTCTTCTATCCACACATTTAGGGGGAGTTCACTCTATGTTTTGTGGTTTCATTAGTATTGATCCATATTCATCTTTCCACATATTGAGGATTTTTACCTTGAAATATATCCCTCGAGTATATATAGCTTGTGTAGTTCATATATACTTATAATCGGGTTGTCATCTAGTTCCTCCATTGTGTATTAATGGTTAAATAATAAATGACAACAGGATAAGTAAGCTTTGCTTAAAAAACTTATCTTAGAGTATACAATTATTGTGTACATGTTGTATACTTGAAAAATAATTTTTTATCTTATTATTTGTTGAGATTGTCATAAATTACCAAAAAGGGAAAATTGTAGAATCTAATTCCTCCATTATGTATTAATGGTGAAGTTTGGTAATTGATGACAATTATTTTGTGGATTAATATTTTTTATGAGTTGGATAAATATGTTAAGTTTCCACAAATAAGGAAGACTTGGGATGACTTCATGTGTTGAAAATCATCAAATCAAGTGGTGAATGCATCATGAGTTGATGTATGTCCAAGAGGAGATGATCATGTGTTGATCATCAAGTCAAGTGAAGATCCATCAAATGTTAATGGAGGTCAAATGAAGGATGCATCATGTGTTGATGTATGTAAAGATGATGATCCGGATTTGAAGTGAGAATGTGAGTCAATAAGTTTTAAGGGGATAACTCAAGGCAAAGATATAGCTAGCTAGGGCTAAAAATGTGTTCCTAGTCTTTTACCGGTCTTGGTGTTTGGTTGAAAGACTGGATTGCTAGTATAGGTTGTTGTACTATTAAGAAGGGTCATGTCTAGTAGCTTGAGTTTCATCATGTGTTGATATGCTTAACCTCACCTCTTCTAGCTCTCCTTGGCATGAGACTTGTATTTGCGAATGTGTTTTTACAAATAGTTGAAGCTCATGTGTTGAATCCTTGTAACATGATACTATACATTGTAAATATGTTTTGCAAGTATTTGAACTCCATATTTCTATTCTTTATAGTGTGAGGCTTATATTTGCAAATGTGTTTTGCAAATGGTTGAAGCTCATATATATAATCCTTGTGTCATGATTCTAAAAGTGTGCCAATGTGTTTTGTAACTTGTTGGAAATCATAGATAATCCTTGTATGCAAGATACTGTTGTTTGCAAATGTATTTTGTAAAATCTGTTGAAGTATCTGCCGCAATGTAGTCTACGGTACTACCGCTGACCGGAACTGCCGGCGTTGTAATCACAAAACTGCAGCGTGCGTTGGTGGTAGAAGATCTTCGTGGTTGAGCCAATGTGGTCGAACCAATGTAGTCAAAGACCTGTGTGGTCGAAGATCTGTGTGATCGAAACCAATGTGATCGAACCAGCGTGGTTGGAATCGATATGGTCGAGATTTGTGTGATCGAAATCAGTGTGGTCGAAATCAATGTGGTCGAAGATTTGTGTGATTGAAACCAGCGTGATCGAACCTAGTGGTCAAAGATTTGTGTGATCGAAACCAACGTGATTGAACCGACGTGGTTGAGATCTATGTGATCGAAACCAGCGTGATCAAAACTAACATGGTCAAACTGACGTGATTAATACAACATGGTCAAAAATTGATGGAGTAGTCAGAGATCTGTTTGATCGAAGAGTGACATGGTCAAAAATCAACATGGTCAACGTGGTCGAGACCTGAGTGATCGAAACCAATGTGGTCAGAGACCAGCGTAGTCGAAAACCTGTGTAGCGTGGTTGGAGATCAACGTAGTCAAAGACTTGTGTGGTCGAACCAGACAACGTGGTCAGAGACCTAAGTGGTTGAATCATCTGACGTGGTCAGGGACCAATGTAGTCGATGATCGGTACTTTCGACCAGCTTTGTGTGAGCAGTCAATCGGCTCTGTGTGAGTGGTCCGATCAGCGAGTGGTTCTATAGGCTCTGTGTGAGCGGTACTTCCGATTCATGGAACGACCGGCTCTATGTGAGTGGTACTTCCGATTCATAGAATGTTGGGCTTCTGTAGCGGTATATTTTTCCAGAGAGGCACCTGTGTATTGGTCTTCTCCTCCCCTCAAGAGCGGTACTTCCGATGATCAAAACTATTAGAAAATATATAGCGAAACTACCGGATTCGACCGATCCTTTGCTTCTAACGGCTATTTTTTTACCGTTGCGAGGGTAGTGGAAGTACCACAATTTTGCCACCGGTACTTCCGATATCCTATTTTTTCTGGTCCTTTGCTTCCAACGGCTTGTTTTCGTGGTGTAGGTATATATACCCCCTTGTGGCTAGTTGGGGTAAGATTTTTGGCACTCTATTTCACTCTCTTGAGCTAGTGTGAGGTTCTCCTCTCAATTATGTATGTGTTACACCTTGTGAGCAAGGAGGAAGGCTCTAGATTGCATGTGTTGCATCTAGAGATGAATTGAATATCCACTCGAGCTTGTGCATTCATTGCACGTGGTGAGAGTCAAGCGAGGGGGTTTGATTTATTACTTTTGGATTTTGCCAACTCCTAGATGATGTAGGAGGTGTCATGCGCGGTGATCAGCAAGTCTCCGAACACCACGGTAAAAAAAATTGTGTCAATTGTGGTTTCTTTTCTTGTGCTCAGTTTACATTCAAGCAATTTATATTCATATAATTAAATTGATTACTTGTCATTCTAGAATTACAATCCTTGTTATAGCTCTAGGGTGTTAGTGCACTTAGGTGATCATAAATGATTTAGGTTTCATTTGTGCTAAACCAATTTGATTTAAGATTCCGCGTTGTATACTTGATTTAGACAAAAAGAAAAGATCTTTATTTGATAATAATTGGAAGAGAATTTTTAGACCACCTATTCACTCCCTCTAGTCGGCCTCCTCGATCTTACACTTGCCCAGAACCTCGGTAAGCCCCTCCGCTCCATTGCAATTTACCTCAAAGCTGAACTATTAGGCTATCCATTTTACCTTAGAACTGGCCACACTTCCTTAGTCTCATTCAACCCTTCCTCACCATCGTCGGCCACTGTGGATAGCATAACACGCTGCGCAAAACCACTGAGCATGACTCCTTTGGCTTCGCCCTAGCTCATAGAGCATGAACCCACCTTTAATTTGAGAAGCTAGGTTAGAAATTAGAAAGTTCACCGTTGACAGCCATGCCACCACTGATTTGCTCACCGCCGTCTGTCTTATGACCCTAGGTCCACGAGCCATGCACGAAATGCTTCGGGCAGCCTTCTGGACTCCTTACACATTTTGTTTTGAACCTAGCATAGCTTCTATGCTGTTGCCATCACCCCACCGCCTAGTGCCACTGCTCACTGATGTCTAGTTGCCGCTATAGTGCACCTCGTTGGGAACTTCCACCTCCGCTAGCTAGAACTCGGTACACGCAACCCATTTTGCCCCTTAGTTGAGCGCATTGACCCCTCTCTACCGCTTAGTCGAGCACGCTGACCAGTGGCGGATCTAAGATTTTTAGAATGGGTGTTCGAATTTCGAAGCTTAAGTTGCTCGAATACGTCGATACCGTAGCACACCGTCCTCCCTAAAACACCGATACAACGACACGTGTATATAGATATAATAAAAATACATAATTTACAGAAATTAATGATTTCTTATGAGGAAATATGCGACATAAGACGGACATAATTATATGAATTAAACAACAAATTATAGAGATAATGAGAGTTGTATATCTTGTTGATCTTACCTTTTTTTGCTATTTCCCCATCAGTAAGAACTATCTATCTAAAAGGAAATTGTATGTTCCTTCCATGGAGCAAAACAAACCAAGAAAGTAAATAAGTGGAGTGGGGTGGAGCACACCTAGATCTGAAGAGAGGACGATGACAATAAGTTGGAGGTGCTACTTACTTCCCAATACCATGCTCCCTCCCGGCTACCGCGCTACTCCCTTCTTGTCACCCACTCCCTACCTCCGTGTTCGTTGTGCCACTGCCCACTTGCCCGCGACACCTCTCTGCTCGCCCGCGCTGCCACACGCCCACCTTGCACCACACGCTGCCTCACGCATGATTATCGTCACATCATGGCACCACGTCCACGTCTGCCGATCGTCACTCGCCTCTAGCCTGCACCTCCGCCCACTCACCACTCGAAGGCCGAAACCGTCTCTCACACAGACAGCCACAAGATGAGAAATAGAACAAATATTAGGATTTTGTTTATATCTTTATTTATTTGGGCGTGAGGAGGGCTGAGGTGGAAAGAAAAATGGGTCTAATGTATTACATGGGCTGTGCGCGAGATACAGGGAGTGTGGATTGAATTTATTTATAGGCATAAAATATAGTTTTAACACAACTAATAATATATACATCTAATAAAAACTATTATATACCTGGTATTTTATAAAATATTTTGGGTGTTCGGCTGAACACCCATGCCCCATATAAGATCCGCCCATGACGCTGACCCCTCCCTTGCCGCTGGTGAGCACATCAAGGGGCTCCACCATTAGCCTCTTTGCTTCTCTGTTCTATATCACTGATCCGTGGGCCCCATGTTGTAATTAAATTAGATTAATTTGGTAATTAGTGGTTAGTAAGGAGTTAGTTAACCTTAGTATGACATATGGGCCATGCATAATTAGAAATCCTAATTAACTCTAGTTTAAACTTGTGAGTCATTGTCAACTGGACCCCTACACCCATAAAGCCGCATTGTAGACCCAGTCCGTGGACCACTGTCTCTGACACGTAGGTCCCTATTCCAGTAGACTGCGGCATGGGCCGAGTCCATGTGGACCGTGACCCTACTTGTCAGTCTCTCTTTTTTCCTGAGTAAAAATAATTAGAAAAGAAATTAAAATCCATAGGACCCCACCTATTAGACACTAAAGGTTTTTCTTAAGAAAACAATTAAAAAAGAAAAGAAAATCCCGACCGACTCTACCTATCAGAAATTTCTGAGTTTCTGAAATTCCTCCTCAGGTCAAACTTTGAAGAGCTCATTCTCCCTCGTTTTAAATCCAAATACAGTGATTTTTATTTCTAAATTCATCTAAATTCAAATTCTTTCCAATAGGACTAAAATCGTAATGTTTAGAGTTCATTATAATTTTTATTTGAATTTTATTTGAAGTTATGTTGAATGTAGATACTTGCGTGTGTGTAAACTTTGATGCTTTTAACGCTCTTGTTGCTGACAAACAAGATGCTACACTATCCACATTTGACCAAGTCAAGTTCTTATTCATCGTGTTGAACCTAGTCTTAAAATATAAATATTTTGTTTTCAAATACAAGTGCATACTTATTATTGTTATTTACCTAAATGCCACGTTAAATATTGATTGCCTAGTTACATCATATAATTGATACATATTATTTCCATTTCCTTGATTATTGATATTCCTTTTGCCATGTCATCTTAGAATACTTATAGTAGTAAATAACTCCATCATTGGCTAAATCTTACTAGATTATGGTTATGCTTAGAAATACTTTAATGATGAAATAAAATACAACACAAACATTGCCAATAGGGAAATTGAGAAAATGACAATGGGATTGGTAACTTGGTTTACCAATGAAAGAGAAAAATATTTTATAAAATAGTGGAGACTCGAGCGAGTGGATAATATGAGATTAGTGCAGAGATTGCACATATTGAATGTATTGGCCGTACAGGGGTTGAACGTGTCATTTTGGTTGGCCGTGCAATCGGGTCATTTTGGATTGGCCATGTAGGATTGTATATGTCATTTTTGAAATAGTTGTGCAGGAATTGCATGAGTTCTGGGTTTATTAGTTGGTCTCACCTAAGTCAATTAAGGGCTGAACTTTGTGCTACTCTTTTCTACACTACAATTGTGCAACCACAAGTCTAGTATATGATAGGCCTGGCTCACTAATTTGCTTAGCTTCGGTGCGACTCCGTGCATAGACTGATAAGTGGATTTCTGGATTACTATTGTGATTATGTTGGAAGTGGCCCGTAATGGTCACTACCCTTATGAATTTGTTTTAACAAGAAGAGACGTAGATTCCCTAACAGCGGGGTCCTTCACTGAAAACGTAGCCTGGGATGAAAATGTTTTGGGGGTGAGACATAACCTAGGAATGGAATGGTCACTATCGCCAGTGTTAAGGGATTTCACCCTGAAGTGGGAGGAAGCATCGAATCTAAGTATTATAAAAGCCTTGTTATGATTTTCTCAGTTGTATGTCTACGAAAACGTGTAATTGTCGATATTAGTAGTTAATTATATCTTGTGAGTAAAACTATACAATCTCTGCAGAGTGTTAAAAATATATTTGAATAGTCGTGCCCCTGAACATGGGCAAAAGTGTAAAAACATCACAGCTACGTAGTTTTTATAAAATAATGGTTACTGATTAATGGTGGTTATGGAAGAAAGTATGGGAAATGGTTACTACATCTTAATATGGGAATGGATAATAAAAGCGAAGAGATTCCGCTCGTGTGATGAACTTAAATTGAAACTGGATATTGGCTTTAAGTTAAAAATGACAAACTCATAAGTTTGAAAACTAGTTATAGTATGATATTTGACAAATTGACTTCATACTAAAGGAAACATAAGACATTCCCTTGATTAAACATTATATGTATGTACACACACACACACACCATTCTGCTCTAGGGACATGCTGAGTAATTTTATACTCATTATTGCTTAATATGCGGTTTTAGATGACGGAATCGATGACCCGATGTATTGATGCATTTATGCATCCGGTTATGACATGGAAGACGATGAATAGGGCTAAGTTTAGTCTCAGTTAATTGCTTGTGGCAGATCATGGAGGTCCCTTTTGGTTTATTTACTTTCCATTGCTTTATTTTGAATAATTTCATTTGGCCTGTCGGCCTGTTCTGTAAAACGTAATCATAAGATCTATATATAGATACTTATGTAATGTTAAGTACCATTTTATTTATGCGCATGTATAGATATGATATTTGTTAATGTTTTATTATTTGAGTAGCTACTTTATCCTATTCGGATCGGCAAATGGTTTGCTACACATCGCTGCTTGTCGCGTTCCGCACAAGCAAATGCCACGACCGCACGCCCACTTGTGCTCAGGCAGCTTTGGGCTAGGTTTTTTGGGCTTTACATTTATGGTTTTTTGGCTTTTGCTGCAAGAACTAGCTTTCAAACGGTGAGTCTTTTTAAGACGTGGTCTATAAATCGATTGTAGTAAATACTGTACCGACTTCAGATATACTGGTCAAAATCACATGCAATTGTCTCTCTCTTCGTACTCTATCTCGTGAACAGGCAAAATTCAAAAGCCATAAAACACAGCCCAACAGAACTCACCCTGCACGCCGAGGCTTGTTTCCTGCATGTAGCATTGGCGTGCATGATCTTGATCCTGCCACCAAATCGACTGCTTTGCTTTGCTGGATCTCCCCTTTTGCTTGCTACGCTTCTTTCCCCATTGTGAAATGCAGGTCTTGTTTATATTGATTTTTGTTGATGGCTTTTCACTTTAGATTATAAAGAGTAACAATTTGTAAAGAGCCATACAGACAGAGAAACTTGTGTGCGATTTTGGCCGATATAAATAAAGTCACTATAGTATATACTATAGTAGATTCACCGTCTTAAAAAGACACTCTATTTAAAAGTTAAGTACTGTGAAAAAGTTATTTACCATAGAAAGCAACTTTCAGAAGTAATACTGCAGTCAGTCTGGAGATGTCTCCTGTTGTACTGACAGGCGACCATGCAACCGAGTCCGATCTCTGTTCAGCCCCACGACGAACCCCGTTCGTCCCCTATTAGAGCAAGTATAATAAGAGGCTGTTAGTAGGCTGTATGCTGAGGTGGAGGAGAGAGAGGAGGAGAGAGAAGAGAGGTGGGCTGTAAGGGCCTGTTTGGCAGAGCTCCACCAGCTCCAGATCCACCAGATCCACCGTGGAGCAGCTCCACCGTGAATCTGGGATCTCACCATGGAGCTGGACAAACTGTTTGGCTTCCACAGCAGCTCCAGATCCACGAAACTGAGTTTTTGGTGGGAATGACCTGTTTTGCCCTTGAGGTTGTATGATATATATCTTTTTTCATATAGAACACATGTTTTGTTCATATTTATTCACAAAAAATGGCGTATTTTTTTTTGTGAACACAAATGCAATATCTTGACACATTCTTATATTTAATGGTAAAAGGAACAAATTGTCCCCATCTCTTATCCTCACAGTAACCCAACAGGGCAACAAGTGCCAAAATATGATGCTTGGACAGAGGCAAAAAATGAAAGCCAAGGAATAAATATCTTCATGGTCAGCGTGTTAATAAGGTGGACCACATTCAACACCAGCTTGGAACTTTTCTTGTATTTCAAATTGTTAGGCTTATTTTCCGCCATGAATCTTATCCTCAATGTTAACCATTCTAATGTTAAAAGTTATCAATAGGCTAATACATAGATAAGGTTCATTCCCAATTTGACCTTTATATCATACACTCCATAGTCCAGAAAATCTCTGAGGAAGATTGTGAGAAAACGTACATGTTCAGGCGTATCAAGCGCAGATATGCTTGAATCTTTCTATCAGCAACCATCATATGCAACACGTCCAAAGCCATGACAGTGTTCTTTCGACGCAACTGTTCACGGTGCTCATTTTGCTTCTCAGTAGAGACCCCTTTGACATCTAAGTCCATGCCCTGTGGCCCTTCAATGGAATACATACTCTCCTGCTCCTCTGTCGGCCCATATGGAAAGCCACAATCCTCAAGTATGCAATCAATCAGTTTGGTGATAACAATCAACACGAACAGAATGACGACGTGTCCAAAGTCTATTCCACATAATCCATAAATTTTTGATAGTTGCAAAGCATCATCAATAGACTTTGTTATCCTGGGAAGCACAGTAACCGCATATGAGCACAAATCAGCAGCATACAAGTCACTAACAGGTAATATTGTTCAAATAGGCTACAGCAGAGCATTTGCGGTTTACACTAATAGGTACTATGGTGTATGGTCATACTGCAAAGTATGAAATCAGGAAACAAGCAAAAAATGGCAAGTATAACAGTAATGTGTCGGTCAACAACTATCAAAACATGCCTATATATATATTCATCATGCTACAAATTGTGATATCCACAAGTGTGCACAAGTCTTCAGGCAAGCAAAAACAACAAAACAAGGTTAATTATTAACCCATTATGCTTCATGCTTGGGGTGTAATCAAGCATCATGAAGCTGTACATTTTAAGAAAGATTGGTTTTTGTTTTCAATTCTACAGATGCAGTTCAACATAATCGAATTGAAAGTATACCTAAAAAATCTAAAGGGATATAAATGAGTTTTGTAAGAGCCATGGCATAATTTTGTGCACAGAGCAAATCTAAAGGAGCAAATATGGCATTATACATTACGCTGAAAAGAATTTATATGAGAAGTCTAAAACACTATGACCACCAAACCACGCCTCAGGTTCTCACATTCCATAGCTGAACTCTTACTTGTCACGATTAGGCCCAGCCTCCAGGGACAGAGAGGATGACGCGGCGTTACACTTCAGCAGCTCCAGGTACAGCCGGTAGGCCTCCGGGTGAGCTCGCCGCTGAGGCAGCACCCTACAAAACCGCCACCAAGTCACTCACAAATGCTACAAAAATCGGCACCAATTCGCGCACGAACAGAAACGCGGACCTGGGGGTGAGGAGCGCCAGGACGTGGAGCGGGCAGAGGAGGCGGGAGGCCATGGCCTGGCCCACGAGCTTCCACAGCGACGGCAAGTTGTGCGCGAAGCAGAGGTTGGAGACGAGGATCCCGGCAAGGTCCGCGCTGGGGAGTCCCGTCCCCTCCCCGACGACGACGCGGGCCACCTCCACCGCCCGCAGCAGCAGCGGGTCGCCGCGCGCCTCCGACGCCTTGACCGCCGCCATCACCCTCCTCTCCAGCTCGCCTCCCCCGCCGGCGGGCACCAGCGCTGCCGCCATCGCCACGGTGACCTCGTCGAGGGTTTGGGTTTGGATTTTGTGTGCGGGCGTCTCGAAATTTTTGTTTCCCCTTTTCCGTTCACGAGGGGCTCGCGACTTGGATTCGTGTGGAAGGGGCGGCGCGAGGAGGCGGCTTGCCGGAGCGCCGGAGGTGGCGGCGCGAGCAGGCGGCGCGAGGAGAGGAGCGCTCGGTCGCTCGGCGCGAGGAGGCGAGGAGAGGAGCGCGAGGAGAGAAAAGAAGCCGAATAGAAAAAACGGTTGGGAGGGGTGTGTAATGGCACCTAACTTCACGAGTAGATACGAAATAAGTTTTCGTGGAGCACCCCTTGAGGTGCTCTATGGATTTCATGAATCTGGAGTTAGATCCAGTATTTTGGTGGATCCAGATCTCGTGGAGCTGGAGCGTTTGGGTAAAAATTCGTGGAGTGGAGCTGTTTTTGGTGAATCTGGAGCTGATAGAGCTCTGCCAAACAGGCCCTAAGTTTACAGCCAGCTGAAGCACAAGAACCAAGAAACTTTGTGAGAGAAAAGGGTGGGTCATACAACCTTCAGCTGGCTGTAAACTACTATATGAATGAGCTGATAAGTGGGCTATAAGTGTCCATACAGCCAGCTGAAGACTGTATTATTAGCCTTGCTCTTACTACCGCCTTCGAGAACTACGTGCCAACGGCAACACGACGACATTTAACGGCAACGCGCATCCACACTATTACTCGAGTGCTACTATTTACTCGGCAGTCGTAGAACCTAGATGGATGGATGGATGTGTGATGCGGCCCAAAACACTAATACCGATCAGTTGTTTTCTACGATCATGTCAGTGCTATACTTGGTGTTGAATGTATCGTACGTATGGAGATAGGTATGCAAGCATTTGGACCGAATCAGGAAATATCATGCTACGCCTCGCATAGAGAGAAATAAAGAAATGAAAGAATCAGCCGTTGATGTTTCGCATGCACAAGATAAAAATAAACCAGGAGATAAAAAAGAATAAATCTGAGGAATCCTGATTTTGTAGGAGTTTAAATTATAAATTGAGTTTGAGTCCAAATGGCTTTAGAGGAAATCTTGTATCGTAAGTGTTCTTGAGAAATTCATTGAGCGTTCTTCTTCAGGTGTTTGGAATTCAATTGTGGTGTCGACTTTCATCCCCTAGATAAATTGATCTTATCTCTCTCTCTCTCTCTCTCTCTCTCTCTCTCTCTCTCTCTCTCTCTCTCTCTCGTTCATATGCTGTGGTGTACATGGGTTGATGTGATGATTTATCTACTCTAGTGTGAATTGCATCTATAAATTGTGTCTACATATCTGTTTATGAATTACCAACGTAAAAGATCGGGCAATCCATCTGATTAATCTCGCCTCGATGTTCGATCTATTTGGTATCAGAGCTATCGTTGATCATGGTGTATTTCGTGGGGTTGCTATGGTGGAGGAAAGCTCCACCTCAGGGTTTAATGTGATGTTGGAGATGGAAGACATAAAAGCCTTGTTTGGTACAGCTTCACCAACAGCTTCATGAGCTGTTGTGAGCTGTTTTTTGCCAAACACCCTTTTTGCAAACAGCTTCATGGATGAAGCTTCTTAAATCATGCTCTCACAAGGGAATGGAGTGGGGTGAAGCTGAAAATAGTAGCTTTTCACAGCTCTCTCCCTCAGGCTTGCAGTTCTAGGAACCCACTGCCCTTGTAGTTGACAGAAATTACAGCACTTTGCCACTGGGTCCCCACGCCTGTTTCCTCTCCTCCCGTTCGCACTTCTCTACCATTCGCACTGATTTTTATTATTTTATTATTTTAATTTTTTAATTCATACTCATTCAAATATATTATTTTTTAATTCATATGACCATATACAAACATACAACTCCAAATGTTAGAACAAGTCAGGTAGACAGGGGCATCTTGGACAATTGCCCTCTCTCAGCCATGCATGAAGCTATTGGTGAAGCTGTTTTGCCAAACAGTTTTCCAAAACAGCTTTAGTTTCACCGGTGAAGCTGCTCGTGAAGCTGAAACAAAAAAAAACAGCTTCACTAGTGAAGCTGAGTTGTGCCAAACGGAAGCGATTGTTGAAGTTGTTGGAACAAGAGAGGCATCAAGGCGAGCTTGGGAGATAAATTCCCTTTGCTCCAAAATCAGAAAGAAGATGCACAAGATGCAGATCATTCCGTTATAACTGAATTAGTTGATGAGGTGCACATTACAAAAACCCAGCCATGACTTTGTATAAGAGATATCTACCAACCACGTTGGTTCTGGTTGGAAGATATGGCTGAGCACAAGGGCAGATCAAAACCGAAGACAATTTCAAGTGAAGGAGAGGAGGATGTGCCCCAAAACACTAATGCCATATCAATTATTTCCTTTGATCAGGTCAGTGCTACACTTGGCGTTGAATGTATGTACGTGAGGAGTTGGGCATGCATGCATTTGGGCCGAATCAGGAAAATATACTGCATGCTACGCCTCGGATAGAGAGAAATAAAGAAAGGAAAGAATTGGCTATTCCTGTTTTCCATGCACAAGATAAAAAGAAATCAAGAGATTAAAAAAATAAATTCGAGGAATGCTGATTTTGTGATAGTTAAGATTATGAATTGAGTTTTAGTCATGATGGCTTTAGGGGAAATCCCTGTATCGTGAGTGTTCTTGCGCAATTGAGTGTTCTTCAGGCATTTGGGATTCGACCGTGGTGTCGATTTTCATCTGTTGGATTAATTGATCATATCTTTCTTGTTTATGTGATGTGATGTTCGTGGGTTGATAATTTATCTACTCTAGTGTGAATTGCATTCACATATCTGCTTGAAAATTACCACCGTAAAAAATGGTCAATCTATCATATTAATCTTGCCCCGAGGTTCCATCCACGTCAAAAGTGTATCTCCTGACGGAGTTTTAGTCTTTCCAATGACGCATCGCGCGAGCGCTGTCCCGCATTTATTAAGTAAAGTGTATGTGAAGAAGTGTTGATTCATTCATTAGTCTCGAATTTGTATATATTGATACATATATATAGATGATCATGGAGTGGCTTTAATAGATGTCTGTCTGGAAAGACATCTGTACATGGAGGCACCTATATATTTGGGCACCTTTTACTTTTTGCATGTAACAATCCCCCTTGACCAATGTATCTTCATATGATCATCTTGATTCATCATCTTGAAAAACTCCTCCAAAACCCTGTATGGAAAAATATGAGGAAAACCAATAGAGTAGATATGCCATGAAAAACTCCTTTAAAACCTAATGGGAAAATTTTTAAGGAGAAAAATGATATGGCATATATTTGATTATATCTCCTAAAAACCCCCGTGGGGAAAAGAGAGATATATTTATGATTACGTTGTTATATTGCCTCATTAAAAACCTTGATGAGAAACCTTTAGAGGGAAAACTCATAAAGGGGAAAAGAGTATAATATCTGTATTTGAACAAGTTAAGTCTTTAGGAGATTTCTCCCCCTGACATCTGCAAATCACGTAGTCTTCGCATACCAATTCCATGAACACATTGTTGGAATGTGGAAGTTGGTAATGACTTGGTGAATAAGTCTACAAGATTATCACAAGACTTAGTTTGCAGAATATTTATTTCCCCACTCTCTTGCAATTCATGTGGGTAAAATAATTTAGGTGCAATATGTTTTGTGATATTGCTCTTTATGTAACCCGTTTGCATTTGAACAACGCAAGCAGCATTATCTTCGTAGATAATGGTAGGTGATGCAATGACACCTATACCACATGATTGTTGTATGTGGTTAATCATTCTGCGAAGCCATACACATTCACGTGATGCTTCATATAATGTAATTATTTCAGAATGATTAGTGGATGTAGTCACTAGAGTCTGTTTTGAAGACTTCCAAGAGATGGCCGTTCCACCATGTAAAAATACAAAGCTTGTTTGAGATCTGGCATTATGGGGATCTGATAAATAGCCAGCATCAGTATATCCTATTAAATCCACATTTTTATTCTTCTGAAAGAATAGACCGAGATCTTTAGTGCCTTGAAGATATCTAAGGATGTTCTTCACTCCTACCCAATGTCTTTTGGTTGGAGCAGCGCTATATCTAGCAAGTAGATTTACTACAAATGCGATATCCAGCCGGGTGCAATTTGCAAGGTACATAAGCGCTCCGATGGCACTGAGATATAGAACCTCGGGTCCCAATAGCTCTTCATTATCATCTCGGGGTCTAAATGGATCTTTGTCCCTGTCTAGAGGTCGAACAACCATGAGGGTTTTCGATGGATATGCTTTGTCCATATTGAATTTCTCCAATATTTTTTTTGGACATAGGCTGATTGATGCACTATGATGCCTGAATGAAGGTGCTCAAGTTGTATATCTAAGCAAAATTTGGTTTTACCCAAATCCTTCATTTCAAATTCCGTCATAAGATGATTATGTGCTTCATCTATATCTTGTGTGTTACCAATGATATTAAGATCATCAACATACATAGATATAATACAAAATCCTGTTGAGGATCTTTTGATGAACACGCATGGGCAATCATCATTGTTGGAGTATCCCTTTTTGGTTAGGAACTCACTTAGTCGGTTGTACCAAATTCTTCCCGACTATTTCAAGCTGTATAAAGACTTGTTTAATTTTACACAATACATATTACGATTTGCGTTTGGATTCGGAATTGAAATTCCATCGGGATGTTTCATGTATATGTCCGAATCAAGTGACCCATAAAGATATGCGGTCACTACATCCATCAACTGAAAAGATAGATGATTTTTAACTGCCAATTAAATTAAGTATCGGAATGTTATTCCACTCATTACTGGAGAATAAGTTTCATTGTAATCAATGTCAGGTCTCTGCGTAAACCCTTGTGCTACAAGCCTTACTTTGTATCTCACCACCTCATTGTTTTCATTCCGTTTGCGGACGAAAACCCATTTGAAAACGACAGGGAATACTTTGGGAGGTGTATGTATCACATTGGTGAATACATTTCTTTTCTTGAGTGAGGCTAACTCCGCTTGAATTGCATCCTTCCATTGATTCCAGTCCGAGTGCTGTTTGCACTCTGCCATGGTCTTGGGATCTGGATCATTTTGAAGGTTGTTTGCAATTGTTGTGGAGAAATAAATGTCGACAATTGTAGTCTTATGATCGTATGATTCTCCAAAATCAGTATAGTTAGTGGAAATTTCTTGGACCCCTGGTGACTCAATGTTATTTCCCAAAACATTTGAGTCGGGGTATTCCGATGTCCCAGGATCAGTAATTGAGTGCACTGTTGATCTGAGTTTAAGGATCCTTTTGGTGTCTATCAACTTGAGGTTGATCTGCATTTACATTCTTTTGTTTCATTTGTCGCTTGTTAGAAGCTGTATCCGCCATTTGTACCGTACTTCTCCCCCTCTTATTTTGAACTGGGAGTTGAGTGGTATTTTGCGATACCTCCACTCTTTTAGGTACATTTCTGGTAGGATTATAGGATTTTGTGACACCCTTATAATTAGTAAATGCATCTGGCAGGTTATTTGCAATGTTTTGCAAATGAATGAGTTTCTGAACTTGAAGTTCAGTCTCTCTGGTACGTGGGTCTGAGGCAGGAATGCCTTGTACATTCCAATTAATTTCCTGGCATTCAGTTTGGTACTTGTTGTCTCCCCTAATGCCGAGAAATGTTCCTCATTGAATATGCAATCAGCGTACTGGGCCGTAAACAGGTCCCCCTGTTACGGGCTCGAGGTATTTTATGATTGACGGAGATTTATACCTAACATAGATCCCAAATTTCCTGTGCGGTCCCATTGAGGTACGCTGCGGTGGTGAGATCGGTACGTATGTAGCGCAACCGAACTTTCGCAGATGGGAAATATCTGGTGGATTTCCACGTACTAATTGTAGCGGGGAAGTGCTATGATATGCAGTTGGACGCAATTGGATTAAGTTAGCAGCGTGTAAAACTGCATGACCCTAACATGACGTTGGTAAGTTGCAATTCTGTAGTAATAGTTTTGCAATGAGCTTGATTCTCTTGATAAGAGATCCTACTAAACCATTTTGTGTATGGACATATGGAACAGAATGTTGAACTTGTATCCCAAGAGCCATACAATCGTCATTGAAGGCATGGGATGAAAATTCAGCAGCATTGTCCATTCGAATTGATTGAATTCGATATTCAGGATAATGTGCTCGTAATTGGATAATTTGACCAATTAACTTAGCAAATGCATGGTTTCGTGTGGATAAAAGACACACATGTGAGCATCTAGTAGATGCGTCAATAAGAACCATGAAATATCTGAACGGTCCACACAATGGTTGTATAGGACCACATATATCTCCTTGAATGCGTTCAAGGAATTTAAGTGGTTCAGCTCTGATTTTAAGATAAGAGGGTCTTATAATCAATTTTCCGGTGGCACATGAAGTGCACACAAAATCTGAGGATTCCGAAAATTTTGTTTTGAGGTATGTATGACCAATTGAATTGCTAATAATTTTCCTCATCATTCCAATGCCTGGATGGCCAAGGCGATCATGCCATGTTTGGAATGTGTTAGTGTGTTGGAAAATTATTTTGTACGCAATATGTTGAATGGATTTGATGTATGTATAGTACAATCCGGAGTCTAAATATGGAATTTTTCTAGTATTTGTTTGCCATATCCGTTGTGTTTGGTTAAGAGGAGATATTCCTCTTTGTTGTCATTTTGGGTTTCAACATGGAAACCATTGTGACGGATATCTCTATAACTAAGTAGGGTACGTGTTGAATCGGGATACAAGAGTGCATCCTCAATGTCCAATTGTGTACCCATAGGGAGAGTGATAGAGGCACGACCAGAGCCTACTATCGTTGCATCGCGTCCAGCGATTGTTAAAACATTTCCTTTCCTCCTAGTAAGAGTTAGGAAATATTTTGTGTCCCTAAGTATAGAGTTTGTGGTACCACTATCCACAATGCATAATTCCTCCTCCATTGGATTGACTCCAAAAATCTATATACACAAAAGAAGAATTTGATGAAATTCTTATAGTGGTATATATAGAATACATACAAACTTTATTTACAATATCGAATGTGTTCGATATATGATTGTAGCATACAAGCTTACAATATAGATGACAACATTATTTATATTACAACATTATGGTACTTAGAAACTATGGTACTAGGAGTCTATTGGAGATCTCCAAACATGTCTTGAGAATGAAAGTCTTCAAGTGTGTCCTCAATGCAGATTGAAGTGTGCTTCAAATCTCTTCTCTTGAGCATGCTTGCCTTGAGCCAAAGACTGGATGTAGAGGTTCACAAGGTGCTTTGGGGTGCGGTATTTCTTGGTAAGATGGTTGTAGCAACCACACTTTTGACAAATTGCAGTTTTGTCAACTTTCTTAGCAGAATTGCCTTTACCTTTCTTGAATCCACTTGGTTTTTGCTTCTTGTTGCGATTGATTTTACCTTTGAAGTTCTTTGAGTAGTCTTTTGAACCACCGAACTTGGTGTTATTTTGATTAGCATGTATTTTAGAAAGTGGAGCAGCCCCAATGGGACGTTGCTGATTGTTCTTTAAAAGAAGTTCAGCATGCTTTTCTGCCTGAAGCATAGTATGCATAAGACCAAAATAAGTTTGGTAATTTGCAGCACGCCATTGCTGCTGGAGGACCCTGTCAAATGGGAGCATAGTAGAGAGAGTCTTCTCTATTTTATCCGCATATGTTGGTTCCTTTTCACAAAATCGCAACTTAGAGCAAATAGCATGAAGGGCTTGATTGTAGTCTCCAACAGATTTGAAATCTTGGATTCTAAGGGCGCGTTTGGTTCGTTGGTGAGTGGAGCCTGGCTCGCATCTGGGAACCAAGTTCTCGTAGGACAGGTTGTAGAGATGCAAGCTATTGCTGTTTGGTTGTCTGTACGTATAGAGCCTGGCTGAGAAGAGACATCGTTTGGTTGCCTGCATGAAGCCGTATCGCATGAAATAAAAATAAAAAAAGTGATCTTATAATATTTAACTTGTGTAAGTGCACTCTAATAGTTTCAATTTTACTTTTAATATCTTGATCTATTTTAAAATACACTAATATCACTTAATACACGTTAATCACATGTTAATAGTATCGTTAACAGAACCCTGTGCTGCACCATGCGAGCCTGGCTCGCCAGAAACGCAAATGAAATCCGTATCTCGAGAGCCAGGCTTTGAGCTGCCTTTTGCATCTGGTGAGCCAGGTTCAGACCTCGATGCGGGCAACCAAACAACTGAAACTTGCATCTGGGGAGCCTGGCTAGGCAAGAACCGGGCAACCAAACGCCCTATAAGGTGTGCCCATTTAGATTAGCCTCAGGTATGATAACAGCTTTCTGCTGTTCATATCTATTTTTGAGAGCTAACCATAAAGTGAGTGGATTTTCCTCATACAGATATTCCGCCTTTAAATCTGGATGTATGTGATTCCGAATTATGCTTAAAATGGAATATTTCACCATATCCGGAGGAATTTGATTATCTGGAGGATTAAATATCATCATTTGCAACCCACGTGTGGTTAGGTTGATTTTGAGGTCCATAGCCTACACGAAAAGTGCAACATAAATGATTAATTTACATGAGGTAAATTAATGTGTAGGGTAATGTTGTAATGAAATGCAAAATATGTAGAAAACAATATGAGTATTGTAATCCAAATATATATCTAAATTAAATATAACATATGGTTATATTTATAATACCGTGAAATTACAATATTGGTGGTGAACACCAATTTATTGTATGGCATAGCGTACAAATAAATGTAGCAAAGTGCCATAAATTGTAATTTTATGGTATTTATGATAGGTATAATATTTTGCAAAAAATTCCAAATTATTAAGTACAATGGTACTCTCTAAATGGGAATTTTAAATTTTAAATTTGCGAAAGATAGCAAATTTAAATATGGTCACAATTAATATTGTAAATAAATTGCAATAAAATAATCCTAAATATGTAAAAGTTATAGAAATGTGCATGCACATTTATTTGAACAATTACATAATTTTTAGATCCTGTAGGGATTGAAATGCTAATTTATAAAAGTACTGATTAACGGGTACAATTATAAACAAGCACAAGGACTATACTGCAAATATTACAATAGGAATTTATTTAAAATAGAAATTCTGCATGTTCCATGAAATTTGGGGGGGGGGGTTTGCAAATTTGCGAAAACCTGGGCTAAAGCCCATCCGGCCTTGTGGCCCATGTGGGAGGTGGGGAATTTTGGGCCAAAAAGCCCAGTTTTTTTTTGTCAGCATGTATATACGAGGAATGGGGGGATTTAGGGTTCCCCCCAAACCCTAACTGCCAGCCGCCTCTCATGGAGGCACCGCCGCCGCCGGCCCCTTGGGGGCGCCGCCGCTGGCCGCTGCTGGTCGCCGCCTCGGGCGCCTCCTCCCCGCCGCCTCCACCTCGGGCCGCTGCGGGCGCCGTCACCCCCGGCCACTTCAACCACCGCCCGGGCGCCGCCTCTGGGGGACGCCGCCGGCCTTGGGCGCAACTGGCGCCACCGACGGCCACGGGCGCCGCCGGCCGCAAGGGCCGGGCTGTGCCGCCGCACGCCGCCGGGGGGGGCACGCCGCCGAGCACCGCCGGCCGCGCCACCGCGTCAACCGGGCTGCGCCGCCATCGGACGCCGCGCTGCCGCCGGCCGTGAGTGCTGCGCCAACCTTGCCACGCCGGGCTGCGGGCGCTGCTCCAGGTCGCCGCGCCATACCGCGCTGCCGCTCCTCGCCGGCCATTCGCGGGTGTCTTCGGCTCGGGCGCCGTGCGCCGGCCGCGAGCGTCGCGCCATCGCCGCAGGTGATGCCGCCTCGGGCGGGCGCCGCTTCGTGCGCCACCACGCTGGGCCGCATGCCGTGCCGTCGCGCCGTGCCCCGGGCTCCGTGCGCCGGGCTGGGCCTGGCCGCGCCGCGCCGGCCTCGCACTGTGCCGGCCGCGCTGGGCCGCGCGCTGTGCCGGCCGCCGTGCTTCCAGGCCTCGCCGAGCCGCGCGCCTTGCCGGCCGCTTCGGGCCGCGCGCCGTGCCGGAAACAGGCGTCGACTTCACGGGTTCTACACCGGCGGCGACGAGTTCGGCGACGTGCATGTGGACGCCGTGGACAGAGGTTACTAACAACGTGCGTTTGCTTACTGTTTCTCACAGAGGGCCATACCTTGTTCGTCTCAGTATGTGCTGATAACGTATTACAAGAGAAAGAGTATAAGTGTATGTGATGAAGTGTTGATTCATTCATTAGTCTCGAATCTGTACATATTGATACATATATATAGATGATCATGGGGTGACTTGAATAGATGTCTGTCTGAAAAGACATCTGTACATAGAGACACCTATACATTTGGGCACCTTTTACTTTTTGCATGTAACAGCATTAACGCCGGGCTAGCTAGCCACTCGAATCAGCCGTGGAATAACGAACGGGCGATTCGTGGACGGTAGAAGCCGTTTTGTTTTTTGTTTTTGTTTTTGTTTTTGTTTTTGTTTTTTTGTTTTTTTTTTTTTGCGTTGCCTAGTCGCCTTGCTGCCTCGTCAGGATGGAAGTCATCGTCTAGGGGGGTAGGACAGGGAGAGGTTATGGCGCTCATGGGAACAACCGAAAGTAAAGAAAGCGCTAGTGCTGGTACTCGCCAGTTGCCAGGTCAAGGAATGGGGAGCCGGCCCTACCTGTTGCTCCAGCCTCTTCAGTTCTTTGGGCCTGTCGATCATTATTCCATTTGGTCGGTGGCTCTAATCTGTTTCATCATATTCCTCTCGTTTTGATTAATTTTTGGCTAATCCAGAGCCTCCAATTGCCACCGGCCGGGGTGAACCGAACTTCTGAGTTGCTGCACGATGACATCCTACTAAGAGCAAGTACAACAATGGTCTTATAGTCAAACTAGTCAGCATTTTTGCTGATGTGGAGGAGAGAAGAGAGAAGAGAGAGGAGAGCTTGGCTCTCATGCAAGCAACAAGCTGCACACGGGAGCTTATGCAGTGGTGGGTCCAGATAATAAATGTATGTGAGGAGGAGTAGAAAAGAGAATGTGAGACATGGTACTACATAATAATAAAAAAAATCTTTTGTAGACAAATAGAAGACAGATTATTGTATAACTTGGCTCTTATAACTTGACTTATAGCCAAACACTTGGCTCTATTATTGGACTTGCTCTAATTGGTGAGAGTGTGACAACCAATGAATACAAAAAGTGGTTTCACTTCTTTTCATTTGCTTTGTAGGAGCAAGGAATTTTTTTTTCGCTCTTATTAGTTATTGAGTCTAGGTCAAGAGACGAGTTACACACGCTTCCGCACTTCCAGAATATGACATAATACACACACAGGGATTCACTTCTGAGTTGCTTTATATGATTTCCTACGATGATTTATACAGGGTTGGTTATTGTTAGTTGTAGCTTGACTACGGTCATGTTCTTTTATGCCTTGTCTTTTGATTGTTGGTTTCTTTGAAAGTCGGAAAAAATGATTTATTGAAATGGATTATCCAAACGGCTTCTCGAACCCAAAATCATATGTGTTGTTCATGTCGACGTCTCCGCCATCCGCTGCCGTATAAAAAAGTAAATAAAAACCATCACCCGCAGTCGAAAGGTATCAACCGTAACCCAAAAATATGACCTACATGACATGGAACCAACGATGCAAGGCAACCCGACACACACAACATTAATGTAGTGTAGTGGTGTGGGGGAGAACAAAGGAGGCATAGTTCGTTGGCTAATGAGATCAGATCTACGAGAGAGTTGAGACAACAATACCAAAAGGATGGACACGACAAGCACACGGAAGGAGAGGCTCACGATGATGAAACAAAGCCAACCCACATCCTCAATCGAGACCCTGTTCATATTGACTTCTAAAAGCTATTTTTCTACAGTAAATGGCTTTTCTACAATACCTAACTTTCAAACATAGTGTCTTTTTATGACGATGTCTACTAGTCAATTGTAATACACATTATAGTGATTTCATTTATATCGGCTAAAATCACACGCGAGTTTCTCTCTCTCCGTATGGCTATCTACAAGCTGTTACTATTCATAAACTAAAACCAAAAGCCATTAGCAAAAGCCGATATGAATGGGTCCAGGTGAGACCATGTGGAGGTTATCCCATATTTGTGATGAGTATTTGACTATGCTTGTACTTTGGTATCGAAGTTTGAGTTTGATTCCGTGTCATTTACTCTTTAGAGTTTTTTGTTTGGGCAACAGCGCTCTGATTGATGTGCAGAGGCTGTCAAACCGGCCAGCGGTCTGACCAATCGAGGGAGGCAGTCTGATCGAAGTTATAGTAGTACTGGCTCATAGTTGGCTATAGCTATTTTTAGAGATATACTGGTTGCATTGCGCAAAGTTTTTAAGAGCGATGCGACTAGCCAAAGGTTGGTAGTCCGACCGGAGTAGAGTTGGGCGGTCTGACCGGCATGGGTACCGCAGTCAGACTAGTCCCTATTACTGGGAGGAGTTCAAGTCGGTTGTTGGTGATCATATCATCCGTTGGTTGGTGGTCAGATCGGCCTCTAGTGAAATTGAGTGAGTTGTGTCTTGGTTGTGTTGTTACTCTAGAAGCTTTTGGAGGTCTTTGTGGGAGTGGGAGTCATGATGTAAGTTTATGTATGTGTTGGTTTGCTAATGAAAGTCAAGTGCATGTTATTTATGCTCAGAATGGTTGCTTGGTCTTTGATGTGTAGGGCGCTTGGTGATTGTTACGGTCAACAATGAGACCGAGACTAAGGAAAGTGTCATGAGGCCATGGCATATCACATAAGTCTAGGTAGAGCATTATCTCAAGTGAAGAAGCACATGAGAAAAATAAGGATTATGATGAGACAAATGTTTGCATGTGGTGCACACCAAAAGAAGAAATTGGCTGCATCAAGATAAGATGAATGATCTTGTCTTTGTGATGTATAACATGAAACTTAGAGAAAGGCAAATGAGAAGGACATCAAGGAAACCCTTGGATTGGATGATATTAAATCAGATGATGAATGGATAAAAAAAGGAAGATTCAGTGCTTCCTACAAACAAAGATTGGCTCCACTCGCTTGAAAGGATTACTCACGTGGAGGAAATGATGAAAATAGTGACCATGAAGCTGAAATCATAGCAAAGAACTTAAATCATGCATGTAAGTACTTATTACATATGTCTGAACTCTTTTTTAATGTTTCTACCAAATGTTCTGCATATGATTTCTATATCCAATTATCCATGCAGGTGGTTATGAACATGGATTAGATGATCAAGAGTACAATTTCATCTATGATTGCAATGAAGATGAAGCTGATAATGAAACCAATGATGCCGCAAATGAGGATGAACAAAACTATGCACTCGAAGATGTAGATGGTGATAACACACATCCTTTCATTTCATGTGTTGATAGTTCGAATGTAGTAGCGGCAAGTAATGAAGAAGTGAACGTGGAAGATTTGTACTAGATTATTACTATTCTGTTATGTACTACGTATCATGCTCTTTCCAGATTTAATTCACAAGTTGCGAACCTTTCTCATGTAGTAAACTAGTCATAGTCATTGGTTGTTCTCCAGTAGTTCAAAACTATATCACCCATCATGTCAGTACTCGGTACCATTATGCTTTTCTGTTGTGTGATAAGAAGTTCTTTGCCCCTTTTTGGTTATAAGTGGTAAACCATATAAGAATCATACAAACTTATAGTATAGATGTTAAATATGTGTATTTTTATGATTCTATGATTCGATCTGACTTAGGATCTCGACTCTGACTACCACACCACCATCTTCTTGGTCAACTGTCATCCTGGTGCACACCTGGATGTCATCGGAGGTCCCCTACTTCATCCCAGCCATTGCCATCTTCCTTGATTTCTTGGCTGCCTCTGCTATGCCGGCGAGCTTTCACCACCTTCATCTTGTTTCCCTTGCACTCCTCTACCTCATTGGTGGCTTAACTTCGCCAAGAGATTGCTGGAATCACCTTGTCACCTAAGCTGAGCCCGCTCCACCAACATCTGTTCATCGCTGATGAGGTATAGAGCACCTTCGCTGGCATCGATGCAACCCACCGGTTCCCCTTGAAGCCCTCTACCATTCCTACCGTTGCCGCTCCTTCGCCGGCCACCGCTTGTTGTCGCCGGTGTCCACCAGAGAACCATGACCACTCTTTTCTTTCTTCTGTCCCTTGCTTGTGGACCAACCCCTCTCTTCCTTCTCTCTATTACAGCCAAGCTCCACATCCCAGATCAAACCACCCAGCCACATCACTACCAAGCCTGCCACCTCATCGCAGCCTGGGGGGGGGCAAAATGGTCATTTCATAGCCTTGGATAGAAAATATGATGGCCATGGTATTTCAAAAAAATTCACACGCTAGCAGTGGCATTTGGCCATGGGTGCCCTTCGCGATAGTATTTTCCAAGTCTCTAGCGATTGCGATGGCTATGACAAAATTTACTTGTGAATTTAAACTCTTTGGTTTAAAAGAAAGGCAAGCAAATTGCTGTTTTTTTGGAAGGATAATTGCTGGTTTGTTTGATGCATGGGCATATGTAGATTGGAAAGCCAAGAAGAATGTGGCCATGATGTGAACATTACAAAGGCCAACGTCAACCAACCATTACCTAAATCACTTGGAACAACTCAACTCCTGGTCAGTAGTATTAATTTCCAAACCCAAGCAAGCTGCAGTAATGAGGCAGCAAGTTTTGACCATATACTACTGCTGTGCTGTACTTCACTGTTCTATACGTACTGGAAAATCCATGCGCTATACTAAACCATACTGAAGGTGAAATATAGCGTACACCGATATCTGATTTTCCAAATTAACGCATGCCATTTCGTACCGATCTAGAGAAGAGTAGTAGTACTAGCTCAGCTCCTACTTGAAGCCTAGTCTGGTCGTATGGCACACGGAGAAAACCGATCTGTTCTCCCCGTCGATGAAAACTCGGAGATCCCGTCTCATACACAAGGAAATGAAAAATCTTGCTTCCTGTGATGGGAAAGTTAGCAGTAGGCTTTGCAGACTCAATCAGAAATGTTACACGTACGAACAAACAACCAACCTGCTCATTCACCGTTCGGCATCACGGTAACTTCAAATTACAGCATGTACGGCTTGCACCAACCCAAAATAAAAGTAGGAAAAACAGAAATGCCCTAGTAAAAAAATATCTGATTTTCACGAATGGAATCCCTGAATTCGCTGGAAAATGGAAAAAAAAATTAAGATGGAGAATATTTCTGGACTTGGACACAATTTAATTATGCCAGGCTCGCCGGTCATTGCACAAGGGCTGCGCTTTGTTGTGCCGGGTAGGAGACGGGGCGAGGAAAGCGAAGTGGGGATTTGGTGGCATTTTGCTCGCATCGGCCGCGCGCATTCTGATGGGATGACGGGTGAGTTGGCACCACTACGTGCGCCCGCTCCCCATTTGATACCCTCCGTTTCTTATCCCCTCTCTCTCCAATTCTCCAAAGGAGAAAACAAATAGCTACACACACATCGGAAGCCTATCGCCAGGGAAAGGAAAGGACGCTGCCCGGCTCGGCTTGCTTAGGTCAACAAGAATATATATATATATAGTATAAATAATAGGGGCATATGAGTGAGACTTTCCATCCATTGGTGCACGGGCACCATAGTGCCCCATTTCAACATCCTATATATACACACACACCAAATATTCTCTCTTTATCACACACACTCGTCCCTTCGCTGTCTGTCACCGCCCCTTCTGATCCATCCACCTTAAGCTAAGCTAACCTCTCCCTCTCTCACCCAGAAGATGGGTACAGTGAGATGGGTCCAGATTTTTGTGCTCTCTAATTTCTTGCGTAGCTGTAGTTATCTCCGTGACAACATCCATGAGTTAACCCAAGAACCATGTTTGGAACGCATGGATTACACGAGAACTATAGAGGGATTGTCCTATCGTTTGCAGAATCTTTGTGGAACTTCTGGAGTTTATAAGCGGGCTTTGAAGTTTTAATGTAGGACCGGTATGACAACAAAGGAGTGAACGATGACTTCAAAATTATACATAAGTATTCACCGATTATTCACTTCAATAATTACTGAACTATGAAGATCATGATTGGAAGCTAACACCAAAGCAAGCAACACAAGAAACCAAAATCCAAAAGCTCAAAGCTCTAGTGATCAGACCGGCTACCAGGAGCAGTTTAATCGGTGCCTGGTGGCCTGATCGCTGGCTAGGTGCTGGTCTGATTGGCCTCTGACAATCTGATGGCTGCCCTCTTCCAGAATTCAAAAATTCAGCCCAAGCCGATGTAACTTTTTGGTGTAACTCTAAATATCCAAGTCTAAATGAGAAGAAATTCTACACACACACCTTGTGCTATACTTGAGCTCAGCCATCTCACTCGTAATCCTTGATCATTTTGGGCCTTAGCTCCTTTATGAGTGTAGCCACAATCCTTGCCATTGACCATAGTTAACTCCAAATCTTTCTACACATCTAAAGACAAAGAAATTATTTCTGGGTATAAGTTCTTCATAACTTGACCCACATTAACTAAAACGTGCTTCATGCGACACATATGCACTAACCTAGGTCAAACCAAAACAATCCACGATCAACATTCCCAAAAATGTAATTTTCACTTGAAGTGAACTACACCATTGGTTTAACTGTCAGCCCCGGCCGATTTGACCTGCTGAAGTAGAAGCACCACCTGTCCAGAACCATTAGTCATCACTAAGATAAGAGAAGGATGAGAAGTAAAAAACCATCTTACTATGGCTATAGGGTGTGCAAACTAGGTCCTTGTAACTCTTAAGGCTAGACAGTCCTCTAATCAAGTCCTTACTACTATAGTCAAATAATCAAAACCTATATGTCTAGGCCTACAATGCCACAATACTAGATTATGAGAATTAGAAGCCATAAGGCACCTAGGGCCAGAAATTGAAGTGATACAGAAATAAACACTAAATATCCTCACAAACCTAGAGATCCCAAAGACAAACTCACCTGAGGAATATAGAACTCTACACTCACCACTCTTGAATCTCACTTTTAGACCTTCATCAAGCAGCTGGGAAATAGATAATAGATTATATTTTAACTTCCTTACCAAAGCGATATCCTTGTGCATGAATTTATCATTGACACGCACGGTGCCCTTTGCTGCCACGATCCCCATAGAGGCATCCCCAGACATGATCAACTCGTTGCCAGATGCTTGAGTGAGAGAGGAAAACCATCAAGAATCTCTTATCATGTATTGTGAACACTCGGAGTCAACAAGCCGCATGTCCTCCTTTCTTGTTCCATGGACAAACAAGGCATAGCAGGAAATATCTAAGCCTCAGTACTGGTGTTAGTATTGAAAGACTTGGGAATCTAATACTGAGCTACACGATGTCTAGGAATGGCAGTAGAAGCAGAAATAAAATGGTTAGCAAGACAATCATGAGGATGCACATGAGAGCCACTTAGACCTCTCTTAACTAGCCTATCAAAAGGTTGGTACTCCTCCTGTCTAGACGCTACCCATGGTCTACCCACATGATATCCTAACCCAAAGCGCTACCTAGAAGTACCAAAGGAGTCTAAGAAATCATCTACGAATCTAGACCTGTATCTAGAAGGAAAGATAGGAGGCATGGCTTTAGAGACACTCATAGGTGAGAAAACTTCTCTAATAGACATCAAAGCACACAACCTCTCTTTTCTCTCAACCTTGACTCTATGGAAGCAAAACTCAACAATGTGGCTATCTTTCTTGCAAAAGGTGCAATGATACTTGACCATTTGAGGGTTTTGACCTGCTAAAGTAGAAGCACCACCTGTGTTGCTAGAAAAGGTTTGGACAAATCTAGCTGACTTAAAAATAGTCTTTGATGGCTCAGGGGTTTTACCTTAAACTTGCCACTCTCAACTACTCTCACAAACTTAGGTAAGTGGTTCTTAGAATACTCTAGAGAATTAAATCCTAGATCTCTGTTCTTCACACTCATCTTGGATTGGTAAAGGATCATGTTGAGGTTCTTCTTCCCACTAAAAAATCTCTCAAGGATCTTTTTGATGCAGTCATTCTCTTAGGCTAGATTCTCACATGTGGTATACTCAGTGGTTTTGGTTACCCTAGCATATATCTTTTTATGGATAACTATCTCTAGTTTTAAAGCCTCATAAGACACATAAAGAGAATTTCTAACCAAAAGCGTCATATATCTTATCTAATCTACCCCAATTTTGGCACAAAATGCAAAAGAAATATAATCAATAACTTTCTTAGATGCAGTCATGGACAAGAATTCTTCATTTTTACATTTATCCTCTAATGTCTTGGTAAGAGCATCATGTTCAATTGTGAGCCTAGTACAATTTTCACAAGATTCAGTCATAGAATGAAGAAGTATTTTAGTCATTTCTTTTATTTTAATTTTGCTATCCTCAAAATAAAAGTAAGTATGATTATGATTAAATTTGAGCAATTTCTTAGTGGCACTATCTAGTTTTAATTCAAGCAAAACACAGTTTGAGCAAGACAAAAAATATCATATAAAGAAATCATATTCAAAGCAATATCATTCAAGCAATTATGATCATTACTAGACTCGAGACATTCTAGTTCATCTAGACCATCTTTAAGTTGACTAACAACAGAAGAATGAGCAATTTTCAAATTAGCTATTTAATCATGCAAGTATAAGTACGATTCACAATTATCATCAAGATTTTATGGATTTGAGTCTAATAACTTCTAAGTTCAAGTTGTCAAGCATAATGTTATGGTTCTTGATCAATTTAGCTTGTTTCTTCAGTTTTTGTTTAGCAGCAACAAGAGCATGTTTCATCTCTTTAGAGGAGGGGCATATATTATCAGGATCACTATAGGGCTCGTCATTAGAAGAGTTGACATCAGTGCTGACCTTGGCTATAAAGCACATGCCTGTGAGATCCTGAGTCTTCTTCCTGCCGTGGGACACATCCTCATCGTCCTCCATCCTCGAGTCAACATCGCTCATGTCAATGTTCTCAAGAGCGGCAAAGACTTGATTAATAAACTTGTGGTAGTTGGGCTTCTTGGACTTCACATCATGAGTTTGAGGACGCCTTTGGAAGTCCTTCTCCTTCTTTCCCTTCAGCTTGGGGCACTTAGCCTAATGTAGTTTGGCTCACCACGCTCAAAGCAAGTGACATGGCCACTCATTCTCTTCTTCACCACCTTGCTGTATGCTCTCGTAAATTTTGTGGATAGGAGAGTCAAGTCATGCTTAGAAAGCTTTTCGAGCTGCTCATCACCTAAAGAATGCAATGCGTACAATGAAAATCCAGAAGAGCCAAAATCCAAGGAATTTTAAGAGCTACTTTGAGAAAGGTTAATCACTAGTGCCATCGATTCTATTTTGGGGAGACACAAGATGAACTCAGTCTCATGTGTCTTCATTCTCAAGTAGAGCTTATACATAGTAAGCTCACTCATGACAGTGTTATCATTTAACGAAAACATGATAATGTTGTCATTGATAGAAGTGATCTTCATTCTCGAAACTTTCATATCAAGTGCACCCAACATCTGACCTGCATTTTTAGAATCAGAAAAGGTTAAGCCAACGGTATGTAGATCATGAATAATCTTGTTGAACCTTCCCCATAACTCATCCAAGGATTCATCAGGTTTTTGCTCAATCTTTGAGTATTCTTTCTTCAGTTGGTCCTGGCCATTGAATAAGAAAATTGCAAGCCTTGTTGTTTGCCTCTACATCCAGTGTATTCACCTGATCATCCGCTGGCACAACATATGAATTCTTGATTATAATCCAAATTGTGTGCCCTTGAGCCTTAATGTAGGATTGCATATGAGTCTTCCAATAAGAGAAATCAATTCCATTAAAAATAGGTGGCTTGGTTGAATACTTGTCTGATGTCATGCCTCCTAAGATCAGTTAAGTTCTATGAGAAGAGCTAATTGGGCTCCGATACCACTTACAGGACTGGTGTGACAACAAAGAGAGGTAATGGTGCCTTTAAAATTTTCTCCCAAATATTCACCGATCTTTCACTCTAATAGCTACTAAGATATAAAGATCAGGATTGGAAGTTAACACTAGAGCAAGCAACTTAAGAAACCAAAATTCAAAAGCTCAGGGCTCTGGCAGTCAGACTGGTACTTGGTGGCCTGACCGTCGGCTAGGTCTTGGTCTAACTGGCCTTTGGCGGTCTGATCGCTCCCCTGTTCTAGAATTGAAAATTTTAGTTCAAGCCGATGTAACTTTTGATGCAACTTCAAATATCCAAGTTCAAATGAGAAGAAACTTTGCATGCACCTTGATTAAGATTTCAGGAACCTATTATATCTAAGGATCGCAGTAATCTATAACAAAGTTCAGACCTTTCTCAAAATCATATAAGATTGCACTAAAATTGGGCAAAAACTGAAAACAAGGAATACAACTTGCTCATGACAGAAGGATGGCCAAGATGACTCTAGATATATTCCTACATGTCACAGCAAGTAAGAACTCCTGAAGATTTGAGACAAAACCTTTGGAACACGAAAACTGAAGTTAAGGTTAAATCCAAGCAAAATCGAACAACTTCAAGAACTTGCCAAACCTGATACCTAGATAGACGGGGATTGATTCCTATAAATCATCTCTATCACTAACATGTCCTTAGCATCCAGCAAGATCAAGAAGGGGAGAGTGAAGATCAAAATCAATAAGATCAAGAGCAAATAAGCAAAAATATGGGAAATCCATGAAAGATGAACAAAGTTGATGTATTGCTACTCGAGAAAGAAGATTTTATAGCCATTCCACGCGGAGAACAAGAGAGCACACCACAACACTAACACTTTTTAAACCCTAACCCTAGAACACTTTCAAAGAGGAAAGATTGAGTGTTTGGATGGTTAACATGCAAGTCTCCATTCCAACCCTTTAAATAGATAGACAGTCAACGCCTATCTAACCCTAATAAATACTATCCACTAGCACATATGAAGAAATCTGTTAAAACCCCACACAATACGGATTTTACTCATACACTACACTCATTCACATTTTTCAAAGAACATAAGCTCGAATCCGCTAAATTCTTAACCTTTGATCCAACTTGATCTTTTCAACTTCTCCTTAACTTAAACTGCTTTCCCAAGCACTGCAGTTTTGATCTAAAATAATTTTTGGTATTTTGGTCAACTTACTAAAATACCCTTTCCTTACACAGTCATCTTCTCTTGTAAGCAATCACCATGCTTTGCTACGTGTGGGTGCACTATTGGCTTGCCACATGTCGACAAGTCTCTTCTATTCTGGTTCCTCTGGACCATATCTCATTTAGACCCACCAAACCACGTGGTGCAACCTGTCGCTCGAACTTCACTTCAATAATTTTCGTCTTCCTTATGCTATGTTTGAGTTCAGCTATCTTATCTGGCATACTTATCGTTTTGTGTCTCAACTCCTTCATGAGCGTAGTCCCAATCTTTGCTATTGACCATGGTTGACTCCAATCTTGCTGCATATCTAAAGACAAAGATCGTTTCTGGATACAAGTTATTCACAATTTGACCCACGTTAGCTGACACATATTTTATGCAACAATATGCACTGACCTAGGTCAAATCAAAACAACCACAATCAAGATTCCCAAACATCCAATTTTCACCCGAAGTGAACTACACTACCGGTCAGATTGTCAGCCCTGGTCAGTCTAGCCGCAGTTGTCTACCGGTCAGATCGCTGGCATCGGCCAGTCTGACCGCCTCCTCTGCCCGATCTGGCCGGTAGGTCTAAAACAGTTCAGAAATCTGTAAATTTGCAAAATCTATTTTTTTATTTCTCTAAATTGATAATAGTTTATTACAACAAAACTCTAAATCTTCTCACATGGTCCTTCAGAAAAAGGCTTTATCTAGTCACGCTCTAATAAGTTTAGCTTAGGTGCATTTAGTTTGAGGCCAGGATGGAAATCTTTTTTTTTTTTGAAACTAGGATGGAAATCTTAATGGCACTTGGTTTGCAACCAACTCTGTTTGGTATAACTTGCAACGTTGAGCAGTCTGTCTGGCCTGTACCTACTAGTGTGGTCATCGTGTCAACTGAGCAGGGACTTTTTTTTGTCTGGTCAGGGACTCGAGAGTAAAATAATGCCCGCATGAGATGACCATGCTTCAACATTTCTTAATTTTCTCGAGGCATAAAATTTGTCTAATTTCTGATGCAGCTTTTGTCTCGATTGTGTCATCACTGGATTTAAGTATTGCCTGCCTGTTAGTGTCATGGTGTGAAAATACGTCAGCTGAGTTCATTAGTATCCTCATAACTTTGTTAAGACTTGAGAACGTCTTTTAGCGATGAAGATGAGGTTACTATTGATTGGGTGATACGGTCTAATATTTTAGATCCATCTGCACTTAACATTAGAGCAAGTTTAATAGTATAGATAGCTGCTACCTCTAATACATTTCCATGTCATCAAAAAATAATGATGCAGCTAACTCATACAATAAGCTGGCTATAAGTTGTCTCCACAAGAGCTCTCGATCATTTAATACATACATGGGTATTGATAATTTAATACATGCATGCGTATAGCAGTTAGTTCTATTGGTACATACATGGATAACGTCTCTTTTCCTGTGCTATAGCCTGACTCTTGCATGGGAGCCGGCTTGGCTCTCTCTCTCCTTTTCTCTCCCCTCCACATAGGACTATGCTGACATAGATTCTCTTGTAGCTAGCACAGTCAGCCTTATTAAACTTGCTCTTAGAGATGAGATAAATATGGAAAGTACTGAGTTTTGTGCGTCAACAATTTCAGAGCAATTTAATAACCTGTCGAAATACACTAGCAGTTACTAACTAGTTCGACGAGAGAGAATACAATAGAGAGTAGCTTATGCTGGATGTAAGCATGTTGAAGGGTACCAGTAATTTCGAAAGTTATCAGAAGAAAATTAAAAAGAACAAGTTTTTAATGCATGCCTTTTAATTTAAAAACTGCTTATTGGATTGCCGAAGTAATAATGTGCAAATTTCTTGCAAAAGATATACGAGAATTCTGTGTATTTAATTTTTTACAAAAAAATAAACTTGTTGTGAGGCACATGTGCAGGTATGAGATTTAGAGTGCTTCACTATCTTTATCCAGCTAGTTGCTTCCACCAAACCAATGTTAATATACTAAGCCGTTGGAAAAGAATGACTCGTCTATATGTAAGGGAAATCCTTTTTTTTTACACAAAAAATGCTGCTGCGGCCAGAATTGCTCCTTTGTTCTTTTACAATTTGGTCCTCGACATAATAATTATAACATTGTTGGGGTCTTCTATCTTCCCTTTCGTAGAACACCCTCATCGCATATCTCAGTCACCTTGCTAATAAATAAATATCTTGTTTATTTCCATGCAAGAAGAAAAACCTTAAAAAAGGGCGCATAAAATTTAATAGTTAAATTTCCTGTCAAAATTTTGTTAATAGTTAAATAGCCATCACCATGTAGAAATGCATATATATTCACATCGTGATTTAATTAATAAGGGTTTACGAACTAGGGTAGGCCTATCGCTATAGTTTTGTATGGCGCTTGGAATCACTTTGTATCTAGCACAAGTCTATATATAACGCTTAAAATCACTTTGTATCTATTAATACTGTGTTAAAAACTACATACCTAGATTTTCCCGCGCCTTTTAAAGGTTAGGTGTTTTTCGTGCAATTGGTATGTGCCCCGCGCTTTTCATTTAATAGAGGGGTAGCTTTAACTGATAGATAATTGCAATATATCTTGCCTGTGCACCAACATGTATTGTGCTTAGGAGCATCATTTTAATATATTAAAATTGCCTTTTGTGTGTCAACTTCAACGTACAATAACCCTTTGGCTGAGCCTGTGTGTGGCGTATTCATTGCTCTACATGTACACTGTTGAACAGAACATGGACTCCTTCTTAAGGGGGCAAAATGCAAAGGGCCTAAGGAAAAGATTCTTTCAGTGGCACCAGAAATGGAAGACTTTAAAGGTAAGCAAATTGACCCATTAGTGCAAGAAATACCCTCTACTTCTACTTGGTCACACCCACATGAATAATAATGAAATGAAATCACAACAAAGAAAACCCAAAGGCTGAAAGAAACAAGAGAAAAGAAGCTTTGGCCTCTCTCTCTTTACCTCCTCTCCTTTTCCTACTTTGCCCAACTCCTAATTGCATCTCTCTCTCTCTCATTAATAAAAATTTACATCTTTTAAACTAGTAATCCTTTTGGATTCCTCCCCAAATGCCTTTCACCCGAAGACTCACCCGGCCTTCCGGCTGCGGCATTCCTTCCTCCATTATTTCGCCACCCCTTTCCCCTCTCTTTCTCTCCCCTCTACCCTCCCTCTAAAAGACTGGATACAGAACAGAAGAAAAAATAGAAAGAAAGAAGAACACCTACCAAGCAAGTCTTGGTTTTTGAGTTCATGGGCTGTGGAATTGTTCCCAGGAATCCCCTCTGGCTCTGAAAAGATTCATACCAAGAAATAGTTCTTGAATTTCCCCTTTCTTTTGCTCAAGAATTACTTGTACAGAAGAACTGCTTCTTTCTTGTTTCCGCTTTGTTTTTCCGTGTTTGTTTGGTTGGAATTTTCTCGGGTTCTTCCCTCTTCACTTGTGGGGGTGAGGAGAAGAGTCATGGGAAAGCAGGGACCTTGCCGTCATTGCGGAGTCACAAGTGAGCTCTTGTTCTTGAATAAAGTTAAAATTCTTCGTCCTATTGTTGTTTCTTTGCTTATTTTACTTCTGTTTTCCCTTTGTTCCTCGGCGAGATGGATATCTTGGGTGATGATTTCTTCTAATTATGCATCTGGGAAGCGGGCCTTAGATGAAATATTTCGAGTCCCCCGGACTGGGATTCCTAATCTTGCTTGTTCTTTGTGGGTTACCTTGGTTTGTTCTTTGGTGGCTATTAGCTGAAATTTATTGAACTATCAGATGTATTCAAGAGAACTCTGTGGATATGGTTAAGGTCTCAGAGGCCTTTGGATGTAAAATTCTAAACATGAGGAACAAGAGAAATTATCTCATTCTCACGGACACATTTGGAGTTGTGTTTGACTATGGTGGATATATGCTTGTCAGATAATTTGTGCAGATAATGAGCGATTAGATGCAGCTCACACTTATATTCTGCAAGAAGAAACGAACCATCTGCTCATGCCAATCAGATATTTAGCTCTTGCCAATCAGATATTTAGAGTTCCATAGCTGCTGCAACTACAGAAATGCTTAATTTTAGGATGGCATTGAAGTGAAATCTTTGCTGTTATGTGTAATTTACACAGACTGGCTCTCTCTTTTGCTTGAACCTCAGCGGCATTATACTTTCAGAGTTCTTTAGCTCTTACTGAAGCAAGCTGCTCAATTGAAGTGATCATGTGCATTTAGTATGCCTCATTTTGTAGGACAGCAGATGAAGAATTACGTGCTTGTGCTAACCATTGAAAACAATATCTGAATATACAGTTTGAGTATGTATGTGATTAATTACTTATTCCCTTAAAGTTACATTCTTGAAAACGTATAGTTTCTGACCGTTCTTCCATGCTCCCTTCCCTGATGCCACCATCCCTTGTAATATCACAGGCATGATATTGTAATTTGTGATACGAACTCCTGATGGCCACGCTACCAATAAACTCCATATCTGTATATACCGCACACATTCTTGCTTATCAATTTTGTATTGTATTTCTTGTTGCTCATCGCAAATGCTGGAACAGGTACTCCTCTTTGGCGAAATGGGCCACTAGATAAGCCAGTGCTCTGCAATGCATGTGGCACGAGATGGAGAATGAAGGGTTCATTGACAAATTACACACCAATGCATGCTCGGGAAGATATTGATGCTGAGGAACCTAGAGTTAACAAGCTGAAGCCACCGACATCGAAGCTGAAGGAACAGAAGCAACTGAAGAAAAAAGCAAGTCACAGCATAATGGAGAATGAACCATTTTCTGATCAAAACTTCCGGAAGATGGGGGATGTTGACCCAAGCAATCGAACTAGTTCTGGATCGGCAGTATCATATTCAGAGAGTTGTGCCCCATATGGTACAGCTGATGCAAGTGAAATGACTGGTCAGTAATCTCTAATTGCCATGTTGCTGTTAAATTAGATAACTTAATGTTCTTCCCATTCTTGATGAGTACCACATAGTATATAATTAGGTTCAATTCAAACAAATAAGGGCCCACTCTTTTCGGCTTTTCAACCGACTTTTGGCTTCAGCTTCTTTCAGCAATCACTATTCATTAGACTAATAAGCTGCAACCAAAAGTCGTAAGCCACAGCCCAAAAGAAATGTAGGCATTGGACTTGAGGCTTGAGATGGGCAGGCCAGAAGTACACTCTTGAATGTTGTCTGCAATGTTATGCTTAATCTACCCCAAGATTTCCTGTAAACATCTTTAGGTAGTTCTTGTAGTACTACCCTTGTAGAATCTATACTATTAATTGTTTATAATGCAGATCTGTTTCTTCTTTTCATTGAACTTATTGAAGCTACTGAAACATTTTCCCAGCAACTCCTCTTCACTGCTGCTTTATTTGTGGTGATTGATAAATCATTGGCTAATTTTGACAAAATTACTTATGATCAATGTCATAGATGTGGGCCTTGGACCTAGTCGGTTTATTATTAGGAATTAGAGATCGGTTTTTATTTGAGTTAGAGATTAGTTTCCTTTTGTTAGAGATAGAGTTAGAGATATGATATTAGTTACTATATTTGTTAGAGTTATAATTGGGATTAGATCCTATCTGTTAGGGGGAGCCATCTATATAAGGAGGCTATCGCATGCCATTGGAATCAAGCAGAGAATTATCATAGTCTTCCCTGTCTAAATCTCTAGTCTCTCTCCCTCTCGTTCTACGCCAACGACATCCGGCCCTCTTCTTGGTGGTGTTTATCCCGCATGAACCCCGGTTCATGACAACTTGGTATCAGAGCAGTCGATCCCTTCCCACGACTTCTGCTACCATGGTTTCTGCGACTCGTCCAGTTGCCGAATCGTTGGCTATAATAAAAGCTAGCGCTAATGAGATGGCTAACATCAACAAAAAGATGGCGGGCATCTTCCTCAACATGCATTCCATCCTTGAGAGGATGGAGAATCGGAAGAAGGAGCAACAAGAAACAGAGAGTCAGGCTCAGCATCCAACACTAGATTTCCAGATCACCACATCACCAGATCTTCAACAACAACAAAAACAAGATCTTCACAACAATGAAATCAGCGCTTTCGTAGCATCTTCTCTGCCGGCTCCGTCGTCTCGTCCAGCTGTTGGGAGATGTAGCACCGGCATCCAAAACCGAGCCCGACATCGACTTGCCTCCTGCACTACCGCCGAACTCGAAGGAGGACGAGCTGCGAGAAGAAGTGGCCATGTCATCCAGCGAGGTTGCCTGCACCACCGTCGCCGGTCGCTGTCCACGGGCCGGATCTGCCGGAGTCGCCGTCCCCGATCGCGGGCAGCCTTCGCTGACCAGATCCACCCCCACCCGAGCCGCCGCCGAGATCGCTGTCGCCCGGGCCGCCGTCGCCGCATTCGCTGCCGGGGCCATCTGATCTGGCTGTGCCACCGCCGTGGGCCGCCTCCGGCTCGAAGACGCCCGATCGCCACCGCGAGGCCCCCTGGCACCCGAAGCCGTACCACTGTCGCCGCGTCGCCGCCGGTTACCGCTTCCCGAAGCCGCCCGAACCGCCACCGCCGGATCTGCTGGAGTCGCATGGATCCGGGCGGCGATGGCGCGACTGCGGCTCGAGCGCTCCGCCGGCCGCTGCTCCTCGGGCCGCCGCTCCGCCGGCCGCTCCGCAGGCCGCCGTCCGCCGCCCCCCGCCCGAGCCGCCGCCGCCGAGAGCGCTGTCGCCCGGGCCGCCGTCATCGCATCAGCTCGCGCTGCCGCTGCTCTTCGCCGCCGCCAGGGCCGCCATCGCCGGAACCGCCGCCGCTTTCGACCGATGCGTCCGATGCGTCGGGCCTCATGGGGGTGTCGGTCGGTTTTAAACCGACCGGTTAAGTTAAGGGCAAAAAAAAACAAAAAAAGTTATTTTGCAGGCATTATATACCAAAGGCGCTACACTTCGTCCAGCCTTGTTCCACTTGGATCTAGCCGGTCGTTTCCATCCGCTACAGGACCCTGCCACCGTTCATCTTCTACACTGGCGTCGGAAGTCTTCCATTAACGCCATGACCGCCGCCTAGCAGCTCGAGGACAAGCTGCATGTCCGGGAGGGGTGTAATGTCATAGAGGTGGGCCTTGGGCCTAGTCAGTTTATTATTAGGAATTAGAGATCGGTTTCTATTTGAGTTAGAGATTAGTTTCCTTTTGTTAGAGATAGAGTTAGAGATATGATATTAGTTACTATATTTGTTAGAGTTATAATTGGGATTAGATCCTATCTGTTAGGGGGAGCCATCTATATAAGGAGGCTACCGCATGCCATTGGAATCAAGCAGAGAATTATCATAGTCTTCCCCGTCTAAATCTCTAGTCTCTCTCCCTCTCGTTCTACACCGACGCCATCCGACCCTCTTCTTGGCAAGAAGAGGGCCGGATGGCGTCGGTGTAGAACGAGAGGGAGAGAGACTAGAGATTTAGACGGGGAAGACTATGATAATTCTCTGCTTGATTCCAATGGCATGCGGTAGCCTCCTTATATAGATGGCTCCCCCTAACAGATAGGATCTAATCCCAATTATAACTCTAACAAATATAGTAACTAATATCATATCTCTAACTCTATCTCTAACAAAAGGAAACTAATCTCTAACTCAAATAGAAACCGATCTCTAATTCCTAATAATAAACCGACTAGGCCCACCTCTATGACAATCAAAGGGGATAGCTTGTAGCCATGTTGTCCGCATATTGAGTTCAAATGGCCTCAAGAAATGGATATTACTTCACCACATGGGCCTGTTCTTTTTGGCTTCGGCTTATAGCTTTTAGTTGTGGTTTATAGTTTTTGAACTGTTTGTGAGAGAGAGTACGGAGTAATAAAAACTCACGTGCGGTTTTGATCGATATAAATGAAGTCGCTACAATGTGTACTACAATTAACTTGTAGACTTCATCTTGAAAAAACACTCTATTTGAAAGCGGAAAGGCAGTTTTTAGAAACTGAAAAGAAGAGGCCAGCATCAATTTAGATTCTCTATGTGTAACCCAGAAATTGCTTTTTTTATGTGCTTTTTTACAACTATTGTTAGATATGTTAATGAGTAATGATGGTTTTCTGGTACCTTTCCAATTCAGGTTCAGCACAATCACATGCTTGGGAGTCACTCGTACCATCAAGAAAGAGGAGTTGTGTCACTCGTCCTAAGCCTTCACCGGTGGAGAAGCTTGTAAAGGATCTTAACTCCATAATGCATGAAGAGCAGTTATATTACCTTTCAGGATCGTCGGAGGAAGACCTACTTTATCATAGTGAAACTCCTGTGGGTTCCTTTGAGATTGGTTATGGAAGTGTGCTTCTTAGACACCCCAACTCAAAATCAGTGGAGGAAGAATCAGAAGCAAGCTCTATTCCTGCAGATAATAAATCATACGTTACAAGTGAATCCTATTCAGGGTCTATCTCATTTGTTGTGCATAGTGAAAGCAAGGGAGCAAACAACTCAAATGCTGCAACTGAGAAGCCAAAGAGGTTGCCAGTGCAGACACAAGATGATGCTAGAAGGTATTCTACACCCTTATTATCATAAAAAGTTTGTATTGAGCATTTGTTTTTACCCTCTAATTCACAATTCCACATTCAATATTAGTTAAAAAAAGCTATTATGCTGTGAATCAATCTAATGATTTTTTTGGTTGGTATGTCTCTTTTGCAGGGATAAACTTCATTATGAAAAGCAGAATATCCTGGAGAATGTAGATTCAGCATTAGTTTCAGTAGATTTAAAGGTACCCAGGCTATGCATGCTTTTGTTGTTGAGTTCAATGATTCCTAGATGTAGTTTTGCATAGAGCGCCTCTGGATATAGCTAACTTATGCATATTTGACTAAACATCGAAACTAAACCTTTGCACTGTCTCTTCATTCTTGAGCAGGATGTTATCAATTACAATAACTTCGTGAAATATCTAACCAATGAGGAACAACAACAGTTACTCAAATTTCTTCCTCCTATGGACTCGTTGAAGCCTCCTGAAAGGTCCTCTTTTATGTTTTCCCAGAGTTCTACCAAGAGAAATCGAGGCCAATTCACTTAGTCCTGATTTGTATCTTGCTCTTTCTGCAGCCTTAGAAGCATGTTTACTTCTATCCAATTTGCTGATGCTATGCATGGCTACCAAAAGCTGCTTGGAGAGGGAGTTCTGGATCCATCTTTCTCTGGTGATGAGAAATGGAAACCAGTGAAGAGGTTTGCATTAACCAATTTAACAAAATGTAAATGGCTGGAGTGCTATGAAGGAATAAAGGTAACAAACTGGCTTTCTAATACATATGCCTACATCATCATCTGCCTCTGTGATTTTCTCTTCACTGCATATATGAAGCTTTGGTTGTACACCAATACACAATTGAGTGTTTGTTTCTCTTTGTTTAGGGAAAAGAGAGTAAGGAAACAGGAGGAAAAGAAAAGACCAGTGCTTCGAAAGGCCTTACCAAGTCCACCATGAAGCCTCTCAAAAAACCTCATGAAACCCAATTGCAAAGTTGCGCAGGTCAGCAATCTTAGGTCCTCTGATTCTAACTTGCGTATTGTTTCTAGATGCAGACATCGGGAAAATGTCTTAAGTATTCAATTCATATTTCGTCATTTCCTCATCTTATTGTAAGTAACATGGAGAAGCGTTCTGATTTGTTTTGCTTCGGAACATGCAGAACTAAAAGGAACCGTGAGGAGTCCTAAAAGAGTTTCTAAATCTGGGGCTATGGCTCCTCACTTCAAAAGCTCATTTTTGCCAAATCCTGGCAATCACACCGAAGATATAGCCTGCACTGGAGGAGCACTGAACTTATTCATGTTACCCCCAGATAAATTATCAATGCTGGCCCCTCTGCAGTACATTGACAACTATTCCGATCAAGACATGCTGCTGGAGGTTCCTCTTAATGCACGGCAGCCAGAGGCAGAACTTCTTTGCCAACCATCTCAACTGAGCTCAGTAACCCGCAGCTCCATCTCCGAGGCCGGTGTTGCTGATGGTGAGGGGCGCCTCAAGCAACCGTAGTCCCAGTTCTATTAGCAAGCAACTTAGGAACAGGCAGTAGCGATAGTTTACCTTAGCTTCCTGGTTCATGGTGCCTTTATTTACCGATCACCGGTGGGGCATTCTGTGGTTTGTTCATGCTTGTGCCGTCATCGCTCTGATTTACATAACAATGTGCATCTGCCGACTTGGCGAATTGTCCATTCTGCTAACATTCTGGCGGTGCTTTTGGACTGGGCTTGTGCTGGTTTCTGTAGCATATGGCTTTTGGAGAAATTATAGCTTATATCGTTGCATGGAGAAGGGGTAATCTCATTATGGGGGAAATGAAAAAAAAGGATACTAGGGAGTTTATGTATGTGTTACAACCAGTGGCTTTTATCTTTGTTCACTTCTTTTCCCAGATGAGCATGTTGGTGTCTCCAATTCTCCATGGCAGGTCAATATGATTGATGATATGATTGATGGATTATATGTACAGTTGCACATGATATTTAGGTCATCTAGCGGCATCGCTTGTGATCTCCAGGTGACACTGTCACTAATAATCCTCCCAATGTTAAGGGAAAGATTTGCAACGCAATGCTTGAAGCAATATTGGGCAGGTTGCGGTTAGTTTATTTTACTTTTGTTGTAACAATGTCTACCACTACGTTGCTTTTCAATGCACTCTTAAGCAAGCATCAACGGGCTACGGAACAAACATAAATAACTTCTCCCTCTGTTCATTATAAATGATGTTTTTAAGTATATCTAATTAAGATTTTTAAAATTTGACCACTAGAATACATAAGAGTATCTAGATCGGTAATATGAAAGCTACTAGTAAGAACCAACAGATTTTAAAAACAAGCAAGTTTGAAAAGAAAAGGAAAAAGAGAACCAGGTTTTGCAACGGAATGGATAGTACGTACTCCATCTTTTGATTATTCTCGGGTGTATTTTGATTTTGCACAAAGATTAAAGAGGTGATAAAACTGAGAGAGTTATTAGAGGAAATGACTTGAGTACCCTCTCATAATTGCGTTAAAAAGACGAGGATACTTTGTGTGGGTGGTGACAAATAACTGAGATAAAGTAAATAGAGTGTGATGGTAAATATATCATTAAACTTACATGCACGTTGTACATTTATCTATCAACAAATCTTCAAAAATTATATGCCTTGCATTAACAGAAATACTATAGAACGGTGTAACATTTTAATCTCATCCAACGGGATAACAATCCATCGTTGCTTTATACCTACACGATGTACCATAGCCATCCAATTCCACGTTTGCTTTATGCACATCCGCAGCAAAGTTTTCTTTCTTGAGTACCTCTCACACATCTGCATCTCGCTTTACTCTCTCTCCCTCTCGATTCGCTAGCGGTCACGAGCTGCAACGATCGGTGTGCAGTGATGATGAGTGGGCGTCGTGTGCAGGACCGGCAATGAGCAGGCTTGAGCGGCAACGGCCAGCCGGCGTGCGGCGGGGCGAGCATGCCTAGCTTGTGGTGGCGTATACAAGTGGGCAATGCCCTACGATGGCCAGTTATGACGCATGCAGGCCTGCCGACGCCGACTGAGAAGTGGGCACAGAAGTAGCGAATGCCGAGGAGCGAAGTGGAGACTACAGCAGGTGCGTGAGTGAGTGGCAATCGGGTCTGCGACATAGGCCTAACAGTGGAGGTCAAGGAGGGCACGATGAAGGCAACAGGTGGTGAGTCAATTTACACCATAGCTTGCAAAATTTTAGGTTTATATTTGAAACTCTTTAAAATCTACTTAAACCTCTCAAAAACTTTTCTGAAATTTCTTGAAACGCACCTCTAACCTTTAAGTTTTCGATTCCAATGAAACTTGCTAAAACATAGCATTTTCAAACCTGAAACTAGTTGAAATCTTCTAAAACATTGCATTTTCAAATATGAAAACTAGTTAAAACTTGTTGAAACATGAATAAAACTTCACTTGAAACTATGTGAAACTCGCTCTATATTTTTGAAACTTTTATGAAACTTACATAATTTTTTATCTGAAACTTGAAGCATCAACAAAATTTGTTGGAACTTATTGAAACATAGCATGAGGTTTTATGATTAGGTTTTTATGAAGATTACTGAGGTTTCATGTCTAAGTTTCAACATTTTTATGACTAAGTTTCATAAGGTTTCAAGACTGTCTTGAAGTTTCATGAAGGTTTTTTTTAGCGAACTCATGAAATTAAAAGTTTTTTGTAACTAATTCATGAAGTTGGATGCTTACCTCTTACCTCGTTCACATGTGGAGGAATAAGGAGGATGTTTCGGGGTGCCCATGCGGCCGTAGAGGTTAGAACAGAGGAGGATGAGGATATTTCACCCGATGCCAAGCAGTTTGGAGAGGTAAGGTTGATGAAGGATGATGTGAGGAGATATAGATGGATCATTAGATTGCATTTGATCGGATGGCTCGTACGATGGAGCCGGCGTGGAGTGCTGACGGCCTACTACGGCCCATGGGGAACGGGCTACGGCCCACTAATACGAATCCGCGCGGGAAGATGCGAAGGCAGCGAGCTGTAGACCCGGCTACCGCGGATCCGCACGCGCGAATCTCAAAGCACGAGCCGGAGCCACTCCCTTGTCCGGTTCATCTTTATCTCTTCTCGCCGCCCTCCCACCCGCACGCTCCTCTGCTAGTGTGCCGCCATGCTGCTCCACCTCCTCACCTCCTCCTCCCTGACCCCGGCATGCTCCTCTCCGCGGCGCCGCACGGGCGCCGCGGAGGCGGCAGCGATGGTGAGGTGCGCGTCCTCCTCGACCCGGTCGCCGTCTTCGTCGGCCGCGGAGGCGGGGCTGCAGGTGGTGAAGGTGCACAGCTACGGGACGGTGGACTACGAGCGGCGGACGGCGCTGCGGTGGAGCAGCCTGTACCGGCGCATCGCGGTGGGCCACGGAGACCTGCCGGTGGGGCGCACGCTCGGGGCCTGGGACGAGGGAGAGCGCCGCCTCGACAAGTGGGAGCTCTGCCGCATCGCCAGGGAGCTCCGCAAGTTCCGACGCTTCAACCTCGCTCTCCAGGTATGTAGCGACGCCTGATTAATCACATCTCTCGGCGATCTATTTAATTTTTATTTATAAGTGATCCGCCAATGTTGGGAATTGTTATGCTATTAGACAACTGCGCGGAGTTTAGTTCGACCTAAGGGGGTAATGTTGGTAAGATTATGCATAACTTTGCTAAAGATGGGATCTTTTATCGTTACTTGCATAATTGCATTGGCTTTAAGTGTTGTAAAATTTTAGGAAATTTTGTATATCGTGTGTGCGTTAGATTATATTGAATTCTTACCGGTAGTTGGAGCACAACTGAGGCTGAAATTTAGTGTCATTTAAGTATGCCGGTAAATTTCGTGCGAAAAATACAAGTTAGAAACAAGGCTAACGGTTAAGGTTGGATAGAAGTCCGAATTCTTCCAGTTATACTTTGAGCAGATTTAACTCCATATCACCGGCAAGTCAGTGTTCAAAGGATGACATTGCAAATATGTAACCAGATAAAGAGAGATGGACTTTTGTACTTACTCCGATTCAGCCAACGCACCGGTTTATTATGAAATTGAGACTAAATCACCTGCACTCTTAATCATCTGAAGTTGCAACACTTTCTTTAAAAAATCACTTGCAACTTTAGATAATTAAAAGTAAAAAAAATTTAATCATCTGTACAATAGTCACTCCCTTGAATCAAATCAGATTAACGAGGAAATTAAGGGCAAAAACGGCTAAGCCCTGTGGCTCGCAGACCGGTCCCCTCCTCCGCCACGGTAACCGCACCGTCGCCGTCCCACTCGGCCAACCCACATCCCCGACGGGTGCACACCTCCCCCTTCCCCTCTGACCCGTGCATCTGATTTCCCTCCTCTCCGCTCCACCATTATAGGAAAGCTCCCCCTCCTCGCGCCGCGTCGCCTCGACCCGCGGCTCCTCCCCAGCATCCTCGACCCGCCGCGCGCATCCTACCTCCGCCGCCGCCAGGTATTTGTCGGCGTGATCTTAGCTGAGTCCTCCCTCTCGCGTGCTCTCTCCCTTCCGTTCGATTCGTCGTCCTAAGGCCCTGTGTTCTTTTGCGTCTAGGGGCAGAGGCTTTTGGGGGTCTGGTCTGAGCAGATGCACGTGGAGGCTGGAGGGCGCGGCTGTGGATGGAGATGGGGGGACCGATGGTGCCACCCAGGGCGTCCGGCGCGCAGAGGTACAAGGCGCTCGCGCCGTGGCGCTTCCAGCCCGGCTTCGTCAGGCGGCAGGTCAAGCACGTCGCCGCCGCGCCCAGCTGCAGAGGCGGAGTCCTCGTGAGCATTTCTGGCACGAAGGGTTGCGGATTGGGGGTGGCGGGGAGTGGTGGCAAGAGCGGGGAGGTCGAGGGATCGCCAATCCGCAAGATATATTATATATCATTGCACTAGCACGCATCTAAAAGCAATCCAAAGGTAGGGAGGCTTGCCCTGACACTATGGTGTCCATTGTATAATTACACCCAGGTGTAATTAATATTTTTCATATATATATATATATATATATAGGTGGTATATTAGAGGTGGGTGTAATTACACCCGGGAGTAAAAAGTATTATATATATATATATATCCGAAAGAAGAGTGCGAACAGTGGTCATGTGGGCCACAGGAGCAAAAGTCTCGTCGTAGTCAACACCATGCTGCTGCTGGAAACCACGAGCAACAAGACGCGCCTTATAGCGCTCAAGAGAGCCATCAGAGCGAGTCTTAATCTTATAGACCCACTTACATCAAGAATCGTCCAATACACGTGTATGATTGATAATTTTTTTGAGTTTGGGTATGAAAATGTTTTATACCCTTGATATATTTATGGTAAGTAATTTTTGAACTACTTTTGAGTTCAGTGCGACTACAGTGAGTATATGCCATAAAAATAGTTCAAACTAATTAAACTGAAGTTGAATTTAATTTTTTTCGGAGTTTGACATCTCAAATATACTTTTTTTATGGGTATATGAAGATACCCACATCAAACGCTGCGAATCTCAAAGCAAATCAACGGGTATTGATATGGGTGCCTAGGCACCTGGGTGCATGAAACACTCGTCCTATATATATAGGCCCGGCCCTGAGGGGGGGCGAGCGGGGCGGCCGCACCGGGCCCCCAAAATTCAGGGGCCCCCAATCCCCCATATACATAGTATATATACTATGTTAAATGATCTAATTTCTGAGTTAAGTGTTATGCAATTGACTTTATCAGATAAACCAATGTCTGCTATGGAGATCTTTGAGTTTGTCAGAGAAGCGGATTGTTATCCTAATATTTCTATTGCTTATCGGATTTTATTTACTATGCCTGTGACTGTGGCATCAGCTGAAAGAAGCTTTTCAAAGTTGAAATTGTTGAAGAATCATTTAAGGTCAACAATGTCTCAAGAGAGGTTAAACGGTTTGGCAACTTTATGTATTGAGAAGAAATTATTGGATGAGATTGATATCAATACCATCATCAATGACTGCGCATCTAGAAATATTAGAAGAAATTTTTAATGTAATATCTATAAACTCTTTGATATGAATTTTTCTTTAATACATAACACATTTTAAGTGTTTATTGGTAAAATTAGATACATATATATGTGTGTATGTAGATTTATATTTAGATATTTATACTAGGCCCCCTATTTCTAGTTTCGCCCCGGAGCCCTAAAATCCCAGGACCGGCCCTGTGTGTGTGTGTATGATTGACAATTTTTTTGAGTTTGGGTATGAAAATGTTTTATACCCTTGATATATTTATGGTAAGTAAGTTTTGAACTTTGTTCAAACTAATTTGAACTACTTTTTAGTTCAATGCAACTACAGTGAGTATATACCATAAAAATAGTTCAAACTAATTAAACTGAAGTTGAATTTAAATTTTTTCTGAGTTTGACATCTCAAATATACTTTTTTATGGGTATATGAAGATACCCACATCAAACATTGCGAATCTCGAAGCAAATCAACGGGTATTGATATTGGTGCCTAGGCACCTTGGTGCATGAAACACTCGTCCTATATATATATATATATATATATATATATATATATATATATATATATATATATATATATATATATATATATATATATATATATATATATATATATATATATATATATATATATATGACGCTGAAATGGGACACCTAGGTGCCCAGACACCTAGGCTCCCTGCCGTTAGATTGCTTTTAGATACGTGCTAGAGCAATGGTATGTATGGTATGTAATATATTAGGCATGCTAAATCAATCATGGAAGGAAAGTCTTAATCATGGATGGAAAGTCTCAATCACACTAGCACGCATCTAAAAGCAATCCAAAAGTAGGGAGACTAGGTATCCAGACACCTAGGTGCCCCTGTTATTTATACTATATATATATATATATATATATATATATATATATATATATATATATATATATATATATATATATATATATATATATATATATATATATATATATATATATATATATATATATAACGAGGGCTCCATGGTGCCCAGGCACCACTCCTAAGAACCATCTGATCGCTTTGAAATTCGTGCAAATCATAATGGATATTTCTAGAGATAACTTGAGATCCAACCCGTTAGAGAATTTTGATTTGGTAAGTGAGATTGCTTCCATAAATCATTCATACGGTTGACAATGAATTCATTTGGCAATTATTTGAACTAGGCAATTTGTTTTCTTTTTATGATGGTATGTTGGGATTTTCTTTTGATTTTTTTTGTTAACAGGTAAATTAAATTCATTTTTGAGTATATACCTTTTTTTGATAATTTTTGAGTATATACCCTCTTAAAGATTAATTCCGACGGCATTCCTTTTAAAATTAATTCGTCGCTTACATGACATACAAATTCGCGCTAGAGTCTTTTCTGTACCACGCAACAAAAATTGTTGAAGGCCTAAATAAGGTATATACTCACAAATTTTTTTAAAGGTGCGTACTCAGAAATTGTAAAATGCAACGTATATTGTTCATGCGAAAAGACCTAAATTAATTGGTTCGTGACAAAAAGTTCATGTATATAAGAAAATAATAATTTTTATATTCAACTCAATTGAATTATCTTAAATAAGGTATATACTCACAATTGTTTTTAAAGGTATATACTCAGAAATTGTAAAATACAACGTATATTGTGCATGTAAAAAGACCTAAATTTATTGGTTCGTGACCAAAAAAGTTTATGTATACATAGAACCAATTTTCATTTCCCAGCTCATCTAGCGTGGAGAACGAAACCATTCTCGTTCATGATGGATCAATTAATAGATCCTATCAGACCAAGCCTTTCCTTATTGCGTTAATTTACAAATCACAGGATACAATCATTACTCTGTGCGTCTAAACTGTCTGGCAAAAAAAGGGAAGTGTTTTTTCTCTTTCTATATCAGTAATAGATAACAGTTAACCCATTAATTCTCACGTCTAATCCAAACATATATATCTTAAAGTGATCTAACGGTTATATATATATATTGGGGACTCAATGCCAATAAAAAAGTTAATTCCTAAATCCTTCTATAAAGTCCTAACTTATGGAAAATAAAATCCAGGATATTTAAATGCTTGTGGAGATGAAGAATACCTTTGAAAATCAAAGCTTGCATATAGTCTGTTCCAAAATCCAAAGGATGCAATTCTCTATGCGTATAATAAAAAGAAACGCAATTAGAAGGTTCTTTCTGTTGCAAAGCTTGTGGGAGAGGAAAATACGGGCCGTGACATTCATTTGTTCTACTGCTTTCTTCTTGTGACATTTTACTAGAGATATGCTGCACTGGCATGAATATCGTTTCTGTTGAAGAGTTTTGCTCCAGGTGTCTTAATTGTGTTAATTTCTTAGTCAACAAATTATTCATGTTTGGCTCTGCAGCTGCGACCTGGATGTTCTAGACCTCTCAAAGAAAGTTGTTATTCAAACGCAGTTCCATTGTGAAATGAGGCAACTATGATTCTATGAAGTTATTGTACTTCCTAGAGCAATGGTTGAAGGCTCGAAGCTTCATCCTTGAGAGGCCACTCAAGATCACTGAAGATTTTGTGTAGCAGTTCAACGAGAAATTTGTGTCCAGCACAGGAGGCAGCTTGGGGGATTGTTGGTATTGCTTGTTTGGGAAGCTAGCGGTGGAAGACTCCTCTGATTTTACACGTTCGTGAGGCGAAAGCCAGGTGTTGATCGAGAATTATAGCTGAAGCAGTGGTAATCCTGCTATCTATTTCCAGCAAGGTTGCGGAAACTCTTGATATGAAGGCTTGGAATCAGCGTGCTTGTGGTACTGGGCTCTGCAGAATCTAAAACATATTATTTCTGTTCTGTATGCTGAGGAGGTGTTTTGTTGAGTAGAAAGTGTGTGCAAGTTTCCTATGGTTGCTCCGGACCCAGGAGGAGTGTAGGATTGTGTGCTATGAGTAACTCTGGCTTTCTGTAGTTGTTCCTCTTTGTATCACTTGAACCTGTCTGTATTCATCCTTCAAAAAGAGAGACTTGTATTCAGTATTCTGGTCTCTGTAACCGAGCTACGATCCATTTACCTCAAAAAAAGAGAAAGAACCACCCGTTCGTTCCTCTAGTTTTCGTTCGATTTTCGCAGGAAAGTAACCTGAAACTGCGTCATGTCGAATGTTAGCCATGATCTAGCACTAGAACATCACCAACTCATCTTGGAATATAAGAACATACAGCTCTGCTCGGATAGAAATGAACCCTTGTTTCTTACAAAGTTGAACCAAAGATGGCCACGTTATTCAAGACGCAGATCATAGTGCTAGTACAGTACTAGTATGAAAAAATATACCGGTAGTGACACCATATCATACAGTAGAGGAACCCTTCAAGTCTAGCCATTCAGTGGCGGCCTCCGCGCCCTCCGCGCGGTGGCCGTTGCCTCCCACCGCCGAACCCTCCGCGGGCGCTCCAGCCTCCGTGATCGCCCCCAAATGCCCCACCTCCGGCTCCCCAGCCTCCGTGCCCGCCGCCCCAACCGAAATCGCCAGCGTGGCCGCCACGCCCGCCTGCACCCCTCCCACCGCCGCCTAAGCCGAAGCCGAAACCCCCACGCCCGCTTCCTCCCCCACCGCCGCTGCCGTAGCCAAACCCGAACGCGGAGCCCTCTGCAGTGCCGCCGGGGCTCTGCGCCGAGCTGTGGCCGTAGCCCCAGCCACCTCCGGGCCCCGAGGCCCATCCCCAGCCGTACCTCCAGGAACCGTCTGGGCCGGAGCCCTGCCCGGACCCGGAATCGCCGGTCCATCCAGGCGGCGGCGCCCGTGCCCGCCCCGGCGGTGGACCCCTCGGTCCGTCCATGTCGTCGTCGGTGGCCGCGCCCGCGCACTGCAGAAGTGGAATAGCAAAGACTGCTTATAGTCTTCGCACTTGTGTTGGCTTTTGACTTCGGATAACTCGGCCTTTATTTTCGTCGGTGTCCCACGGATTATGCCGTTGATTGATTGATTGCTTGGTCACCAAGACGACCCGTTTATTTTGACTTATCTTTTGATTTCTAGTTTTTTATTATTATTATTTTTTTAATTTTTTGGATTTTATTGAGCATTTTGCCTTTTATTCATTTACATTGTCTACAATTGGTTAACCTATTTTTCTATTTTTAATTTTTTTTAAATTTTAATTACGTCAAATAAACCACCATCAGATACAATGTAATTTTAAGCGAATACAATACAATTTTAACCATAAGTCACTTTTTCAGCTGAAATGAGCAGCCTGTTAGTCTTATGATTTAGCTTTTTTAGTTTTTGTGATTTAGTTTTTTATAGTAATTATTTTTAAATAAAATATATTCTTAAAGTGGGATATAAATTGATTGTAGTAGATATTATTTTAACTTTATCTATATCAACTAAAATCGTACATGAATCTCTCTTTGTACTCTCTTTTAAACAAATAGAATTCAAAATTTTAAATAAAAAATTATAGCTTAAAAGAACCTTCCTAATAAGTTTAGGGTATCCTGCTAATGGATTCGTCACCAAGACGACTTTAGGGGTGTTCGTACGCTGTGGCTTGGGGGTATCCTGCTCATTGATCGATTGCTTCGTCACCAAGACGATGGCTTCATGGGTGTTCGTACGCTGTGACGGATGGCTTTCTAACTGACAGATAACTTTTAGATTAAAAAAATGGCTATTAACAGTAGAAGATAAGTGATAAAAAAGTACGAGAGATACATATACAAAATGAAAACAAGAAGTAGGATGCATAATTAGTCGTTATACAAAGTGAAAACAAGAAGTAGGATACCTAATTAGTCCGTAATCTTTATCGTATCTTTAAAACGAGACGAGACAAAAAAAAATATGAAAACCCCACTTTAAAAGACCAGACATTTATATTAACTCTTAATTTTTTTTCAAATAGAATCCAATTCAAGCACCCTTTGGCGCATGCTTACGTTAGAATATGAGCAGATGAGCTACACCATTAGCTTCACGTGGAGGTAATCGAAGTACAGCACCGGGATATCACTTCCGACAAATGTACGGGCCTGTTATATCCAGCTTTGAAAATCAGCTTTTAATTTTTGTTATAGTACTTATTTTTTAAAAAAAGTATTTTTTAAAAAAGATCTATAAATTAATTATAGTACACATTAAAAGCTCATTTTATAACACCTTGCTCGTCTTCTGGGTCTAGAGTATTATCATCATTGCATAATAATACCATTGTTGAACAACTGCTAAACGTTTTAAGCAAACTCTACTTTATTCAGGAAGCAACAACCAAATACACCATGTTATTTTAAGCAACTATACCATCATTCTATTGGAGTTTAAACATGCTACCACAAGTTGATATGTGAAGTGCTGCTAGTACGTTTAGTTATTCATGTGATACTCCCGTCCGTGCATGACGTCATCAACGGTCACCTAAAAAAACAACAAACAAAGTAAGGGTGAGTCCAGAGATTCAGCAAGCACACGATAAAACAGTGGCGTTAACATACCACTTTAATAATTCCTATTTCTGTCAACTGTACATTATTGTCTCTGTAATTGTTTCATTGTTATCACTTTTATACAATGCAATGCATCTGTAATTGTATTATTGTTCTGTTCTGTTTTCATACAATGCGATGCGATACGTCTGTAACTGTAGCTTATACCGGTATAGCGGAGTGTTCACCCATCGATGAACCACTTAATCCCCGTCCTCTTTTATACGGGGATCCAAACTCCACTTCTATAGAATACCTACCGAAGTAGGTCCCGTTGTCTATGTATGAGTGTAATGTGTGATGCAACATGCTTTCACTGTTGACATTTAATCATAAGCAACACTCACAAAAGTATGATTAACATGTAATCAAAAGTACTGTAGAACATGGCATGGAAGACACAAAAATATCAATCATTCACCACAATCCACTGTTTTACTACACACTTGCCTAGTTAACCACGGGGACAACGCGTGGACAGCTTTGACCTAGGACCTCCACCTATACAGACGTCAATCCGACTCAACACATCATATCAAAACCAGTGCTTAAGCGAACAACGACACCTCTATATGCATAACGCATAAAATGGCCAGGGTTAAGAACCCTACTCTTCCTTCATGTGGCTGTTGCCTAAAAGACATTTTGGTCCAAAGTGTTCTTCACTGTTTTTATTTTTCTACTTTGGCAGGTAAGTCGGTAAAAATAGGTGTTGACTAAATTTTCTACCAAATGACGAAGCCCACAATAGCGAGAGGCATCGATCGACCCCGGACGGTCTGAAAACCTCCATAAACGCTACTATTATTTGGCATTCTAAAACCGATGGGTCTGACAAGAAAATTCTACTTTAATTCCTTTATTCTCCTTTGGATTGTTTCATTTCTCACTTTTCTTCCCTTTACATTCTAGTGGTATTGTATCATCTATATCAGTCAAAATCGTACGTGTATCTGTCTCTATAATCTCTATCACGAATAGCTAAAATCCATAAACCGCACCCACAAAGAATAGGCCCACCGAATTCGTAGCAGAAGACTGAAATAAAACTGTTATACAAACATAATATTGCACTAGCACACGCCGTTTTGTCATCGAAACGCACTCTGTTACACCAAACAGAATATTACACTATATACATGGCAGCACAAGCTGTTCGTGAAACAAAATCTGTTACACCATGTTACAATGTGAAGACATGTACAATTTGGTTCATCAGATCATGAGCGAGAGACCACGAATCAACGGTCAGCGCACATCAGTGTACAACTAATGCCAACAGTGTTTCTGAAGACATCTTCAGCTAGATCGACGTCCCCAATGAGGCAGAAGATATCACAAACCTGTGGACAGGCTGCATCTTCCACATCAAATTGAAGATCAAACTAAAGACAGCAAAAAACTGAGAGAACCATTGAATTGCAAACATACGACAACAAAGATTTTTTTGTATACAACAAAAGGGCAAGTTTAAATGTGCCCTCGGACATCCAAGAAAGGATTGAGCAGCATAAGCTCTCAAGCTGGCGAGGCGAAAGCTCTTAGGCGGCAACTGCGAATGTTATGAGAAACAAGCCTAGTTTTTATCATCATTGGGCAGGCATAACAAGAATAAAATGAACCTAAAAATACTTTATAAGCATAAACAAGAATACTTCTTAAAACATAGAGAAAAATAGCAACAGCAAAGAAAACCGTCTCAGACATCCAAGGAAGGATTTAGCAGCATCAGCTTTAGCCCGGCAAGGCAAAAACTCTTGGCGCCCACTGTGAATGTGAAAGATTGCCGTTCCCTAAAATCCACCGTTCGTGATGATCCAAGGCAGAACAGAAGGGGGGAAGGGGAGGGGGATGCTTAAATGGTCAGAAATCTCATGTGGAATTATAAAAGCGTCAGCTCATCGCAGCAGCAGAATATGATCCCGCTGGCTCGACAGGTGTTCATGCTTCATCACTCCTTTCAAGCATCCGAACAAACATACTAGAAAATAGAATGGAGCACAACTGCTAGGCTATGGTTTGGAGTGATCAGAAATCTCGTGTGGAACTATAGTGAGTGAAAGGAATGCACACGGCATCACAGGACGGATGCTTCTGCGATGCAATTATACAAGCCGATCATATCATAACACTCCTTCCTCACGGAAAAAAGAATACCAAGGCAAGAAAAAAAAGAAAATTCAGGAAAAAAATGACGGCAAAAGGGCAAAAACGACGCCATAAGAGTAAATGTAATCACAGAAACCGGCTCTGTGGACCGAAAGAAAAGCAGTCCCCAGGTTCCTATTAACTTGTGAAACGCGACGAATCAACTTGGTTTTGGCCTAATCATAGCATCACTGCTCACTGCTCTTGGCTAACAGTGACGTGGCATTAGGCCCAGACTACATTACCAGTGCACAATCAGCAGCACCAATACCATACTCAGCGGCGAGCTTTTCTTATTCCTAATCGCAAGATGCTAAAGTAAAATCAGTTAGGAATAAAAGAAGAGCTCAAAATCCAAGCGGAAGATGCTAAGCTAAAATCGATTTGGAGAAGGGCGGACAACTCATACTAACGGGCGAGCTCTTTTTCCCCCCTAATCGCAAACTCCTCCAAACACCAAAGTACACCACCAAGCGTAACAAAACGAAGCAAGAAAAGGCCAAAGAAAATTTTTTTTGATGGCAAACGAGACGAAAAGATGGCTCGGTTCAGCGGTAATTCGGCATACAGATCGGTCTCCGAGAGAAGAGACTCAGAGAGGGACCTGCGATTTGGTCTGTTGAGCTTGAATTTCACCGAGTCGGCATAGCCATCACCCAACAAAAACATCGAAACAGATAGGATTTGGGAGTCGAGTCGAGGTGCAGGAAAGCCGTAGGCTAGCCTTCTGTTTTGACGGCGCCAGGGAGCTTGCGCGTGGAGGAGGCGTGCATAAATAGAGAGGTCAAGTGAGTGAGGGTTCGAGGCCGTGGCGTTACTGGACTGGGCTCAGATTCAAGCGGGAGAAGAATTAACAAGTGATATCAGAAACGGCCCAACATGCTCCATAATGGGCTAAGATTCGGCCTGAGGGCATCACAATTCGGCCCATTTAAACAGACAGGTTGTAATGATAGACACCTATTCACCGAGTTACTCCGTAAATATATAGACTTATAAATTATAAGCCGCGAGCTGAAAGAATATTAATCCTCTCTCGCTCTCTGGTACTAAGAGCCTGTTTGGATCGCCTAGAACTAATTATTAGTTCACTAGTTGGTGGACTAAAAATTAGGTGACTAAACTTTAGGTGACTAAAAATTAGTCAAGTGTTGTTTGGATACATGGACTAAAAGGTGGTGACTTTTATGGGCAAAGACATTTATACCCCTATATTTGTTAGTGCGTTGCATGTGGAGTAGTGGAGAAAGGGTAGCGGGGGTATTTTCGTCTTTTGCTGTTTGGTACCACCTTTTAGTCCACAATTAGTCCACATTTGCCAACTAATGAACTAATAGCTAGTTGGGGATGAACTAAAAATTAGTCCAGGTATTAGTTCACATGTTTGGATGGACTAGACCTAAACTTTAGGTGACTAAAAATTAGTCAAGGGATCCAAACAGGGCCTAAAGGAGACAAATGTTAAGGGTACGGAAGCTATCCTTGGCACTGGACCTTTGAAAATGTTAAGGGCCAACTAGTAGTGTGCCCGTGCTAACGCTACGGTAAAATACAAAACAAGATAAAATTTGTAAAAAAATAAAACGAATAATCTCAACGTGGTCGGACAACATGGTCGAAACCAACCAATCTCAACGTGGTCGTTACCGACCACTCTCAACGTGATCAAACCGACCACGCACAACATGGTCGAAACCGACCACCCACAGCATGGTCGTAACGACCACTCTCAACATAGTCGAAAACCGACCACGCACACCATGGTCGAGACCGACCACTCTCAATGTGGTCGTTACCGACCACTCTCAACGTGGTCGAAACCGACGACGCACAACTTGGTCGTAACCGATGGCGCGCTCGGGTGGAGACGGGTATCACAGGGTGGAGGCAGCGTCGGGGGCGTGTGCGTGGGCGCAGGGTGGGGTTCTGGGTTCAATGATGTGCATGATCCGGATGATTTTGCGTTACGACCAAGTTGTGCGTCATCGGTTTCGACCACGTTGAGAGTAAATACAACTATCCATATAACAAGGATCACGAATCCATCTGTAATTTTCTATGATTCACTGTACAGTTAAAACTTAAAACGTAAAAGGCTTAATGCAGTTGAAAGAAAATAAACAGTTGTTTTCCTCTCCCAAAAAAATGCCACCCTTTGACCCTCAATATTTGATTCAGGGAATTATACGATAATATGATGTAAATTGAGAGAATTCCACTTGTTCATATTTAGAATTACAGTGAGAAAAAGCAGTGTGTACCAACCTGCAGCTTAATAGGGCTTGCATAGACTTTAGCAGAATTGAGCTCAGTGAATGCAGTAATTAGCGGGAACTTCTTAAGGTCCACAAACTGTATTATAGCCTTTTCTTCAAATGCTCCATCTGCAAGAATGCCAAGTTACTGGATGAACAAACTAAATTTTCTGATTGTTACACTTTCAACATTGTATACCCAATGGACAAGTACATACCACTGCCACTTAAGGAATTGAAACTTAACCGGTATTATCTTTCAGTATCCAATGAGGCTTTTCTTTAGTAAGTTTTCTTTTTTTGCAAAGTAGATGGGATTGTCTGAAAAAACATGAATATATTTGGAAGTGCTTCAGTGCTCCCCCAGACGTGAAAATCACAAATCCTTATTTTGGAACTATGGTAACAAGGCATTGTTATGCGATCTTGAAAACATTACTCACCAATTCATGATTAACAAGTCTAAATGAAAAGGAGAAAAAAAGAAACATCCAAAAATACGTTAAGGATACTTACCAAACCATTCAGAATGCCACTGTCTTCTCTCTCAGACATTAGAGGCGCTGTCAAGTTATTTGTTTCTTCACCATTCTGCATCATTTGATATCCTCATTTTCTTCAGGGACCAATTGGACCATATCATTCTTTCTAAATTTCTTCAGTATATGTTTTATCCAAGGGATTGGAGCCAACAGATCAAAAGATATTCCCAGAAAGGTGCTTGTGATCAAGAATGCCAGGGAAGAAAGTGAACACCTTGACAAAAATGATGGGCTTAAGTATTGTTCAATCTGCTTGCAATCAGCACGATCTAAGTAGCAACGCCCCATGCTAAGTATCTAACTTTCAAGCGACGATTCCACCAGGGCACGCAACAGAATGAGATTAACAAGGAAGAAGCAAACCATCTTCAGCAATGCAGCCCTCTTCTCCCCTGACACCGTCAGATGGCACTCAAACTTGGAAAAGTACGACAGTACTGACGGGATGATAATATACATGCTCACAAAAATGAGGACATTGGGAAGAAATTGAAAGACTATGGTCCAGAACCAGCTAGAGCCTTGAAGCCAGACAAGCCATGATTTGGCATGATCCATAGCCTCCAAATTGATGATCCGCGCCGCGCTTTGCATCCCACTGATTATCGCCAAGGGCGAACTAAAGAACAAGAGCATTAAAATGAGGCAGGTGTTGACCGAAACGCGCCGCAGCCCTAGTGAGGTCTTGCTCAGCCCTAGATGATTCCAGTAAATATCTGAAGCCGGCGGCGCCCTCTCAACAGTCCATCGGCTTCTCTCAAGCTGGAGCTCCATCACTGGGAAGAACCTGCCAATAGGTGTCTTCTTCCTTTCCATCCGAAAATCCCTCACAGCCTTGTTTGCCGTGTAAACATCCTTAAACACCACGAAAGCTACGCCAGCACCAGGTGCGCGCCCTTCCTTATAATATGACAACCTGCTCCCGAGAACAAGTTTCTTGGTCTGCAACTTCCTTAGCATTTCCTCATCAGTAAACCCAAACATCTCCGCAACCATTGCCCACAGCTCTTTGCATCTCCTCACAAACGAATCCGCCCCTGATTGGGCGGTTTCATCATGCACAAATTCATCAAACAGGTTGCGGGCGTCCATCCTTTGCCTCCAGCCAAGAAATCTTGTTCCTGACCTTCCTCCACTCCTCCGCAAGATACTCCAATGCGCAGAGGTCGAAGGGCACGATGACACGGTACACCTTGCCAGGGTACTTGTGCTCGAAGTAATCTTTGAGCGGGGTCTTATCGGCCGCCAGCGTCTTGGGGATGCCCTGGATCATGATGGTGAAGACGGCGACGGAGCTGGAGTTGGGGTCGCTGGGGTTGCCGTTGCCGTCGCGGAATCGGGTGATGCGGAGGGCGTCCTCCATGCGGGAGATACCAAGATGGGCGATGGCGACGACGGCGGCGATGAGGAGGAGGTGGAGCCAGAGGAGCGGCGAGGACTTGGGGATGTGGGAGATGGTCGTCGCCGCGACTGGTCGGCGATGGCAGCGTCCCCGGCGAGGAGGTTGAGCGGCAGGGCCGCCGCGACGGCGGCGAGGACAAGGAAGGAGGCGCGCTCGAAGAGGAGGAACTGGGCAGCGTCGGCGCCGCAGTGGAGCGCGATCTGTGGCGCGGTGGCGTGGTAGACGGCGAGGAGCTTGGCGGCGAGGGCGGAGGGCCCCGGGATGCGGTGGTGGTCGAAACGGAGCTTGACGAGGAGGAAGACGAGCACGCAGGAGGCGGCGCCCACGGCGGAGATGTTGACGAGGTACTGGATGCTGCCGTACCACGCCTCCGGCTCCCCGCCGGCCGCGTCCGGCGGCGGCGCGGCTGGGCCCATCGGAGAGCGGGCACGACACGGGAACGGGAAACCCTAGCTTTCAACCGCGAAATATGCCGATGAGATGCCGTGCCACGGTCGCGGTTGGTCGTGGGGGACGGCACGGCACGACTGCGTGGACGGACGGGGTGGGGTTCTGGGTTCATGATGTGCATGATCCGGATGATTTTGATCTTAAAATCTTCAATGAGTAAGAGAAGAAAGTTTGAGAAGAGATCTAGGTCATTTATTTGTATAAAGTTGGATTACTTTGGTACACAAATCTGGGTGGACTTAGATTATGTATGACTGTGGGGTAGTTGAAGGGGTGAATTTAGTAAAGAAAATTTTAGTGTATTATAGAGGGGTAGAGATGAGGAATGCTAGCCTCCAACCAAGCAAATCAACAAGCAAGAAATGAAGGGCAGTATGGTCCACACATAGAGTTGAGTTTCCCCAGAACCAGCCAGAATCACAGAGCCCAGAGCACCAGACGCGCTCTTAAACCCTCCCCGCATTGGCGCATCCAACCCTCCCACCCCTTTGTCCCCTTCCTCTCTAAAGAACCGGAGGGACCGATCCTTCTCATCTGAGCAATGGTGGCCGTCGTGGCGGTGGAGATGGGGCAAGCGACGAAGGGGAAGAGCGCGACGGAGGAGGGGGAGACTACGCCGGCGGCGGCCGCCGTACCGAAGCGTCGGGAACCCACGCCGGATCATCCACCCTATTCCTGGGTATTGCTGCAGTACTGCTACTCGCCTTGAACTAATCGCCTCTTCCAACGCTTCGCTTAATCCTCTCCGCTTCTTTTATCAGTGTTGGTTTAGAAGATTTTTCCTTTTTTATTAACCAATTTTGTTTACATGAAGAATTACTGAATTTGTTGTGTTAATATCTGCTTAACCCGAGCTAAATAGGAAATTAATTAAGCATCGCCTTACGTTGTGAAAAAGAATCACTAGCGCTTAATCCAGATTAGCTTATGCTTATGTTGTTAATGGGTAAAAGAAATGCTGCAGTGCGCGCGCGCGCACGGCAATGGAGTTTGGAGGCGCTTCGATCGCGTCCGCGGTTTCTTTAACCGGACACGCTTGACGTTGTGGCCGCGTTGGCTGGCAGATGATCGGCGAGGCGATCGCGGCGCTGAGCGAGAACGGCGGCTCGCCGGAGGCCGCCATCTCGGGCTTCATCCGCGCCAGGTACCCCGGTGTGCCCGCCGCGCACGACAGGCTCCTTCGGCACTACCTCGCCAAGCACGTCGCCGAGGGCCTCTTCGTGTGCGTCTCGCCGGGGCGGTACTCGCGCCGCCCCGACGAGCCTGCGTTCGCGGAGGTCCCGGCGGTGAAGCCGGCCGCGGCGCGCTCACCCGAGACGGCGAGTGTTGCGTCTCCGGCGACAGAGGCCAAGAGCGGCCGCGGGCGCGGCCGGCCTCGGAAGGATGGCTCGTCGCGGACATCGGCTGCCGGCAAGAAGGGCTGGAGCGAGTCGCCGTCCGCGACGCCCAAGCGTCGTGGCCGGCCTCGGAAGGATGGTTCGTCGCTGACATCGGCTGCCGGCAAGAAGGGCTGGAGCGAGTCGCCGTCCGCGACGCCCAAGCGTCGTGGCCGGCCTCGGAAGGATGGCTCGTCGCTGACATCGGCTGCCGGCAAGAAGGGCTGGAGCGAGTCGCCGTCCGCGACGCCCAAGCGTCGTGGCCGGCGTCGGAAGGATGGCTCGTCGCTGACATCTGCTGCCGGCAAGAAGGGCGGGAGCGAGTCGCCGTCCGCGACGCCCAAGCGTCGTGGCCGGCCACGCAAGCTGGCGGTGGTCACGGCCACCGATGGCTCTGGCGAAGCACTCGTTACGGACAAGAAAGACGGCGGTGAGGCTCCATCCACCACTGACAAGAACCATGGGCAACCGCGCGAGCTGGCACTGATGATCGCCAACGACGGCTCTACCACGACATCAGTCACGGAGAAGGACGGCGGCGAGGCTCCTCCCGCGACGCCCATGGACCATGATCAGCCTTGCAAGCTGGCGCTGGCGAACGCTGCCGACGTGTCTGTCCCAACACCTGTCATGGACAAAACGGACGGCGGCGAGGCTTCATCCGCCAAGCTGGCGCTCGTGGCCAAGGACGGCGGCACTGCCCCAACATCAATTACAGCCAACAAAGACGGCTATGCCCTGTCCACTACGCCGGAGCACAACACCCAGCCTTGCAAGCTGGCTCTCGTGGCTGCTGACGACGGCTCTGCTCCGTCGTTGGTTGCCAACAAGAAGGATGGCCGTGAGGTTCCATCCGCAAAGCACAAGCGCCGTCGTCAGCCATGCAAGTCAGCCCCAGCATCAATTGCAGACAAGAAGGTCAGTTGCAAGGCTCCATCCACTGCACCCAAGGGCCGTGGCGGGCAGCACAAACCGGCGCTGGTGGCCGCCCACCACAGCTCTGCCCCCACATCAGTTGCTGGCAAGAAGGATGGCATTGAGGTTCCGTCAGCCCCCAAGCTGGCACCGGTGACTGCCCACGGCGGCTCTGCCCAGGCATCAGCAGCTGGACCAGTGCCCGTCAAGTCGCACGGCCAGCCTCGCAAACTGTATCCGCTGAGCGCTGATGAGCTCCCAGATAACCCGACGTCCTGTGTGCTCGCGCTGCCTGCCAAGATGCCAGCGACCACAAAGGCGTGGTAGCTCTGAAACCGCGGGTGACAGCTCATGAAGCATCACATAGTTCCCTTTTGATTTGCTAAACGCAATGGGAAAAATTGTAGATTTGTCCCACTGTTGAGTGGCTTTGTAGATTTACCCTAGTGATGTCTCAATGACATGTGGGTCCAAGACCCACATGTCATTGAGACAACTAGGGCAAATCTACAAAGTGCACTTTTTTAAGTGGGGCAAATCTACAAAAGCCCCCTGAAAGATAAAAAAATTTCAGTCGCCTGTGCAATAGTCTATCCCTTATTGTTTTGAGGGATAGATTTAAAACTGAATCTCTATATATGAAACCTGCTGGGTTTCGGCGCAAGAGTTTTGCCACGTCATTTGATTAACCAGAGCTGTGGGATTTACCCTCATCTTATATGAGCCGTCCGATTTCCACCAATGCAAAATATCTTTTCGGTCCTTCAAGAATCTTCTAATCACGAAACTTTACAATCAGGTCCTCCCACCTCTTCATCTCCCATACTCACCTCCTCCCATCTGCCTCATTGCATCCCTATCTGCCTCGCATGGCGCCTCCTCCCCAGTGGCAGATCCAGGATTTTACCAAAGGGTATGCTGCACCAAAATTTTCATATGTAATTCGGTAAAACCATTTACCAATTCGGTAAATAATTGTAAAATTTACACTGTAATTCGGTATACATACACTAAATAATATGATAAGTCTTAAATTCAAAGATTAAGTTGAAAACTTACACAAATTACAATATAAATAGTTCAAACTTAAATTGTTAGCAGCACAAGGCACATCTTTGAAGTTAATTACATCAACATGAAAACACTGACGATGTAAACAGTGTTCACTGAAATTTCCAACTTGAAATAAATTTTTGGGCGGTACTTAATTTCCATTTTCCAGGCTCCTCCCTGTGATTTATAGTTACCAGCAGTAGCTTGATTTTTAACTTCCTACTTTTTAATTAACATCCCACTAGATTTGAAAAGCTGTCAAAAACAAACTACTTGATAATTGTTTACCTCTTCTATGTTTGCAACTGACCAACAGAAACGAGCCACCAATATCTTGATGATTGATAATTGAGTTCATGATGATTTAGTCATGTTTCATATTAAATCTACTAATTTCCTTGACTCTAGCCCATTTTGCTTCTTGGAATCCCCTAACCACCACCTCCTCCACTATGAACAACTGCATATTTTGGCAACATTGGTGTATCTTTGATTCTTTGGCGCCTTTCGTGACATGGAAAAAAAATATGATTCTATCAATACCCTATGTCTGGTTATCTTCCTAAAACAAGTAATCTGTGAGACTGAAGAAATAGCTTGCCCTGCAATCATCAGGTGCAAAACAAACACAAATCACATAATTCACATTACAATAATACCTTCAGTTCTTCTGATGCAAGGTGCCACTCTGGAGGCCCATTATCTGTGAGAAGCCCCATTGCAAGTGGTGAAGCACTGATCACCCCAACGCCTTTGCTCTTCAAGTAAGGGAGCAAATCCACCAGTGCAGTATCATTGATCCCGTAGTGGCAGTAAGACAGAATCACATCCACCGAGCCCGGTGGCACACGGTCGAGCACGTAGGTAAATATGCTCAACGGCAGCCCGGAATCGTCTCGTTCACAATCTGCAAGCCCAACCAATGAGAGAAAGTTACGGAGCCTTGGCTTAAAACAACGAGGGGAGAAATTCAATTCGTCGAGCAGGTGGTGGGCGCGGCACGGACCTGGTCGAGGTTGGTGAACTTGATGTCGTGGCAATGAAGGATGTCGACGTAGTCGAGGCTGAGGCGCACGACCACGACGCACTTGGTGGCGACCACGACGCAGTCGCGCGGGACGCCCGCGAAGCGGAGGCAGTCGCCGAGCACCGACTCCGAAACCGTGCCGCCGTAGTATCTGCGAGAAGGGCGCCGGCTCAGATCTCGCCTCCCCCGCGGCGGAAAGGAAGAGGGAGTGGTGTGTGGTGTTTACGGATGCGGCTGCGGGGCCTGCCAGCTGCCGCCCTCGCGGCGCACGCCGAGGAGCAGCGTCACCTCCTGCGGCCCCAGGGTATGCCGTGGCCCACCCGGCATACCCTATGGGTCCGCCCCTGCTCCTCCCCCGCAGTGCCCCTCCTCTCCACCTACACCTCCCTCGCGCCTATCCTCCTTGTGTCACCCCACTGCACCCCCATGCCGACACTCTTGCTCCGTGTCACCTCCTCTCCCTTCCCACGCCGTCCCTCTACCTCTTCCGCCGTTGTCTTCTTCTCCACCACACCCCCTCAATCCTCTCCGCCTCCTACCCCCTCCCTCCTCTGCCTCCCAATTGCCGTAACTTGTTTAGAAAAGGTTATTGCTCTAGTAATGGTTAGAGACATCATCGGAGTTGTCCCAGCTGTCGCAAGTTGCCGACTAAGGGCATCTCTAGTAGCAGAGATAGGGCTATTATTTTTTACTTCGGCTTTTGGCTGTGGCTTATATCTTTTAGGCTATTCGTGAGAAAGGGTACGAAGTAACAGAAACTCACATACAATTTTGACCGATATAAATGAAGTCGTTATAGTGTACTACAATCGACTTATAGACTCCACCTTAAAAGGCACTCTGTTTGAAACCTAATTGTATAGAAAAACCGAAAAACAGCTTTTAGAAGTTAAAAAGAAGAGGTCCATAATAGTCTACGTTACACAGATACTTCTGAAAATCGGCGTATCGATATCGGATACCGTATCGAATACAACCCCGATACGACTGGATACGTATTTTACCCGTATCGGTGATTTTCTTATTTTCAAAAAAAAAATAATCCCTGATAGTTAGTGGATACTTCCCCAATACTTTTCTGATACTTCTCAACCCTTACCTCTTATTCCACTCAGTACAAAGCCGTATGTTTGCTCGTTTTATTCCCACATGCGCACGCAATTTCTCTCACCCTGACACCATTTCCTTGCTCCCCTACCCACATCGCTACTACTTCCCTGCACTTATCGGCCGCCATTGCTCCCGTTCCCCCTAGTCCCTAGATCCGATGACTGGATTTGGAGAGGGACGATAGAGGAGGAAGAGAGTCCTAGTTTCTAGATGTCGCCACTTAGTGGGCATCATTGGCTTGTCACCACCTCCTCTCGGTTTGCTCTCGCCTCCCCTCTTTTCGTTCTCTTCTTTTAATTTCTTCTCCGTGATTGTTAAGGAAGAAGAGGGAGATTGAGATGTGATTAGTGCGGAGTGGCGGCTGCAAATGGGAGTAGAGAGATCGAGATGTGTAACCCTAAGTGGCTGGTTGTGGTGAATCAGTATGCTAGTGTATTATTTTGTACAAGCGAACTGACGAATTGCTCTTTGTTAGTTGGCTAGCTGGTTAGGTGTGGTGATGATCTGGTTGGGTTGACTATTGTGTTATAAGAAATCAGTCATTTCTGTATTTTTTATTTTTATCATGTATATATATACGTATCGTCATATCAGTATTTTTTGAGAAATGATGTATCATGATATTGCCATATTGCGCATCTGTATCGTATTAGCATATCCAAACAACCTAGATAATAGTTTTTGTTACCTTTCATATCATATCTTATTAATATTAGAAAAAATCATTATCACAGTAAAATACAATAGTCAACTCTATAAATCATTAAGAATTAGCACATACGTCCCATGCCCATACGCACTATGCTACGTTGGTTCTTGTACTATGACAATCTCTCGTGTGGGACAACTTAGGTTGTTTCTCGAGTTCTCCCTTGCCCTCCACGGACACCTAAAATCTAGTACGGCAAAGCCAAGATAAGTGATACCACATTGTTGAAGGCAGATAGCCGCTCCCTAAACGAAATTTAGGCATTGTTACCGGTTGACTACGCTAACCAAGGAGTAAGACTCTTAGAGCAACTTCAGCAGTAGCCCTTAAAACAGGGTCCCTACTTTTTATTTGAGGGCTCCTCCTACTTTTGAGGGCTCTGTTTTTTGGGCTGCACTCCAGCAGGAGCCCTCAAAACAGGACCCTCAAATTCATTCTTAGAGGGGATGACACATAGGACCCACTTCTGGGGGGTCTGGAGGGAGCCTCTACTTTTGAGGGCCGAGGGGTAAAAAAACTCACTCCAGCAGGGCCCCTACTTGAGCCCTCAAAAGTAGGGGCTCCCTCCAGACCCCTCAGGAATGAGGGCTCGAGGGGGAGATTTGAGGGCCCTCTACTTTTGAGGGCTCAAGTAGGAGCCCTGCTGGAGTGAGTTTTTTGCCCATCGGCCTTCAAAAGTAGGATGAGGGCTCAAGTAGGGGCCCTGCTGGAGTTGCTCTTACTGTATTAGTTTATGTTTCTGATTTTTATTTAGAAAAAATAAAAATTAATAGAAACATCTGATTTTTTTAAATGGCTTCTCCACTCTTTTCAGTAGTGTCTTGCTTCGGAGATAAGACATAGAATTATGGATGTCATCTCTCCCTTATTTTTTGCAATGCCATCTGCTCTTCTTAAAAGTCACTTCTTCCCGTTACTACTATTTAATTTTAACTAAAAACTATAAACTACAACTAAAAACCACCAATAAAAATGCTAAAAGCTATAGCTAAAAATCAACAAAATCGACTTTGCAGGTTCAATGCAGTAGAGGGGCAAACAAATGACTTTTTTTTGGGTTTTCGAGGTCCGTACACGTACTCCACGTTAGTTCTTTCCTTCTCAGTTTATCCTGCATACATTATACATGTGATTGATCATACAGTTCATACGTATCTATACGTATGTATAGATCAGGGGGTATACATGTGTAGTACCCGGCTTCATGGGCCCAGCGCCGCGGCGGGGTAAACCGCGAGGGGGATCCTGACGCTGTGCTTCTTGTCGCCCTTGAGCACCACCTCGCCGAAGCTGAAGGCGTTCCCCGGCGCGGTGGTGTTGAGCACGATCCTCAGCGCCTCCGTCGCGCCGGGAGCGATGGTGAAGACGTCCGGCAACACGCGCACCGCCACGCCGTCGGGCGCCCGCACGTACGCCATGTACGTCTCGTTCTCCGCGCCCACGCTCCTCACCCTCCGGTTCACCCGCCTCGACCCCACCAAGCTCGCCACCGTCACGCTCGGCGTGTTCAGGTCCGAGCACCACCGCGCCTGCGACGACGGCGGCGGGCAAGGCGCGCCCACCGCGCGCCGCACCGCGCCCTTGTCCACGCCCGGCACAGCGCACAGGAACTGCAGGTACTCCCTGTACCTGGCGTCGAACACCAGGCCCGGGTCCACGGCGCGCGCCGCGTTGATGGCCCCCGCGCCCATGTCGAACGGCGTAGCGGGCTCGATGGCGCCCGCGTCCCGCCGCGCCGTCAGGGGCCTCCCGGAACGGTCGGTCACGTCCGCAGTCGTCATAATCGCCGACATGATCATGGCGGGGCTCCACTTCGGGTGCCTATGCTTGATCAAGGCCACGACCCCGGCGACGTGCGGAGTGGACATGCTTGTGCCGGACAGTACCGCGTAATTTTCACCTTGGATTTCTGGCATGGCGTCGCTGGTCGGGCTCCAAGCTCCCCATATGTGATGGCCCGGGGCCATGACGTTCGGTTTCAGGACGTCCGCGGCCAGCATCTGCGTGTTGTCAACGTCTGGTCCCCTCGACGAGTAGTCGGCGACGACAGGCGCTTCCCTGGTGTAGCTTGCACGCCGTCCCTCCAGAATTCGGACGGTTGCTCCGAACGTGGTGACACTCCCGTCATCATCTCGAACCGTGTTCTTGTCGTAGTACTCCAGTAGTGTCTGCACCAAGTTGCAGCACACAATGCAGTTATGCAGAGCCACTAACATTCAGAGCTACTGAAATCTTGTAGTCTCCGTACCAATCAAAACACTATGGTGATGCAAAGCACCAGCTATAATTGAATTAGGATTTAGAAACTTATCGTTCTTGAAATACATTACCCAATTATTTGATCAGAAATTTTGTTTCTACACCCACCTGCGCATCTACTCCGTTCAGAACTATGGCCGAAGGGACTGCAGTTGGAAATGTGGACTGATATTCAATGTCGATGTCACCCGAATAGCGATCAGTGATGACGACTCCAGCGGCTCCAATTTTCTGAATCGTATCGACAATGCCAGCAAGGCTGTTGCCTTCATAGTAGTTTGACGGCACATACATGCAAACAATCACCTTCCCCTGGACAAGAGATCTTATGAAGACCTTTGGATCTTGGCAGTTGGAAGAACCATCAGTCGAATTCGCGATGCTCACATCATCAGCCAATGCTAGTGGGTACATTATTTCGCCTGGTGTCGACGCTGGACATAAGAAGTAACATAGTTAAAACAAAATTAGGCATCAAGTGAAGAATTTGAAACAAAGACACACAGTATGATTGGGTTAACTGTTAATCTACTCGAATGCAGCAGATGGTGTTGTAAGCTAGGACAGAAATAACTTATCCTATGCAACAAAAGAAAAGACTAGGCCGAATATTGGCACTTAGCCTCTCCAGTATTTTTGTTAAAAAAAGCTACAAATTTGTTAATCAATCTACCAAGTTAGGTTGAATGAATTACGGGAAAGGCCGCCGCAAGAGAAGACTTGCCCATTGCCAATTATGATTGATTTGTTATACTTCCTATCTGTTGTCGAAGCAGCAACACTTATTATCCATGGGCTGAACGAGACTATTGAGTTCGCATCAGGGCCTCCATTGCCAACTGCTTGAACAACTGAGACTCCAGCCTTGGTGGCAAGGAGTAGTTGTGTCTCAAGCAAACTGAGGAAAGATGCTGGCCCAGATGGAACCGAAGATGGTCCCATAGAAAGACTGATAACATTGACACCATCTTCTACTGCCTACAGACAAGTAACACAGGCAGTATCACATATAGAGTTGAACGGTAGTAGCTTTCTTCCAACAATATGATTCACAAACCTGGTCGACGGCGGCTATCACATCTGACATGTATCCACCAAAAGGATAGGCTGCTTTGTAGATCGCAAGACTGTCAAGGCATTCAGAAATCAGAAGAGACAACACAATGTAAGACTGCATACTTAATTGTTTTCCCCCTCTGGATTTGCTTTCAACATCTGAAGAATGGAACAAGGATTGTTCTCTCACCGAGCTCCAGGGGCCATGCCGCTTGCGTACCCGAAGTTGTAGCCTCTGGATATTGCTGGTGTATGGAAATTGCCAGCTGCGATCGATGCCGTGTGGCTGTGTAGACATTGTTTTAATCAGTTGGTAATTCTTTCGAGTTAAAAATACTTTAACATGGTGAATTATTGATCGACAGTAGTATCTAAGGAGCACGAACCTGCCATGACCATCAGGATCATAAGGAGATGCATAGTGAATTGTAGCATTGAACTCGCCAGATGCTTGACCAGCGCGTGCAAACCACCTAGCTCCCACTACCTTACCATTGCATGAATCCGGAGGGAATCTATTCCCGGAGGAACATATACCTTTAAAACTGGCTGGTGGTGGCTTTGCTTGGCCCGACATGCTAACAAAGCTTGGATTCTTGGGGTCAATACCAGTATCAATCATACCAATAACTACTCCATCACCAGAATTCTCAGCACCACCAAGGAGTGGCCAGACTCCATTAGCTCCAATGTACTTCGGAGTGTACATGGTCATCTTGGCCATTTTGACATCTTCTTGTATGAGTCTAACTCCTTTTGCACCACTAAGAATTCTAACTGTCTATTACACATATAACAAATATAAAAGCATTCAGTTTTCAACCTCAACAGAGACAAATAACCTATTCCTATTTTCACAAATCAGATAAGCAACTCAGAAAGAAAACTTGCAAACAAATAGAAGACATAAAAAGTTTGAAGCGTGCCAGATTGAGAACAAAGGTGCTTGCATTTAATAGTTTATATGAACCTTTTGATGCTGCCGTGAAAATCTTCATGTAAACTTATGGGTTTCATGTTTGAAAATACACAGAAATATAGGAAAAACTGAACAAGTTAAAGACTGCTCATTGCTCAAAAGCCAAACTGGAGCAGATTCTCTGTCTTGTCTGCAAAATTACTCCTGATAATATTCAACAACAACAATTCTTCCTTGAGGTCGCCTATCTTTCCTTATTATTTCATCTTCTTGTATATATTAACTGCAGCATCATTTATTGATATGTGTACGCTTAAAGGCTATACCCAGCCCTGGAAATACTACTATCATACTATGTCAGGCGAGGGAATCACGGCTTTGTAAGAGTACTGTCCTTATTTGCTAGGTTATATATGTTCAAGTAACAGATAAAAGAATCAAAACAATATTAGGCACTTTAGAGGCTAAGAAAAGAGCACCTCTTCAGATTCTGCATGAAGAGCAAAACCATTAAGCAGGTGAGTGTAGCTGTATAGTTTCTTGTAACATCCTATAGGGAGAAATGATTCCAGGAAGATGGCATGCTTTGTTGTCGCAATTTCCTTATACTTCCGAGCTTCCTCACCTCTCCTGAATGAAATTCCATTAATAAGTGTTCTTTTCCAAAGAGAACATAAGTAACAATATTCCTGCATGGAAATGACGTACATTACATTCTTCCGGCCTGCTTTGTAGGAAATGACTGGATCATCCTCCATCACAACCATATAAATCTTGGCAAATACATGAGATGGACCACAATTGAGGCTCAAAAAAGTAAGAATAAAACAGAACACTAGAGATGGCTTGAATAAGGCCATGGCAATAGTGTCACTGAACGATTGTCTGAAGCATTCCAAAACTTCAATGCTCGAACATATGTGCTTATAAGTGCAAGACTAGGATTGTTTGAAAGAATGTTAGGTGAAGATTGGAGGGAATTAAAATGGGCCATGCACCTGACACGTCAACAAATGTCTCGCTCATAACTAAGCCACCAAAAGCATGCAATAAGCGCTTCCCGACCTCCATGGGACCTTCTTTGACTCTTCAGCTATCAAGCAGTTAGCAGGGTTTTGCCTCGCAAAAGTCAAGTTGAATATATCATTTGTACCATCACTCTGGCGTTTGGTGAAAATACATACATCTCGAAACAACTGAAGAATTGATGAATAAACTGAATACACCAAAAACATAAGATCCATTTCTTCAAAGTCAATAAAGATAGTGATGGGGGTAAATTACGCTGAAGCATTTTCTGTAAGCCATGCAGCTTGTGCAATATACCAAATTCAAAGGCCATTTAGGGACAAGGGCACTGTATTTTAGCTTAGTTTCAGAATGTCATATACTTGGGTCCCAACTGACTGAATTAATTTCCTAAAAAAACTGACTGCATTAATCCATATATTCTGGACCATTATGCATCAGATTTGATTTCAAGAGAGACTAGTAAACACTTCAACAAGAAAAAAAACAATTCCCCCTTAGCGTGCTTTGTGTGACAGCAAGAACCGGCCAAGATTCTTGCCCTAGTCAGCTCATGTCCTTTGTGCACAAGCATTTAATAACGGAACAATGGAATGTACCAATTTGTTACTTCTTCCCCCCAAATCGCACGAGATTCCTGTGATGCTGTTCTTCCGCGGCATCACAAGGCATGTCCTGGCAAACCCCCTACCAAGAAAACACTCTTTGTACCGCACAGAATTGCGCAACACCGAGCCAATATCCTAATTTCCTAACTCATCGAAGCAAAACCATCAGAAATTGTTGTAACCTGCAAGTGAACAGATGCCCAATAATAGTTCATAGGGAAGGAATCCAAAGGAGTAATACTACTTTACTAATGCAGACAATTGCATTGAAACAAATGCGCAAACCACCACCCTCTCGCGCCGTTCCTAGGGCTTCCGTTCGCAAGGAGAATCGCCTCGCCCGCCATTGTTTTCCAGTTTCCTTCTTCCTTCGCTAGTACAAGGTTTTGTTTGGGTGCGGCAGTGTGGTTATTTTTCCGGGCCCAAGGCAAAGGTATGGGCTTGGTTAGAAGTTGGCTCACTTAACTCTTGATTCCTTGATGGTTAGAAATGAGAACCGGGCTGGGCTCCATAGTCCTAGGCTGGGCTGATTTTTTTTATGCTGATGAGTTGCAGCAAAACTAACATGGACCTAACCCAGACCAACCCATTAATGTATCGGCCCAACCATTCAGGGCCATTTGGAAAGCAGAAATTTCACAGAAACTAATACAAACTCCTTGGGATGCCTAATAGGGGAAATTAGGTATATAGTACTACAATTCAATTCAAAATCCAGAAGATTTGACTTTGGACCTAAACAAATCTCAATTTTTTCAATGATATATCTTGATCTTATATGTTAGCAAAAGTAGCATACCCACGTGGACATCAGGACATGGACACTAACTTTTAGTGCGCACAGACATGGCCAATTGGAATATGATACATGCACCTCATATTCCTATTCCAAAGGGCAGGCTAGGGCGCATGCCTAGACCTGTAGCATCTAACCTACACTTTCATTAACAGATTATTCCAATTATCCCATGCTAGCTTCTGCCAAACCAAAAGGATTAACAATTGCAAAGCCGCGTCCTATGTCTTCAAGGACATCACTAGTGGCAGCCGATCTGTGTGATACCTTGTGTTCTTTCTCCGGGGACACCCCCCCCCCCCCCCCCCCCCCACACACACACACACATAGCGGCAGCTGCTGGTTAAGGCCTTTACCCAGCAAGCATCCAAGGCGAATCCTAGCTCGTGCAGGCTGCAGGTAGTGATCTCTAGATGCTTGTTCCTGAAATCTTTTCGCATTGCTCTTTACTCGAGTATTATATATTATAGTTTGATATGTATATGCTTTCATACAGCAATTTGCCTGTGCATTTCAGACTAATCGTTTTATGCTTTCTGAATCTTTGACTATTCTGAACTAGGCCTGGCCTCTCTTTCAAGCCTTCATAAGTGCAGATCATTGGTCCTATCCTCCTATGTATCTATCGACAAAGTTGCCTGCTTGGCAAAGTTCATCAGGGCCGGATCAGAATACGCTGACTCGATTTCCGAACAGTTTTCTTTTGCCTCATATATATCTCCATCGAACGTTTTTCTCAACTGCGCAATATGCCTAACTAGGTCAAGGATTTGATTCTGCATAGTACCATACTTAATAATTTTGACAGATAACATTTGTTATACTTTTGTTATTCTTCGTGCTGAACTGCCGATGCTAATACATCATATATATACTCAGAAGATAGGGAAACTTCTCCCTTTTTATTGCAGGCTTTTATCTCATTTTGGATTCAGCTTTGATATTTTTCGTAACTACATTTTGATACTATTTGCTGCAAAAAAATCACAAGAGTAAATATTTATGGATTACTTATATATATATATATATATATATATATATATATATATATATATATATATATATATATATATATATATATATATATATATATATATATATGTGTGTGTGTGTGTGTGTGGGGGGGGGGGGGGGGGTGCGCGCTGTAATTTAGGATGACAGTTTTGCTATTAATGAGAAAAAGGATGGCTAAGAGAATAGAAATCATCAGGTATTCATTAAGGTTAATTTGATTCAATGACTAGAGCTCTACGAGGATATATAGCTTGGAGATGACGAACAAAAATGTGTCCATTTGCCTCAAACTTTAGAGAGGCTCATTTAAGATTTAATCAAATGATTACTCAACAAGTAAGAAGAGCTTTTGTTTCCTCTCATCGACATAGAGGCAGACAAAAGAGGGACTTTCGTTGTTAGTGCATCACTTGGATAAATGCAGCAACGCAGATACATAAAGTATCCAATAGTTATGGTAACTTAATACACAATTTGTACAAGTAGCTTTATCAAATCCAAATAATCTTTACACAATTTCCAATAAAATAAAGATTATCAATTAAATGGATAAAAAATTAATATACATAAATAATTAAACTAAATTCCCAGATAGGGAACTCTGGGAATATACAATAAATTAAGATTAAGTGGTAGGAATCAACAAGCATGTTGCAATAAATAAAAAACTATTTCTTCTTCCCCCATTTTTCTTTCTTATAACAAATACACGAATCAACATTGATTTACTTTCTTTATATAAAGGTCTAGCCCTTTCGAATAAAACATCAACAATCAGAACTTAAGTTCCGATTATTGTTTCTTAAATTCTAGTTGGGGTTTCTTAAGTTTCAATTGGAATTGAATTTTTGCGTTAATTGAGGAATATGTCTATTTTCAGGGTTTAGGACCAGAAATTATTAAAATTGACTGATCTTGAAATTGATTCTCATTCTCCTAATTACAAAATGGAAAGAAAGATAAAATACAAGCATGTTTTACAGCTAGAGTAATTAATCGTTGTTGTTTCAAGGTTAATCTATTTAGCCATCTCGATAATATTTTTCCTTGTTCACTAATAAATCGATTAACTAAACTCATGTTTCGATAATCAATTCGATCCGCCGACCAATGCAAGGATGCCTACGGAAAGGTTGTTTGGATTTACAAAAAGTTTGCTTGGATTTATGAAAGGGTTTCTTAGATTTATGAAAACGTTGTTTAAATGTATACATGATTTATTATTTATTTAGAAACTTGCAAAATGGATTTCTTTATTTTATTAATTTGGATCAAAAGAAATAGTCTTCTTTGGTCCGTATATTATTTTATTCATATTTGGTCCATATATTACTTGATTCATATATAGTATAGGAATACCCTCTATACATATGAAATAATATCTACCTCAAATCAAATGAGTTGATTTGTATTTTGTATTCTAGCTATATTCTATATATTAAATCTATTCTTTGGAAAGATAGAACACATGATGCTCCTATTTTTCCATTTTGTCATGAGACATATGCTTGCGACAATAACGACGAACCCGCTCTAATGGGCTTGTGGCTTTGGTTTACGACTACGGGCTTATAGATTTTGGCTTAAATTGCACTGTAGCAGCTAAAAGAAGCTGAGGCTCAATTTAAGGTGCTCTAACAGGCTTATGGCTTATTGGGATGTGCTGAGTTGATTTTCAAAACACCATGCCTGAAACGTCCGCGTTGTGGTACATGCATTTGGTCCTGCATATTCATAGGTCAGTACAAATTAATGACAACATCATGAAGGGTACAAGTACACATAGATCATACATACATGGGGTTTTTTTCCTTTCACAATGCCGTACGTACCTCCTCGCTACCAACGAAGCTACTATCCAATCTCATGTGAGGTCCATGAGTACTCCATACACTCCCTGTGCCAGGGGCAGTAGGGTAGCCCCATGCACGCCTGAAAGGCCTGCATGCACCCCCTGTGGATGTGCAATATCTCTTGTGGGCAATGCACAAGCAATAACAAAGTTGTGGAGTGCCATCGCATAGACAATTATGGCCTTCTCACGCATGCCTCGTAGCTGGGCATGTTGTCAAGAATGTGACATTTCATGTTGCACATGCCAAATAAATGCTCCACATAGTTCATGAGGGATGAGTGTTCAAAGTTGAAAACCTCCTGCAATCTCGTAGGCTCCGAGCCATTTTGGAACTACGAAAGGTGCTACCGTTGTTGGCGATACGACGCAAGGTACCCCAACCTGTTGTGGTACCCCAAGTCCACAATGTAGTACTTTCCTGCATTGTCAACATGGTTCCAAGTTATATAAGGATACGTGTGTCATGCCTACAAATGACGAATTAGGGAAAAGTTTATCTTCGGGTGGATGTGGGAACCGATTGCCATATTTTGCCATAGTCTCATGCAAGATACATGTCTCATGCACTGATCTGGTGAAAGATCAAGCTCCATTTAAGTTGATTTTTTGTAATAATGACAAATACTATTATGATATTTTGGTGATAATGACAAATACTATTATGATGTTTTGGTGATAATTACAAATCTATATATGAGACTAATATGTTTGTTTAAGTATATTAATGATTAGTCTCATTTGGATCAAAAAGTGAAATCATTAATGTATGCATTCGATATCGCTCTTATAATGATCCAAAAGTGAAATCATTGATGTATGCATTCGATATCGCTCTTATAATCTTGTTGCATCTCTCACATCCAAATATATGAATAAATGACAAATCTATATGTGAGACTAATATATTTGTGTAAATATATTATTGATTAGTCTCATTTAGATAAAAAAAAGTGAAATCAAAGAGGTATACGTTCGAAATCATTTTCATATATTAATGCATTCCTTGGATCCAAAATATAGATTGAACTCCACAAATAGTCCAAAATGAATATGTACACATGTCTTCACTACACATACTTATATGCACACATTTAGAGGGAGTTTACTCTATATTTTGAGGTTTCATATGTATCGATCCATGTTTTCTTTAATACACATATTTAGGATCTTTACTTTGAAACACATCCCTTGAGTATATATGTAGCTTGTGTAGTTCATATATACTCATAATCAGGTTGTCATTTAGTTCCTCCATTATGTGTTAATGGTTAAATGATTAATGACAACTAGATAAGCAAGCTTTGCATAAAAAGCTTATCTTAAAGTATACAAGTGTTGTGTACATGATGTATACTCAAAAATCAATCTTTATCTTATTGTTTGTTGATATTGTCATGAATTACCAAAAAGAGAAGATTATAGAATCTAGTCCCTCCATTATGAGTTAAATGGTAAAGTTTGATAATTAATGACAATTGATTTGTGGACTAACATTTTTTATGAGTTGGATGAATATGTTAGGTGTCATAAATGAGGATGACTTGGGATGACTTCATATGGTTAAGATCATTAAGTTTAGACGGAAGAAGGCTTCATGTGTTGAAGGCTATTAAGAAGATGTATCATGAGTTGATGCATGCCTAAGAGAAGATGATCATTTGTTAATCATCAAGTCAAATGAAGACCATCATGTGTTTATGGAGTTGAATAAAAGGATGCATCATGAGTTGATGCATATCAAAACAATGACCTATGGCAAAGGTATGACTAGTTAGGGCTAAGGATGTGTTTGTAGTAATTTACCAGTCTTGGTGTTTGGTTAGAAGACCGTATTACTAGTATAGGTTGCCGTACTATTAAGAGGGGTCATGTCTAGTAGCTTGAGTCTCATCATTTGTTGATAACTCTCTTAGCTTGATGCTTATATTTGCAAATGTGTTTTGAAAATAGTTGAAGCTCATATATGAAATTCTTGAAATATGGGACTATACATAGCAAATGTGTTTTGCAAGTGTTTGAAGTCCATGTTTCCTACTCTTTGTTGTATGAGGCTTATATTCCAAATTTGTTTTTCAAATGGTTGAAACTCATATATAATTCTTGTAGCATGTGACTTAGGTTTGCAAATGTGAGGAGTCCATGTACATATTCTTTGTGTCATGATTTCAAAAGTGTGCAAATGTATTTTGTAACTTATTGAGAATCATGTTTGATCCTTGTGTGCATGATATTATAGTTTGCAAATATGTCTTGCAAAATCTATTGAGATATCTGCACTTGCCAGAAAAATTGAAACTACCGCTGTGTGTGTAGCAGTACTACCAAAGGTCAGAAGTACCGGCTCTGTGTGAGCGCTCCTACCGAACATCGAAAGTACCAACATGTGTTGCGTTGTACTACTGAATGCGAGTGGTCTAATCAGCTCTGTGTGAGCGGCTCGTCCAACCGTCGAAAGTACTGGCTCTATGTGAGCGGTACTACTGGAAGGTGGAAGTACCGGCGTGTGTTGCGCGGTACAACTGAACTTCAAAAGTTTCGAATTTTCCTACAGTATGTTTTCCAGAGAGACACCTGTGTGGTGGTCTTCTCCTCCCCACGAAATCGGTAGTTTCGTATGTGTGGCGCGGTACTTCCGATGAATGGTGGAACTTTCGATTTTGATTGTAACGGCTAGTTTTTTTTACCGTTGTGAGTGGAGCGGAAGTACCGGTCGTATAACGGTGGTACTTCCAATTTTTCTGATTTTCCAGGGATCTGGCTCCAAAGGCTAATTTTCTTGTGTGGGGTATAAATATCCCCTTGTGACCGGTTGGAGTTGTGGTTCCTTCACTCATTTTCACTCTCTTGAGCTAGTGTGAGGTTCTCCTCTCAATAGTGCGTGTGTTGCACTTTGTGAGTAAGGAGAAGAGATCTAGATTGCATGTGTTGCATCTAGAGTTGGACTTAGTGTCTATTTGAGTTTGTGCATTCGCTGCGCGTAATGAGAGTCAAGCGAGGGGCTTGACTTATTACTCTTGGAGTTTACTGACTCCTAAACGGCGTTAGAGGTGTCATGCACGGTGAGCTTCTCAAAGAAGATTGTGAGAAGTCCTGGTGAATTATGAGTTGTGTGGTGCTCACTATCTCCAAAGTAGAGGAAGGGCAACCTTAGTGGATTGAGGTATTTCGGCTTAATTCGTGGAGCTGATCTAATTCGTTTAGGCTAACCTCAATATGGACTAGGGGAGATCGGCAAGTCTCTAGACACCACGGTAAAAAGATACCATGTCTTGGTGGTTTGTTTTCTTATGCTCAATTTACTTTCAAGTATTTTACATTCATAAAATTAAATTGATTGTTCATCATAAGATTGCAAACCTTAACATAGCCTTAAGGTGTTGGTACACCTAGGTGAACTTATTTGATCTAAGCGTTATTTGTGCTAAACCAAATTGATTTAAACTTCTGCATTGTATACTTGGTTTAAACAAATAGGATAGGTCTTTAAATTGATGTTAATTGAAAGAAGAGTTTTTAAAACCGTCTATTCACCTCCCATCTAGTCGGCCTCCTCGATCCTATACTTGGCCATCCCATACACATGAAAGTGAGCCTACAGTCGAAGTCACATATCACAAGCACATTTTGACTCGTGTAGCCATGTTTGTTGTAATGGCATGTGTGCTCTACATTCGGAACTGTGACTTTCACGTGTGTGCCATCAATTGCCCCTATGCAGTTCACAAAATAGGGATAGAACCTTTCGTTCAATAGCTTAGGATGAATTGTCTAGTATGTAGGATTTGCTGGCCTAATGATGTCACCCACCCACTTGTACACACACTTCAGAACATGGCTGAACTTTGTGGTAATTGTTCCTATTGAGTGCTCAAATTTGTTCATCGCCTGTCGCTATGATTGCAGACCACCGTAGGTCCATAGAAATAGTGCAAGCGCTTCCTTCGATGTGACTTCAAAGGAGGACTTAAGATCATACCCTTACATTAAAGTGTCGTGCAACCTATGGAACATGGCTAACCACATTTGGACTATCTTGCATCATTTAAGGTCGCGGAAAGTGCATCATAACCTATTACTTATTTCAAAGTAAAAGAAAAACATTGAAGGAAGATCCACTGACCAAGTTAATTAGTCAGGAATTATTTTTTAAGTATGATTAAGTCATCAGACTTTAGTTTATTGATTGAAATATTTCAGCCAAGTGGGAGATGTTGGGAATTTTATGTGGCTTTTAATATTTATTATGATTATTGTCTACTTTACTCAATGTGGAATTATTCATATTATTGATGCAAGTGATAGGAAATATTTTTGATGCGGAATTTAACTCGAGGAATTAATACTCGAGGTGCCAAGGATGGCTGTGCTGAAATATGGTAGACATATTTATTGAGACCAAGTCTGCTGGAATTTGATATGCATGCATTTGTTTGACCCGGGCACAGCACAGTGCGGAATAACTGGGTTTGTTTTGCAGAATTGGCTCTGCAAGCTGTTGACCCACATGATCAGATTGGAATTGATCTCATAAACAACCTGATCATGGCGCATGACTCACACATGTGTGCTTGGGACTAATATATTTTAAACTCATAAAACCGGCATGTCTGATCGTGGTTGGTGACATGGTTCAGAAGTCTCACGGGATACCGAAAACAGGTGGGGTCACTTTATAACACCTGGAAGTGGAATCTATAAATAGGTCCGTACCCTCTAGCCTCATCATGCATTGTGAGCGGCACCACAGATAAGGCAGAGAAATAGAGAGTAAACTGAAAGTCTCCATGGAATCAATCTAGAGTTTAAAAAACCTCAACAGAAGCCTGACTTAGGGCTTATGTGGCCAGGGGCGATAAGTCCAGCTGCTCTAATCGGCTGCCGGCTTAAAGAAGCCTAAAGCCGTAAGCCAGGGCCGGTTGTAGCGGCTCCAAAATTATGAGACGATAAACTCCAGAGCAACACGACAGTGCCTGCGTGCTCTCCCCAAGTACCAATTGTTTGTCGACACGTCGTCATGCCCATGCATCTTTACCGATTACTTATATCTGATGTAGCCTAGTGCATGTTCAGACTTTAGTGACGGTCTCCTTATAGAGCTCATGTAGATTTGACCTCCTTGCTCGCTGGTAGGTACGTATATCTTACCTGCCAAGCCAGTTGTCAGCAGGAGGGGAAGAAGGCATCTGGGCTCTACCTCCATGCATAGATTCGATCACCATTTAGAAATTGCTACTCGATACATCTACATTCATATTTACCTGTACCCTGTGCCCGTGTGCCATGTGAGCTTCAGTCATAGGCTCATAGCAAGTTAGCAACATAGGAAGCATCAGCCTTTTTGGAGGCATCAATGATTGACCAAGTTAATTTCCAAGTTCACAGCTGATTATCTACCAGCAGCTAGCAGTTAAGCTGATAGTATTTGCTAGTATCAAGTCTATGCATGCAAGACAGTTCAGAATACTCAGCCTTAACCTTCTTCTCTGTTAAGAGTTCTGTATTGGACATATGTACATATGAAACTGAAATCATCACTCCGGTTCAAAGCACAGTTTTTTTCCCCGAGAAGTAGCACGAGAACGAAGGGCATTTAGCACTCCTGCTGTTGGGCATGTGCATATGGTTTTCATGTGCCTCACGATCGAATGCCATCGTCATGGCAGCATGGGCATGGCATCCCAGCGTCAGAGCATGCCGGTAGCAGCAATGAGAAGTCGCCTGCACGATGAGCAGCAAGAGACTATGGCCTGAAGCTGCTCCATTCATATTAGCTTATAAAAACTGGTTTTATATGATAAATAATTTTTTATAGTATTTAACTTCCAAACGAAGTATTTTTTAAGATGGAGTTTACTAATCAATTGTAGTACAATATAGCCTTCATTTATATCGGCCAAATTCACATACGAATATCTCTCTATACAAGTTTCTCTATAAGCTGGTTTGTTCTTTTTAGTTTTGTCTTATGACTTATGGTTGCGGTTTATGGATTTGAGGCTGTTTGTGAGAGAAAGTACGGGGCTTATGGCTGCAGCTTACGGATTTTGAGTTATTCGTAAGAGAGAGTATGGAGTAATAGAAACTTACGTGTAGTTTTAGCCGATATAAATGAAATCACTACATTATGTATTACAATCAACTTATAGATTTTGTCTTGAAAAGACACTTCATTGGAAAATTAATTACTATAAAAAAAATCAAAAATAGCTTTTAAAAACTAAATTAAAGCTAAAAGATAATATGAACTAGCCACTAAGCTTACTGACGGACACATGCATCTAGCTAGTCCAGTACACTACGCACGCTAATAACGCTGTCGCAGTGCAAACAGAGACTTCATTACCCACCGTCAGAATTACTATACACTGAATTGAATGCGCTTCACAGCGTATATAAGTCGATGCGCGTTCGTCCCCACTATATCCACCCAGCTAGAGATCGATCAAGAAACCAAGAGCACAGGAGAAGAGAGCGAGCGGTGGTAGTAGCTAGCTAGCTAGATTAATGGCTCTGCGCGACGTGCTGCTGTCGATAGCCCAGACGCCGCACCGGCTTAGGAGGAGGGCGCTGGTGACGTGGACGCCGGAGCAGGAGCTGAACGAGATGCGGGACCGGTCGGGGGCGCGCATGAAGCGGCGGCTCCAGTGGTACGACCTCGTCGGCCTCGGCGTCGGCGGGATGCTCGGCGCGGGCGTCTTCGTCACCACCGGCAAGGTCGCGCGCGACACCGCCGGCCCCGCGGTCTTCGCCTCCTACGTCATCGCCGGCGTCTCGGCGCTGCTGTCCTCCTTCTGCTACGCCGAGTTCTCAGTGCGCGTCCCCGTCGCCGGCGGCGCCTTCAGCTACCTCAGAGTAACGTTTGGTACGTGATTAATATAAGCCGGCACTTTCATTCTTCGCATCTATTTACACCATTATAAAATCCGCTGTTAATGATTGTACAAACAGCTAAGAACATTCAATGGCGCCACTGCAAACGTTATGTCTCTCTTGTTGTTAATTACTTGTTGGCGGCTTGTTGTCAGGTGAGTTTGTGGGGTTCTTCGGGGGAGCGAACATTCTGATGGAGTACGTGCTGTCGAACGCGGCGGTGGCGAGGAGCTTCACGGACTACCTGGCCTCGACGTTCGGGGTCACGGAGCCCAACGCGTGGAGGATCGAGGTCGAGGGCATCGCCAAGGGGTACAATGCGCTGGATTTCCCCGCCGTCGCGCTCATCATCCTCCTAACTATATTCTTGTGCTATAGGTACATTATTTAGGCACCTCTAAGCCAATCAAATTCTTATAGTCATATATACATTTACATATGCCTTTCGATTTGTTCTTGGATACTAGTATTACTTGCCCTTTAGCCAGCATTTGGTTGTGTGTTCTTGTATAGTTCCTATATTTTATGGTAGTCATAGTAGTACAACTATTCTGTGCCTTGCTATGAACTTGTGATGCTTCTTACGTGATAACACATGATTAAGTACATATTTTGTTGATGAACAGTTTTTTAAGTATTTGCAATGAAGAAGAAATCAAATGTAAATTTAACATTTGACACTGATCAGCATAATTGGTTTTGAGTCAATAATGTCTCAAATACGTGCAGCACCAAGGAGAGCTCCATGCTGAACATGGTGATCACAGCGTTCCACCTGCTCTTCTTCGTGTTCATAATCCTGGCCGGCCTGTGGAACGGCAGCGCGCGGAACCTCGTGAGGCCGCACGGGCTGGCCCCCTACGGCGTCCGCGGCGTCCTCGACGGCGCGGCCATCGTCTACTTCAGCTACATCGGCTACGACTCAGCGTCCACGATGGCCGAGGAGATCCGTGACCCCGCCCGAGCGCTCCCCGTCGGCATCGCCGGCTCGGTGCTCGTCGTGTCCGCGCTCTACTGCCTCATGGCCATCGCCCTCTGCGTCATGCTGCCCTACACCGAGGTGAGCGCGTAGATATGCCTGTGCATGGCATGGCCTATCAATCGATCAATCGGTGTTCTTGCCTGGCTCATCGTGTGTACGTGTGATGTACTGTGTGGCGTGTGTAGATAGCGGAGAATGCGCCGTTCTCGTCGGCGTTCAGGGAGAAGGCGGGGTGGAAGTGGGCGAGCAGCGTCGTCGGGGCCGGCGCGAGCCTCGGCATCGTGGCGTCGCTGCTGGTGGCGATGCTGGGGCAGGCGAGGTACCTGTGCGTCATCGCCAGAGCGCGGCTGGTGCCGTCATGGCTGGCCTTGGTCCACCCTTCTACCGGCACTCCTATGAATGCCACCATCTTTCTAGGTACCTAAATGAGGCTGTTAATTTGTGAATGCAAATCTTAATTTGATCTCTCACCTTATGTACCAAGATAGCTCAGTGTTTTTTTTTCACACTTCCGAGCTAGATACCTTAGATTATTTCAATTGTTTGAGTAAGATGATCTATCGGTGAGTAATAAGTATGTAGTAAGATGGTGTTGGAGATGCTTTCTTTATCTGAAGTCGAGATAAAAGCATTAGAGTAGAAATGTTGTCGTTCCTCCCCAGTTGGTTGAGATGGTTAGTGTTAAAAACTCACCTGTTCAAAAGTATACCTCAATTTTAAAATGGAGGGTGAGTTATCGGGTTTGTCATTAAACTTGATTTAAGGCACACTACAACTTTATAATGCTTATCTGATGAGTAAACTGCTAACTCATTAGGTTTATGAACTAACTTGCACGATAAGACTAATCTAGATTCTAGACCAAACAGATCCTTATGATAACCTGTTCCTCTTGTTGCCAGTTGCCCTAGCTTAGCCTCACCTTGCCCCCCAAGCCTAAATTTAAGTTAGGCCAAACAGACCAGCTCTAAAGCAGTTTAAGATCAATTGTAGGAAAATATACAATAATTTTAGTAAAGTCAAAATTCTAATTACAGTAAATTTTTGTCAAGGATATATGCTCATAGATTACTAATCAGAAATACTAACCAATACTCTTGCTAACATTTCTTGCATTCTTTTCTTACCGTCAAGCACTATCCGTACCCAGGATTCTGCACAGCATCAATCGCACTCTTCACAGAGCTGCAGATTGTGTTTGAGTTGATATCAATCGGAACCCTCCTGGTCTTCTACCTGGTGGCCAACGCGCTCATCTACCACCGGTACGCGAAGCTCGGCACGAACCGGCCGCTCCATGTCCTCCTCTTCCTGCTCCTCCTTACGCTAAGCTCCCTGGGCTTCTCCCTCTCGAGGAGGATCGACGGGCGGTGCCGATGGGGGATGGCATTGTTCGGCGCCATCTCAGTAGCAATCACCACGATCTTCCACTGCACAGCACGGCAGGATGTGGCCGCGCCACCGTCAGAGTGGATGGTCCCTCTGATGCCATGGCCGGCTGCTGCATCTGTCTTCCTGAATGTGTTCCTGATGGCCACACTCAAGGTGAGGTCCTTCCAGAGGTTTGGCATCTGGAGCCTTGTGATCATAATCTTCTATGTGTGCTATGGGGTGCACTCAACATACACTGCAGAAGAAACTGAGATAGTCAATGCAATGATTCACCATGCCAATACGGACATATCTTAGCAATAGCAGCATAATAATTTGACATAGAGTTACTTTGGAGCTTACTAGCTCGGTAATTAGGCCGTCTTGGAAATGGTCTTTAACCTAAAGAAGATGGGGGCAAAAGAGAGTTTGCTTTAGGTTAATCCCTTCTTTTCCTGCTTTTGTGCTTGCTGATTGGCCAAAACTATTGGCATGTAAGTTGCTTCTTCTCAATGTGCATATGCAGGATTGGGCAAGGCATGTGCTTGTTTGATCAAAGATCTCAAATTGTCTATTTTAAACATTATAAGTAACAAATTCTGAATATAAGAAACTACGAACACTTCAGCAATATAACATGGAATGTAGATGTTTCAAATTGTCTACTGTCTCCCTTGTTTTTAGGTGCATGCTGATTATAATTACAGATGGAACAGGCAATGAGAATGCAAAGTAAGATAATCAAATTCAAGTTTACCGGCTACCATATCCAGAACAATGTATCGAAATACAATCTCCACACTTCAAAAAAATCACTGTTATCTTTTGAAAGAAAATAAATGTGAATGGAACCACGAACAGCGAAACACCTTATTTTGAAACATCTACATTCCATGTTACTCAGAGAAAAGGAAACGAGCAAATGAAAAGTGAAATGTATTTTCTCTGTTCAGTGTGCATGCAGTAACTACCAGTACTAATTAACTGGAGCAATGTGGTTGAATATAATACATGAATATACAAGATATAAGTTTCATAACATTGGCAAAAAAACAGTAAAGGACGCAGATAGCATACACCTTCAGTATACTAGCCAATGTTTCAATATCCTTCTTTTTTAAATCAGCAGTTGCTGAGTAATTTATATTAGCAAGAAGGAAATTATGTACAGGGTAGTTCAGACTATTACATTAGTCAGAACTCAGCGACAAGGGGGGAAACAGCAAAACAAATGCTATTTTTCCTAACCATTCAAGAATGTTGCACTCAGATGAATCAACAATGGATACCATTCCGAATCTGCTTCATGTTATACCCCAGTCCAGAAACAGTTCAATGCTTAAATGTCATCTCCTTGCCATGAAGTATCAGATCATGCCAACATGTCCTCTACCGGTTCAAGAAATGATGCCACCAATTCAGACATAGAACTCCCACAAACAAACATATGAGAAAAGTTCACTTCAGAGAACTAAATAGCTAACATTTACATTTTTGAAGGAAGATAGAATTGGGTGGAATTGGATGTATTGCATTGAGCCCCTCGGGCGGTATATATAGAGGTACAAGACTTGGGGGGTAAGATGGTACAGGGGATTGTAATCCCAATGGACTCTATCCTACCAAATATATTGTACTCTAACATCCCCCCGCAGTCACAACGGGAGCGTCGCAGACGGTGAGACTGGAGAAGAAGCCGAAGAGCTAACATCCCCCCGCAGTCATAACCGTCAATGCGGCGCGTATGCTGTGACTGGAGCAGGAACCGACGAGTAGCTCAAGCAAGGCGGTAGCCCTTTGTGCCGATGTCGAGGTAGCCGAGCGCGAGGGCGGAGTAGTCGTGGTCGAGGATGCCGTGCTGGAGATGGCCATGGTCGACGTAGTCGTGGTCGGGTTACCGATGTCGAGACGGTCGCTCATGAAGCCGCGGGCACAAAAGAGGCGCCATGGTGATGACGGAGACACGTCGAGGCAGTCGTCGTGGAAGCGGGGCGATGCCGAGGTCGACGCAGTCAGGGCCGTCGAGGATGTAGGCGAAAAACGGCAATGCAATCGAGGCAGACGAGACGGGAACGGGAGGGTCGATGCCCAAGTCGATGCAGTCAAGCCGCTAGAGCCGAGGCGTGTGCCAGGTTTACCAGACCCGGCAACGCGTCGGGGACGAAAGCACGCACCGGTGTTGCCAGTACCGGACATACAAGGGAGAGGGCCCCAACCAGGCGTGGTTGTGCTGGACGAAGAAGAAGCAGTGTGGGAGCGGACGCTCCTACCCAAAGGCGAGCAGTCCGGGCGGACGCTCTGGCGCGAAGGCGAGCAGTCCTGACGCAAGGTACGGCGGCAACGGTAGCGCTCGATGTCGGCGATGAAGGCCCGATCAGTATGACGAAGACCATGTGCAGACAGATGGCACACAAGAGGTTGCGCAGCACAGTCGTCGATGCACAGGGGACGGCGATGTAGATGCAACGGTGAGGGGACACACGTGCGGCGGTGCTGCGGCCCGAGGAGGCGACACAACAACAGCCCTGTTGCTCGGAGAAGATGCGCGTAGTACTTGACGGCGGACGTCACGGGAGCCGGGTGGATCGCGCACAATCGGCTGATCAGACCGAGTACGCGCGAGGCGGGACGACGATGGAAGAAGTCAGTGGAGGCGTCCCGATCTGTGGTGGCGATGACGAACCGGCGATGAAGACGTGCGGACGGGATGACCGAGACGCGACGTGCGAAGGCGTCCCCTCGACATCGCGTGCCCGGCCTGGCCGCACAGTCGAAGAGGTAGGGGCCGGTGTAGTCGACGCCGATGTCGGAGTAGATACGTGCGAGGTTGACGGGCGGTGGGCGACTCAACCCCGATCAGGGATCGGGAGAAAAAATACAATAGCAGCAGTGGGATCCTCCATGTGTAATTCACCGGATACACCTAGCCTGGTCCTTCTTTTTTTTCCTTCTTTAAAAGAACCTGCTACTCCCGATTGGATCAGCCGAGTGGAACGGGGCAGCAGTGGGGGCGGCCGGCGGGCGCTGGCAGCGAAGGCGGACGGCGGTCGGTGGGCGCTGGCAGCGGAGGGGGCCGGCGGACGGCCGGCAAGCGGCAGGTGGCGGGCGACGGCACCAGGCGGCGAAGCGCAGATCCGGCAGGCCGACGGCCGGCAGGCGCAGATCCGGCTGGCGGTGGATGGCAGGCGGAGGGGTCGGCGGGCAGACGGCGAAAGAGGATCCGGCGGAGAGGGTGGGCCGGCGGCGCCGGCCGGATCTGGACGGATCCGGTGGCGGTCGGCGTCCAAGCGGAGGAGCTGCAGGCGGCGGTCGGCGAGCAGGGAAGGAGGGAGGCCGCGGCGGATCTAGTGGCTCGGCGGGAGATCCGGCGGCGGGAGGTGGTCTCCGAGCTGCGGACAGCGGCGGAAGACGACGACGTCGGAGCTGCGGAGGAGGGAGGCCACGGGGAAGGCTGCTCGAGCGCCGTGGTGCGGAGGTCGCACAAGGCGCAGCTTCCGTCGTCGATCGTCGCCGCCTCCAGATCCGCCGCCGGCGTGGGGTGCGCGTCCTGGCCCAAGCGCAGCTTCCGTCGTCGACCGCCGCGGCCTCCAGATCCGCCGCCGGCGTGGGGCGCGCGTCCTGGCCCAGGCGCAGCTTCCGTCGTCGACCGCTGCGGCCTCCAGATCCGCCACCGGCGTGGGGCGCGCGTCCTGGCCCAGCCACCACCATGGCGGCTCAGGGACGGGGCGCGGCCTAGCCCAACCGCCACCACGACGGCGCGGGACGGGCGCGAAGATCCGGAAGGGGGTGACAACGACGGCCCAGCAACGATGCCTGGGGAATGGGGCGGCGGCAGCCCGACCGCGACGACCCGATCTGCTGCGTGACGATCGCAAGGAGGTACGCCGATCTGCTGCTTGAAGACGACGACGACGATGATGGCGGCCGGATCAATAGGATCCGTAGCCTAAACGGTGGCGCTGCCCCCGGCGGAGATAGATCTCCCCGCGGAAGCGAGCGGCGGTTAGGGTTAGGATCTAAACCTAGACGTCTGATACCATGAAGGAAGATAGAATTGGGTGGAATTGGATGTATTGCATTGAGCCTCTCGAACGGTATATATAGAGGTATAAGACTTGAGGGGCAAGATGGTACAGGAGATTGTAATCCCAATGGGCTCTATCCTACTAAATATATTGTTCTCTAACAATTTTAAAGCAAAAAGAGGTACCTGAAGGATTTCAAAACATGGCTCCAGTTCCTTGAAAAACATGAGCATATTCAGGGAATATTCGACCCAAAACAGCCCTCACAAGTCACAACATTCGATAAATTAGCTTTTTAAAAATATATCTGATAAATCTAAACAACACTTATTATTCAGAGTCTTATCGAGAATTCAAGGACCACACACAACGGAACATGGAAGTAAAGCTGAGCATCATGGAGCAATTTCCTGCTTTTAAAACCAGTGCGCTACATCGAGTCAATGTGTATACCTCAATTTTTCATTTCTTGATGCTCATCTCAAGTAGTAGCCCAATTGTTGAGCATGCCAGTTAGCTAAAGTGTGGATGCAAACACGCCGAGGACCACTCACTTTGATGGTGGCCCTAAATCCTACTTAAGTGGCAATTGCCTTCATCTGCAGCAAATTGGCTGACACCAAAAGGAAGCATTAGATTGCCATCATGAAATTTAATCTTGTATAAGCATATTATACTTTCAAAACTGTCAAGTATCGATGTGGAGTTCTCATTGGATAGGAAGATTCTAAGCAATAACAAGCTAACTGTAGCAGATCATGGAATATCTCGAGTCTTGACCATGTTCGGCCAAAGCAACTAAACTTTCAGCTCAGCTGAGAGCCTGAGAGCATGAGACTAATAGATGCAAGTTAGGTTACCAGGCTGTAGCAAAGGAAACATGTTAGTAGCAAATGATGGTGAGCACACTTCAGCAATATGAATATAAATTCATCCAGCACTTCCTATATAATTTGGCAGACAAGTATGGCTTATTTTGACCAACAAGACAGACAAAACAGATGCAATTTTTTCATTGCTATCATTGATGATATCCAATTATACAAATTCCTGTGACCAATCAAACCTGCAAACAGACATAGCATTTGTGGCAAGTTGTTGTTGAGCAAAGAAAACGACAGTTATACAACATTTAATATTGAAAGAACATAGATTTCCAATAAATATTGAAATGACAGTTGTAGACAACACTTGAACACCAAACAAGGTAAGGAATTCTCAACGAAAATATTTCATGTATGCAATCCATGCATATGCATGATATATGCTAGCACCAGCAATAATAATTGGCTGCCGAACCTCTCACTTTCACTTGAACCGAGAAATCATTCTTCTGTCTCTTCGTAACACTCATTTTAGGGTAGAAAAGCAATTTCCATGGACATACCATTAGATAAACGAGGCACAAGCAAGTGATAAACAAAAATAAGAAATATCATAAAAACATTAATATCTAGGGGGAAATGGAGAGGAAAGGAGCTATCCCTGATTATGATGAACAAATTCATGCACGCACACATAAACAATGGGAGACAACCAGATTTAAAGGGGAAGGCAAGGAAAAGAGAACCGCAACAACAAGACCATGGTTGCTCATATGAACAGAAAAATTAGGTATCCAAGTCTATACAAAAGGCGGCCAACAAAGGATGACCTGAAGGTTGCCTATGAGCACCATGGGGGATATCAATGAAGCACCTACGTGTAAGCACGCATAAATAATTTCAGGAGGGGGGGGGGAGGGGGGGAGGGGGGGCGTAATCACTTTTGATGCCATGTGGTAAGCCATTGATCAATTCTAGAATTGAGCATGTCCTAAGGGGAAGAGCATCATTGTACAATAATATAAAGAAGAGCATGGTGAATCTCTTTACTTCAATTGGACAGTAGTTCTACAAAGAAGGGAGGATTACAAACTACAACCTCTGAATCACTTTTGGGATGGAACTCTGCATAGCGCATATAAGCCTATTGGACTTTTCTGGAGGCTTTCAACTTGGGCACTATTTAATATTTATCAACCTCTAATTGCAGATATGGGATAACACCATGTGGATTTTGAATATCAATATGACACTATTGCCTTTTCTATCCACAACTGTTTAAAAGAACCACCTAGAAAGACAAATACCTTGAAGATGTGTAGGGCATTCTTCATAGAGATATAATGCAGCAGGGCAATGAGTTCCTTAAACGGCCCAACTAACTATGCTGCATATTGAGATCCATACAGCAAAGAAGCATGCATAAATAAGATGCTATTCTGATTAGCCTAACTAAAAATGAGGCCATAACATGAAGCATGCATTGGCACAAAAAGTAGGTTGGCAAAACCTGTGACGTACAGCCCTGTCCTGTGGTGGGCAACCATTGAAAGCCTCATTCAGCATCTCAATTAATCAAGTTAGTAACTTTTTTAAGAGGAATATCACAGAACCACATCTGTTAGTTACATTCCAATCGCAAACCTCAACAACAGCACATCTCCAGTGCATTCATGTTTGTTCTCGTGTCCATTTTTTTACTGTTAATGCTTCGAGAGGTTTTCAGGTGTTGCAGAAGTATCAACGGTGTTGACAGTTACCATCAGAATTCCACGTTCTGGAGTTCATATCTTATATGAGTCAACTTCCTCACGACATAAAATCCAACAAATTAAAACTCAAGACACAAAACAAGCAGGCAATGAACACGAAACAGGCTAACTTGTTATTGTCCATAGTGCTTCTTTTCAGGAATACAAGACAGTAAAACACTAAGATTTGAATGCTACGCCTACATCTGCATTCAGACATCCATCACAGGTACATATGAACAGCTCTAACTCCTAAAATCGCCAGCCAGTGTGTAACCAGAACAAGAAAACCTTGAAAGGAGACACCTTGGCGCCACCGCTTCACTCCAACGCGTCGACGATGCGGCCGACAAGCGCGTCCACGAGCCGCCGCTGCGCATCGAGGTGCCGGAGCGCCATCTCCATGCGCATCCGCTGCGTCTCCCTCGCCGCCTCCATCCTCCTCTGCTCCGCCCGCAGGAACCCCTCTCCAATCGCCCTCAGCGCCTTCACCACGTCGCTCTCTGCGTCGTCTTTGACATCAGCCCGTATCCTCTTCTTGGGCTGGGAGGGAGGGGGCGGAGGAGGCGAAGCTGGTGGTGGTGGGGATGGGGATTGGGACGCGGAAGGGGAAGGGGAAAGGCCGTCGAGGAGATCTATGGCGTCAAGGAGGGGGCAGGGCCTGCGGCGCTTGGAGCGGAGGCGGCGGCGGAGCTTCTCGACCTTGTGGCGGCACTGCCTGGCGGTCTTGGACGGGGTGGCCGCTGCGGCCACGGCGGCCCAGTCGGCGGAGGTCAGGTGTGCGCGGCCGACCGCGAGGCGGCGCGCGGTGTAGGCGCGGGCAAGGGCGAGGGTCTCGTCGTCGGTCCAGCACGGGGGCGGCACGCGCCGGGCGGAGCCCCGTGTGGTGGTGGGGGGAGAAGCCATGGTGAAAATGGCGAGTGGTGGAGGAAGGCATGGTGCGGGGTTATAATGGAGGAGTTCTTTTTAGGCGGCGACAAGTGGCGGTGGGCGCACGCGGGTGGCGGTGGGCGGCGGCGGCGGCGCCAACCGCGGGATGTGGGGTTGAAACCTTGACCCACAGCCGCGGGGCGCAGCCGTGCCGTGCGGGACGTAAAATTTTGCTTTGGGCTCTGGCCTTTTGGGGCGGCTAAGATGCGAGTATTATTGTGGCCAACGGGTGAACGGTAGCCGTCGGATCTCTAGCGAGCAACACGTCTCCCGAGGTTGGTTAATTGGGGAGATTTCATTTATACTGCAGCGGAAATTGGTTAATTGCAGTTTTACTCCACGGAGGCAGTGACGGACCCAGGATTTTTAGAATACATGTTCGGACTTTAGAGCTAAGTTACTTAGATACATTAATATAGTAGCACATTGTTTTCCCTAAAACACCAATATAACGATACGTGTATATAGATATAATAAAAATATATAAATTATAGACATCAATGATTTATTATGAGGAAATGGACGACATAAGACGAGCATAATGACATGAATTAAATGATAAATTATAGAGATTAATGACAGCTGTATACCTTACTAATCCTACTCTTTTCCCCATAAGCAAGAATTGTTCATCTAAGAGCAAGTTATATGTTCCTTCCATTGAGCAAAAATTAGCATATAAACATATGTAACAAGAGTTCAACTAAATACTCATTACCCAAGGCAAAGAATGTGTTTTTATACATCATCTATTAGAAAAAATGATGGAAGTAAATGCTAGACTCCAAAACGAACCGGAGTCGAAACATAGTAGAATAGAGGAAAGGAAGCAAAAAAGAAAATAAGTAAAATGGACAGAGCACACCTGGATCTAGAGAGGGGATGATGACGGTGAGTTGAAAGTGTTACTCCGTTCCCAATATTGCGCTCCCTCCTAGCCGCTGTGTTGCTCCCTTCCCGCTGCCCACTCCCTATCTCCCTGTTCATCGTGTCACTACCCGCTTGCCCGCGACACCTCTCTGCTCGCCCACGCTGCCACATGCTCACCTTGCACCTCGTGCCACCGCGTCTACCAGCCGTCGCTCGCCTCCGCAGCTCATGTCCACCAGTCATCTCTCACCTCCTTAGCCTACACCTTTGCCCGCTCGCCACTCGAAGGCTAGAGCCGCCTCCCACACAGACAGCCACAAGATAAGAGAAAGAACTAAGGTTACGGTTTTGTTTATATCTTTACCTCTTTGGTCCTGTATGAGAAGGGCTGAGGTATGAAGAAAATTAGGCCTAATGTGTTACATGGGTCGCGTGCGAGATACAAGAAGTGCGGGCTGAATTCATTTGCGGACATAAATATATAGTTTTAACCTAACTAACAATACATATTAAATATATCTATTATACACCTGGTATTTTGTAAAAAAAATGGGTGTTTAGCTGAATACGTATATAGATAGTCGGGATAAAATAACATTTCATATGGTAAAAATCTATATCATATTCACATCTATATATTATGTGAATTCGAATTCAAATATAAATAAAATAGAAATTATTAATCGAATGAGAAAATATATATTATATTTATATCCTACTAAATACGATAACTAAATAATATAGGTAATTTGTATCTACATTTTATCTGTCTCCGAGATGGGAAGCGCGCAGACGTGCAGTTGGTCGCTCTGGGGCGTGCAAGTTGAGTAAAACAGTGCAAGGATGGCGGCGTATTGGCGCGGATGCCTGTAGGCTGTCGCGGGGAAACGCTGTAGTCTGATGCGATGGATGGCAGTCCTGGTGCGGCGTGATGCACGGACGCGGCGGCTTCAGGATCGATTGGGCAGCGAGACCGCGGCATGGCCCCGCGCGTGGTCGACGCGCCTGCGTCTGGCGGGTGCAGCCGTGCAGGCGTGCAGCCAGCCACAGGTAGGCTAGTAGCAGTGGAACGACACGTGAACACATGATACTTTTGGCAAAACAGATTACTAATATAGACGTCGTTGGCGAATTCAGATTAATCGATTTTTCTTAAATAATAAATTAATCAAACACAGATAATTTTAAAAAATACAAGATTGAACTAGAGAGATGAATAACTCATTCTCTCTTTCTTTATTACTTTCTCCTTCAAAAGATACAAGTGATGACAATTGGGACCCTCTATTTATAGACTATATGATGAGATATCCACTATGGACCAAGGTCTTAGATCTAGACCCAGTTTTTCCAACACTCCCCCTTGGTCACTCATCCGACACGTTCATGCCTCATCAAAACTCCATAAGAATATAGTGGGAAAAATTTGGAGAATGAGTACATGATACATATTATACTATGTTGCACAAATTGCCTCATTAAAAACCTTGGACGAAAATCTTCTAGAAAACTTGTCAAGGGAAAAATAGTACAATCCACCCAATTTCATTTAATCTACAGGATTTATTCTTTGGGTACTCGATTTTCGTGATCAAGTTTTAATAGTGAGCTCAAGAAGAATTTTCCCCTAAGTTCTGCACTTTTATAAGTCTCATCATTCCAATTCTACGTACACACCTTTCAAAGTTAGATGCTGAAAATGACTTAGTGAATAAATCTGCAAGATTTTCACATAACTTAGTATGCAGTATCTTAATTTTGTCCATCTTTTGCAATTCATGAGCATAGAAGAACTTGTGGTTAATATGCTTTGTAAAATGACTCTTCACATAACCTATTTGTATTGTGCAACACAAACTGCATTATCTTTATACATAATTATAGGAGTTTGCACGATATTCAATCCACATGACTACTGGCTCGTGCGGCAGCGGGCGGCGGCGTGTGCGGGTGACGCTCGAGCGGCCGCGTGCAGGCGGCGTGGTTGGGCAGCACGACGGCTTGGGTGGCTGTGGTGGTGGTGGCAAGGTGCGGGCCGGTGCATGCAGGCGGCCAGCCGACAGTTCGTGCAACGCATACGGGCGGTGCTCGTGTGTTTTTTTAATATACAATACAATTAACATTTACTCTCACAAATCTACCGATCGGCTTGGCCGGCGATTTCAAGTCAGCTCACGGTAGATTTAGAGCGTATTTGCACTGTAGAAAATAATCTAGAAAGCAAAATTTGTGGAATTTAAAGCGATCCAGATAAACAATTCAATGTACGAGTACGTGCTTCGATAATTACATTCGATCCACCAGAGTGAATCGTGCTGATAACGTGTTGAGAAACCGTCGCTGGTGAGTCTAGTCCGATCGATTCCTCCTAGACTAAAGAGATGGATCAAACACAGGTAATGTAAGAAAAATATAAGATTGAACACAAGAAATGGAGAAAGTCCTTCCTTTCTTTATTACTTTTTCCTCCAAAAGATACAGGTAATGATAATTAAGACTATTTATAGGCTACATAGTGAGATAATCACTATGGACCAAAGCTAACCTAGGTTTCCCAACAACGTGTTCTCGAAAGACACAGACATAGAAGCGACCGGGCTGAACAGAACTAACTTCAAAATTGTTCGAGTCCAACACTCCCAGAAAAAGATAAAATGAAGAGCCAGCATGTGTGCAAGTATGTTGCAGCCAACTTCTCTGAAAGCTCAGGCGATGGCCGGAAAAAAAAACTTGTCAGACTAAATCGGTAACAGGCGACGTTCCTCTCCAGCTTTGTTCTGGCCATAGAAGCGAAGGAACGCTTGCTAATCATGGGCTTAATCCAGATCGGCCGAGGTTGTACAATCGTAACAATAGCATGCCAGACATCCAGTACCCCAGTTAATACTGGTACAAAACGCAGAGACGCTTGTATCGCATAAAACAATTACAGAACTGTTGCGTTTATCAATTATGATATCCCAACATGCATATCAACGGCATCTCATATTCTCATGGTTCTGATCAGAACTATTGTACAACGTGATCAATGCGACAATGTGAGGCATTATAGCCAAAGAAGCCCATAGCAACAAATAATGCGATCTTAGAACGGTTCACATGCACATGATAACATCCGCACATTTTCATATAATCTTTAGCATAAGCACTTCATGCTGTACATGAAATTCGTTTCAAGCTTACAATGCTTATTACATTCCTTAAAGCAGAAATAGGAAAACAATCCACGGTGAAATTACACCCTAATATATACACAGCTAAGACACGAAGCACTTTCACTGTGCTCAACAAAACTACAGTACACAATAGCTACTAGCTACAGCCGTACCGTACAAGAATTGCATCACCTGTTCAAAGCTCAAAGCATGCCTTTGGAGAAGCAAAACCAATGGAGGCAGCAATGCTCGCTACAATTTTCAAACTCTCGAGCAACATTAAAAAAACACACAATGATATAAGCTCAGCTAATGTCAACTAAAGAACAACATTAAACATCAGCACTCAGCTTAAAATTTAGTGATAACGAATGCTAGACAAGATAGCTGAGCAAGGTGCATCAACACAAGCTTAGATTATTAGCTTTACAAAAAAACTGGGGTAACAACGAAAGAAATGCAATGGAGTCATGGAGAGTGTAACTTACATGGTCAAAATTGCAAAATTATGGTCATAGGATTTCAAAGATTCAATATTGATCATTAACTTCCATTTTAGTCTATTCAGAAGATGTATTTAGATGTTCTTTGTGACTTCAACCTATCATATTTCTGTACTTCAATTAGACCAAATTGTATGATTCATCTTTCTGTTTGCTCCAACAATTAAAAGGAGAAAAAACACCAATTCCAGGTCCTCAACGCAAAACTTAAATGGAGCTTTTGCACTTGCTGTTTGAAGAAAAATGCTTCCACAGGTGAATCATGTAAATTGATGCCAATGTTTCTGATCTATATTCCTTTCGCCTAAAAATCAACTACCCGTCTGTTCCTTACCCTTCTTTTTCACATAAACACCAAATCAACCAACTTGTACTGACTCCATCCCATTTTCAATCCCTGTATCCAAATTCACCGATACTCTCCCATTTTGCTGAATAGTGTAAACCTTCCATGCACAATTGGTAATCTAATACAGTTTAGCAAGATCTGATAACATCATTGTCAATTTCTCTCATGGAATCCGAGACTCAACAAATACCAAACACTAAAACAATAAATGATAGCCAACACAGTAGTCTTAAGAAAACATTGCGTTGTTTGTGAAGACTGCCAAAGCATCTCAGAGCTGCCTCTGAAAAGAGACTGCACACCAAGCCAGTCACTGCCATGACTAGAAAAATATAGAATCCAAATCAAGAATTCCAATCACAAGAATGTATAACTTCCACATCAGGACCAAATAATGGTGTTAAATCAATCAAGTAAATTCAATGCAGGTGATTTACCATATCTCCTTGTTACAGCTCAGAGAAGGAAGGATGCCTAATAGTAACAAGTTTGCTTAGGTTTGTTGCAGCTCCTTGTAGCCTGTATAATTGGTGTTATTAACCATCTCTTTCACCTATTTCTTCATAGAATACCACATGGCATCAGGTACTGCCAAAAGATATCAACAGTGCATGTTGTTCCTTACTTAAATACTTAATTATGTCAAAACTTAAATACTTAATTATGTCAAACCTCCTAGCAATCTAAAACATCATTTGTTTATAAAGGAACTTGGACATCAGAAATTTTGTTCTATTAAATATATCTCCCCATCCAATGCAGTGAGAGCATAAATATGACAAACCTAACCTAGATATTAGGTCATAACGCAAGGTCAAAACTATCATAGCAATTAACAGATGTCATAGACAAACCATACTTTTCTGCAACTTAATTAGTTAATGCATCATGCCTCCAGCATAGTTCTTCAAAGCTTGCAATCATCCAATAACCATTTAGCTCAAAGATGTACGTATGTTAATCCATGCTCCATGCAGTAGTGCAAAGAAATTTCATAAACGGTGAGTAATTAAACCATGGCACTCAATACTGACATTTCTTGTTAGATTTACCTGGTGCCATGTACTCTATGCTGCTAACTGACAGCATTGCAAGGCCATAATCACAGTTCTGTAGCTGCGAGTTCTGTTATCTTAAAACCTATAGGGAAACCAAAGAAATTGCTTGGTTTGAGCCATACAAATGGTTTCTCCCAAATTTTGGCAACAACAAATCCATTTTTATCTGCAGTTTAACAAATAACTACTCCAGAATTTCAGTCTGACCAATCATCTTTCTGTCTCAGTCAGCAAATTTCAATCCACTAGAGAATAGATGCAGTGTGCTAAGAACCGAAGGTTTCAGAAAGTAAACAGCCTTATACAAAGCGCCCACTTCTAAGGCTTCATTTGTAAGTCAATCTTCGGCCAGCACATCACAAGATGGAATCTCCAAAACACCTTGTATTGCAGGAAACTAACTCAAAAGTACTTCTACTAATTGAAACACTCCATATCTCTCGACAATGTTATAGAAACACTGGAAGTAAACATGTCAAGACACCATAGCTGGCCATTATGTTCACAACTCTTGACCAAATAAAGCAAAGCCTTACATTAAATAAACAAGCCAGAACATCCACAAGACTACTGCTTCAACCAACTCATTGTTTCTGGCTCCTTCGAACATGTCTTATTTGAGATCATTGCCCACACTTGCCTCTTCTTGTCCAGACACATAGGCCTTAAATTAAGGAGCTCCATACAATCCAGGGCCTACACCAATCTCCTATGGTACCAAATCTGTTCCACAAAGACGATATGATGCCAAATCTGTATCATTAAAGCAATTCATGGTTGATCACAGAGGGAGTCCCATGTTTGATATAAGGGGATTTTGCCATCTCCGAAGTGAGCAATTAGCACAATGATGGCGATGATGATGAGGGAACAATGATGAACAAATTTTATGCACAATGAAATTAAACTCAAGGAAAATAGGAACAGTTTGAATTTGCACCTTAGTAATATGAACTAGAACCGCTACCCCCAAAGTAGCCACTGCTGCTTCCCATATTACGACCTGAGTAAAGTGATGAATATGAACTTCCACCAACCTGCCCAAACAGAAGATGAAATACATTGGGGAAATCAACATAGGAAATGGTTTGGCACAATTAAAATGATAGTAGATAGTAAATGCATTAGAGATAATATTTCAGGAAGACTCACATCAGATCCACGAGACATGTAGCTACCACTGAAATTTGAAAACACTCCACCAGAATCACTACCGCTTGCAGAACCTGCAAAGGTGAAATGCAAGATGACATGAGAATTTAAAATTATAAGTGCATGATCAAAGGTGCCATGGGAAATAACAGAGCCTTCAAGAGTATACCTCCATAACTCATGCCATGACGGCTGCTGCTATACACTGAATCATGGCCAGAAATAGATCGGCTGCCACCGTATCCCGCACGTGAACGTCCAGGCCTTCAAGAATGAGCATTTGTAAGAACATGGTGTTCAAAATCAAATACTGAGCAAAAAGACTGCACGTTTTAAAATATATGCCAACCTCTCACTATATGCATCTGCATACCGAGCACTGCTGCCACCAACATCATAGTCTAAGCGCACCTTAGACTGACGAACACTAATGTCATGATACCGAGGAGGCACATCATCCTTACATAACATTAACAGTAATTAGGTTGGTTGAGGAATAGACTGTAAGTGTAAATCATTAAAAAAAATAATTACACTACCCTCACCATCTCTGCATATGAGCGTTTTGAACCAGACATTGTATCGTAAACATGGCCACGACCCTCTCTATAGGTCGGCAAAGGCCGGTCGATCTTCCCTCCATAACCGTCATCAGCATATGCTCGCCTATCGGAAAAGCGGGGAGCACTACGAGGACCACTGTCTGAACAAGTTGATCCCCGGGGTGAATAATCATCCTTGTAAGAGGGGCGTCTATCCACTGGAACTCTTGAACTGTAGTCAGCAAAGGTAGCTCTGCTCCTTGGAGGAGGAAGTTCATCATGCCTTCCATATTCTCTCCTTGGACTTCTCTTTGGGTAAACAGGAGCTGTACACAAATGGAGAAAAAGTGAGGCAGCTAGAGTGGATTGGACTGCAACAAAAATGGATAGATTATACATAACATCAGCTCACCTGGGGGCCTTCTATCATAGGATCTCTCCAGAGGAGGCATTCGCCTGACTCTATCTGGTATTGACATAACAGGGCGTCTATCTCTAATATCTATTGGCCTCTTCAGTGGACGACTCCTGATGGGTGGTAGGCGACTAACATCAGGTCGTACAATACGTGGTGGAGGCCGGCGTGGTGGAGGACGATGAGCATATGGAAAATGGCCACCTCGAGGAGCACTATGCCCAATCCTAAAATTTCCTCTTAACCCATGCTTCATTCTAGGAGGTCTCTGTATTGGTCTTGACAATCTGGCTCTCACTTTTGCCTGAACCAGGAAGTAACAGCCATTAGAAGGAACCAGGAAGTAACAGCCATTAGAAGGAATTGCATGATTACTCATCCATTGACCAACAGATGAGTAGATGGTAAAAATCAGTTAAAAAGGTACAGCAAACACAGTTGGGAAACAGACCTTGTTATCACCTTCGCCAATCTCGCAATTAGTTATCCCATCAGCACATGCAACAGCATTATCATGCGTATCAAAAGTAACAAACCCAAAATCCTTTCTCCTGGCTGCTGGCATGTTTCGGGCAAGTTCAATTTTCTCAATAGCTCCATACTTTTTAAGGTACTTCTTAACGCGATCTTCATCCCATGAGGGAGAAAGGCCATCAATAAATACAGTTCTAACCTGAACCATAAAATCAAAATGAGAATTCAACAGCTTTAAACATATTTGTGGTATATCAACAGAACCACAACACCAAAAAACATAGAAACTAACTGGTAGAAGAGTGAATGACTGAATGGCCAAACCATATAAAAAACTTCCCTCACAAAGCCACTTAGAATTACTATAGAACAAACAGGTAATTACCTGTGCCATTATTTCATCATCAATTTCAGGGTAGGAATCGGCAAAGGAAACCTTTGCACTACGATCAACTCCAAAGACTACATCCCTCTTATGCAATCGCCTGAAAGCATCCATTGCTTCAGAGCGAGTAGAAAACTCAAGGAAAGCATACCCACGATTCATCCCCAGGTTATTGCTGTCCTCAACCAATATTAAATCATCAAAATTCTCAACTCCATAACTCTTCAGTTTCTCCTTGAGCTGTAAATGCCAAAATAAGTTATTTCTTCAACTAAGAAGCAGAAAAAGAACATAAAGAGAAAAGAGTTTAAGCATCATACATGTTCTTTTGTCCATGTCTTGCAGATATTGCCAACAAAAAGTGTGTCATTGTCATGACTTCGAGCAACACCACATTGTTTACCTCGAACCTAAATCATTTAATAAATTATTAAGTTACATGTAAAAAGAATATATCATAAACATGAATATATCATAAACATAAAATAGCCAGATTTTAAGACCAACCAGTGGATTCTTTAGCTCTGAGACAGCATGCCTAGCTTGCTCCACAGTCGCGTATCGCAGGAAGGCAAAACCTTTATTCTTCTTTGTAACAGGATTCATCATCAAACGAACTTCAGTGATCTCGCCCACTTCACCAAAAACTTTCCTAAGGTCACTTTCTGTCGCATCTTTATCTAGCCCACCAACAAAAACTTCAAACTCCTTCCGCTTGCGGTGCTCTTTCACCACTTCATGATGTTCATCATCCTCCACATCCACGTTATGTTCTTCATCAGCATTTTCAAATCCCTCACCCTCCCCATCATCCACTTCCTCGTCCACCATATCAGTCTCCTCTTCAACCACATCTTCAGTATACTCCACCCCTTCATCACCGTCCTCATATTGTTCTTCATACTGCTCCAAATCCTTCTCATCGTAGTCTATAGCAGCCTCCTCTTCATATTCTGGCTCATCCTCAAACTCCAGCCGTTCACCTTTGTCCTCTTCTTCGTATGTTTCTTTCATAGTTCCCTCGTCTAAAAATGAAGGAAGCATAAGATACATAGACCTCAAACCTCATTAAGATAAACCAGTGTAGTGCCCAACACATATATAGCAAAAACCCCATAAAGTCACAAGTCACGACAAACATATGTTCTTTCATGCTTGTTAAGAGAGTGGTTCATGTTATATTCTCTAGCATAAAACTAGGCAAAATCCATATTTGTCTTTGTTAAAGAAAAATGCCATGTAGCCTCATCCATTAAATATCATTCAACTGATTAAAAATGCCACCTCCTAGCAAATATTAAAACATCTAACGAATCTAATACGCCAACACAAGCACGCTCCTCCTGAAACCATGCCTACCATCAACAGAATGGAGAAAATCTACATGACGTCCATGCTACGCAAAATAAAGGGGGGATTATTGGACCACCATACAAATACACCAATGCAGCACTTCATCTAGATTCTCATAGGACATAGCACAGATCACAGAAGAAGTCTACGCTCTATAAACGAAACAGGAGCAGCGCGCAATACCTTCACCGTTGGCTGCAGCGTCCGCCGAAGCCTTCACCTCCAGGGCCGGTTGTTGCGGTGGCGGCGACGGCTGCCGCTTCTGCTCCTCCCCCTTCGGAGCCTCCTCCGCGGCCTTCACCTCTTCGACGGGCGCCTCCTCCACGGGTGCCGCCTCCTCCACAGCCGCCTCCGCCTTCGCCGCCCTGCCCCTCGTCGCCGGCCCCTTCCTCCCCGCCGCTGCGCCGCCCCTCCTAGCCGACTTCGGCGGCATCTCCCAGATCACAGCAAACCAGACCACCACCTAGAAATCACCAGAAAAAAAACACAGATTTAGCGGAAACAGGCGTCGAGTCGGGGGGTGACGATGCCGGGATCCATGGGCGTACGTACCTCGTGCCCTCGTGGAAGATCGAAACGGGGAAGCGAAACCCTAGAGCTGGAGCCGAAAGGTGCGGCCTTTAGATTGCGGAGAGCCAACACGGAAGTACGCTGGAATTGGATGTAGTTACGGATTTACCATGGAGTCGTCGCGCGCTCGCGTTGACCGTTTCCTGCGCGATAAGGGTCCCTTGGTCTTTTCGGGTGGAATTTAGTTTGCCAGGTAAGTCGGCGCTGAGGAATTTCCTTGCGCCGGGTTTTAGGACGCGCGACCCTGGCACCTTGCCATATAATCTTTCTTTAAACTTTAATTTAATGATTTCCTAAATCTTAGATTCAGTACATATTGTCCTCTAGTCTCTCCTTGATGTAGGATTTTCAAAGGAATATCATGTTTAGCGTGTAAAATAAACATGGTCACTTGGGCTTCTCCCACTTTTGCACACAACATTCATTTCTCCACATTTCTGCATGGGGCTATGGTTCAATTAACAAAATAATAAATTGCACTACATGAACATGTGAGGTGAGTGCATTTAAGTCACTGGGGTAAAAAATCGTGCATTTAGATCAATAAACTTGTTAAATCATAAAAAAAATAGGGTGAAAAGAGGTTTTGCACGTTTGGCAAGGTATCCATATGGTACTAAGAGGTTGTTTGGTTGCTAGCCACATTTTGCCAACAAAAATTGCCACACTTGCCTAAGTTGAGGTGCTTAAATTTTTTACCACACCCTAGCAAGCCTAAGGGAATATTGCCACACTTTTTTGAGTCATTGACGCGTGTGACCTAGTTTGCTGGAAGGGAATCTTGCCACAACTGTGGTTGCAACCAAACAACTCCCAAAGTTGGTCAAACTTGCCTAACCTTAGACGTGGTAAACTGTGGCTGGCAACCAAACACCCCCTAATACTTATATGGTATTGATGTAGACATTGACATGAAACGCACATGCATGGACTCCTCGTGACTAACACTTGCACAGACTCACGCTGTGACTAACATTATCAAAACTAACACTCACAACCAACTCGGCATAAGGACCGGTATGACCACGGCACTCAAGCCATTCATATTGCCAATTCCACACTAGTCATACCGTCTTGCTAAGGCCGGTCATATCGCTATACCCCAGTCATATCATGATTACAATGTCGGTACTACCGCATTATGTCTCAGCTCAAAAACTCCAAAAATAACTCCTCTGAAAATAGCTACCGATCCCTTGCCAATATGACCGTCAGCTCTAGATAGCAGCAACTCAAAATGCAATTTCTCAAAATTAAACTCAAACAACAAAAATAAAGTATGTTAAATTTTTGGTCCAGGAAAAATGCACACATCACAAATAAACGGAGAGAACACAGGAGAATTTCTGAACTTCTCTATTCTCTTATTTGCTCCCATTTTTCTTTGTTTTTCTTACAAAATTGGCTACAAGCCTCCTCAATATATAGGCTGATAATCTCCTACTAGCATACGTATTCGGACTTCAAGTTGGTCACAACTTCAACTAGAGTTACACACGGAGACAGACTCTACTACGTCTTGAACTCTAAGTCAAGATTATTTCTAACAAAATACAAGCAATGCCAAATAATCATCACTCTTATAGAGCTTGCACCACATGATCTTACAATCTCATTCTTGATGAGTAATTTGATAAGCACCCCAAAGGCAAGAATTTGAATTTTAGATTTTTAAAGCAAACAAGTTATAAGAGTCACGTGTGGTTCATTTTCAAGAGAAAGAAAAAACATCACCACAATGGCAAGATGTAGAATGCTCCAGACAACAGCAATTCAAAATGCAATTTCTCTAAATCAAACGCAAACAACAAAAATAAGGCATAAGCAATATCAAATACTCATCATTCTCATGGAGCTATCGCTACATGGTCTTACGAAGAGAAATGGTAGCGGGAGATTGTTAGAGGCGATGATGGGCGCGGACAAGGGCGGCTGGTGGTGGTGGAGCACCATTAGAGGGAGAAGGCGGTGACGGAGGAGAGATGGTGCATTACTGTCTAATTGTCTGGTTAATTATGCATCGCTCAAGAATTTTTATAGATAGCAAATGGCCATGAAAAAGTACAAAAAAATACATAATGTACCATTATGCCTCGGGAAGCTCCACAAAAATTTCATAATTTTTGAGCTCATTTGTTATATTTAAAAATTCAAACAATTATGACATAAAATTACGAATTTAGGCAGGTAATTAAGCCAGCTAATTAGCCGGCTTAATTACCTGCCATTTTGTGGGCAGACAGCAGACCACCTGTCGTCTGGTGGCCGGGCGGCAGGCGTCTGCCGTTTGCTGGCCAAACGGCAGGTGCAACATGTCGACTGTCGGGCACTGCTGCTTGGTGATGGGATGGCAGAAGCGCTATTTTTATCAATACCGCTCGTATAAGGTTATTTCTACAAATACGCATTGGAAAGGTGCTATATATGACAAAAATTCGTGCTCCAATTAGTTTATAGTTTATGTTTTTAGCTATGCTCTTTGATTTTTGCCTAAAATTGAACTGTAGCGGTTGTTAGGTTTTTGAAAAAAAAGGAGAAAAAATAGATTTAAAAAAAAACAGTTACATCGTCACGGGCAATACAAAGTAATAAGAGAAAAAAATGCAAAAAAAGGTTACAAATGTCAAAATAAGCTAAAATTTGAAGCTAGTGTATGGTTTCTATGCCGTTTGCTAGCCAGACAGCAGGTGTCATGTGTCGACTGTCAGGCGCTACAGCCCGATGACCAAATGACAGAAGTGCTATTTTTATCAATTCCGCTTGCGTACGGTTATTTCTGTAAATATGTGTTGAAAAGGCGCTATATATGGCGAAAATTTGTGCTCCACCTAGTTTATGGTTTAAGTTTTAAGATGCGGTTTTTCATGTTTGGCTGGAATTACACTATAGTGGCGGTTAGTTTTTGAAAAAAATTTGAGGAAAAATAGAATATTTTTTGAGAAAATAGTTTCATGAACAATGCAAAGGAAGAAGGGAAAAAAAGGCAAAAAGTAAAAAATCAAAATAAACTAAAATTACAAATCAATGTGTGGTTTCAAATTTAAATAAGCCGAAATCTCAAAAACTAAAAACTGAAAACGTTTGAAATAGAAACAACTCTTCAGTTCAGATTGCCGCAGTGCAATTCTAATCACACAAGATTGTTCAGACACTACAGTACACAAGATTAAGGCCCCGCTTCGCACGTAAAATATTCACGCATGCATTCCAAATGGGTCAGAAGAACATCTTATTGGCAGTCAAATCTGGACAAGCAACTGGTACATCCGATATTCCAAGGAAATTTAACTATTTGCCACTCTTAAAAATGTCACCTATTCAAAGGCTACTTTCTTCGTTGCAATTAACATTTTGCCACCCTTAAGATGTGTTTGACTAATCAATCGCCACTTTCGAGCCCACGAGGCGCCAAATCACTGCCATGTCAGCATCCTTCGCTCCCGAGCAGCGGGGACAAGGCGCGGGCGGCGGTGCGGCGCGGGCGCGGGGACGGAGGCGCAGGCGCGGGCACCTCCGTCCCCGTGCCCGCGCCGCACCGCCGCCCGCGCCTGCACCTCCGTCCCCGCGCCCGCGCCGCACCGCCGCCCGCGCCTTGTCCCCGCAGCTCGGGAGCGAAGGATGCTGACATGGCAGTGATTTGGCGCCTCGTGGGCTCGAAAGTGGCGATTAATTAGTCAAACACATCTTAAGGGTAGCAAAATGTTAATTGCAACGAAGAAAGTGGCATTTGAATAGATGGCATTGTTAAAAGTGGCAAATAGTTAAATTTTCCGATATTCCAACAACGCGGAACCAGTACAAGTTGAAAGATAAAATATAAGCCACTGCACACTCATCATTCAATACCCAAGAGTCTACAGATTAGCTGTGGTTTACATTTTTTTTATTAAAAATAAGTAGTAACAATTTTAGAAAGAGAGAATGAATAATGAAAAAATAAGAGAGATATGTATGTAAAGCAGAAGCTAGAGAAATAAGGTGCATGATACACTATGACGTATCCTTAGAGCAAGATTAAAGTGAGAGAATTAAAAATTTATTTAAAAAGTCAGATATTTATATTGATTTTTAATGCATGTAAAAGAATATAGAAATAGAACACAAACACCCTGGTCGCAATCCTACGCCCAACCAAAAGTCAAGCGGAAGGAAGAACGGCCGCGGCGTCCATCCTCTGCTCCCGGTTGGAAAAGAAAAAAAAATCGCCCATCACTGACCGACCTGCCATTTTCATCGGCGTCCCTTCCCGCTGTACTGCAGCTCGGATACTTCTGTTCTTTTGTACTTCTGCCCCCGTCCACACACATGCAAGTACTGGGATACGGCGTGCAGTACAGCTCTACAGGCGCTGTCGTGCCGCTTATTAATTGACCAGCCGCTGTGCACGCCCTCTGCCGATTCTCTCCCCGTGGCCGTGCGGTGTTCCTGCGTCGGGCGGTGGTGCTGCTGCTGTTTCGGCGAAGCCAGGTGAGGTTTTCTGCCATTCTGTGTGCTCGGGCTCCTCGAACGCTCGTCAAAATTTGATCTTGGAGGGAGAATCGCGTGCCGTGGTTACGTGTTTTCGTGAGTATGTATAGTTTGGTTATTTCGCAGACATTTGGCTCTTCCCTCGTAGAGTTCTTGTGATTTTCTGCTGTCTCTTGGGGGGTTTCCGCTTCAAAATTTGATCTTTTTTACCGGCGTATGTCTTTCTATAATAGAATTCGGATGCTACGTTTCCATTCTTCTGTTCTGCCCGTGGTATGTTCATCGGAGTTTGACTTGTTCTTCGTCTTCCCATTCTTTTTTTAACATTTCTGACCCTGGAGCGCAGAGCAGACGCCCCTGGTTTTTCTTTTCTTTTCTTTTTCTCCGTAACAAACTTGCCAAAAGCCAGTTGTTGTAAACTATTCGAGTCCAATCTCATCCAACTACTCACGTCCTTGCTGCCGTCCAATGCACGAGCTCATGGGTAGCTTTTGGCTAGTTTGCGTAGACAGATGCACTCACAACTGCATCTCCACTCTGCAGCCGCCGCCGCCGTCTCAGAGCTCGAGCTGCTAGTCCCCAGGACCGGGGCAGCCGCCGGTATGTACCGACACGAGCTGGAGATCGAGAAGACGCCCGAGGGCGCGGACGTGGAGTCGGAGCCCGCGGCGGCGGCCGCGCTGGCTCTCGAGGCGGAGCGCGTCCCGCCGTGGCGGGAGCAGGTGACCGCGCGCGGGATGGTGGCGGCGCTGCTGATCGGCATCGTCTACACGGTGATCGTCATGAAGCTGAGCCTCACCACGGGGCTCCTCCCCACGTTGAACGTGTCCGCCGCGCTGCTCGCCTTCCTCGCGCTTCGCGGCTGGACGCGCGCGCTCGAGCGCCTCGGCATTGCCTCCCGCCCCTTCACCCGCCAGGAGAACACCGTCATCCAGACCTGCGCCGTCGCGTGCTACACCATCGGATACGGCGGTTAGTTCCTCACGCCTGATCAATCACCCCCATTTGAGGACTCCGCCATTGTTAATTCGTGAATCTTGATTCGTTTGCTAATTGCAATCTACGCTGAATCTGGCAGGTGGGTTCGGGTCGTTCTTGCTGGGGCTCAACAAGAAGACGTACGAGCAGTCCGGGGTGAACACGCCGGGCAACGTGCCGGGGAGCTACAAGGAGCCCGGCATCGGGTGGATGATGGGGTTCCTCCTCGCCATCAGCTTCGTGGGGCTCCTCACCTTGCTCCCTCTCAGAAAGGTACTGATCTTGTGGTCTTGTTTGATCTTTCCATGTACTGCCGCATTTCCTGAATTTTCGGGGGCTGGTGTCACCGTCAGATGTTCAGAAACTTTGGCATTGGTTGGAAGATCGTAACATCAGAGTTGCAGTCATTGACTGCGATTAGGACTAATGCTACCATAATTTTCTCTTCTTCTCACTTGTTAAGAATCTTAAGATCAACCGACCTATTTTTAGTTATGGTTCCTTTTGGTACGATACACTGCTGTGGCTCTGCTCAAAAGGATTTATTTTGAGTGGCTTATGGCTGAAAAGCACTGTAGCTGATTGAAAAAATACTGTAGCTGATGGTGGCTTAGTTGGTATAATTAAATTTAAAAATAGAAAAAATAGGTTAGCCCGTCACGGACAGTACAAACGAATACGGGGAAAAAGAACCGACAAAAAAACTCAAAAAAGCCAAAAAAAACAGAAAAAAATAAAATTGTTAAATAGTGAAAAAATAAGCAAGAAGCTAAATTAAGTGGGCAATATTGTCGCAATCAGGCTTCAAAATAACGGATTTGCCAAAATTACGTATTTTCAGGTACTGGTCATCGACTATAAACTAACCTATCCAAGTGGGACGGCGACTGCTGTTCTCATAAATGGGTTTCACACACCTCAAGGAGATAAGAACGCAAGGTACGCAATTTTATTTCAGCTACGCTGATGAAATCGTCATTGAACCGTGAAACGCTTTAGGAACGGATGACCTGAATTGATTCAACTTTCCTTTTTACAACAGGAAGCAAGTCCGTGGATTCCTGAAGTACTTTGGGATCAGCTTCCTGTGGAGCTTCTTCCAATGGTTTTACACTGGCGGCGACGTCTGCGGATTCGTTATGTTCCCTACTTTTGGGCTAAAAGCCTGGAAACAAACGTAATCTCTATGATCTTTTCCATTGCGCAGTGTTATGTTTCAGTGGTTCAAATGCATCACAAATTCACTCTTCAACTCCTTCAATCGCCAGATTTTTCTTCGACTTTAGCCTGACATATGTTGGCGCCGGGATGATCTGCTCGCACCTTGTCAACCTCTCTCTCCTCTTTGGCGCGGTCCTTTCGTGGGGCATAATGTGGCCACTCATCAGCAAGCAGAAGGGGAATTGGTACCCGGCAAAGGCATCTGAGAGCAGCATGACAAGCCTGTTCGGCTACAAGGTTTGCCATGAATTCACCTGTCCTAATCAGATCGACTAGTTCAGGCACATCACGCATTTTCAAGATTTAATTCTTCCCTTCAAATTGTCCCCCATGCAGGCCTTCCTCTGCATTGCACTGCTCATTGGCGACGGCTTCTACAACTTCGTCAAAGTCATCGTCGTCACCCTCAAGAGCATACGCGAAAGATCGAGGCGCAAGTCTCTTAACAGAGGTAAATACTACAGTGAAAAGACTTGCTCGCCGCACACATTTATTGCTTTGGATAGGTAATGCTTACTAGCTAGTAAGTACGTTGCGTTGCAGTGGCAGCTGCGGACTCCGTGGCGATCGACGACCTGCAGCGCAACGAGGTGTTCAACCGGGACAACATCCCGACATGGCTGGCCTACACCGGGTACGCGCTGCTTAGCGTCATCGCGGTGGTCGTCATCCCGCTGATGTTCCGGCAGGTGAAGTGGTACTACGTGATCATCGCCTACCTCCTCGCGCCGGCGCTGGGGTTCTGCAACGCCTATGGCACCGGGCTCACCGACATGAACATGGGCTACAACTACGGCAAGATCGCGCTCTTCGTCTTCGCGGCGTGGGCCGGCAAGGACAACGGCGTCGTCGCCGGGCTGGTGGCCTGCGGGCTCGTGAAGCAGCTCGTGCTCATCTCCGCCGACCTGATGCACGACTTCAAGACGGGCCACCTGACGCTGACGTCGCCGAGGTCGATGCTGGTTGGCCAGGCCGTCGGCACGCTCATGGGTTGCGTCGTCGCGCCGCTCACCTTCTTCCTCTTCTACAAGGCGTTCGACGTCGGCAACCCGGACGGGTACTGGAAGGCGCCGTACGCGCTCATCTACCGCAACATGGCCATCCTCGGCGTGGAGGGCTTCTCGGCGCTGCCGAGGCACTGCATGCAGCTGTGCGCGGGGTTCTTCGCGTTCGCCGTGCTGGCCAACGTGGCGAGGGACTTCTTGCCGCGGAGGTACGGGAGGTACGTGCCGCTGCCGATGGCCATGGCCGTGCCGTTCCTCGTCGGCGCCAACTTCGCCATCGACATGTGCGTGGGGAGCCTCGTGGTGTTCGTCTGGCACAAGCTCGACGGCAAGAACGCCGCGCTGCTCGTGCCAGCCGTCGCGTCCGGCTTGATCTGCGGTGACGGGATATGGACGTTCCCTTCCTCGCTGCTCGCGCTGGCCAAGGTCAAGCCGCCAATCTGCATGAAGTTCACACCGGGAAGCTAGATAATGATTTACAGCGCCAATGCTGTTTTGGAGTTACGTAGAGCTATGCCGGGTAAATTCCGCGGTGCTGTTCATAAGAGAAAAGGGCGGTGTACTGTGTACATCATCTGAAAAAGGAAATTTTAAGGATGACAACAGTTGCTTGTTGTCGCGTACATATAACATCAATGGTGTTTTAATAAGTTTCTTCGCCTCGCACCACTGGTTTTGGGTTTGGCACATTGCCCTTTCTCCCCTTTCGTGCCGCTGGACCATAAATAATTTTACATTTCGGCCCACTAACTTTTCTATTTCAATCCTTATATTATTTCAACTACCAATTTTGTTGAAACTGTTATATAAAGAACATTAGAACCAAATAATAAATCACACACATACCTCATGGCCCACCAATCAGTTATAATAAAGCCCACATTTCTTTTTCATCCCCACTCTCCCCTCTCTCCCACAGCCTCCCTTCTCTATTGGCTCCCCCGTTTGACCGCCACCACCCATGAGTGGCTGTCGCTGTCCTACTGCACCCCCACCTCTTCTTCCCTGGTACTGTCATTGCCACTGTGGGATCTGGCCAGATCCATCACCCTCGTCTTCGCCTGCCGTTCCCGCTCGGTGGTTGTTGTTCCGTTACTACCTTCATCGGCTATCCACGTGCAGGAGATGGAGGTGTGCCAAGGTGCGGTGCCTCCCCCCCCTCTCTATATAGACCACCTTCTCTTTCCCCCAAGCTACCACAGCTTCTACAAATCTCTCTGACACCTGTGAAGCATCTATCTTGTGCACACGTTGACATCTGAGCCTACATGGCTCTGCGAGACCCCAGTTGGGGCGTCCTATTGTACTTGCTCTCATTACCAAGAGTGCAAAGAACTATATTGACTGACACATTGCATAGATGATACTCTATCTGTTCTTTTTTACTTAATTTTTTTTTTGTTTTGTACAATTTTCGAGATATAAGTTTGATCGCTATTTGTTATAACTTTACATTAAAATATACTAATATATTATAATATTATAAAAATATTTTTAATAATAAATTTAATAATATAATTTTTGTATAGTTAATTTAGATAATTTTAAATCTATTAGTGAAGGCTGGAGTATTCATTGAAGCAGGTGCCCTTTTAGCTTTTTTTGCATGGCTTTCCGTGAGCTATCTCTTTCTTCCTTCGCTGCCTGTCATCGTGATGCTTAGCTCGCACTGATTCGGGGCAGCCTCTGAAGCAAAAGGGTTACAGAACTTTATCAGGTAAAAGTGCATTTCAACGCACAGCTTGCATCAGCTTTTCGTCAGTCAGATTGTGGATGTAACTTTCGAACTCTTTTGTGGTCGCATCCCGATAGGCTTACTGAATAATTGGATGGATTGGAAAGCTTTATGTGTGATTATACTGCCATGATGATAAGGTATAAAATCTAGGCCATATATCGTGCTCCACTTTCTTTGCGCCTGCAACTCACGCAAACAGCCCAAACAGGCTCGGATGGATGGAAAGAAATCAAGAATCATGGACCTTTTTTCGCAGTAAAATCCATGGAATCCTGTGATCTTGTTCACAATTATGCTGATCCGTGCGTGCAAGTTATTGAGGTCGATGACGAATTGAGAACGGTGCTGCTTGTATCAAGAACCACTAGCTTCTTTGCCTTTCAGATCTCAGAAAAGGCGAAAGCTTTTGTTTGAGTTATACTAATTCGTCATCAGAGAACACTTCTAATATTCAGACCATTACAACAATACATCATCACACATGCAACGCGAGTTGAACGGAGGAGCCGCGGTGACGATGGTATCAGCACTGTCGTCACCGGAGAAGAGAAGGGCAGCGGGGCGAAGGCAGTGAACCAGCCGTAAGGGCCGACGCATGGAGCGGCGAGGAATCAGGAGCAAGGAGAGAGGAGAACGAACCAAGCACGGTAGGAACGCGACGAAGATCCGGCGAACGACGGCCGCGGCGGCCTCGGCGTGGCGAGGGGAGAACTGTTCATGGTATCTGGCCGGCACACCGACAAGTGGGATCCGCAAAATTTGAACCCACATTTCAGTTGCAGGCCAACGGTGGACGTACTTTTCCATTTGAACCTTTAGTTTATCTCGTATTATGATTTTGACCTACCTCTGTTTGTATTGTGCAGACAGTCTGCATTTTTCGAGATGATAGCGAATGACGAAGACATCGACGTGAAAGATACATACGGTTTTGGGCTGTAGAAGTCGTTTAGAGAAGTGACTTCTCGAAGTCATTTGGAGAAGTTGTCTCACTCGTTTTAGCTTCCAGAGAAGCTGAAGTTATAAGGCAAAAAAAAATCCAAAAAGAATATGATCTAAATTTGGTAACCTTTGCATAAATGTTGGCATAGTATGTACTTTCGCATAGAAACCCTTAACGTACTTCGTATTATGATTGGTACCTATCTCTGTTTGGATCATACAGGATCGTTGCCATCAAAACTTGGGTCATAATTAGCCGTTGGATCTACGTGTGTGCCCTGGACTGAGTAGGAAAACGTGGCCGATGCATATTTCCAAAGGGGCCCTTCACCAATTCTACTTTCTCATTTACACCCACCTATCTCATTTATAAATGATCCTTTGCATTATATTTGTTTTCTTTTGTTCTTTGGGTGCCTTGTCATGTTATGACAATAGTCATGATGGGCAATTGTTCTTTTTATTTAGACCATGAGCAAAATTATGCTATTTAAGGAGTTTTATGCATGGACACAGCTTTTGATGATAACTTGCCTTTTCTTTTTCTTTGCACCATTCCACATCTTGCCACCGTGGTCATGTTCCTTCTTTCTCTTGAAAATAGACCACTAGCGGCTCTTGCAACTTATTTGCTTTAATTGTCTAAAATTCAAACTCAAAATTTTACTTTTAGAGTGTTTGTCAAATCACTCATCAAGAGAGATATTATAAGATCATGTTGGTGTCAGCCCGATGGTGATTATAAGTATTTGATATTGATTGTGTCATGCTTTCACTACTAGAGTTTAATTTTGAGAATTTGCATTTTGACCTATTGCTTTTAGTAGCTATTTGTCTGATCGGTCAGTGGTGTGACTGGTGTGCGGTAGTATTGGCCCTTTATTGGCGGTAGCTATTTTTTAGATAACGCCTTTTGGAAGCTTTGGTATGAGACTTGGTCCAGTAGTACCAGCATTAGAAATACGATATGACAGGAGTGGAGTGGTCTGACCGACTTGGTGATCGCAATCAGACCGGTCATCTGTCCTATTGCTGAGTTGAGTTTATTTTAGGTTGTTAGTCATGGCGGAGTCCATGCAATTGTTAGTCATGGGGTTTTCATGCCCAGTGTGAGTTATGGTGTGTCTATGTATGATTTGATTTACAGATGAGAGTCAAGTGTATGACATTTGTGCTCAGATTGATTTCTTGTTCTTTGGTATGCAGATGCTTTGATGATTATTATGGCCAGCAGCAAGAATGAGGCTTGGTGGCCATAACATGTCATGTAAGTTCAAGTGGAGTATCATCTCAAGATAAGAAGCACGGGACAAAGACAAGAGTCGTGAAGAGGTAGTGCATGCATGTGGTGTGCCAATTGGATTTGTGTGTTTCAAGTGGTAATATTTCTCGGAGTAAGCATATGATCTTGGAGGTAAGTAATTGGGCATCATAGACTATGATGTGTCATAAGACTCGGGCGTTTCAAGTGGTGATGGCCTCAGCATAAGCATATGATCTTGGCAACGAGGCATTAGCCATTGCATCTTCATGAGGAAATTGTCTAATACCGTGTTGATTGATGGTTTGCAAAGCCACAGCGTTGAACTAAGTGGTTTAGGTCATCTCTTTAATAATTGAATGCTTTATCAGGCTTGTAGAGCCTTGTGTAAGTTACGTTTTAAAAAGCATACAAATGTGTGTTATGTAAAACCTGTTTATGCGTGGGTTACCGGGTTTTCCTAATTGTAAGTAATGTGGTCCACTAAGAGTGGCTGGTTGTTTAGGGTTTAGTGTGAGGTGGAAGCCTCCATTATATTAGCACTACGTATTGAAGAGAGAGATAGAACTTGAGATGTTAGGGTTAGTGTTTTCTTGTATTGGAATCTTTTATGTGTGTGCGCTTTAGGTTTAGAGCTCTGTCATCCTGAGAGAGTGGCTATAAAACATTTCTCTCTAAGTAAAATGAACATCTAAAGTCTGGCTAAATAAGTTGTGTTGTAGATTCTTCCATGTGCTTTTGATTTGCTTGATTTTTTATTTGGATTTCTCTGTTCTTGATCTTTTTTGGTGCCAACGACGTGTAAGAAGTGGATATATCTCTTGGAGATTAGATCCTGTTTAACTAGGTGCCCTCTAGAGGAAGTTCTTGAGTTTACCTAATTTTCCTCAAGAGAGATGTGATTTCGGAATTTTGCTCTTGTGAGGGGTTTAGCTTGAATTCGCGCTGTGATATAACTTGCTATGATATGCGAAAACTCATCCAAGATCATCTAGGACTTACGAGTAAGAGCAGATCAATGTTTTCCTTTTTTTCTTGGTTTTGATGCAATTTTTCTTGTTTTGGATAAAAGTCAGAATTTTGGTATCGATCTTCATGATCTATGATTGAAATAGGTTTCTGACATTATAGGAAAGATTTGTGTTAAGTTTCACCGCATTTGGATCAGTGATGTGAGAGTCAGATCTTTTCTTGGATTATGTGCAGTGCAAACTGCACTATTTTTTGACGAGTGGTTATACCGCAAAGAACTGAGCGATTTGACCGGAGTACGGTCGTACTAGCGAGGTCGTTCCGGCCAGCGGTTAGATTGCTTGTAAGCCAATGGTCAGCCGGTTTGGGATAGATTGTCTCCGGTGTTTTTTGTGACTTGGCTTTGGTGAACTTATGAATTTGGGTTTCTACTATGTAGAGTTGGTACCTGGAGGAAGATTTTAAAAGAGTCATTCACTTCCTCTAACTCTTCGTACCCGATTCTACATAACTATACCAAGAATTTTTCAACAGGATCAACTTGACTATTTTGACTCGCCTCGACTCCATTCCGCAACTCGACTTCATACTGAGCGTCGATCCGCGCTTTACCCCGGCAACTGTTCCAGCATCAGGTTCACCAATATCATCACCTGCACCGCCCAACACCATGTCATGGCGTCATACTGCGTCATCTCCGTCGACGATCTTCTACCTCATCGATCGTCATATTCCATTAAAAAGATGTGTCATTAGCTCTTCATGTAAATTGATGATCATAGACTAGGTATTATGAAAGAAGTGCCCATGCAACAAAACTACTGAATGATTAATTGTTATGTGCTGCAGGCAGTATAAGTTGTTCAGATCCTCCCATAAAATCAGCTAAGGCAAATTAGTTCTGCTTAACGTTGAACCTTGAATATATGCTGTGTCATTATCTCTGTGTGGTGATTCTTTTTCAAGGAAAAGTGATTTTACATTTGGTACCATCAAATCAGAGATTGATGATATCTTTCAAGGATAAGAATCTCTACATGGCCCTATCTCAAAATAAAGAGAAAATGATCGGACCCTCCAATGTTAGGCATGGGCTACTTGGTTGACTCCAATCGTTTCACAATGATAGGGTTCTTGAATTCGAAGTAACCCTCAACTTATTCATATGTCCGTTGTCACAATCAGGGTTTGCATCATTAGGCCAATTGGTGAAGTAATGAAGACCATAAAACAATTCACTGGGTATGCTCCAAAGTTGCCTGTGGGCCAAAACAAACATACTAAAATAACAAAACTTATGAAGTCACAGGATGGAAAGCATGATGCATGCAGCCCATAGATTGTGCTGAAAACAACGAGGTAAAATGATCAGTTACAGACTTACAGTCGCCAGCTCTCTTGCTTCATGCTTGTGCACATTACAATCCAGATGACGATGCATGAAAGGGACGGGCATCTTGTGAACTGCCAGCCTCCATATGAACCGTTCAGTGTGGATCGACGTCGTTCACTGATGTCTCCGCTCACTCGAGTACTGAAGATGCCTAAACAGTCTCAGATGCTAAGAGAGGTCCCTTCAGTTTTCTGATGGCACATGTTTTCCTGGAATCTTATTAGCGTGTACTCCTGCCGATCAGTGATGTACATGTCTTTTGCCCACTATGGAGCAGAACTCTTTTCGGTCATGTTTGATTGGTGATTCTGTTATAATGGTCCAGAGCAGCCTTGATTCAACCATATGAAGCGGCTTTGCATCCAATGCTGGACACAAGATGCTCAAGTTCTCTGACCCGATTGTTCCCGGAAAAAATGTTCCCGTTCTCCTGATTCAGTCTGTCTGTCTGTCTCCGAATCGGATACGCAGTACTACCGTTAGAGCACGCCGGCCACGGCCGCAACGCCAGTGGACGCAGAAACGACAGCCCCAAACCGGCCACGTCGTGGCGATGCCTCGGCACGGCACCGCGCGTCGCACGCCGGGCACGCGCTCCCAAGATCTAAGTTTTAGCCCATTCATTGAAGAATATCCCAAGTAGAAGTGTGAAACCAACAAAACCTCATCTTCACCTACAGTATGGGCGGGGAGGCATGGAGTGAGCCATCATACTTACTCCATTGACAGTTTTGACATAATCCAAAACAATGATTTGGAATCTTGACGGTAAGTACCAATCGTTCTCTCCGCTTTTGGGAGAGACAAGGCTAATGACGGTACCGGGAGTAATTATCACGGGTGGTTTCAACATCACAGAAAAGTAAAATGCATGTACGGCTGTACCATCTTGAATTATTGATGGAGCTGGAGGCATCATTGTACTGTCCTGCTCATTTCGGCTTAAGTTTCTCACTTATTTTTACTATTTATACATTTTATCTTTTTTTGAACTTTTGATTTTTTTAGCTTTTTTGTCGGTTCTTTTTTTCCGTATTTGTTTGCATTGTCCGTGGTGGGCTAACATATTTTTTTCTATTTTTAAATTTTTTTAAAAATTTAATTACGTCAAATAAACCACCTTCAGCTACAGTATAATTTCAGTCAACTATAGTATAATTTCAGTCATAAACCACAACTTTTCAATACAACCGAGTACAGACTTACTATGAAGTATTGATTAGCACATAGCACTGTCAGTAGTGGGTACCATGATTCGCCCACCTTCTACTATCTGGAAAATAAACTTAGCTCTGTATATCTCCCTTTCGATCTTGCAGGCTTAAGTTGGGGAAAATTCCAGGTCTTCATTGTTGATTTCTTATAGGCTGCAGCTTCCTTGATTGATATATGAAAACTACAAAAGAAGCAGACCTTGGCATGTTCTTTTTCGGCTGCGGTTATAGCTTTTAGCTGCGGTTTGTAGCTTTTTGCTATTCGTGTGAGAGATTACAGAGTAATTGAAACTCACGTGCGGCTTTTGCTAATATAAATGAAGTCGGTACAATATGTACTATAATTAACTTAGTAAACCTCATCTTAAAAAAATACTTTATTTAAATACTAATTACCGTAAAAAAACTAAAAGCTGAAAAAGAACAACCCCTTTTACTTACACCTGATCCGAGTACAGAACATGGAAGATTTCACCATGCATGTTATTTAAAAACACCATTCATCTTGGGAACGGCTGTATAGTTGATACCTTCATTTGTGACAACTAGGCTTACAGATGGAACAAATTATGAATGTTGGTTATCAGTTCAATAACTCCACATGAAGCAAGGCATCTGCTTTGCCCTGATCAATTTGGCTTTGGCTTCTGGCTTATTTTCACTATTCATAAATTTCGTCTTTTTCTGAACTGTTGGTTTTTTGTTGAGCTTTTTTGCCGGTTCTTTTTTTCCCGTATTTGTTTGTATTATACGTAATGGGCTAACATATTTTTATATTTTTAAAATTTTTTTAAATTTAATTATGCTAAATAAACCTCTGTCAGCTACAGTATTTTCAGCCATAAGCCATGAGCTTTTAAACCGAACCGATCACCATTGAAGGCCCATAGGAATATGCCTAGGAATATACCGAATTATTTGTTAACAACGAGCCAGGCTTCATGAACTGATCTTCAAGTTGAACCATATTTTCGTGCACACCTATATGGAATATATTGGGAAGAAACTGCCATTTAAATTCTTCATGGAGCAGCAATAGTTTGGACAACTAATATCACGGTAAAGTATATGCTAATATAACACCCGCTGTTGGTATCATTTACACAACCCACATAGTGAATACTAAAAGAATCTTGCAAAGCAAAACAAACCAAAAGATCCAATGTTTTCTCCCTTACTTTTTGCTAATAGATTGCAACCCACCAGTAGTCTGGTACCAATCAAAACAAAGGAGGGCACGACATTAATCCAAGCAATGCAAAAGGAAGCATCAGTGCAAGTAACCACAAGAAGGTAGCATAAAAAGGGAGTTCCTTTCGAATTTGGATACAGTGCACATTAGAGAAAAGCACTCTGTTAATCACAATGGTGTACAAAATCTATGCACACATCACATCTTTTTTCCACTTCTACACTACAAATATACGGCAAGAATTACACGTACGTGCCTTAGCACACAGCAAATTTAGCTAATTTGAACCATTTACTAAATAGAATTATTTCTAAATGATGCTTGGTATGTTCTCCCCCAAAAGAAAATTGCACAGATCTTAAAACAATTGCAGCCCATTGCTTTATAATCAGTGTAGTTTTCTTCTAGGAAAAACATAAAAGCACTTGTCAATATATATACTTGACAACAAATACCCATCAAAATATTGCCCCTAAAACCCCAAACTTCGCAAGAAAACCCCACACCTTTTTCAAAATCTATCACAACACCAAGTAGCTTGCTAACAGCCAAGTAACCTCACGGCGGAGTGACGTGGGCAGCGAAAGAAGCCTCCGAAGGAGCATCCTTTCTCACAGGTCGAGGAAGCCGGTGGTGCGCCACACGGCGTTGCGCACGCGCCGGAGGTCGCGCCCCTTCAGCGTGCGCCCGGCGCCCTCCATCACCGACGCCGCCGCGGCCGCGCGCCGGGCGGCCATCTCGTGCGGCGGCACCACAAATTCGCTGTCGTCGTCCTCCTCGGCCTCTTGCTCCGCCTCCCCGAAACGCCTGTCCCTGTCCGTCCCCTTGGGCCAGGCCGGCACGGCGACCGGTGCCGACTGGTGGTACGGCTGTGGGGGCTGCTGCTTCTCCAGGCGGACCGCGGCCGGGATGGCTGTGGGCGCGTGGTCGTCGGCGAGGAGCGCGTACAGGCCGACGCTGCCCTCGGGGAAGCCGCGGGAGGAGAGGGGCCGGCGGACGCCGCCGGCGGATGGGGACGGGGTGGGGGACGGCGAGGAGGATGAGGAGGTGGACGACGACCAGACGACGTCGCGCTCGTCGAGCTCGAGTTCCTGGCCGACGCTGGCGCCGTCGGGCTGCTTGAGGAGGCCGAGGAAGCGGAGGGACGGGGACGTGGCGGCGGAGCGGAGGTCGGTCATGGACATGGCCGGCGGCGCCGTGCTCAGCTACTCGGCCCGAGCGTGTCTGGTGGCAACTGACCAGCGCGTCGTGGGTGCTATATCATTGGCGGGCCTCGCGGTGCGGTGGTGGTGGTGGGGCTGGGCAGTGAATTATTGGGGTATGATGCAACGAGTAAATTTTCTATTGCATCAATTAGACAGCATACGAGTAAAAGCTATAAATCATTATCACTGAATATAGGGAGATTAGTGAAACACCCCTGAAAATTTAAAAAAAATTGAGTCTTTTTCCTGAATTTTTGAGTGAATTTTGGAAACTTTCCCTTTCGAGAAAGTCTCCCCACGCCCGGTTTCCTTTTTCGGCCTGGCGCCACCTCTCCCCGATGGCGCCCTCCTTCTTTCCGCCATCTTCCTTGCGCCGACGCCCGCTCCTTTTCCCCTTCTTCGCTGGCGCCCCGCTCCCTCCTCTCCGTTGGCGCTGCTCCCCTCCCCGCTTCTCTCCGTTCCCCAGCGCCCGCTCCGCTCCCTCTCCCCGCTGGCGCCTCCCTCTGCTCCCCGCCTTCTCCCTCCCGCTCGCGCTGCTCGCCGCGCTGCTCCCGCACCGCCTCTGCGCCCCGGATTCCCCCGCGCTCGCGTCGCCCCGACAACCCCCAGTCCGAAACCGTGGGCGCCCTCGCGCCACACGTCGCTGCCCTCCTGCTCCCGACCCCACCTACCAGTGGCCGCCTTCTCCCCCTCCCGCGCGCGGACGCACCTCCGCCCATGCCCGCAACTCACCCACTCCCGTGCCGTCGCGTCGTCATTAATCCTGTGCAAAGCCGGCGTCACCCAACTGCGCGGAGGAGATGTGCCACCAACTCCCCGTCCCCTCCTGTTGACTCCCCGGCCGCGCCCGTTGCCTTCTCCCCGAAGGATCCCCTCCCTCCGCTCGGGCATAAAAGCCCCCTCTCGGCTTCCCCCTCCTCCTTTGCTTCCCGAGCCACCCCAACACCCCCCATTCGTCTCACACCACTCCTAAGCTCCTCCTTGAGCCGCCAATCGACACCGCATCGCCCGGAGTGCCGCCATCCTTCTCCCCTGCGCCGGCGACACCGTAAATCAATTCTCCCCCTTCCTCCTCCCATTCGTCGATTGCATTCGCCCAGAGCACCTTCACCCGCTCCTAAACCCTTTGCTTCTCTCCTCTGGCCAGGTGCAACACCAAGGAATCCCGGCGACGAAGCTACCTCCCGGCGGAAACACCTCACCGTGGCCAGCTTGCCCCGAGGCTCCACCGCTCGCCCCTCCACCACCATTGTGAGCCCCTGCTCCCTCTAACTGTGAATCTGCCCTCCGATTGGACAAATCGCCACCGGAGAGCCCCTGCACCACCGTGGAGCCGATTCCTCCCCTTCTGCCGCCCGCCGCCGTCAGTGACCCTTCCCCCTCCCAAAACCCTAAAATGGGATCCCCTCTCGGAGACCTAACCACTGGTGCCTTCGGTTGCTGCCGGCGACCCTCCTCGCCCCCAGGCCGCCGTCGCCGCCGTTGCTCTGTCTCGGAGGCGTTGTAGCAGCCAGAGGAAGAAGACGACCCTCCCGGGCGACGTGGTCGCATCCTCGCCGTCCTCTCCTCTCCGTGCCGTCTAACTTCAATCGTCGGATGGCCGCCCTCCTCGACCGTCCGATCTTCCTAAGCACCGCCTCCCGCACTGTTGGATCCTCCCGTACCGCTTCGCTCGTCCCCGTTGCATCGCATCCGTCCGATCTCCACACCGCCGCATCCCAACCGCCCACTCCGCTCGATCTCCGCCCTCACTCGAGCCGCGTGTCAGGCATCCAGGCCGTGTGGGCGCGGGTACATGGGCCGGATCTCCCCTCGGCCTGCTCCGTTCTCGCGCGCGTGCACTGTAGCTGGGGCCGGCCCATCACTGTTCATACCGATTTTCCAGCATTTTCTCAATTTCTAAAATCCCAGAAAATCCAAATAAATCCTAGAAAATCACAGAAAATCCCAAAAATTCCCCAATTTCACCACCTTGCTCCAAATAATATTCTGGACTCATTTTTGGCCTCCACTTCCCCAGATTCATCCCAGAAAAATTTCTAAAATTCCTATTTGGAGATTTATGCATTTTACTCCTTTTTAATAGATTATTTTTCCTCGCTTGATTAGGCTCAATCCGGACTTATTTTGTTTTTGTGTTAGCGCTAGTTTTGGGAATCCCGGGAGTTCAGGTGCAGTCCCAGGATCCAGGAGCTTCTACGTTCGAGCTCGCCGAGATCATCCAGATTAACAGCAAGTCACAAGTCCTTGATCATGTTGAAATCTCGTGCCATTTAATTATGTTATTATGCTATTTGCATTACGCTAGTTGTGAAATGTTAGTTCAAAAGTAAAATAAAATGTTTAGAATGACTTGATATATAGTTAAACCTACCACCGACAAATGCCATGTTAAACTTGTAACCATGCCTTTGTAACCCTGGAAATAATTATCTGTTAATCTAGATAATTGTAGGTTATTATTATCATGCAAAGTCTTTACACTAATAAGGTTGTGGCTGCGGGCCAATAGAATTTAGAAAACCCGACTCTAGGGCAGGGTGGTATGGGACACCGTGCCCTAGGGCGGAGTATGTCGGCGTGCAGAATAGGGTAAGGATTCTTACCCCTGGTTGTAAGGTCGCTTTCTTAACTCTTTAGCGGGAGTTAAGGGATCGTGTGGGTAAAGCTGAGCAAACTCTGCAGAGTCAAATAAATGGTATTCGAATACGTCGTGCTCCCGGTTAATGGAGCTGTGTCACTTGGGTGATTCCAGCAGCGAAGCTTAAGTAGATTTGTACATGCTTTAACTTGTTCAGTTGGTTAATTAATCTTTCATGAAAACCCCTGAGATCTTGAGGAGTAGTTTTGGATCCGTCTTATCAAAATATTTGCAAATAAAACTGCATCCACTCAAAGTTAATAAACCAAGTATACTCCTTTCCTTTGTTGATCCGTGCAAGTAGTAAGTTAGGGTTTCCCTTGTGATTTGCTGAGTACGGGGTTGGAGTACTCAGACTTGCAAAATTGCACAGATACCAGAAGAAAAGAAGGCAATTCAGGATTTCGTGTTAGGGTTGCGACCGCACTCATGCTTTCCTGTGGTGCATTTGCGATTCTTCTGCAATGTAAGTATGTTGGGGGCTTGCTCGCCCGTTTTATTGTAAAAATTGACCGTTAGGTCTTATTTCAATCAAGCTAACTCTTCTTAAATGTTCGTAAGCAGGTATGATACTGGTTCGGTCCGTAACCAAACTCCTGGGTGGTTGCGGATTAGTGATGCTCCTGTTCCTCCCGGAAATGGGGGCGTTACAAGAAGTGGTATCAGAGCAGGCTTGACTGTAGGTTGTAACCCTAAGTATAGATTCGGTTTCGTCAGGAAATACGGTTTTACAAAATGTTAATTTCTTATATAAAAGAATTGCGAAAATCATAAGTAATATTGCTATCTCCTCTTTCCTATGTCTATCTCATCTCTCTTTAGACATGCACGAAAAAGTTTTGTTTTGGTATTGTGAAAATCCCAAAAATACGTGTAGCCGTTTAGACTAACTTCTGACTGTACGCTTTGGCCACCTGGAACGTGATCTATCTTTTGAAGAATAGTAGTAAGGATGGTGTCTGGAAGAATAGTGCGAATACCCTGACCCAAGCTTTTCCTTTTGAAAAGTTGTAAGGTCATCGCTCGAGTAGTTAGCAATACCCGTTTGATTTCCTTGATGCTACGGGTAAAACCATTTGAGTAGACGAAGCTTTCTGATTGTATTAATAGCCAAATTGCATTATTAGCCTGTTAGGCTGCTATATGAGCAATTTGTGCAAAACTAAATTTCTGGTTTTAAATAAATAATATGTTAAAAAATTCTGCTTCTACCCCGTTTCGTCTGAATTCTTTCCTATGTTCTCTCTAGTCTCCAAAGAGATTAAATGTGAACCTTTGATTGCCACCAATAAGCTGGATTACCTCCCTGGAAGCTGTAATTGAAGGGAGTGCGATCAAAGGGACCATTCAATTTCGTCTGATCTTATTTCTTTCTCGCTCTTTCCTGCCCTTGTTCTTGCTTCAGTCTTACTTTCCCTTGCTAAGCCCAAAAATGTTACAGATTTGATTCCTAAGTTGTGGTTGCAAATGTCACTGGGCAGAAAGCAGTTCAGTATGAAGGAAGTCCAAGTCACCGTGAAGATAGATCAGACTGAAGGCAAACAAGGACAAGTCCAGATGTCAGAGCAGCAAGGAGAGTCACAGCCACCGTTCATTGTCAAGGTGACACCCGAAGAGTCAGCGTTAGCATCAAGTGCAACTGCATTGAAGTTTACGGCATTCCTGCAAACTCAACCACCTAAATTCCCCTCAGCAACAGAACCACTGAATGCAGATAACTGGTTACAAGATGTTGAGAGAAGAATGAATACTATACGATGCACAAATAAGGAGAAAGTTCTTTTTGCCACCTATCAGCTGTCAGAGCTCGTAATTATTTGGTGGAATGCTATCTGGTGGATCCACCCTAATGAGTAAGACATTACCTGGGAAGACTTTGTGAAAAGATTCCGTAAGGCCTGCATTCCTCCCAGAGTTATCACTGAAAGATATCAGGACTTTCTTAATCAAGGAGAGAACTCCATCGCAGGATATTTGCAACAATTTCATCAGTTATCTCAATTTGCTCAAGAGGAAACTAACACCGAAGCTAAAAGGATAGAGTACTTTATGAAAGGTCTACGACCCAGTGTGAGACAGGACCTTCAAGCCATGAAGTTTTCAAGCCTATTGAGCCTGGTTGATCGAGCTCTCCAGATAGAAGAAGAAATACCAGGTTACGTGAAAGTTATGAAACGAAAGAAACCTTCGCCTTCAGCACAAACAGCTTGTTTTCACTACGGACAGGATGGGCATTACCGCTGCCAATGCCCACTGAAGTCCTTACCCACAGAAGAAGCTAGAAAGCAAGCAAAGAGGCAGACATCAACATCACGCCTGCCACCGATGGAAGAAGAAGAAACTTACCCTAAGAAGACCAGAATAGAGGAAGAAACAAGCCTGCCTGGAGGAATGCCATGAAGAAGAAAGGTAAAGCAGACAGTCAAGAAAAAAGTGATCTATGTAGAACAAAGGAATGGAATGATGTCCTTTTTGGTTATCCTTTTGTAAGCTAGTTGGAAGAACTGAATGGTTTGTCTGTAAATTACTTTAGCTAAGGTTTGTGGCAAAACTATGAAAGTGTATGAAGACAACCTGTGTAAAGTGTGATGGATGAGAAGTTCGTGTTGCAATGAAATTAATCCTAATGGACCCTGATATATATGTAGCCCTGGTATTGCATAATTCAGCTAAGTGTGAACCTGTAGCATATACCCAATGATGATATACAAGTGCAGGTGAGAAGAAGTGATAGTATCATCTGAAGACAGCAAACCTTTTAAGATCCGAAAATGAGGACTGCAATTAAAGAAAATGAGTCAAAGTCGATCCAGAGAAGATCAAAAACAGTCATGAAATGGAAGCCATCAGAGACAGTAACAGAAGTGAGAAGCTTTCTTGGATTGACGATTTATTATCGCCGATTCATAGAAGGGTTCTTCAAGATTTTCCCGTCCACTCACCCAACTGCTAAAGGAAGACAAGCCATTCACTTGGACAGATGCCTGTGAAGAGAGTTTTCAGCTTTTGAAGACCAAATTGATGACAACACTAGTCTCGATGTTACCGGACCCAGAGAAAGAGTTCCAAATTTAATGTGATATTTCGAAGCAGGGTTTGGGATGTGTACTCATGCAAGACAGAAAATTTGTTGCTTATGCTTCAAGACATCTGAAGCCACATGAAGAGAACTATCCAACGCACGACTTGGATCTAGCAGCCGTGGTGCATGCACTCAGAATTTGGAGACACTACCTGCTAGGGAATCGTTGTGAGGCATTCTCAGATCACAAGAGCTTGAAGTATTTGTTCACACCGCCAGAGTTAAATATGAGACAGCGAAGATGGCTAGAACTAATAAAAGACTATGACATTGAGCTTCAATATCACCCAGGCAGGGCAAATGTAGTTACCGAAGTCCTCAGCCGAAAGACTCATCCAAGCAAAGTCAGCATGACAGAGCACCCACCAGAGTTGCAAAGAGAAATACTACAACTGAATTTTATGATCACAGAATAAGGCAGTATGGCAGCATTAGAAATTCAGCCTTTACTGACAGACCAGATCAAAGCAGCAGAAGACGAAGAGATTCAAAAACTGAAAAAGAAGGATCAAGAGGAAGATTCATCAGAGTATACGATAGACGAGCATGGAATCCTTACTCTCCGTGGTCGCTATTGCATACCCAACAAGAAAGAGTTGAGAGACATGATCCTACCTGAGGCTCACTCCTCTCAATTCTCAATTCATCCCGGAGGTACCAAGATGTACCAGGACCTGAAGAAAAAAAAATAATATATATTGGTGGAACCTGATGAAGAAGGAAGTGGCAGAAAATGCAGGACCCCTCTGAATTGGTCAGAAACGGGAGAACGACAACTTATTGGCCCTCAAATTGCTCAAGATGCAGAAGCACATGTCAGAATTATCAAAGACAGACTTAAGATTGCCCAAGACCGACAGAAGAGCTATGCAGATAACCGCAGAAAAGATTTGAGCTTTGTAGTTGGAGACTTCGTGTAAATCAAAGCCACCCCATTCAAGATAGTTAAAAGACTTCAAGTTAAAGGGAAATTAACTCCAAGATATGTGGGACCGTTTCAAATAATCAGAAGAGTTAGAGAGGCAGCCCATGAAATATAACTATCGCCCGGCTGGGCAAGACTACATAACGTGTTCCATGTATCACAGCTTTGGGAATGTCTACGACAGCAAAAGATGAAGTACCAGTGTCAAACATTAATTTGCAAAACAATTTGACCTATACTGAAGAACCACTACAAATACTTGAGAAATCAGAGAGCCAGTTCAAGAACAAGAACATCAGATTTTACAGAAGTAAGTGGAGAGATCACGATCGAAAAATCCACATGGGAAAGGAATCATAACTGTAACAGCTTTCATTTTCAACCCATTTCTGTACCATTGGGTGAATCTCGGGGTCGAGATTCTCTTAAGGGGGTAGGTTGAAACACCCCTGAAAATTTCAAAAATAATTTCAGCCTTTTTCCTGAATTTTTGAGTAAATTTCGGAAACTTTCCCTTTCGGAAAAGTCTCCCTGCGCCCGCTTTCCTTTTTCGGCCTGGCGCCACCTCTCCCCGATGGCGCCCTCCTCCTTTCCGCCATCTTCCTTGCGCCGACGCCCGCTCCTTTTCCCCTTATCCGCTGGCGCCCCGCTCCCTCCTCTCCGTTGGCGTCGCTCCCCTCCCCGCTTCTTTCCGTTCCCCAGCGCCCGCTCCGCTCCCTCTCCCCGCTGGCGCCTCCCTCTGCTCACCGCCTTCTCCCCCGCACTCGCGCTGCTCCCACACCGCCTCTGCGCCCCGGATTCCCCCCGCGCTCGCGTCGCCCCGACAACCCCCAGTCCAAAACCGTGGGCGCCCTCGCGCCACACGTCGCTGCCCTCCTGCTCCCGACCCCACCTGCCAATGGCTGCCTTCTCCCCTTCCCGCGCGCGGACGCACCTCCGCCCATGCCCGCAGCTCACCCACTCCCGTGCCGCCGCGTCGTCATTAATCCTGTGCAAAGCCGGCGTCACCCCATTGCGCGGAGGAGATGCGCCACCAACTCCCCGTCCCCTCCTGTTGACTCCCCGGCCGCGCCCGTTGCCTTCTCCCCGAAGGATCCCCTCCCTCCGCTCGGGCATAAAAGCCCCCTCTCGGCTTTCCCCTCCACCTTTGCTTCCCGAGCCACCCCAACACCCCCATTCGTCTCACACCACCCCTAAGCTCCTCCCTGAGCCGCCAATCGACACCGCATCTCCCGGAGTGCCGCCATCCTTCTCCCTTGCGCCGACGACACCGTAAATCGATTCTCCCCCTTCCTCCTCCCATTCGTCGATTGCATTCGCCCAGAGCACCTTCACCCGCTCCTAAACCCTTTGCTTCTCTCCTCTGGCCAGGTGCAACACCAAGGAATCCCGGCGACGAAGCTACCTCCCGGCGGAAACACCTCACCGTGGCCAGCTTGCCCCGAGGCTCCACCGCTCGCCCCTCCACCACCATTGTGAGCCCCTGCTCCCTCTAACTGTGAATCTGCCCTCCGATTGGACAAATCGCCACCGGAGAGCCCCTGCACCACCGTGGAGCCGATTCCCCCCCTTCTGCCGTCCGCCGCCGTCAGTGACCCTTCCCCCTCCCAAAACCCTAAAATGGGATCCCCTCTCGGAGACCTAACCACTGGTGCCTTCGATTGCCGCCGGCTACCCTCCTCGCCCCCAGGCCGCCGTCGCCGCCGTTGCTCTGTCTCGGAGGTGCTGTAGCAGCCAGAGGAAGAAGACGACCCTCCCGGGCGACATGGTCGCATCCTCGCCGTCCTCTCCTCTCCGTGCCGTCTAACTTCAATCGTCGGATGGCCGCCCTCCTCGACCGTCCGATCTTCCTAAGCACCGCCTCCCGCACTGTTGGATCCTCCCGTACCACTTCGCTCGTCCCCGTTGCATCGCATCCGTCCGATCTCCACACCGCCGCATCCCAACCACCCACTCCGCTCGTCTCCGCCCTCACCCGAGCCGCGTGTCAGGCATCCAGGCCGTGTGGGCGTGGGTGCATGGGTCGGATCTCCCCTCGGCCTGCTCCGTTCCCGCGCGCGCTTGGGCCGCCCGGCCGCGCGGGCCGTTCCTTGGGCAGAGCCGCACTGTAGCTCGGGCCGGCCCATCACTGTTCATACCGATTTTCCAGTATTTTCTCAATTTCTAAAATCCCAGAAAATCCAAATAAATCCTAGAAAATCACAGAAAATCCCAAAAATTCCCAAATTTCACCACCTTGCTCCAAATAATATCCTGGACCCATTTTTGGCCTCCACTTCCCCCAAATTCATCCAAGAAAATTCCTAAAATTTCTATTTGGAGATTTATGCATTTTACTCCTTTTTAATAGATTATTTTTCCTCGCTTGATTAGGCTCAAGCCGGACTTTTTTTTTGTGTTAGCGCTAGTTTCGGAAATCCCGGGAGTTCAGGATCCAGGAGCTTCTACGTTCGAGCTCGCCGAGATCTTGCAGATTAACGGCAAGTCACAAGTCCTTGATCATGTTGAAATCTCATGCCATTTAATTATGTTATTATGCTATTTGCATTACGCTAGTTGTGAAATGTTAGTTCAAAAGTAAAATAAAATGTTTAGAATGACTTGCTATATAGTTAAACCTACCACCGACAAATGCCATGTTAAACTTGTAGCCATGCCTTTGTAACCGTAGAAATAATTATCTGTTAATCTAGATAATTGTAGGTTATTATTATCATGCAAAGTCTTTACACTAATAAGGTTGTGGCTGCGGGCCAATAGAATTTGGAAAACCCGACTCTAGGGCAGGGTGGTGTGGGACACCGTGCCCTAGGGCGGAGTATGTCGACGTGCAGAATAGGGTAAGGATTCTTACCCCAGGTTGTAAGGTCGCGGACCTGACCGGAGTTGCTGACTCCGGGGGAAAAAATATAAGGACCGGACCCCTTATGCCGAGCAAATGACATAGTAACCGCTCAACCACAGGAGTTGACTTGTCAACACTGGTTTAGTAGCTGCTCAACTCGATTGAAACTCTAAAGGTGTTGAGAAGTAGGTGTTTGAGTATCAAGGTTAGGCAGGCCGTGCTGTGGGTGCCTAACAACGGTAGAGTTCACTCGAAGCGGACGTTTGTTTATTATTATTATTATTTATATGTGCCAGACCCGAGTGGATTCTACCGGTTAGAGCCTATATAAAGAGTTGAGCAGTGAAACGATCTGGCTTTCTTAACTCTTTAGCGGGAGTTAAGGGATCGTGTGGGTAAAGCTGAGCAAACTCTGCAGAGTCAAATAAATGGTATTCGAATACGTCGTGCTCCCGGTTAATGGAGCTGTGTCACTTGGGTGATTCCAGCAGCGAAGCTTAAGTAGATTTGTACATGCTTTAACTTGTTCAGTTGGTTAATTAACCTTTCATGAAAACCCCTGAGATCTTGAGGAGTAGTTTTGGATCCGTCTTATCAAAATATTTGCAAATAAAACTGCATCCACTCAAAGTTAATAAACCAAGTATACTCCCTTCCTTTGTTGATCCGTGCAAGTAGTAAGTTAGGGTTTTCCTTGTGATTTGCTGAGTACGGGGTTGGAGTACTCAGACTTGCAAAATTGCACAGATACCAGAAGAAAAGAAGGCAATTCAGGATTTCGTGTTAGGGTTGCGACTGCACTCATACTTTCCTGTGGTGCATTTGCGATTCTTCTGCAATGTAAGTATGTTGGGGGCTTGCTCGCCCGTTTTATTGTAAAAATTGACCGTTAGGTCTTATTTCAATCAAGCTAACTCTTCTTAAATGTTCGTAAGCAGGTATGATACCGGTTCGGTCCGTAACCAAACTCCTGGGTGGTTGCGGATTAGTGACGCTCCTGTTCCTCCTAGAAACGGGGGCGTTACAATTAGAGTATTTGCCCCATGCATAAACATGGAATTTGATGATTTGCTCTATTTGTCTCATTGACATGTGGGCCTTGGACCCACATGTCATGATACATCATAGGACAAATTATCAATTGCAATGAAAGGTGTGGCAAAAGATCAATTATTCCTTAAATATATGGTGTTGAAACGAAACCAAATTTTCAAAGAAAAATTTAAATTTTATTTGGATTTGAGTTCTTTTATTTCCCAGGCCTATCCTGCACGAATCTTAACCCATTCCACCCCTAATCCCTGTCGGCAACAGCCTGAACGGAGGGAATTAGCGCCTACACTATTCCTGTCTGAAAAATCCCATCGCCGTCCAGATATTTTCGCCGCCACCCGATTCTTCCTTCACCGCCAAGCCTTTCCGCGCCTTCTCGCGTCCGCTCGCTGCTGCCAGCGACCGTACCCCAGCCTTAAATGCCCCTGCACCGGTGTCAGGCACTGCCGGCCACGCCCGCCACCGTCCACCCCCTATTTTTGCTCTCCCAGCTCTTCCAACCAACCTGACACAGCCCGCCCCTTTTGACCACCGCCTTGCGTCGCCCGAGGCCGCCCTGACACTCCCCTCTGACCGCCACATCGCGCCTTCCCAAGCATTCGCGGCCGTGCCACGCGCCGCCACCACCATGGCCAAGCTCCTGTGCCGAACCGCCTCCGAGGCCCTATAAATGACCCCAAGCTCCTCCATCCGAAGCCATCAACCCCTCTAAAGCCAACCGAGCACCCCGAAGCTCCCCTCATCTTCCCTATTGCTGGCAATTGCAAAAATCCCCAAAGGTGAGCCCTAGCTCAATGTCGCCTCTCCAGTCTAGCATCTTCCAATTAGCCTCACTTATAGCCTCCTCAAGCCCTCAGGAACACATCCAAACCGCCGTCTTAGCCTCCCGACCATCCCTCCTCCCCGACACCGAAACCCACCGCCCGACCAAGCCACCTCGCCGTGGCCAGCCCAACTCCGGCCTACTCAGCTCAAACTGCCACTTCCACAAGACTCCCCTATCTCCACTGATGCTCAAACACCAGCCTTTTTGCCCGATTAAGCCTTCATTCGCCCTACCCCATTCAAACCAGCCGCGGAGAAGAAGAGCTTACCTCAGCCACATGCTTTTTTTTAATATAGCCCATCAGTAGATTCCTACGTTAAGGGTCTAATAATGTGCGAAACCTACTTGACCCATTAGTAACGGATCTAGTCCGAACTAATGTGTTCTAATTCGTTAAGTGCGTGCTCCCTGTAGGTTCATGTATATTTGGTCGTGGCCCAAAAACTCTTTTTCGATCCACAAGTCGATAGCAGTCCCTAGTAGAACATAGCGATTCCCAAATATACATAAAGATCATATTGGGTAAACCTATATAATGCTCATGTACTGATTTCTTTGCCTTAAATCGAACTCAAGGCAAGAAACGTGTTATCCTGTGATAGCTCGATCCTTCATTCGAACTTATAGTGGGTTACTTAATTACCATTGATTCATCAACCACATTTGGTATCGCCATGTACTTCTTTAATCCAACCACATCGAGAGACCCAAAGATATATCTTCCGTTATATAGAAAGGGCAAATTTTATCTTGATTGTTCACATTTCTCTGTATGTTTCATAATAAACCGGAAGGCTATCTTTATAATCAACCAGTTACGGAGTGGTATTTGGTAACCTCTAACTAAACTATTTTATATATAGAAAACTATGATAATATCATGTCTAAAGATCCTATATACACTATGTATGAGACCAACTAATGTCACTTAAGAATATAACAATTTCTACGGTGTCTTATGGTAGGTTAATCCAATACCATGTTCTCTAACATGTATTTATATTATTGATTTGATATCTTCATATTCATGATCCATGACACATGATCATCAATCAATACATATGTTAATTTATAAATCACAATTGTCCCATATAATAATATAAGATCAGCGATAATTTAGAATAACATTATAACATGAATAAAGAGTTCTACAAATAAATCATGTACTTATTAATGAATATGAAAGATATTTTTTTTATAAAGCTAGAAGTGATAGACATATTACTGACACCAGCTTGTTGTGGTGTGCTCGCGCTGCGGAGTGATTGTGGTGGTACTGTCGCGCTGCACCTGAAATCTGGAATCATTCTACAGGAGTCGTTGCCCAGAAAAATTGGGGGCGCAGCGGCTACAGGATACGACATCCTGGGGACAGCAGCATCAGGGCTTGGCGTTGACAAGTCGGCAAAAGCCGAAATGTTACGGGCAGTTCTATACCTCGACAGAGGAATCAAAACGTATGTCATCGGGCAGGCAGTTAACAAAATGGTTGAAGATGGGGTTACAGCCTTCCTGGTGGTGTTTGGACATAAGTAATGGCTAGTTGGGTGATCGGTTAGGTTTCAGCTTTTAGCTTTCGGTTTATTTTTCACTATTTATAAATTTCGTCTTTTTTGAACTTTTAGCTTTTTGTTGAGCTTTTTTGCCGGTTCTTTTTTCCCGTATTTGTTTGTATTATATGTAATGAGTTAACATATTTTTTATATTTTTAAAATTTAATTATGCTAAATAAATCTCTGTCAGTTACAGTGTTTTTTTCAGCCAGCTACAGTGCTTTTCAGCCATAAATCACAAAAATAAGCCCAAATGATTTGTGTGAATGGTGCGGTTGTAACGGTAGCAGCAACTCTGCTTGTCTGCTGCTGCTACTGTATTTCCATTTCAATGCTGGAAGACAGCGCATTACAGCTAGCCTATTGTCGTCCTCTCTTATATATGGCTGTGTGAATGGTGCAATTTTTTGGGTATGTATCTTATAATTTTTTGTTTATATTTTGTGAATTCTAGCTTTTCACAAAAGAGGGTACAGAAAGAGACTCACGTGTGATTTTATCAGATATAAATGAATTCAGTATAGTGTCTACTACAATCAATTTATAAACCCATCTTAAAAACACACCGTTTAAAACCTATTCAGTGTAGCATAAACCAAAAAGATAAGTCCAAAAGGCACGGTCGCAGCCGCACCTGTTATCCAAAGCTTCTACTTTTGTAACTTGTTGCAACAATCCCTGAAGATGTTTCAGATACCCGGTAAAATTTGTTGTCTGGTGTTTTTTTTAAATGTCTTCGGTAAGCAAATGTTTCAGTAAGAGAGGAAGTACACTTGCTCCTGAATAGGGACGGCACGATCTTTGCACATGTTCAGTACACCAAATGTTTAATAAAAAAAATGAAAACTGAGTTACAAACATCATAACACTCCTTTAAAGTATTGTTATTAGTTCAGATGGATAAATACAGCGTATAGCCCTGTATTATTCTCCGCAGCGGTCCACATAACTCAGTAGCCACCACACTAGTACTCGCAAGGAACCCAACTATGGAGGTAACACTGAGGCATCTCATATAGTACACTGAAAATAAATGTATTGTATCGGCCAAACTACCAAAGTACACAAAGCAAAATGGACAAAACCAACAACCACTGAAACAGACGAATCAAATGAGAATATACACAAGCCATCACCAGATAGGACGAGATACCACCACTATCAATTAATAAAGAATGCACATTCTAATGTATACAGTTACCTAAAAAGAGCCGCATGGGTCCTGAAGCAAAATTTGTGGTCCCATACAAAAGAAGATCCCAAGGGGCAAGGGCATTGCACTACAATCGTCAGCAGTTATATCTCAAGAGTTTTCAGAGCATTTCACGAAATGCCAGAATTTGGCATAAAATAACCTCTGTCAGTCAATCTCAGAACTAATCCATCAAAATAAGTTGGAAGGAGCAATGACAGCAACATGCAACCGGTAGATATAGGTTCAGGTAGAGGAAGTATCATGAGATCTCCATTCTTCTTGCTCAAAATTCCGATCACGCTCAACTGCATCCCTTCACTGATATATCTACAATTTCGTGCAACCATAGTATAAGCTTTCAAAGGCTCAATCTACAAAGGTACTGACAAAAGGCAAGGGTATTGAGTAATTTGATTACCCTTCTTCTAGACGAATAAGCTGAGCTTCTTCAGAGGAAAGATTTCTTTCTTCCAGCCAACACTTCAAGGTTGAAGATAGCTCTGTGTTTCTGCTTGTTGTAACAAGAAGGATTTCATCGATTAACGGAACTACTTTTGAGTGGTTCCCAGCTTTCACCAAGGCTTTTTTACCTGATTTTGCATCCGTTATGTAGAAATCAGCAGCAAACCTCTGCCCAACTCCACAGAATGTTTGAATAAGAATAACTTGATACGTATCTGTGGCATCTTACTAGGTAGATGTTATAATAACAGCAGACATATTATAACATTAGAAAAAGTTGGAAGACTAGTGAATTAAGAAGGACATAGTGCAAAGGAACTAGAGTTCTCAAATTCTCCAAAATAGATAAGAGCTACTCATTTGATCTACACACCAAAGTACAAGATTTTGTTGTGCTATTAAAACTATACAGCAAGAGTTTCTTCAGATTTGCACACAACTGAGGAAGGCATTATGATTATTACTGGAATAATGTCAGGGAAGAAAAGGACAAGTTTTTTTTTGTATAAAACTCACTCACTGATGACCTTTGTTTATTATCTCAAAAGAAATGGAAGGGTGTAGGTACTGAAATATAAATATTCAGGAACTGGAACTAAAACAACACGGAATACCCTTTGTGTATTTTATTGCCAGCACTTATAGTATTGTTCATGAACTAATAGCATATTTCAAATGCAATTGGATTGCATTAGAATAGCGTAAGGCATGATAAACAAAACAGTTAACTGTTAAAGAAAAGGGACAATTTTTTTATGACATAAGGTGCAAGATATATAAATAAAGGCACCTATGCGTTTTATGCAAAAAGAACATTAGAAGCCCTGGAAGTTACACGTGGATATCAACAGAGCCTTCTTACCTCGGCATGTGTCAACTTCCACTCGGAACATTGATTCATAGGATTTGCTGCCTCAGAACCCCATCTACCACATTTTCTTAGCAGCGTAGATGTATATACACAATTCTCAACCTTCTCATACGAAGAGATCAATGAAATATCACCACATGAAACAAACTGCATAAAAGAATGAACAACATAACATATCTGAGATTAACACACCAGGAAAACTGAACACTACTGTAGTACCCTGATTGTTTCTTTTTGGGCCACTAGTAATCTTTTAACATTAGGCTGCTTTATTTATATACTTTGCTTCATTGATCTTCTATTTGTACGTTATTGCTTGTGAGCCTCAACTGATTCATTTATGATATTCATTAACTTGACTAATAACCACTTATCACGTAATAAAACCTAGATAATTGACAACCCCTGTGTGAGTGATGTTAAAGTGCACACTTAAAGTAATTCTTGGATCACTACCACCATAGTATCATCTCCTATTGTCTCATATCGAAAATTATGCCTTTCCTCCACAACCTTAACGATCCTATCAATTATCGTAACCTTATCCAAACTTGTCCTTAGTTATTCTACTCACTTATCATATTAGTCGTTAATAACATAATTGTTATCTGACCCAGGGTTATCCACATATAAGGAAGATAGCCACTCACCTAGTAACGTACGAGGAGCCGTACATTTTCGTTACTCAGGATATTACACTCTACCTGTGGTTATACAGTCAAGGATAGAGACGTGCCTGACTACTTTCGTATAATCGGGTATGTGGGAAGAGATCATCAGGGCCATGGCTATAACTTGTTAAATAACTATTATCTTGGTTTCACATCTCCGTTATCTCTATCCTTGATCGGTTTTAATGTTTATGGTAACTTAATTTCATTGCAATTAGCTTGCCAATTGCTTGTTGCTTGCTTGTCCTTTTCTCTCCGTGTTGCGACCGTTGTTGGGTATTTACTGAGATTTCAAATCTCACGCTTGCTTTTCCATTCTCAGGTAAAAAGCCAGTGGAGTGATAGCATCACATATGGGTGGGAGCACTCAAGTTTTTGGCACCGTGGCTAAGCCACTATTTATGTTATTTCATTTATTTCCTTTTAATTAGAAGTGGACCGATCTCATGTTTCAAACACTTATTTTGGTTTCTGCGTCTTTAATAAAGTACTATTAAGGTTTTAATTTCCTTGAATTCCTATTTTTTTTATTATTCGTCCTTTACTTTAATGATGATGTTCTATAGTATTATCCCAGACTGGCTGTATGTAGGGTGCTACAACTACTCATGCAAACAACTTACATGGTTATGAATAGCGCTTGTATTCATATGAGGCCAATGGGCCGGTATATATACACAAAGTACAGGTGGTAAATATGCAAAGAACCCCTCATAACAATGGGGAATAACACACTATACATATATCTCTAACACCCCCCCCCTCAAACTCATGGTGGATCAACAACACTGAGTTTGGAGAGGAAGAAGCTGTGCTGTGCTCGAGTCTGGGCCTTCGTGAAGAAATCCGCTATCTGAAGCTCTGAAGGCACATACTGAAGAGCAATCACCTGATCATGCACACAAGTCCTCATGAAAGAAGCATCAACTCCAATGTGCTTGGTGAGCTCATGCTTCACAGGATCACGAGCAATACTGATAGCACCTGTACTGTCTGACAAAAGAGGGGTCGGTGTAGTGACAGAAACACCAAAATCCTCAAGTAACCACCGTAGCCAAGTAATCTCTGCTGTCAAGAGAGCCATAGCTCGCAACTCAGCCTCTGCACTCGAACGGGACACTGCAGTCTGTTTCTTCGTCTTCCAGGCAATGAGAGAACCACCAAGAAAAACACAGTAAGCAGAGATAGACCGGCGATCAGAGGGATCGCTGGCCCAAGTAGCATCCGAATAGGCCTGAAGCTGTAACGAGCTGGAACGTGGAAAGAAGAGACGGCGAGAGATAGTCCCACGAAGGTATCGCAGAACTCGAAGAAGGTGGCTGTAGTGAACCTGAGTGGGAGCTGAAACAAACTGACTCAGAATATGAACTGGATAAGTGATATCTGGACGAGTAACAGCAAGGTAGACAAGACTCCCAACAAGATGACGATAGCGAGTCGGATCAGAAAGAGGCTCGCCATCAGAGAGTCGGAGGTGAACATTGAGCTCCATGGGAGTCTCAACAGTACGCTGATCAGTGAGAGAGGCGCGATCAAGAAGATCCTGAATATATTTCTCTTGGGACATAAAGAAACCATCTGGAGTGGAAGTAACCTCAATCCCAAGGAAATAACGAAGAGGACCAAGATCCGACATAAGGAACTGCTCACTAAGACGAGCCTTAACAAAGGCAATGTACTCAGAATCATCTCCCGTAATGATCATATCATCAACATACAGGAGAAGAAGAGTCCGACCACGAGACGAAGTGTGGACAAAGAGCGCAGGATCATGATCACTAGCTGAAAATCCAGCACCAGTAACCACAGAGGAGAAGCGCTCAAACCAAGCACGGGGGGCTTGCTTAAGGCCATAGAGAGAGCGACGAAGGCGACAGACCATGCCCTCAGGAACAGAATACCCAGGTGGCGGATGCATGTAGACCTCCTCACGCAACTCGCCATTAAGAAAGGCATTCTTGACATCAAGCTGAGAAACAGACCAGTGGCGAACAGACGCCACCGAAAGAAGAGTGCGAACAGTGGTCATGTGGGCCACAGGAGCAAAAGTCTCGTCGTAGTCAACACCATGCTGCTGCTGAAAACCACGAGCAACAAGACGCGCCTTATAGCGCTCAAAAGAGCCATCAGAGCGAGTCTTAATCTTATAGACCCACTTACATGTGATGGGATGAGAATGGGATGGAAAAGGAACAAGATCCCAAGTACCAGTACGCTCGAGGGCAGCAATCTCCTCGGCCATGGCAAGCTGCCACTCAGGGTGAGTAACAGCATCCCGGTAGGAGACAGGCTCACGAGTAGCTGCGCCAGCAAAGGCAAAACGGGCAGGAGGCCGAATCGACTGGCGATCGCGGAGAGCGTAGCGAGGAGAAGATGACCCATCAGGGGAAGATGGAGCATCAGAAGAAGATGTAACATCAGAAGAAGATGACTCATCTGGAAGATCCTCAATACGAGGTCGACGAGTGTAGACGATAGTGGGAGGAGCCTGAGGAGTCGTAGGAGACGACACAGGCGGCGACAACGGCGGAGAGGCCACAGGGGGAATATGTGGAGACTCAGTAGGACAGGTGGACGAGGGCAAAACAGATATAGGAGTATCTGGAAAGGTCAAGAAAGACAGAGATTCCACAGAGGAAGCCGAAGGAGAGGCAGGACGTGGGTAGAATGGACGAGACTCGTCGAAAGTCACATCCCGAGAAACCCGTATCCGACGACCAACAGGATCCCAGCACCGATAGCCCTTGTGCTCGGCACTGTACCCCAGAAAGACACACTCAACAGACTGAGCGGTCAGTTTGGTACGTTCTCGAGGGGCGAGGAGAACATAGCAAACGCAGCCAAACATATGAAGGGCAGAGTAGTTAGGAAGAAGACCACAGAGACGCTCAACAGGGATCGCACCCTTAAGAGCAGAAGAGGGCTGAATGTTGACGAGATAGGTGGCAGTGGAAACAGCCTCGACCCAAAAGTGAGGTGGAATAGAGGCGGCGATCATCAGAGCACGAGCCGTCTCAAGGAGGTGACGATGCTTGCGCTCAGCGACACCATTCTGAGCATGAGCACCAGGACAAGAAAACTGAGCGAGAGTGCCCTGCTCAGCAAGGAAGCTGCGCAGGTGACGAGAGAGGTACTCGCCAGCAGAATCAGCACGAAAGACACGAATAGGAGTGGAGAACTGTGTGTGTATCATAGTGGCAAATTGTTTATAGATAGGCAAGGCCTCACTACGAGAAGACATGAAATATATCCAAGTGTGGCGAGAGAAATCATCTATAAAAATAATATAATAACGATGACCCCCTTTCGAAACGAAGGGAGCCGGACCCCAAACATCTGAATGAACAAGATCAAAAGGACGCTGAGACACAGTCTCACTATGAGGATAAGGAAGCTGAATCTGTTTACCTAACTTACAGCCCTGACAATCTAAAGACACGTCTCCTGAGACAGACCCCAGAAGACCACGACGAACTAAGAACGACAGGCGAGATCCACACAGATGGCCAAGACGGTGATGCCACTGCTGGAAAGAGCCGGTAGACGAAGTGGCAGAGGCGGAGAGACTGGCGGCGGTGGTGGCAGCGGAAGGAAGATGAAGCCAGTCAAGCTCCCAGAGACGCTGTGAGTCACGGCGCCGAGGGCCAGAACCAACCAGAGCTCCCGTGTGGCAGTCCTGAACACAACAAGAGTCAGAGTCGAGAATAACTCGATAACCAAGGTCAGTAATCTGCCCAGCAGAAAGAAGCTGCAAGGTAAGGCGAGGAACATGAGCAACAGAAGGAACATGAAAAGATGAGTTGCTAAGAGATCCTCGACCAGAGACAGAAAGAGATGTACCATCAGCAGTAAGAACACTGACAGGAGAATCAAGAGGTGTAATAGAAGACAGAGTGGAAGGATCAGGAGTCATGTGAAATGATGCTCCAGAATCAAGAATCCACGGTGAGGTACCGGACTGTGTAGTGGGTGGTTTCTCAGTGCCCAAAGAGTCAGTAGCAGAACCTGTAGCAGAACCTGCAGAACCTGTCAAGGGAGAACCTGAAGCGACAGGCAGGCGTCGAAGTCTGGCTATCTCCTGCTCGGTGAGAGAAACTGCTGAAGGCGTCGATGCAGACGTCGTCGTAGAAGCACTAGTGCCTGCAGAACCCGTCAAGGGAGAACCTGAAGCGGCAAGCAGGCGTCGAAGTCTGGCTATCTCCTGCTCGGTGAGAGAAACTGCTGAAGAAGTCGATGCAGATGTCGTCGTAGAAGCACTAGTGCCAGTAGAAGAACGGCGTGCAAAATGCCGCTTCTTCTTATAGCACTGGGACTCAATGTGGCCGACCTTGTCGCAGTAGGAACAGTGAGGACGGCCACCTCCAGACGGAGAACGGCCACCACCACCTGTGGTAGCCGCTGGAGGAGGCAGTGTAGTAGGCGGACGAGCGGCGAGCACAGAGGGGAGTGGCATCAGACCAGCACCACTCAGACGATCAAAGATCACCGGGCAGCGAGAGAGGGAAACGGTGCCCATTGGTAGGCGGCGCTGGATGGCGCGGCGACCAAGGCAACGAGGTCTAACAGGCGGCGCTGGACGGCGCGGCGGTTAGAACGACGTTTTTTTTAGGGTTAAAACCCTAAAGATCAGAGAAAACGGGCCTCCGGCCCGTTACCCGCACGCACGCGCAGGCGGCGGCTCAGCAGGAGCACGAGTGAGGCGACGGCGGCGCCGGCTGCCCAGCCGGCTCGACGGCGGCGGAGGCGGCCCGTGAGGCCGTGCGACGACCGGCGGAGGTGGCCCGTGAGGCACGCACGCACGAGGCGGCGGCGGCACCTGAGTCGGCGCGGGAGGCGGAGGAGCCGAGGCCGGGCGGGCGAGGCCGGGCGGGCGACGTGGCGACGGCGCCGAGGCAACCCCAGGCGGCGCGGCGGCGGTCCAATCTGGGGGAGTCGGCGGAGCCGACGGCGGCGGGCTCGAGCGGCCGGGCTCGAGCAGAGTCGGGCGGGGCCGACGGCAGCGGCGACGGGGAAGTCACGCGGGAGTCGGCGACGGCAGCGGAGTTGGCGACGGCGCGCGGAGGACGGCCGGCGCGGGAGCGGCCGGCGCGGAGGACACCGACGGCGGCAGGGCCTTCACCGACGGCGGACGGCAGCGGGGAGCGTACGCGGAGTCGTCGGGGGACGACGGCGCACGCGGAGTCGTCGACGGGATGACGGCGACGGCGGCAAGCAAAGTGACAGGATCGGTGGGAGCGGAGGACGGCCGGGCTGGAGGCGGAGACGCCGAGGCCGGGCGGAGGAGGCCGGCGAGGCGACCGGGTGGGAGTCGGGCGGGGCCGACGGCACGGCGGCGGCGGCGGCGCAGGGAGGCGCGGAACCCTAGGTAAACCAAAACCCTAGTTTTGGCTCTGATACCATGTTATGAATAGCGCTTGTATTCATATGAGGCCAATGGGCCGGTATATATACACAAAGTACAGGTGGTAAATATGCAAAGAACCCCTCATAGCAATGGGGAATAACACACTATACATATATCTCTAACAGTTATACAGTCAAGGATAGAGACGTGCCTGACTACTTTCGTATAATCGGGTATGTGGGAAGAGATCATCAAGGCCATGGCTATAACTTGTTAAATAACTATTATCTTGGTTTCACATCTCCGTTATCTCTATCCTTGATCGGTTTTAATGTTTATGGTAACTTAATTTCATTGCAATTAGCTTGCCAATTGCTTGTTGCTTGCTTGTCCTTTTCTCTCCGTGTTGCGACCGTTGTTGGGTATTTACCGAGATTTCAAATCTCACGCTTGCTTTTCCATTCTCAGGTAAAAAGCCAGTGGAGTGATAGCATCACATATGGGTGGGAGCACTCAAGTTTTTGGCACCGTGGCTAAGCCACTATTTATGTTATTTCATTTATTTCCTTTTAATTAGAAGTGGACCGATCTCATGTTTCAAACACTTATTTTGGTTTCTGCGTCTTTAATAAAGTACTATTAAGGTTTTAATTTCCTTGAATTCCTATTTTTTTTATTATTCGTCCTTTACTTTAATGATGATGTTCTATAGTATTATCCCAGACTGGCTGTATGTAGGGTGCTACAACTACTCATGCAAACAACTTACATGGGTATATCACAGGGAAAAGTCAAACGGCAAGCCCATAAGCCAAAAGGAGCAATTCTTTCCTTTTACATAGCAGGTACATTCTACTACAGATTTGACCAAAAAAAAAGTAGAGTAACTGCTCTAAACAGGTAAGCCACAGTGAACCCACTTAACATAAATCTGGATAGAGGCGAGCTCTCCCGCACTCCCCCGTTGCAAGATTGTGACTTCCATCTTACCAACCATCTCTTTACAAATATCTAGTCCTAGCGACGTAACTACCCAGAAATCTAAGATCAAGGTGCATACAAACTCCGCTGCAAAAGTATGATTTGGATATTGCAGTCCACAATACATGAAAGCATGAGAAGATGTGGAATTACTACACCACACGCATTACTCTCCCTCTATCTTGTCTGGAAATTAAGCATCTATCCATCATCAATTCTTTTACTGAAATTACTGGCTCCACTAAAAGGCGGCTCGTCAGTTCACCAAGCAGGCAAGCACGAGAATTTAACACAGAGTCACAGAACAAACAGCAATTACCCAATCAATTGCACCACATTTATGATAGATGAAAGTAATGAGTGTGCAGATAGCAAACGTACACCGGTGATCTTGACGAGCTGGCCGTCGGCGGCGACGCGGAGGCTGGAGGCCGGGAGCCCGTCGACGAACCGCCGCAGCGCGCGCCCCGACGCCGCGGCCGCCGCATTCCAGAGGAGGAACGCTGCCACGGCAGCCGAGATCAGGACGGCCACCACGAGCAGCGCGGCGCTGTGCACGACGGCGAGGACGAGGGCGCCGAGCCCGAGCCCCACCGCGAGCAGCGCCGCGAGCGCCCACGCCGCCGCCCTCGGGAACGGCGCGTGCGCCGGCGCGGGGTCCCCCGCCACCCAGGCAGCGGTGGCGCAGAGATCGTTCAGGGAGGCCGCGGTCGCGGCGGCGTCTTCGTCGGCGGTGGCGCCGCGGCGCTTGCCGTCTGCGCCTCCCGGAAGCATGTCAGCTCGGCTCGCTCGGTTGTTGCGGGGTGGGCGTCTCGGTCTTTCACCCTTTTCCTCTTGACCTTTTTGTCCTCTTTTCCCCTGTGCTGGGTTTTGTTTCTGGCGTGCGGTTTAAGGAAACCAGCGTGGAGCGCATCGGCCCTCCACTCACAGTGACAGGTGGGACCTTTGCTTATCGGACCCACCTGTCACCAACGTACGGTAAAGTGAAGATTTCCTGTGGAAGAGTAGTGCAGCAGGCTAGTGTTATCTTCTCGCTTTTGGAGCAAAAGGAACGGCACAGCTCTGTATCGAGTTACGAGTATGACGTGTGGGGTCCATCCGTTCTATTCCGTGATGTCAGTGGCCGTGGTGGAGCGGTGCCGTGTGGGTGCAGCAGGGGGACCACGGGATCAGGCATTGCGTGCTCGCATGAGGTGCCGCTCCCCTCAGTGAACTGACTGGCTCACACTGAAGCAGTTGGCTTCGTACTCGCACGTCATCTATCACTGATGCCGATGCGTGCGCCCAGGAATCATGTGCTTACCTATCTTGTGTTTACAGATCCATGTACTTGCTCAGTGTCCGTAGTGCTATAAATTAACAGTGGGTAGTGACGTGGGAAGGAGCTAGACAGAAGAATTAAGAAAATGACACAGCTTGAGCTGCTCCCTACGGCTTTTAAGCCCCGCTTTTTGGTTTCGGTATTGACTTTTAACTGCAAATATACTTAGTAACTGTTAGTTTTTCAGAGTTAAAAAATAAAAAAAATTATATCGTCAGAGATAATGTAAAAAATTAAAGAGCAAAATCAAAAAGCCAGAAAAATCAAAACACCAAAACAACTAAAATTAGGAAACAGACTGTTCTAAATAACTTCTAAAACCAGAAGCTGAGGCTTTAAACCGTTTGGAGCAGAGCAGCTGGCCACATGCACAGACCACGGTCCACACACATAGCTCTCTAAGCCCACCAGCCTCTATAGGGCCTGTTCTTTTCCTCCGAAATTGGCGGTTTTTGGCTTTTGCTACAGTACCTAACTTTCAAACGGAGTATTTTCTCAATACGGGGTTTACAAGTTAAACGATGTACATGTTAAAAAGCCAACATCTGTACTAGCCAAAATCGCAAATAAGTATCTCTCTCCATAATATGTACCGTAAACAACTAAAATTTAAAAATTTTAGTCAAAAGCCATAAATCACAGCCACAGTTAAACAGGCCCAATGGTTGCCTGTTCCAACTAGCTCGCTCTCATGGTGTCTGCCTGTCACGGGATAAACTGGTTCGGTAAATAGTTGCTTGTAGTTTTCAAATCTAAAATGCATCGTCGTGCAGGACAATAGCAACAGGAAGAGCAACAGCGGCGACGAAAACAGCACTGCAACAAAGGGGAACGGCAACGGTACAGACGACAGCGTTGACAGCAGCCTGCAGATGACAGAGCAGGAAGTGGCAAAGATGATGGAGAAGGACGTGGCCACCACCATACAGAGCCTCTACCTCATGCATATCTCTAGGGCTGGACGAAAAACTCGAAGCTCGTTAGCTCGCTCGGCTCGTGGCTGGCTCGGCTCGGCTCGGCTCGTTAGGATAACGAGCCGAGCCGAGCCAAGATTTTAGCTCGTTAGCTATAACGAGCCAACTCGAGCCAGCTCGCGAGCCGCTCACGAGCCAAACGAGCCATGCTTCCAGGAATTTAGATATGCATATGCTGCTTCTATGGACCTAATTTGTACTCTGTTGCATGTGTTAATGTGTAAATTTGTACTCTATTGTACCCAAACGAGCCATGCATGTGTTAATTTGTACTCTATTTTACTCAAACGAGCCAAACGAGCCTAACGAGCCAAACTTCCATGGATGAATATATGATGGAGATATTTTTTGACCCTGGCTCACGAGCCAAACGAGCTAACTCGAGCTTTTTGTCGAGCCGAGCCGAGTTGGCTTTTTAGCTCGTTAGTTATAACGAGCCAGCTCGAGCCAGCTCGTTATCCTACCGAGGCAGACCGAGCCGAGCCGAGCCAGCTCGATATCCAGCCCTACATATCTCCCTCACCTCTGCCATCTGGCCACCTCATCGGCGTCGCTCCTCTTCCGGCCTGCCATCTGTCACGTCTAAGGGTAGGGCTCGTCGCCGGTGAACCTGGGCGGGTAGCCGCGGTGGCTCGGCCCCTGCCCGCTTGTCCCGAGACAGACAGGGACCGCAGAGACAGTATGCAGCAATCTGCTCTGAATCAATATACGCCGGGTGATCTGCTCTCCTCTGTGTTCTGTGATCCACTCAGCTGTACGCCGTACTCGCGGTCAAACGTACCGTATATACTCCTACAGTGCTCCCCCTTTCTTTTTAATATCTTTCGTTATCGGCTTGTCTTGCGCAGTTCAACCGGACTATGTATGGTGGATCATGGATGTAGTAGTATCGTTCACGGGAGACTTGGAAGGATTTGCTTGCCGGAGGTAGGGCGCACGTGGCTAGCGTTATAGGCTTGTGTAGCTCGCCTGTTAACTTTGTGGTTAAGAATTTAAGATCTGCATGCGATGCATGCTGCAAGTCTGACTGGTCACCGGCGTCGCATGCCGTGCGTAAACCAAGTTCTATTTAAATCCTGCCATGCAGCACGACCAAATGCACAGTATTCATGTATCCTTCTGTGCCATCCCGGGGAAAAAACGACGAGGCGATACTGCGTGCGAAGGCGCGTAGCGCAGTACTCACGTGGCCGGAATTTCCGGCGGCCGAGACGAGAGTTCAGCACAGGCTGAGCACGGCGATGGCGGCGAGTTGGGCTCCCCCGTCTCTGGTCTTCGCTGACATCGGAACTTGTTTCACGTTGTCTTTCGCAGAGCGGAGAAGTGTGGGGTGGGCTCGTGGGTCAAACTGGGCCTACGAAGCCCTCTAAAATAACTGGGCCGACAAAAAGGCCACGGTGGCGCTGACACGGATCCTAAAGCAGCAAGGCCCAACCGAAGGTTTGCGTTTAGCAGTTTTCCCCCCCTCCTACACAGTGCTGGTCTCGGGAGAAAGGATAGCAGCATGGAACTCAATTTGAGACGGTGTGGATGGATATTCTCCGTTTGGTACTCTTAGTTAGCAAAGTATCATGAACATTCATTCATTCTAGTTAGTCAAGTTCCCCTAAGAAAAAGAATTCCATGTTCTCGGAAAAAATCTCTATTTATTGTTTACTTGAGAGCCCAGCAATGGGGCCGGACGCACGCGATCTATATACTTGGCTTGTCTTGCTCAAGTTTCTTCCAGAATACCTTCCGTCAATCTACCAATCAACCGGACTGGATAACGTATCTATTCTTTTAGTTTATGGTTTATAGCTTTCTCTATATATGTAAATGTGACGATTTCTTCGTCACCGTTTCAAAGCGATTTATTAGAACAGTCTTTTTTAAAATAAATTATCGGTATTCGGTTCATTCGTACAAATACTTTCATTAAGACTAAAAGATATCAACCGTAACTATAAATCATTACCCGTAATAAAGAAAAACGCACCAGCGACTTCCTGAGTCTATTAGTGCCACCGTGTTTAACAAAACACCACAGAAAAAGCAAGGCTTTGGCCGGTACCTCCGTAGTCGCGCTCACGCAAAATTGACACTTACCAACCAAACTCGTTTTTTCCTGCGCGCACTGCCTAAGCTAAAGCTCTCTCCTTCGAAAGGAGAGATTGACGTAGGACATCGTAACACAGCAACCGGAGGATCATCCGAGCTACCCTGGCTAGGTGGCCACCGCGCCATGCCGCCGATCGGGACGTCTTGCTTGCGCACGGCCGGTGAGACGAGACGAGATGAAATGACATGCAGAGGAACGAGACGTAAAGGAAGGAAAGGAACCGTCTTTTCGGAGAGGCATGCAGATGGACGACGCGTCCGAGGTGACTCGGTCTAGGTGAGGCGTGGCCCTCGCCCTCAGGTTGCCGACGCGGGTGGCGCCACGGCCGCTCTCCGATCCTTCGCCATCAGAACAACGACGCATGCTCGCGTTGTGCGCTTCGGCGCGCACAACGCATCGTCTCATCGTCGTGCCGACCGATCGAGCTTTTGTCTGGTCCCTGTCAGGTACGTTGCCGAACCACCTCATGGCCCGATCGGTGCAATGTGCACGCATGCTTCCGGCCGGCCGCTAGCTCTGCATCTGTTAAACCTGCACCGCTGATTCAGCGGCCTGTTGATGATTGATGAAGCTTTTGTGAGAGGAAGTACTGGATCATGGTGGCGACGGCGCGCAGTATGTGCCTCCTGGTGATTGATGAATCTCTCTGTGTAGGCAGGAAATGCGATTTTTTCTTTCTTTCTTCGTACTAACGGTAAGATCACAAGGTTGATTAGAAGCAGCTGAAAATTAACCAAGAAGTCAGGGACCATAAGCTTTCTCAGTGACATTAAGCTTAGCTCCTTACGAAGTTAGTGCAATTTTGAGAGCAAACAGTGGTTAACCACTTGGCAGTCGGCGCATCTCAAAGTGGGAGCGTAACTTAACACTGCGTGCTTAAGAAAACAATTAACATTCCAAGTACTGTGATCAATACGGCCATAGACAGTAAAGCAGTGGAATACTCGAACCGTGAGCGATATCACCCCACATTGGCGTTTGGGCGGTTGTCCACAGAAGAAGGCTCAGCTTTTCGTTGCGCCTTTTCGGTGTTTCTAGAAGATTTCGCGGGCTGAACCGTACCAAAACGTCGATTTTTCAGTGGAGGTTCCAGTTTTGAAGTCGCAACTTTAGTCTTCTTTTCTTGGAGCAAGTCGCCATCAAGTGTAAAAGTGCTTTTTGGTGAATTGGAGATCAGAGATGAAAGGATCGATAAAGTTGCCCCAACAGGATCTAATTCAGTGTACACGATTTGTCATGCTCCAATTGGTTGCAGAGGGCATTGAAACTAGCTAGGATTGTGCTGCCGTACGTGCTCCTTGTTCAAATCTATATAAATAAAAAATAACTGATGAGAAAATCATTCAATAATCCCAAAAAGAATTCTATAAATTCTCATATTAATTGAGAAAAGAGAAGCATCTCCATCACTTCTTTTCATGAGGCCAGATTATAACAATGTAGAATAATCATATATGTATATTAGAGTTGTATATCAAATATAATTGTATTTCAATCATAGATATTAGAGTTGTATACCTGTAGCGCCATGATTTCTTTTGGAAGGGGCCACACAAAAAGGACAATCCTAATTAGTCTTTAAAACCCATCTAATTACCTTCCATCTAATTACTTCCCACTTATGCATATTGTTTCCTCCTTTTCTCATTAGGTGAAACACAAAACCAATCTCTTATTCCCATCTCTCTCTCAATCTCTCTCTTCTCCTGTTGAGGGGCCGGCTGGGGCCTTCGCCAATGGCGGCCGTGGCTGGCGGAGGCGGCGACGCAGTCGGCGTGAGACCAGCGGGGTGGCGGCGCGAGGTCGGTCGGGCGTGCAACGCAGTGGGTGGCACGTGCGTGGCGGCAGCCATGGCTAGCAGAGGTGGCGTGAGGGCGGTCGGGCGTGCGGCATGTGCGTGGCGGCGGTCGTAAGACGCGGAGGAGGCAGCGACCGTGATGGCGGTGTAGACGGCGTCGGCACGGGCAGCACGATGTAGTGGCTGGCGTGGAACGCGTGCATGGCAAGTGGCGGCGATGTCCAGTGGTGGCGCGATGCGGGCAGCAGCTGACGACGACGGCGTGGCCTTGAGGAGGCACGCGTGGCAGGCGGGCAGCGTGGCCTGGATGCATGGCCAGAAGGCGGTTGGTCGAGGTAAATTGGGTGGAGGGTGGTGGCGGCGGTCGGCTATGGCGGTGGTCGGCCGGAGCGGCCCACGACCATTTTTTTTCACGGTCACGTGGTAGCTCAGTCGGATGCGCGGCCGAAACCTGTGTTTGCGTGGGGTTTTTGTTGATTCACGTAGCGAGACGCCATTCACGTGCACGAACGGTGATTCACACGACGAAATTCCAGCGAACGCATTTCCTTCCAGCTGAATGATCTCTTTTCTATCCTTCCATAGTTTATCTTAACCCTCGCCTGATTCGCCTCCACCTTCTCCTCACAGGTTCGCACGTGGCCTTTGGGGAAACGTTTGGGCAGTTGTGCATCTTGGACCCTCGTGCAGTGTGTCTGCCGAACGTACTCAAGGCAAGTATCTCGCAGCCATGACCTTTCCGTTTTTCGTATATCACATGTTTCTAGTTTACTTGTTACCTTGTCATTGAGTATAATTATCATACCACTCATGCTTGCTTGATTATTATCATATCATTAAAGTTACCTAGCAAATATCATATCATTAAAGTTACATGTCTAATATCATATCATTAAAAATACCTATCTAATATCATATAAGCGAAGTTACCTGACTAATATCATATCATTAAAGTTACTTGGCTATTATCATATCATTAGAGCTTATCTGGCCATTATCGTACCACCAATGCTTGTCTGGTTATTATCATGTCGCTCATGCTTGCCTGATTATAGACTTTTAATACTATATTCATACCATGATATTCTAGATTATCTTGTTTCACATGCTTTTATGTTTATTAGGATGCTCAGTTGAAATGTTCTAGAATTCATACTTAAATCGTTAATGAGGGTAGCATATGAACATGTTTTAACTTAGGTTTAAATTATTAGCACTCTTTTGATATTAGGGTTACTATGTTTTAGTTTCCTAATATCATGATCCATTAATTGTATGATGTTTGTATTTGAACCATGAGGGATGCATGTATTAAACCTGTTAATCCGACTAATAATCACTTATCATATAATAAAATTTGAATGGTTGATAACCTTATGTGAGCTATATTATAATACCTTTTTAGGATAATTCCTATAGCACTATCACCATATCATTATTCCACATCACCCTTATATCAGGAATTATGTCTCTCCATTACCAACTCTAGCACATCATTTCACTTCTTATAACTTTATCTTAGTCTTTCCTTAGTTCTCTTAAATTCATACCATATAACATGTTAACAATATAACGGTTACTTGCCCTGGGGTTATCCACATATAGGGGAGATTTTTCACCCATCTGGTAACGTAGAGGGGCCGTACACTCTCGTTACTCAGGATATTACGCCCCCGTATACAGTTATACAGTCGAGGACAGCGTTGTGTCTGGCTATTCTTGTATAACCGGGTATGTGGAAGTAATTGCCAGTGCCATTTCTATAACTAGCTAAATAACAATTATCCTTGTTGGCAAGATAACAGTTACCTGGCCTGGGGTCATCCATATATAGCGGAGATTACCACCCACCTGGTAATGTATGGGGGGCCGTACACTTTCGTTACTAAGGATATTACACCCTGTCGGTGGTTATACAGTCGAGGACAATGACATACCTGACTATTCTCATATAACCGGGTATGTGAAAAGTGATCACTGATGTCATTGTCATAACTTGCTAAATAACAATTATCTTTAATTACACTATTTTTTGCGATCTCTATCTCTGATCTATATCAGTGTTTTCGGTAACCTACGTTCATTGCATTTAACCTGTATCAATTATTTGCTTATATTGCTTTCCCTTTACACATCTTGCTTACATTGCTTGTCCTTTACATATCGTGCTTGCATTACCTGTCCTTTACTCACCGTGTTGCGACCGTTATTGGGTACTTGCCGAGATTTTTAAATTTCACGCTTACTCTTTCTATTCTCAGGTAAAAAGCCAGTGTAGTGATAGCAATATGTATAGGTGGGAGCACTCGAGTTTTCAGCACCATGACTTACCACTATTCATGTCATTTTATTTATTCTTCATTTGGTTAGAAGTGGATCGGTCCCATATTTCAAACATTTACTTTTAGCTTTCACTGGCTCTTTAATAAAGTATCTTTAAAGTTTTAATTTTCTTATGATTTTTATTATTGTTTTTATTATTTATTCTTTATTTTGACGATGACATTCTATAATAGTATCTCATATTGATATATAAGGTACTACAATACTAAAGATAACTGTATTATAATATCTAACCAAGTAATGACATGGTCAAATCTGCTAGATCTAAAAAAAATACAGTGCGCAAACATTGTCATTCCAAACAGTACACACAGAAATACAATCAACATAAAACAAACTCGAAATTCTTCGTTCTCTAAAAAACTTGGAATTCATAAAATTAACGCTATGAAGCAGAACGATCAATTCATCACGGTTTGGAAGTCTCCCTCAAGAATAGAGCTTGTTCGGACCAGATTTTTCCTCTTAATTAGAAGCAGGTTTAGACATCACATGTATTGTGATTCTTTCTACCAGCTCCAATACCATCCAGTGGCAACTAGCTAGAGTATAATAAAGACCTAGCTGCCTTGATTACAATAATTCTTTCAATGCCACTAATAGACTAACTAATCCGTATCGCACCAAACAATTAAATAATCATAAGAGGCCATCAACACTCTGACCCATCAATGGTCATGTTGATTGGAAGGAGAACGGCAATCCAGCCAGGGCGTTGTTGTTTTTTTTAAAAAAAGATGCCAATTAATCACCAACATATATGTCCTGAGTAGTCCCAATCCCAAATTCATTTCCAACATAAATCAGCTTTAGTCCCAATCCGAGCTAGTCAGGTTTCACCATAAATAGACAAAGGGGGTTAAAAAAGAGGAGATGCGTAAACAAAATACATGTGCTAATCCTACACGTGCACGAGGTAATCTCCATGGAATTCTCAGGAATATCTCTGCGGCCAAATCATTTTACGTTTCTGTCATGACACTGTCCAAGAGAGCTCGTCTCCGCCACCCGTTCGGCCGGGCCATGAGTCCAGAACTTTCTTTCTCCCTGCTGACTCCTATCTGTGACAGGCAGGTCAGGTTCAGTTCTACTGCTGCTACTGCCATCGATCGACCCCTTTTGGTTTTTCACTCTTTTTCTTATCTTGTGCCCTGCATAGTAACGGCAAATTGCAGAGCAGCAAACAGAGCGAAGGAAAAGTCGACATGCATGCCGAGTCGAATGTTTGCTAGGCCCCAAAACGAAAGCTCTGGCACGTATTCAGCTCCTGTGGATCGTATCGCGACGAGACGACAGCGACCTGCCGGCTACTGTGTGTAGAACAGTGCCATTCTTTTTTCTTTAACGCGTATTTCATCGCGAGCGTCCCGGCCGGATCATGCGCCCGATCACAGGCGATGGACCGAAGGAAATTTGTGCTACTTCAGGGGTGTGCCTCTACTCTATGTTGGATGTACAGAAAAGGGTTCGTACGTTGAATTAATAGGGATTCGGTTCGCCGGTTCGGGATGAAATGGTACTAACAATGGAAGCTACAGATTTCAAGGATGGCGCGTCCTACCGCTTGGCGTCACTCAAAACGGCTTAGGCACTTCTGGCTTATTTTTCACTACTGAATAATTTCGTTTTTTTATTTTTGGCTTTTTTGAGCATTTTTGTCGGTTCTTTTTTTCGTATTTATTTGTACTATCCGTGATGGACTAAACTGTTTTTCTATTTTAAAATTTGTTTAAATTTAATTACGCCAAATAAGTCACAATCAGCTACAGTGCAAGTTCAGCTAACTACAGTGCTTTTCAGCCATAAGCCACTAAAAAAGCCATTTTGAGTAGCACCTAAATTTCTCAGACACCTCCTTAGGATTTTCTTAGATCGAGCCAAGGAATTTAATGGGAATTAAAAAAAGCAATGTAATTTTTACAAAAATCCTGTAAAATTCGGACGTTCTGAACGGGAATTGGTAAATACATATTGAGCACATGCTGGTACATATATTGACATGTCAAGCGGGTTATTAGGACTTTATTGCGTTCTTAATTTTTTTAGCCAGTTTATGAACGACATAAAAGGGCGAGCAATAATACGCTATATTCAACTGGGAACCTACGTTGCGCAGATACTTCACAAAACTCACGTACCCGTATCAGATACTGTACCGGATACGGATACTGCCCCGATACGTATCCTGCACGTATCGGTGATTTACTGATTTTTAAAAAAAAGAAAATAATTCCCGATACTTCTCCGATACTGCTCCGATACTTTTCCGATACTTGTAACCTAATATTCCCCAATCCCCACCCCACTCCCACAGCGCCAACCCAGATCCAGATCCTCCCCCATCCCGCCGCCTGGACGCGAAAGCCAAAGAGGCGTAGACTCACCCCGGGCGTCGCCCCCGCCTCCGCTCGCCCGGCTTCTCGGCTAGCCCGTCTCCTCCGCTCGCCTGCGCGTCGCCCGTCGCCTCGGCCCTGCCTCACCCGTCGCCTCCGCCCGCCGCCTCGGCAGTCGCCGCGCACGTCGCATCCGGCCGTTCCCCGCCGTTCCTCGCCGCCTCGGCCCACCGTTCCCCCGCTCGGCTCAGCCCGCCGCATCGACGCCACCTCGGCTCGCTGCCTCGACCCGCCGTTCCTCGCCACCTCAACCCGTCATTCCCCGCCGCCTCGGCCTGCCGTTCCCCCGCCTTGGCTCGCCACATCGACGCCGCCTCGGCTCGCTGCCTCGCCGTCGCCTCGGCCTGCCGTTTGGACGCTGCGTCGACACCGCCTCTGCTCGACGTGCTCGTCGCCTCCACGCTGCTTCTCCACGCCGACCGCCGCCTCCACGCTGCTTCTCCACGATGGCCGCCGCCTCCACGCTGCTTCTCCATGTCGGCCGTTGCCTCCACGCCTTCTGCACTCCAGCCGCCGCCTCCACTCCTTCTGCACTCCGGCCGCCGCCTCCACGCCTTCTCCACGCCGACCAGCTCCCTCGGTGAGCTCTGAGCTCTCCCCTCAGGCACACTGCCTTCAGTTTTCTACTTTTCTTTGATTGGTAACGAATGGCTGAATGCAATGCTTCCTATCTATTTGAGAAAGGAATAGATTAGCAGAAAGAGGTCCTCCTTGATCCCTCGATGCATTTTCCTCCCATCTGTTTTTACTTATTTGAGCTCATTATTCTAATGTCTATCGAGAATCAGCTATATAATATAACAGCTATTTAGATACGCTTCCGACATCTAAACAGGCTTCTCTTCAATTTTAGATGCATACAGTAGGTTTTGTGGATGTTGACGATATGAACATGACATTTGGAAATTGGAACGGAAATATACAAGTTGGTTGGGATACTCAAATAACAAGTTAGCACATGTATCATAGAGGTTACAGAATTGCTACTTTAATATTAAGGTATTCTCGATTTCTCAATTCCTTACAAGAATTCATTAGTTCATTATTTATTTTATATTATTACACACACATATATATAAACGTATCGCCGTATCGGTGTTTTTGGGAAAATGACGAATCGCGGTATCGCGTATCCGTATCGGGGTATCCGGGCAACGTAGCTGGGAACCAATATTCAAGGGAGTGATCAAGTGAGAAATCGATGTGCTTGTGACCTATGGAGAGAGACTCAAAACTTCTTGGCCGTACTTGTCTTAGCTGTCGGATTCCTAGCCGAACTACCTAGACGTGAAGAAAGATATGTGTGCTACTCATTTCTCCCTCCATGGTGGCGACAAACGTGCAAGGCGACTTGGGAGTACCTGGTAATTTAGGTTGAGAGAAGGCTAGAGACGAGGAGAGGGAGGAGAGAACTAGAAAATAAGGTTGATTAGGAGGAGACAATATTTTGTTGACTCCATGGTAATAAATTTATTGTACACCAATCACAATTGGAATATTCAAACTCCATTAAACTATAATTAACCATGATCAAAGTTTGGAGAATCCTACAAAATCCTAAGGTTGACTCCTGCGATTAGCATATACAGACTCGATACTTTATTATCAACCGAACATGCTTTCGATGGATTATCCTAATTTGAGTTCAAAGTGGCAACAAACAGGGAGCTGCTGATGCAATTCTACCAATGAGCTCTAGTTTAACTCCATTTCTAGCAGCATCCAAAACACAAGGCCCATTGGCTAGTTGCCTCCAAGGTTTCATCACTTCAAAGTTCAACCCTTTGCATCACCATCTAGAACCCGGCCCCACGCGTCATTGGCACAGCCCCTTTCTTTGCCTCCAGGACGAGAGATCGAGCACAGCATGCACGCACGTTACACACAAATGTACGTATACTACTCCGTTCAAGCCACCGCATTCCACTCGACAAGCGGCCACGACTCCCAGAGCTCCGGCGTGGCACAGAAGGACTCCGGGAAGCCCCCGTCGTAGTCGATCTGGTCGTCACACTCGGACTCCACCGAGACGTCCACCGGGGTGGCGCACGCCGTCCCGCCGAGCACGCAGCTCTCCGGTGGCTCGATGTCGACGCAGCCGATGACGTTCCTCTTGTCGTCGTCGATCTCCTCGCCGCCGCCGTTGCAGCTACTGCTGCTTGCGGACGCCGTCGAGACACCGTTGCCGCCCGGCTCCTCCCGCCCCCTCAGCCTCTCGCTTAGCTCGTGCAACTGCATACGTAAACCACCGCACGTATCAAAAAAAAGTTAGCAGCGTAGTGGATTAATTATAGGGGAAAAACTGTGTGTAGCGGCTCGAAATAGTACGCAGCTACGTGAGATTTGGTTTGCTTGATTACCTGTGCAGTGAGGTTGAGCTTTTCTTGCTTGAGGGACTCGACGGAGGCATGGAGGGCGTCGTACTTGGCGCGGAGGGCGGCGTAGTCGTGCTCGAGCTGCTTGGAGCGCCACCGCGCGCGCTTGTTCTGGAACCAGATGGCCACCTGCCGCGGCTGCAGGCCCAGCTCGCGCGCCAGCTCCGCCTTCTCCCGCGGCTCCAGCTTGGCGTGGTGCGTGTGGAACATGGACTCCAGCGACCGTATCTGCTCATCCGTGAACCGCCGCTTCCTCTCCCCGGCCGCGCCCCTCCCCGGCGCCGCGCCGCCGTCTACACCACCGCCCAAGAACTGCTCGTCCATCATCGGCATGCACAACTGCTGCTGCACCGGCGGAGGCATGAAGAACTGGCGCTGGTGGTGATCGCCACGGTCCATGCCGATCGATCGATCCTGTAGCCAGCTAGCTAGCTATTCAATTCGTTCCGACCTCTCCGGCCTCCTCGCCCGGGCGGCCTCTTTTATACCGAGCGCGCGGCGCTACGTGTCCACGTCCGGAGATGCGAACATGTGGTCTTTGCGATTGCGGATAAAGAAACAGCGGGCCCCACGCACCGTGACCCCCGAGCAAAGCCGCTTTTGTTTCTCGCCAGGTGTCCGGCATCCGGCCGCGCCAAAAGCTGTGCCCCCCGGCGCCCAATGGTTATCCGGCCGTCTCGAGATCGCCACCCGACACGTGGCGCCGCTGACGAACACGAGTGCAAGATAGTCTTCTCCTCTCGCTTCCTTCCGTGTGGCCTACTAGCTCAGTGGTAATTTCGTTTCTTCTATTCCTCTCTCTCTCCCCCTCTCTCTCCAATCTCCATCATCGATCTCCTGCATGAGTCATGCAGGACCAGGAGCGCGTAGAAGAATTAAGGTGCAGCACTGTATCATGCGTGCATATACCAGCTGGGGGCCAGCGGCCAATAGGTGGCGGAAAGGTGTGCGCCTTGGTGTGCCGGGGGCGACGGAGACGGGCGCAATTGGGACAGGTGGACCAATGGGACGGATCGACCGGGCGGCATGCGTCGCCGTCACGGCGCCAAGTGTGCGGGGGCTTCCCCCGCAAGGGTCGTTGAGGTGGCGCGCCGCGTTTGTCCCGTTTCGCGGCGCGATCGATCGGTGCGTGCACTCGCAGCCGCCGCCTTCTAGCTCGTGTGCGTGCGTCCACGAGATTGGCGCGCGCCGTGCGTCGCGGTGTCGCCATGGGAGTTTACTTAGCTTGTTTACCCCCCAACTAGCAACGACAGCGTAATTAAAGACGGATACGGTCAGATGATAAGCACTTCGATCGACTCGGATTGGTGCGGGGAGCAGAGCTTGTCTCGGTGGATCCCGGAGAAAAAGTGATCTGTTGTTGATCCGTACGTGTTCCAGCAGATCAGGTAAGTTCGAAGTGGTGACCCAATGCGAGTAAACTACCTTTTATTTGCGGGCTGCTAATCGGTGAGGACAACTTGATAACCCCACTTAGACCAGACCACGACGACGATTAACCATTAATGATTCCGCCATAGCTGTGCAGCAACAGTGGTAGTTCGTCCCGTCAAGAAACTCGGCTCCTAGCTACCGCGCGCGCGGCCACAAGTTTCCGTGCCGGGAGAGGAGATCCAGCCTGCGTGCCGCGCGCATCGGTAGCGCACACGCGGTGGCAAGCTGCTCGGCACGGGCACGTCAGTAGCTGTCCGAGGTCACACCACGATTAATAACGGCGAGGAGGAGGAGAGGTGCGCAAGGTAGCTAGAAGGAATAGTTAATACCGGGATCGGGACCATGAGGAAGAGGAGGGGGAGGAGGGGGGGCGCGCGGCGGCGGGCCCACGGGGGACGTCGACGAGGCTGACCGCGCAGCGGTGGCCACATGGCGGCGCGCGAGTGGCGCGGGGCAGGGGCGGGTCAGCGTCGCGCGGCACTCGTGGCTGGTGCGCGCGTCGGGGTCGTGGGGACGGACGGAGAGATCAAAAGCTTCGCGCCCCGCGGCCGCGTGGCCACTTCTTCTTTTGCGTCACGCAGGCACGCTTTTAATCTTCGCACTTGGGAGTGTATAGACATCATCCGATTATTTTCTTCTTAATTATTATTTAAATTTATGATATTTGAATTAGAGATCAAAAAACCTCTCATTTTTAAAGGGAGAGATCTTTTTTAAAGGGAGAGGGTAAAATTCAAGGTGAGAGAGAAGAATTCATAGCCATTGGATCTCTAATCCAATGATCTTAAATCTAAATGATAGTTAGGAAAAAACATCTAGATGACGTTTAATAAAACCCTTTAATCTTCGCGCGGCAGCTACTCCTTTGCGCTGGAGCTCATGGGTTTTCGGACCTATTTTTTCGGTTTTTAAAAACTGATTTTAGATTTTTTTTTTTAAGTAACTAACTTTAAAACAAAGAATCTTTTTAAATACACACGGTAACGATTTTATTTATATTGATCGAAACCATACATAAACTATTTATATCTCATACCCTCTCACATAAACAGTCAAAAACTACAAGCCGAAATAGAATACACTTGGAACCGTTTTACAATGCGTACATGGCTGGATGCAATATGGTCTTCGATTCTTAATTCCGGTGGTCCTGGCAGAAATCAACTGTCGGGGATCGAGACGGATGGGATGGAATTCAGATTTTTCCCCCCGTTCTTGTTTCGTTTGTATGGCACTGTGCACCTCAGCTTATCGCCTTCTTTCACATGGCTCATTTAAACGATCCGATCCGAATGCAATTTAAGGATGAAAGCCCCATCTACATGCCTTTATGGGGTAGTTGCAGGTTGCACCCATGGCCATGATGTCTGTTGAAGATACGAAGCACGTATGAGGCACTGACACCTATCGCTCGGCGGTCGCAAATTGTCGTTTTGGATGTGGCTAGTTTGGTTTCTGGCAACGCAAGTTGGGTTTTCTGGAGAAAACTCTTGTTAGTTGTCTAACACGAGATCCTCAAATTTTACATGGCAAAATCACGTATTTAACTTGCCTAACAACATGACTATAGTAGCAGCGCGACCTTTTCTCAGTTGCTTCAAAGGCAAGCTAGTCCAACCAATCGAAGAGCGCACCTTTGGTAAGCAGTTAGGCCAGTTATTCTGCAAAGCAGCATAGCTCTTTGCAGTTTGCACTAAGTCGCACTAATCATCAGAATTTTATAAATTTATCATAGTTGGCTAGCTGGCCCTACCAGATTGCTTGCGGTATCCACTCTAAACCCATCGTTTTGAGTTGGACCTCCAACTGTGGTGCGATCTTTTTCTAATCAAGAAGGCGTTGCGTATTAGAGAAGCATATCTCAAACCCCATGACTTGTAATTTTGGTGTCCGCCCAGCCTCTGAGAAGAATAGACAGGCAGAAACTGAAAACCATCACAATTTCACACGTAAGTTCGTTGTTTTTTCTTTGCTTTCCCATTCGTGTATCCTTCTTGGTTTCTTATTCATGCGTCTGTACAACTTTAGTTTTCCCCAGTCTAATAAGTTGCTCGCTGCTCAATTCATGTTCAAGACCCTAAAACCTGAGCCTCATACGGTTAAGAAACTGAATCTGAACACGTTTGCGAGTGTTGCGGCGGAATAATGAGATTGCCCCTAGTTGCAGCTTATGAGCAGACACAAAGGTGACCAATTCTAGCCATCATGGGCAGTAAGCAACCAAACTTTCCAGCTTGGAAAGGAAAAACTGTTAAAAGAGAGTTACTCTTTAGCAAAAATTAGAAAAGGTAATATTAATAAGCGGGCGTTCATATTGACTTTTACTGATGGCTCTTAGCTTTAGCTTACAAATAGTAACAGTTTATAGAAAAATTTATAGAGAGAGACAGTCATGTGCGATTTTAATCAATGTAAATGAAATTAATATAGTGTGTACTACAATCAACCAATAAACCACACCTTAAAAAACACTCCTTTGAAAGTTAAATACTATATAAAAACTATTTACTGTAGAAAAATGACTTTTAGAAGACAAAGCGAACAGGCCTAAAAAGAATCAAGGTATCATCCTGTATAATCACTCATATACAGAAACCTCACAACATTGTTTGTCCAAACTCTCGAGGTGTGCACGTTCTGAACCCACTCACATCCCGCATTAGCAAGTAACGAACTAACGGTATATAGACAACTCAAAATCAGTTGTTAGAACTTAGAAGTGGAAACAGAGCATACAGCGCCTCAGAAACTCGTAAGTTCAGCAGATTTACGGCGCTTGAACAGATTGTCTGTATTGCCGGCCAATAAGCCTGCATTGCTCTGGTAGCAGGGAGCAGAGTACCTGTCCCTTGACGCGGCAAAGCTCACCATCTATTCCACAGCCATTGTGGGTGTTTGCACCAGGTTTTAGCTTGACTGATTTCACCTGTGTAAATGTCAGATGAGCAGATAAGACCAGACTCATTGTTATTATTAGAAAGGAGCTACTGTTGTGCGAAAAATGGACAAGAGCCTAACTCCATAAACTATTGTCTTACTTTAAGGGGACTGTTAGTGGTCCATGACAAGAGCTCGTGCAAATGCATAGGACACACTCAACAGCAGGTGATGATCAGAACCTACTTATAGGTACCAATATCCAACCATGCTGTTGATTATGACAAATGATGACCACAATGCTACGGAAATCAGGAACCACCAAATCAGGATTGTTTCAATTGAGACATGTTGATACAAGTGCACATATGACCATTTTTATCACCCAAGAAAGGCAAACATATAAATAGTGGAAGGCATGCCTTTTATGAATGCATTCGAACATGAACAAGTTGATTCACAATATGTCTGCCATTAATGCAGTTTAAATTGTTTCAGAACCCCTAAGTAGTAGATGACCACAAGGGAATAGCTCTTTAGAAAATAGGTTTGCTGCCAGTAGTAAAACGAAAGCTCTTTAAAAAGCACAATAGAAGAGGACAAAAAAGAGAATATTTGAGCAAAGAAAGAAGTTGCTTGCTACCTTTACATATTCCACATATGGTAAAGAAAGATGCCGACCGAATTGCAGAAGTATGAAAAATCTTAACAACTTCCATCTCCCCTTTCCGCCAACTAAAAGTAAGTCCAAACTGTTGTCATCATGGTTGGCTTTTGGTGCAACAACCTGTGAACTCAAACTTTGCACCGTCTTGCATGAGTGATTGCATACTAGGACACCAAGAAAGTGCCCTTTCCTGACTACCCATTTCTCATCCAAATTTGGCACAGGTTCCATTGATGCTCTGATTTCTATGTCTTCCATTGGTCCAGGAAGTTCAATGGGGTGGTCAGGCTCCCATGTTGGCTCTGTATCCCAGTTTGGCCCAGTGTCCCACTTTGGTTCAGAGTCCCAAATAGGTCCTGGATCTGATATCGTCGAGGAAATGTCCTCCTTGTCATGCATTGATGGGGCAGCCCAAGATAACCGTGTATCATTAGTAGCAGCGACACCAACTGAATTTCTCTCTGTTCTTGTTTTGGACCTTGTTCTCGGCCAGTATGATGCGTGATGTGGTTGAGGGTGTAGGACTTCTTCTGGTTCTGAAACAATGTTGCTTCTGCCCAGAGACAGGCGTTTTGCTTTTGGATCAAGACCACGAACATACTCCGACGGTTCAGTGCTTGCCGCTGTACTACCCAATGTATCGAAGTCCCCTAGTGACATCCGACTTGGAGTCATAATAGAGTCAATACTTGATAAACTGGAAGCTCGTGGAATTCCTTCTCTTTTTGATCTGCAGCGCATTACATCTGTATAGACATCAGACAATTCAGCCTTGTCTTGTTCTGTACCTTTTCCATGCCCAGCCATCTCCCTTGACAAAGGAAGATATTCCAACTCATAGAAATAGCTAGGTAAGCACAAAAATTTCAGTATTCCAGCCACAAAATATCGAAGAGGGCCGAATTTCTTCTGATATTTCTCAGAAAGCTCCAGGACTGCAGCAAAGTAAAAGAAGTTTTTCAGCTTAGTAATTTTTTCCGTGTTACACAACATTGCACTGCTGAAAATATTGGAAAGTAGACAAATAAGCTAAACTTCCATATGTGCATTCACCCCACATAAACACATTAAATTTACAGTCATTAAGAATACATGCAGATCTTGAAAAGCATTCAGAATACTCATAAGGAACAAAGCTGAAGCATTTGTTCAGAGTACTTCATATCACATTCAAAGCTAAAGAAAGCAAATTAAAATCAGGCTTAGCAAGTATAATTTGTTTGCCAATTTGCATGCAAATATACCCACCAGACCATTAGCTCTGGTGTAGGTGGACATGTAATCAGATTTAAGTGTTTAGTATGAATAAGGATCAGTAACCAAGGTGGCCTATTTGGGCAAAGTACAAGATATTTTAACAATTATCATATCTTTAAGATATTGTTTATCGGCTAAAAATTTCCATTACTCCAATACAACTGATGAAATCCTCAAAATTTAAATATGTATGACCAAAATGACCTACCAGAAATACTTATGTAAGACAGAAGTTTTTGTGGAATTTGATCCATATGTGATTTTTTGTGGCCTTACGATATAGATGTCACACAGTCCACATCCGAATAAGCAGAATTAAAAACATTGGAATAAAGTAAATATAATAGCTCATATATGAAGATACCATCACTAACAAAACCATAGTATGAAACAGTTGTGCCAAAGTGTATTAGCCCAGATTGGATCCACTCAACAGCCAAGACGTCTAGAGTTGTAAAGCCACCCTGTTACCAAGGGATAGTCCTCATAAGAAAAGTTTTAAGTGATAACCTAATTTCGAACAAAGTTGAAGTGAGAATATAAGAATAATGTTGAGATTCTTCTCTTCCTGTAAGAGTAAGTCATGATAAAATCCTTTTTCTAAATGATAGTGATAGCCGTACCTTAACAATTAATAATGAAGCAGAAATAGGATCTTTAACTCCCAAAACAGTCCAAACAAGTGAGTTGTCAGATCCTGCAGGTATTATTCCAACTGGAATTGATACAGCTTCTGCTCTATTGCTTCTACTGAGAAGACCATTGAATACCTTCACAAATATAAATGTTGAGCTAGCATATAAATTACTTATTCCTATCAAACTATAATATGAACATCAAGGACGAACCTCATTTACAATTCCGTCACCACCAACACACACAATTCCTACAAAACATTTTCAAGGTATCAATAAGACCAGTTGAAATGGTTGCCGCTGTATAAGGCCTAGATAAACTACTCAGTTACATGTGTACAGTTTATACCATCAGGGAATGTGCTAAAATCAAATGTAGACGCAAGATATTTTGCATGACCAGCATGAGTAGTTTTAACTACTTCCATGTGAAAACCTGCAAGCTACACCAGATAATAGCAAATTAGTACCTGGAAGTAAACATATACAAATTTACGCAGCTAAGTGTAAAAAATATACAAAATTAAATCAGGATAGTAAATCAAAAGCAGAGCACCAAATATGAAACATGCATGACAAAACAAATTTGTCTAATTCGTTTGTCAATCTCCAAAATGATAGGAGCTTAGCAACTCAGCTTATGCAATTATATCCTAAATCATCTTCAAGAGAACTAGATGGCCAATTTGCGGGATTTATTTTTTCAAAACGATGCCACAGGCCACAGTGGCAATTACAGTTAGCTGCTACTTTGTTTTTTAATTTAGAACAGTAAATTGCCACTGTGCTGCCAGGGGAGAGGGGTTAAATAATCTTGCTTAACCTTTTGTTAATGAATTTAATCCAGTTTTTTAGTCCAGTTCCATTGCAGCATTCATTATTTCCATCCTTTCCTACCGCACCATCATACAGAGGCTCAAGAGATGAACAATTCTGTAGAATAGGCATTCTCATATATATTCACTGACACAAGAATAGAAGGTATGATTTCCCACCTGCCTAAACTGATATTGGGTAACAGGAAAAAACATCCAAAGAATTGCCACTCTAACCATGAATCACTATTTTTCTAAGCTCAGTATTTTCAGGTTGGAATTTCAAATCATTAACAAGAAACAGAATACCATTATCCTCTTCATGAGGTCTTCACATTTCAGGTTAGAACTAAAAAATCATTAACGAGAAACTGAACATTTTAGAATACATGTGGTCAAAACCTTCTAAAATACTCTTAGAACCATCTAGAGTGCCCACACGTAAACTATATCACTAGAATTGTCTTTAAAAATACTCTGATAATATTATAATATTATTAATTTACACTAATATAAAGTTATCAAAAATTAAAAAGTACAGTAAACCACACGGTCACTCCTTAAACTTGTAGGATTGTTTCACCTAGCTCCCTCAACTTGAAAATTATTTTCACAGCTCCCTAAACTTATCTCTGTATGCACACTAACCCACTTCCTTTGTTTAGTAAGTTTAGGGAGCACCAATGGTCACAGTTACATCTTGGACACCATGAACACTCAATAACATCATTTAAAAAAGAACAGAGGGAGTACTACTATCCTCTTTGTGAGTCCTTCACGAAACTGAAAACCAAATGGTCAAAAGGAAGCTTCAAGAAGCAAGCTTATCACCAAACAGATACATACATTTATTCAAACTAATTGTTGTTTAGAGCAGTGCAGAAAGTAGAAGTTTGCATGATCAAAACGTCATAAAGTACCTTAAATATAGGTTCTGCTTTGTCATGGAAGACTTTACTTGATCTACCATGTCCAGATCGAGGGTTTAATATAACAAGTATTCTCGGTGGAGTTTTACATTTGATCGGTGGGTGGTCAAATAAAGCCCCATTGATGGGGGCATCTGGGTCATGCTTGATATTGGATTTAGCAGGATGAGGTAGTACATTAATATATATGTGATGTTCGGCAAAGCATGTTACCCACAAGATGGCTTCATCTTGGGTAGGAGCTATAAATCGGAAGTCCTTCTGAACTCTATATGTCTTTCCAAATAAAGACTTCTTAGCAGGATATGCATGCACAGTAAAATATTGGACGCCAGAATTATAAGATACCTGCCAAAATATAAGCAAAGCACAAAAAATTACTGGATTGTCTAACTGGGCCAAAATAACAATAGAAGTGCATCTTAGTATCTAAAACTTACAGAGATGACGTCCTCAAGGTTGAGTACAGACGAACCCCATATTAGGGCTTTACTTGTGAGTCTTGCATCAGTTGTATCAGCTTTTCCGTTTGCTGACAATTGACCATCCACTCCTATACTTCTATCTTCCTTGTCAAAACCCAGTTTTCCAGCATAAATTTCATAACCTAGAAAATTAGACCTCTCATCCACCGGATCATTTTTTTGCTCACGGTTTTTTGCTTTGTTGGCATCTTTATTGTCAACAACAGCATGCTTCTGCCTCAAAGACTTTGATTTGCCTCTTTTCTCTGGAAATACAGTGGGGGAAGATTGTTGTCCAGCTGACTTTTGAGAACGCCGACTACCAGAACGACGGCTGGATTTCTGGGATGAATTTCTGGAAGTTTGATTTTCTAGCTCAGTTCCTTCCATCTCTGTCTTTTAAACAGGACTTAAAAACATCAGTACGGGTAAGGAATTTGATACAAGTTCAGAGGTGTATGAGGCATCATGGCACCAATATCATGTAATAAGGTTGGTATGATCAAATAATCTGCAAAAAGGAAAACAGGACAGTTTTAAGATACATATGGCTGGTGCATATGCGTTGCTTGTCGTTGACCAAAAGTAAGCAACTGTTAAGGGCAAATAAGCATATGCAAGCTTCATTCGCACAGACAACCAAGAAGGATAGCCACAAAAGGGCGAGTTCCTTGAGAGGTTATAGTACCGACCGCCAAAACACTTCTCCAGCAAATAAAATTTCCACAACGACTAGAATATCTGTAATGGTGATTTCCTACCTCTACTAAATTATCTATGTACCTCATGTTTAACTATGCACTAGAAAACCCTGTGGAACCCCTAACAATTGTACTCCAAGTCCATGTTTAACTATGCATGCTACTACGCCAGACATCATATCAACTTCTAACAATCGTATTCTTGTGTTGAGCACTTGAGCCATTACCCTAAGCTTTCTAATTGTCAATTATCAGAAGCTGATTTGGTGGGGTATATGCAAATTTGTCAAAAATATTTCGCAAATCCATAATTAATAACCTTAATCCACAACACCCGCACCTTGGGTACCAAGTCCTATGGGGGTCAACTGAGATCGATCAAGAACGATCTTGCGCGTATACAAATCCGCGACTATCTGAATGGAGAGAGAAACATTTGGATTCGCTTGCTCACCGCCACAACAACGAAAAAAAATCCCCCAGAACAAAACTAACTCATAGAACAATCAAATCCACCCAAGAAAGCCAGCGTTCCTTACCAACAAAAGAACAAAGCAATCCAAGCCCGGATGGATCTCCACTACACGCTAGCCCAGCACCAGTACCACATCTACGTCGCAGCCGGACATCGGGAGAGGAAAAGCGCTGATCAGCGACCGGTCCGGTTCAATCCGGGCGTACGACGACGGTGGCTGGTGGGATTCTCCGCCGCCGGAGAACACCGGGTGGGGAGAGGACGGGGTAGTGGGGAAGAAGAGCAATGGAGTGGGAGGCGGAGGCCGGGAGAACCTGGACGCGGATCCTCTCCTATGGCTTGATGAAGCAAAGGCACAGCGTGCGGTCGCTCGCACAATCCACCGTCCGCTGCGATCTAACGGCTCCTCTTGTCTCTGGCCCACCAACGAAAGCAAGGACCTCTCCCAGCCCACCAACCCGGGCCACCGACCGAGCCGCGTCTTTTTTAGAAGGCTCTAACCATCCGTGGTTGCGCGCTTGTGCTATTCAATCACGGCCTCCGCTGGAGATTTCTGTTAGCCAACGACAGCGGCAGAGCGGATTTTGAATAGACGTGCGAACATAAGACATATCTGTCCTAATATAATTTTGAATGATATACTACAACCAGAATGTTTATCAAATCCACCAGATTTATTCCAATGCTTAAACCTCCGATTCACAAAAAGCATCACCCCTAATATAATTAATTTTATTCTTGAATAAATAACAAATAAAGCAATAAGCAGTATCATTTTTCACACATACTCAAGCTAATCATACTTGTCAAACCAAACATCATGGAAGCGACGCATAACTCCAATTTGACTTTGTGAAAAATCATATGTCCTTGATTGATATGGCCCTTTTGCAGTATATCCTATTCTCACTGCATCTTACAGAATAATAAGTGATAGAGATTCTCTTTCCTGGATCATGTGGAAGAAGATAAATTATCTCCTCTAGCTCCTCACTAGTGATAGCATTTGCAATTCCTACTCCTATCCCACTGTCAATGTTTGTTTGATACGTTGTCTATCTATCAATGTTTGCTTCAGCTTCAGAAATTGAAGGCAAAATACTCTTTGTGTTGCTTTCTCTATTTGAGCACAGAGTTAAAGAAAAAGATATTTTTTATACCTTTTGAGCTTGAGTACTCCATAAAAGAGACTAGTTCTTTATTCTTCTTCATATTTTAGTGCTCTACAAATCTATATGTACAAATAGAAATTGTAAATAAACTAGATCGAACAAACAAGAAAGTTGAACAAGATTAATGATTCGGCATTTTCAAGCCTTACAATAGAGACTCCTACCCTCCAGCTACTGTGCTCCCAAAACCCAATCGCCATGCCTAGTCATCAAGGACAGAGACGTCGGTCACCAAGCAACACCGCACCCGCACACTGCCACGACACACGCTGCATCATCGCTGCCCACCCAGACCCTGCACCCCACTGCGGCATCATGTTCTCGCTGCACTCCCCACCTCCCGTCGTGCCATTGCCCACTAAGACCCTGTTTGGAACAGAGGAATTTCATAGGAATTTTGCAGGAATTTTACAGGAAACAGTTCAATTCCCGCAGGAATCGGGAAAAATTCCCGCATTCCAAACAGGGCCTAATGCTGTAATGGTGTGCTGCACCTAGGTCTCGTGACTCCTCGGCTGCTAGGGCAAAAGATGAGGATAGGGGAATTTTTGAATCGATGCTGCTACCTGGAGGTGACGATTGGTGATGGACTGATGGCTGTGGCTGTGGGTCTATTTAGGAATTATTGCATTTTTGGTATATTGGAATGATGTGCTGTAGGCTACAACTGATGAAGGAGTTTGTGACGTATACATTGAATATTAAGAGATGTATATAGTAGTTTTTCTAACAAAATTTTTGAGGGTGCAGATGTACCCATGCACCTTCTGAGGCTCCGCGACTGGCCAACAAGCCGTACATGGTAAAAGTTACTCAAATTAACCGAGCATTTCACGGTCGTAGCATTCAACTTCAATCCTTTTTTGTCGGATCCAGTCCAACTTGGCTGGTTCATTTTTAGTCCAAAAATGTGATCGCGTAGTTGCGAGGTTGGCACATGCCCTTGTATGATGAAGTCTTAACACCTTGGAGAATGGAAACCAAGGAAATGTTAGGTCCATTACCGTTGAAATACATTCAGAAGTAGTGAAGATCATGCAATTTTTAGCTCATCTGGTGAGACCACGCCGGCAATATCCTGCAGGGAATATCACCGACAAGTTCGTTCCAGTCTTAGTGTACAGTTAGGTGTAGTGGTGGCGATGAATATGATAACGATATTGGTTTGCTTTGGTTGTTAGAAAGAAAGGATAATAATTTAAGTTTCTCTTCTTGTAATGAAAGGATCGGAACTCGGAACTAGACTCTCCCATCCAGCTCTCCAAGGTTGGAACTGAGGGGAGCTACATCAAGTAGCTGGACTTGCACTGATTGAACAGGAAATTGTTTCTTTGCTTTTTTTTTCTAAGTGGAAATTCTTTCTGTTAGTTGAATCTTATCGTTGTATCTTTACCAGCACTACGAGTACTGATCGCTTCGAGTCCTATGTACCATCATACAAACCACATATATTATTATGCCGAGTGTCAGGGGCGCAGCAAGTAGCACCCACGAGGTCGACGTCGTGATGCCGGCATCGCACCTCAGCAGCCAGTGATGGACCCAGAATTTTTAGGATAGGTATTCGGATTTTGAAGCTAAGTTGCTCGAATACGTTAATACCGCAATACACCATCACCAAACACCGATACAACGATACGTATATGTAGATAGAATGGGTATTCGGATTTCGGAGCTAAGTTGCTCGAATACGTTGATACCGCAATGCACCATCCCCAAACACCGATACAACGATACGTGTATGTAGATATAATAAAAATACATAAATTACAGAAATTAATGATTTCTTACGAGGAAAGGGACGACATAAGGCAAACATAATTATATGAAATAAACAACAAATTATAGAGATAAATGAGAGTTGTATATCTTTTTGATCTTGCCTTTTTTTGCTATTTCCCGATCAGCAAGAACTGTCAATCTAAGAGGAAATTGTATGTTCCTTCCATGGAGCAAAACAAATCAAGAAAGAAAATAAGTGGAGTGGGGTGGAGTACACATAGATCTGAAAAGAGGACGATGGCAATAAGTTGGAGGTGCTACTCACTTCCCAATGCCACACTCCCTCCCGGCTACCACGTTGCTCCCTACCTTCGTGTTCGTTGTGCCACTGTCCGCTTGCCCGCGACACCTCTCTGCTTGTCTGCGCTGCCACACACTCACCTTGCACCACGCACCGCCTCACGCATGATTGTCGTCACATCATGGCACATGTCCGCATTCACCGGTCGTCACTCGCCTCTAGCCTGCACCTTCGCCCGCTCGCCACTCAAAGGTCGAAGCCGCCTCCCACACAGACAGCCACAAGATGAGAAATAGAACAAATGTTAGGATTTTTTTATATCTTTATCTCTTTGGACATGAGGAGGGCTGAGGTGGAAAGAAAAATGGGTCTAATGTATTACATGGGCTGCGCGCGAGATACGAAGAGTGCAGGCTGAATTTTTTTGCAGGTATAAAATATAGTTTTAACACAACTAATAGTATATATATCTAATATACCTATTATATACCTGGTATTTATAAAAATTTTAGGTGTTCAGCTGAATACCTATGACCCATACTGGATCCGCCAGTGTCAGCAGCCCGCACTACGTGCCGCTGATGGCAGCGGTCGAGAAGGCGTACGACGTCCAGCAGGGGGACGTGTGATCACCGTCCTGTGCAAGCTCCACGACTTTTTGGACGCCATGGTGTGCGCAATGGTCTGCGCGCCGCTGAAGCCGAACCCTCAGGTTGTCCATGACGACTCCTCGTGGTGGATGCTCGCGCGCGAGGATGGCTACGCCGCCGAGGAGCCACTGAAGATGATCTGATGTGTTTTTTTTCTGCGATTTGTTACTTATAGTTATGATTTATGACTTTTAGTCCTAGTGTGAGTGTTCGTGCGAATGAACTGAAAGTCGGTAAGCAGCTTCTTAAAAAGCTATTCTGATAAGTTGTTTTGAAATGATGTCCAAAACACTATCATATTTATTTGTTTAAAAAAACTATAAATTATAAGTTAAAGAACGGTGACGCAAATACCGCTTTCGTGGCGTTAGTAATCACGAAATCTCACAGTTTTGCTGTATAATGATACTAGTACAAAGTTCCAGTTTCCCCAGATGGGCTTAAAACGCAATTGCGAGCTATGGCCCGTCACAGACTCACAGTTGGACCTACTTTCGCAGATAACATGGGACTAACGGTGGACCTAACTCATGTTTACTGGGCTTCTCTTTCCGAATATCGCTGGCCCAGCTTATAATCCCAAAGGCTCGATCAGACAAGCACATGGGCCGATCGTATTTGGGCCGGATAGCCTACACAGTCTAAATTTTCAATCTTAGTTAGTATAGGTAGTTAGCATCATTTCCTTATCATTGCTAATGCTAAAAGCACGCAACTTAATCAATCTTTTTTTGGCACTGGGTCAGGGCTCATGAGCTGTGGAGTCGTGACGCCCAAAACGGATTCTTCTTGTGTCAGAAGCCTGCCTAAAGCATCTGCATTGAAGGATAATATGCGTCGCACACTGATCCGCTTGCTGCTGTCCCCTTCTTTTTCTCCAACTTCGGTAACTTTACAGTACAAAGCTTACAATCTTTCTTTCAGAATTCAGAAAAGCAGCAGCTATCTTCTTTTAGAGATACTTGGTACTACAACTATAACGGTATACGCTTTCAAAGTTTTACTACAGGACAATCTCTTCAATTACCAAGGCACAACATTTACTTCGTAGTAGTAGTGCATTTGAGGAGAGGAGGTCACAGGCCATGCCGTTTCAGCTCAAGTACATTAAGACTGATAGCCCACGATTGACCTGTCTAGCCCATTTTTCCTCCCTCTTCCACCTTCCCCTTGTGACGGCATGGCCTTGTCACCCTAACCTCACCGCCGCCCAACCCTCCCCATGCCCCTCCCCCGATGGCGATGAGAACCCCTTCCTCCCCGTTAGCTTCGTCTTCGCTTTCTCCCTCTAGTGCCACCTTGTCCGCTCTACCCCCATCACCCCCCGACCTCGCAGTCATCGCTACCCAACCCTCCCCCTCCCTAAGTCCTCCCCGTAGGCTTTGTCTCCACCTTGGCAGCAGCAGAGAGCCGAGGAGGTCACAGGGGTGGAGATCAACCATTCTCGCGTGATGGCAAGATCCAGTGGGATGGGCCCTACATGCTCCAATTCCACTCTAGTGGTGGCATGGATGGAGGAGTAGGGGGCATGGAGAGCTGAGGTGGAGAAGAAGTGGAAGCAGGCGGAGCAGAAGGAGGGGAGAGAGAGACAAGAGGATGATCTTGAGCAGAGGCAACGGTGACCACGGGAGTTGCAATGGTTGCGCCTAGAGGAGGGCTGAAAAGGAGGGGGGAGACAAGGGAGGCCAGGTAGAGGAGAAGAAGAAAAAAAGGGCCTAATGTGTCGTGTCGTGCCCGGTCTCAGACGGGCATAGTATTGCTTGTGCCATGCCAGGCTAGTCCACCGTGCCGAGGTGCTAGTCTAAGCACAACACGCTCTATTTAGTTTTAGTCCGTGCCATATCTAGATCGAACCAACAGTACTATACTTTAAATTGGTATAATTGGCTCGCCCCAATTAGACAGCTCTCACAAGGATACGCTTGTATGTGCACCGCTGTACGTATTCCCATTTACATTATAGGTGCCATTTTACTACTCTTACCTACCATTACCCTTCCAGTAGGAGGTGCGCATGAATCACGAGTCGTTTTCTTTCGGCTAAAGCATATGGCAGTACGAGTCGCCAATGCTACTTTGATTCCACCTATTGAATGAAACCAGAAAAGCAAAGATTCTTCGAGATATCAGGCACGCTTTTTATGGGCACCCCCTTTGAGTCGGATCTCCAAAAGAAGCCTTCCCCAATGCTCTGCAGTTCGCATGTAACAGCAGCAGCAGCAAAAAAATAAAAATGACACGAGGTACGCCTTTTCGGCGCAAACATTCTCGAAGTGACGCGGTGCACGACGAACATGCGATCCACCCCGCGCGGCGGCTGGCTGGCTGCCGTAGCTCACACAACAGTAGCCGGCCGGCCATTTAAAAGATACTCCTCCTTCAGATGTCTTGAGTGATATTAGATTACGCCAACCAATCATGGTACTGGCACAATATTGCGAGAGCCAGCAAAGTGCATGGTTTCAGGGTCTTCAGGCAGGCTGCTGCAACCTGCAACTGCTGAGTCAGTTCAGGTCATGGTGGAGTCATGGGCCCTTTTTACATGTCTGATCCAGTGATCTACCACCGCGATCGATCTGCGGTTAGCTGCAGCGGCACCGGCTGCTGGCTCTGCCTGTTCATGTCGTGCCTTTATATTTAACTCCCAAGTTGCTGCCGTGATTTATCTGTGGCGGATGGGCCCAACTGCTACGATAGAGCTAGAGATCGATCAGAGAGAAAAGAGAACATGTCGTCACATTTAATCACAGGCGACAGCAGAAAACCTACATCCCACGCAGATGCACGCGAACGTGGACGAGGTGTCAAATCAGGCAGGCAGTTGGATTAATTCACTCGCGGAACCTGGCTGTCAGATCTGGATGCAGCCCCAGCCCGTGATTGGATCTCGGCTTAAACCTTTTTATCTTCTAACTTATTTTTTACTATTTATAAATTATATATTTTTTTATTTTTAGTTTTTTTTGCCGGCCCTTTTTTCGTATTCATTTGCATTGTTCGTGATTGGCTAACCTGTTTTTTTTCCTATTTTTAATTTTTTTAAATTTTAATTACGTCAAATAAGCCACCAAAGCATAGCGTAATTTTATTCAGCCAGCTACAGTGCAATTTCAATCATAAGCCACTTTTTTCAACCGAAATGAACGGGCTGCTAATCTTGCGGTGGTTAGTTACTACAGTAGTACCATTGCAACCACCACTGCAACCTATTCCTGCACGCGCCCGATCGAGCTAACCTAAGCCTTTGCCTAGTTGCTTGCCTGATGACTACTACAGGGAGTAATGGGAGCGCGTGCACAACCATGCAACACAAGAATATGAGATCACTGAATGAACGTGAGATCAATGGATGGATGGATCCATCTCCGATAAGGTGAAGACTGAAGGATCTTGTAAGAAAGTCTATAATAATGTCGTAATGAACCATTTCAAATTTTGAGGAATGGTCAAGTGATTTTGCAAATATCGCACTTTATGTATAGTGGTTTTAGGTAGAATTTGGGGATTTCAATCATGGATTGAGTTAGGATGACTTGGTTCATTGCACTAAGGTTACACGATGCATGTCTTAACTAATGTAGACCAAGTTGTAAAGAACTTTATGGCTGAAAATAATTTCTTTGTTTTTGGATGTGCAGAGTCGTTTGAAGTCAACTATAGTCAACAGCGATGATCGGGGCTAGCCTCATGGAGGAGTTGAGGCCCAGAACGATCAAGAATGCCAAGTGAGGCGGTGAGCTCAAGCATGGCACGAGAAAGACAGAAAATGTTATAGGCAAGTTCGAACAGTGGGATGGCTCCATGTGGCTTATACGGGCCAAGTGAGCCGTGGTTCGATGGAACCGGGATGAGAGAGACTTGGCAACGCATGGCAAGCTAGTGGTGCACCTACATATGGTAAGTATGATGATTGCATGCAGTAGTTGGTGATGACCGGGTCAAGAAATGATATTTTTATAGTTTGACCAAAATACCAAAAACTATCTTGAATAAAAACTGCGTTGCATGTGTGATGTGTTGGAGAACGATTTATGTCAAGGTGAAGCTAGTTGGATTAAGGCTAAAAATTTAGCGGATGCACACTTATGTGTTTTGAAAAGCGTGCATAAGTGAACTTGTGATAGTAAAACCCGTGTGCGGGGGTTAACAGGTTTCCCATTGTAGTAGTGGATAGGATCCACTAAGCAGTGTAGGTGGCTGGTTGCCCACCTATAAAAGGGGTTGGGATGGAGACATGTGAGGTTAACCATCCAACCTATCTCTTGTGCTCTCTTCTTTAGGTTTAGGGTTTAGGTTTGAGAGTGGATATTTTGGGTGTTCTTTGTTCTTTAAGATAGAGTGGCTGCAAAATCTAAATTCTCAAGTAAGCAATACATCAATCTTTGTGTATCTCTATGGATCCATCTTACTTTGATTAATTTGCTTTTGATTTGGTTAGTTTTGATCTTTCTTCTTTTCTTTTCTTGATCTTTCTGTACCAAAGACGTGTAAGAGATGGAGACAATATCTGAGAATTTATCTCTACCCATCTAGGCACTTTGATAGCAAGATTATCAAGAAACCCCGTTTTGCTTAATTTGGCCTCAAAGTATGATTTCTTGATCCGAGAGTTTTTTATTTGATTTCTTGTGTGTTCTAATTTGCTGTGATATGTGGGAATGCATCTAGACCCATCTTAGTCATCATTCACCCACGAGCAAGTTGTATTCACTGATTTTGGTTTTGACTTGATTTTGGTGCAACCTTCCAATAAATTGAAAAAGGTCTCAAATTTGGCCATGATTTTCATGATCGTTTATTGGAATAGGTTCACAATACCCTAGAGAAAATCCTTAAAAAGTTTCATATCATTTAGATTTACGGATCAAAAGTTCCATCAATCTTGGTTTTTAAAAACTGTGCTAAAAGTCTATGTTATTCTCTATTTCCTCTGAGTTTTCGACCACTCGTTGTATTTCGACTTGGTTCAACCATTTTGGTTTTTGACCACTCACTGGTCATCGACCTCTGGTCATATTTCGACTTGGTTCAACCACTTTGATTTTCGACCGCTCACTGGTCGTTGACCTTTGGTTATATTTCGACCATCAACCACTTTGGTTTTTGATTATTCACTGGTCATCGACCACACCAGTTGGATTTTGACTTGTTTTGAACAGTCAAGTTTATGACCACACTTAGGTCATCGACCACGTTAGTTTTTAGACCATTCTCAGGGTTTCGATCATGTTAGTTTTCGATCATATTGGTTTTCGACCACTCTTTGGTCGTTGAACACTCGAGTCAAATTTCAACCACGTTGGTTTTCGACCACGTTGATTTTTGACAATGTTGGTTTTCGACCGTTCTCTGGTTTTCTACCGCTAGAGTCGAATTCCGACTGGTCACGTTTAGCTCTATGATTCTCTAGTTTTCAAGTAGGATTACTATTCTAATCTTCATAGTTTTGTAGGTATTGGAATAAAGGATAAGTGAGTATTTGAAGAAAAATTTTAAGATATCATTTATCTTCTTTGTCGTTTATCCGGTCCTATATAAGATGAAGCGCAGGGCCATAAATGGCACGTAAATAGCCGCAACGGCAATAATAGAACGGGCGCTGCGTTTGCTGAATTCCACCGAGATTTCACGTGCCGCGGTAGACCGGCACGGTATGGCACGACGCGCCGTAGACCCAGCTGAGCTGAGAAAGGCGTGCCCTCGCCGCTCGGCCCCCCGGCTATCGGGTACGCACTAGAGATGGCAACAGGCACAAACCCGCTGGGTTTTTACTATCCCAAACCCGTGCCCATGAAAGTTGGACGTGCCCGCTAAAAAACCCATACCCGTGACGGATGCAGATTTTTGCCCAGACCCATGTCCACTCGGGTAACGGGTACCCATGGGTCGTCCGTGCCCGACAACAGCTGTGCAGATTGCAGACAGTGCAGTGCTTAGCAAGTCAACAATAAATTCAATTTATATGCTACTATGCATGAAACAAGCAACGACAAATCCACAATGCACATCACTAGTTCACTCCATCAATTCTCATTCATAGTTCACTAACATAGCATATCATTACAAGCAACGCCAGATGCGCCGCCACTGTGGCGGCTGTTGAATCGGGGTGGGTGACCGAGTGACGGAGTGACTAGTGAGTCTGAGACTCTGAGTGCTAGCTAGGGTTAAATGGCTAATGGGCTATGGGTTGTATGGGGCATTGCCGCATTGGGGGCTTGGGGCTAAATGGCTAATGGGCTGGGCTGGTTTGCCTGAGAGACTGGGAGCCTAGGTTTATAACTCCTATGAATCGGGTTTATATTACCCATGGGTTTACGGGTTTGAGTACTATAAGAACGTACCCGAATCCGGCAGACCCGATGGGTTGGGCTTTTTGCCCATTAAGAGACCCATGTGTTAGGAAATTGACTCAGATCCATGCCCTAATAGAATAAAAACCCACTGGGTATCGGGTTTCGGATACCCATTGCCATCTCTAGTACGCACGCACGAACGGACGGGCATGGGAAAGTCGCGCGCCGGGGCCGGCCGGCCGGCCGGGCTCTAACCTCCCAGTTCTAACTTGTCGGCGCGGCCTTGACATCAATAAAGCGCACGGTAAGTTACGTGAATGAGGGATCCATCGGGTTACGATTACTGCTCATGATGGGTCACGGCTTCCTACCTGGGCTTGATTAGGGCGGCGGCGCAGCGGCGTGCGACGGCAAATAATGAACGTGCCACGCTTTATGTGGAGGTTGACGGTTGCAACCAACCACCCCCCAGCCTAGCTAGCTAGCTCGTTGGCAGGTGATGGGGGCGAGGTGGTGCCGTATAACGTACTCCGCCTGCATCCGTGTATAGGCGTATGTATGTATCGATCGATCTCACTCATCCATGCTAGCTAACCACTGCATACAGCTTGCAGATCCAAATACAGGCGAGTAGTGCTACTTATCATGGTAATCATAATACACAACGTGACGTCTTTACACACGGGATGGGCACATGGTTATATTCCTGGACGGATCCCTCCCTCTCTCTTTATGTGCAGCTAGCTAGCCATATTGCGTTGTTTGCTGCTGCTGCTGCTGCTCTTGTTAGCTTAGCCTTCGATGGTTCGATCGATGGGATTGTTAAGGTATTAATTCCCCGTGGGATTCCCCCCGTTTGTGCAGTGCAGTGCAGCGCTCCTGTGTGTTCGCGTTGCGTCGAAGGGACCACACCGCGGCATGTGAGGCAACTTGCGTGAACAGTAACCACCAGCTCATCTGCCCTGGCTGTGGGGTTTACAAGGCATGGATGGATGCTGGATCGTCTATCGTACGCGTGCAACTTCGTCGGTAACTCCCGTTTTACGGCGGCGGCGTCGTGGATTCGCCCGTAATCTGGCTGGGGCTGCTAGCTGCTGGGCGCGCCGACAGAGATGGATGAGTGAGCGATCGGACGAACGAACGAATGAATGACAGGATCAGTGGGGATCGATCGATCGCTTGGCTGGAGCGGTGGGGCGTGCACGATCCGATCGATCAGTGCCTGTCATCTTCGATTTGCCAGTAAGCAGGGGCATCTAACGCCGATGGCGACAGTGTCGCGGGATGTCGCGCCGCGCTGTGGGACAACCTGATCGGATTGCAACTCCGTGAGGCTAAGCTAGCTGGGCGCGTCCAGAATTATGGGCGTTAATTCTTCTCCCAGGTTCAGCTCACCCAACGAATTTAAGCATGCGTACGTGTCCGGCCGGGGCAGCTAAACCGTGACTCACTGCAATCGTACGTACGTCCCCTTTTTGTCATCTACTCCGTACGTGCTGTAGCTAGTAAATTTCAGTTGTAACATAAGCATGGAACCCGATCTGACTCCACAGGTGTGCCTGCAGGCGTGGCAGTTGGTACTTACCCTGAAACACCACCTCTGACCACCAATCAAGCAACAACCCCGCAAAGTTCGCGCTCATTCACATCGGTTGGTGCTTGCCGGCCTGAATCGAATTATACACGATCGCTGGCGCTGGCACATGCAACTTCACACATAAATGTTGCGTGCCAACGGTCGAATCTGGCACGTCGTGTATGGGAAGGAGAAAAGCTTAGCTAGCGCGAGTACTAGCTCGTCGTCGTAGCCGCACGAGGCGGTGAGGAGGCGCGCGCACATGAGGAGGAGGAGGAGGAGGAAAGGCCTCGGCATCTTTATTCCGCGGTACTACTGTCTGGCCATTCGCACCGTATCCTCACCTCAACGGATCGCTCACACATGTACACGAACCCTACGCGTTCACTCCTTTCCCATTCCGCTTCACCGGAGACTAGAGGCCTCTTTACGCGAGCGATCTGACCGTCGAACGCCCGTGCAGCTGCGCTCTGCACCACGGCCGAAACCGCATCGTTCGTGCAAAACACCGCTAGAAAAAAAAAGGGGGGAGAGCTAGCCTAGCGTAGCTAGCCGGTCGCGCGCGGGGAACAGGGGTAACATGCGTGCCGGCGCGGTGTGGTTTGGCAAATCGCGCGCCCGTCCATTTAACGCACACCGGAAGGGCGTCCTTTTGCGCAAAGGCAGCGCTTTTTATATCTTGCCATGCCTGCACACGGCCACACATGCAACAAGCGAGCTAGCGCGCGCCGGGTCGGTGAAGAGAATTGAAGAAGAGCAGGGTCATGTGCTCGCATGAGGGCGAGCCGAGTAAAAGCCAACATGGTAACCCCATCTGTAGATACAGCGAGCTGGGCGCGTCGCGCAAGTTGCGTTTCGTTATTTACGGAACTAGCAAGTGGCCCGCGTAATATTTTTAAAACACGTTTAATTGACTTGGCAATATATATATGTAATTTTGCTTTTTGAAAAATAAATTGTTGCAGAACTTCATTTATAATATTTTAATATTATATATTATAGGAAAGAAAACACTCACTTTGTTTTCCAATACTTGTCACATGTAACCAAAATTTTCTTCCCTAGATATTTTTTGACAGAAATACTTGCATAGCAAACAGTAAATATAGCATTACATAACATTTTCCATTTATATCATCATCGTTTTTTATTACGGCAATGCTTGTCTATACTAAATGCCCATAACCCACATCATATAACTTACATCGGTATAACCGAGTAAACACATGTTATGATCTCACTCTCAATCCATGTATTCTGTGGAGGTCCATCAAACAAATGGTCATAATATTTTTGTTTTTGTGAGAACTTTTAGCAATTATATTTTTTCTTAGTGTTTGTAAACTACCTGTCATCATTTTTGTTATATAATGGATCTTGATTCCTAATTTCTATATATACAAATAAAATTTGTTATTTTTTTTATTTTTTTCTCAAATTAGAATATTTTGTAATTTTAATTCTAAATAAAACCAAAATTTCTATTTTTCACTTAGTCTAGAATTAAAAAACAAATGCTAATTTTCTTTTACTTTTATTCCAAATTTGCATATTTTTGGATTGCACTTCTTATAGACTTTATTTTTTTAGTTTTACATTGGAATTTGTTTATAAATCCAACTGGTAATTTTATTTTGAATTTAGGTTATTCCTTATAGTATTTTACATGGACTCTTTCTTTAATCTCAAATTTATTTTTATTTAATTTGGAATTTTAGTTTTAGGTTAGATACAAATCCAACTACTAATTTCTAATCCAAACTTCAGCTAATCAGTGCATCTCCTCACCACGGATGGTTCTTATCATAGCAGTTACCTCTTTCGCCTGATGGTGAACAATGACGACCGCGGGTTCCAAGTAGAGGTGGCCAATGGGTCGTGCCGGGCCGGCACAGCACGGGCCCGGGCTCGGCACGGCCCGTTAAGGCCCGTGTATTAAACGGGTCGTGCCGTGCCGGCCCGCGGGCCGCGGTGCGAGCCCAGGCACGGCCCGGGCACGGTTAAGGCTAAACGGGCCGTGCCGACCCGGCTAGCCCGTTTAGCCGAAAAAATAAGAAAAATTGTAGAAAATTAAGAAAAATTGTAAAATTTTTTAGAAAATTCAGAAAAAATATAGAAAATTGTAGACATTGTTAATCATAAAAATAAATATTTGCAATGATATAATGAGCTTTATTAATTTATTAAATTACATGGGATGGCTGCCTCATTAAAAACTTTACCAAGTAAAAACTCAATTTGAGAAAACCTTGGTAAAGAAAAAAGAGTACAGCCTATAAAGCTCATTATTGACCACATGTGAAAGAAAAATATTGAAAATCCTATTCATTGCTATCTAAATACAAATTCTCAAAAGATTCTTCTAAATATTTATTATCTGCAGTATGTTGGAGTCTTGATTCAGCCTGTTCCCAGTCTTTGACGGTCATAAGTACTTCGACCATCTCGTTGGAGAGACTTGTTCGTCGCTCCTCGATTATTCTTCCGGAAAGACTGAATGCTGACTCCGAGGAGACTGTAGAGACAAGAACTGTCAACACATCCCGCGCTAATATGGATAGCACTGGATATGATACCTTCTGGGTTTGCCACCATGAGAGGATGTTCAACTCCTGCTCGAAGCTGACGCTATCACTGTTGAGATAGCTTGATAGGTCTCCAGTGTTTTGTCGCCTTCCTCCTCCTAACTGCTGTGTACCTGCACCTGCACGAGAACTAGACGAAGAACAAAAAATCTTGCCCCATTGCATAGCCCCCTAGAGGTGCTAGGGACTACCGGGGGTCTTTCTAAACGCACAGATCTAAATTTATTTTCATATTTATTATATACCTCATTTAATTTATCCTTAACTTGTGTATAGTATGAACAATAGTCTAAACCGGTAACCTCACTTAAAACTTGTAAAACATTTATAAATCCTTGGAGTTTGGCCCTAGGATCCAAAATAAAAGCAAATGCATATAAAATAGGAATTTCGCCCCAATATTTTAAAAACTTAGATTTCATGGCACCTACAGCATCCCGTAGTATAGGATCATTTTCAAAAGCCTTTAGGTGAGTGGCAATTTCAACAATATTATGAACAATCATGGGAGATGTAGGGTAGTATACTCCAGAAAGACAAACTGTAGCTTTATGAAAAATTTCTAGAAAGGAAAATATTTTTTCACCAACATCCCAATCGTCCTCGGTAAGTTCAGGGTCTCTAACTTGGGTTCTACTTGAGGAGCTACGAGATTGATGACTTTGGGTGTGAAGGAAAACAGATACAGTGCTCTTATGTGGCAATATATGTTTAAGCATAAGATAAGTAGAGTTCCATCTAACAGGCATGTCTAAACCAAATTTTCTAGGACGAACATTCATTGCTACGCAAAAACTCTTATATGCGGCTATTCGTTGGTTAGAACAATTAATAAATGAAATTGCATCTCTAAAAGAATTAATACAAGCATCTAATCTTTTTAAACCGGATTTAACAATAAGATTAATAATATGACAAGCGCAACGTTGATGCAATAAGAAAGACTGTGCATAAGTATCAAACAAAGGAGTAAGAATTTCCATAGCTTTAGTGTTTGCAGCTGCATTATTTAAAGTTATGGAAAAAATCTTATCCGTGAGACCAAAATCTTCTACAACTTTAATAATGTTTTTTGCAATATTTTCAGCATTATGTGAAACATTAATTAATTTAAATCCTATAATTCTTTTTTCTATTATCCAGTCATCATTAACATAATGAGCAACAACACTAATATAATCCTCTCTAGCCCTACCACTCCATATGTCGGATGTCAAAGCAATAGAGAATGTACATGTATGAAACATTTCTTTCAATTTATCACGACAATTGTTATAATATTTAATTAAATCTCTAGTTGTTGTTTGCCTAGATACAGTACTAAATCGAGGGTTATGAGCAGTCTTAATATATTTTTGGAAAGCATCAGATTCACCAAAATTTAAAGGTAAATCTTGAGAAGCAATTAATCTACAAAGAGATTCCCGAGCTACCTCTGGGTTGTACTCCCACGTACGTACCGAGCCGTCGGGATTATATTGCAGCTGTGTCTGGCACATTTGTATTCCTTGCTTTTTCTTGCAGCCTGCAGCATGTCGTTGTAGATGACCCGTCCCACCTGAAGATTTTGCAGTCAATTCATTACCACAAATTTTACAAACAGCATACCTCACTTCAGTTCCATCACTTTCGGTCTTGATCTTCTTGTCGAAATCATTCCAAACTATTGATGTACTAGCTCTTGTTCTTTTTGCACCCGTGCTTTGGGTCGTGGATGCACTTGTTGAGCCAGCAGAAGATGGATCGATTGGACCCTGCGCCACCGGGGCCGTCGTTTCTTCGGCATCTCCAGTTTGTACATGTGGACCTTCCGCGGATGGATATGCTTGTTGAAACGATTGCATATCCTCCGCCGAGAGGCCGTATTCGGAGAGTTGAAAATCGTAGTTCCCCATTAAATCAAGTAATCAACTGCAAATTGAAATAGCAAAAACGATTAACTTACTATTAAACCTACAAATAATAACAAAAAAATTAAACCAACAAATAATACCAAAAAATTAAAATAAGACAGCATTATTACCTCCTTTGTAGCTCTCACAAAAAAATTTGAAGATTTTTGAATTTTCGGAATTTTGCTCGAATTTTGACCAAATTTGCGCTAACACTTTCAGATTTTTCACAGCTAAACCGAGAGAGAAGAATGAGATTTGAGGTGTGGAAGATTGAGGCCGGATGCCCCCTATTTATAGGAAAAATTCCAGATTTTTTCCGAATTTTTTGCTATTTTTTCCGAATTTTTTACCCCCCAACGGTAAAAAAACGGCTATTTTTTTTCAAATTAACGGGCCGACCGTGCCGTGCCGGGCCGGCACGGCCCGTTTAGTGCCGTTGGGCGGGCCGTGCCGGCCCACCGTGCCGCGCCCTCGGCCCAGGCACGGCCCGTCCCGCCGTGCCGTGCCGGCCCGCCTCGCCGCCGTGCCGTGCCCGGGCCGGGTCTACAGTGACGGGCCGCGGTGCGGCCCGTCACGGCCCGGCCCATTTGGCCACCTCTAGTTCCAAGCACCCGCCAACACCGAAGACCGTCGTGCCTTTGCCCTCCTTGACGTCGCTGACACCTTGCTCGACATCCATCATGGGTACGCTCAGACACCATGGTGCTCAATTTCCAACATCCTATCTATATGTATGTATGTATAAATAACAGAGACACCATAATGCCCAAACTCTATGATTGAAAATTCCTATTCATGATTAAGATTTTTTATCTATGATTGATTCAGCATGCTAAATCAATGAATTCCTTTCTAAATCGATACTTTCGAATAAATGAATGTTAACAGGTTTACGTGATATATTATATATATATCATTGTATTTGCGCACATCTAAAAGCAATCTAAGACAAGAAGGCTAGATGTTCAGACACCATGGTACCCCATATATATATATATATATATATATATATATATATATATATACACGATTCGCCTATGGATAAAGAAAGGAGGGAAGTGAATAGGGGAGAGGACAGGGAGAAAAGAAAAAGACCAACACAACACAGCAGTGCAGCAGTGGTCCCGATCGATGGATCGAAGATGGCGCGGCGCATCCAAGGTGGAGGTGAGGGGTGTTGAGGGACGTCGCGCCACTACAGACTGGAGGGGTGGCCCAACCTCACGCTTGTTGGCTCGTAATGGAGCCCATAACTTCCACGCCAAACTTTCGCGTAGATGCATGGTCCCCCCGGCAGACACATATGGACTTATTACTTTATTAGTTGCAAGGGCATGTGAGTAATAGCGTAACACCCCTAGCTACATGGTTAAAAGTTAAAACCCGTCTTGCTCAATGGGGGGAAAAAAGACAAGAGTACATGAATACGTGAATAATTCGCTTGATCGGCATGTAGTTGATTGATAGGACACTGTGGGAGTACATGAGGCCTAACCTTTAGCTGTACAGTACTTAGACATGTCAAACCGGTTTAACTACTCAGCTGATGGAAAATTAGATGCTTAACACTGATTCAACGTACTATCAAGCGGATTCGCGACCAAGTGTTAATTGGCCCTTCTAGAGTTTGAAACATAGTCTCCCCGCGCGGATGTGGCAAAAAGAAAAAAGGATCGACTCTCGCGTCATTGACTTGTTGCAATCCACGAAAAATGTGAAATGACAAGCAGATCAGATCATATAATAGATAAGCTTAAGAAAATGCAGAGCAAAGCGATACTAGCGTTTCAATATAATTCTTGATGGTTGAAAAGAGCCGTGCGATAACGGGAAAAGCGTTTAAGCCGTCAAGGCTAATCATATTTCTCTGACTGAACTGAGAGTGGGCCATATCTACATGGGAGATCGAAGATGCTTGACTTTGTTGCTATAATACAGTATTTAATATTTGTCCACGTATCGTCGATCAGATCATAATAATTGCTTGGAGAATAACCAGCTTTCATGCTAGGCATGGTTCTGTAGTTTATTTCATCCAGTATCTTGTAAATGATTAACCTAGCCAACAACTAAACCGAAACAATTATTTTAGATGTCCTATTATAGTGTATGATTGTCTGCGTTGTTGTTACAGCTGGTAACTTATGCTTCACGAACTGCCGGGGCATCCAAGCTGTAGCTGTTTTCAGCACCATCTCGGCAAGAATCAAGATAGCTACGCTCTATCTGTTTACTCGTGGTATAATAAATGTGTATTATGGCATCTTTTGGAAGTGGTATTTTAAAGTGGTCTTCCATCTATTATATGATAAAGTCTTTTAAATTGATCGACAAGAAATTTTATACGCATACTTGTTAACTGATTTTAATACAGCAACAGGCAAGCTGCCAGTTTCAGAAATTTCAAAATTAAGGAGATCAGACTTCAGAGGCTACCTCTGATTTTTTTTTTGTTACATACATATCGTTTTTTAGATGGTCACATACGTATCTTTCGTCTCACAGCGTTCAAGTAATTTTGTTCATATTTGTTGGTACAAATGGCATGGATCTCTTCAGTAAATTGGAAGGGAACGGATTGGGCTAGCTAGTAGCTGCCCATATCGTTTCTTGACCAGATCAGGTGCATCTCATATCAGTGGATCCCACAGTACTAACTGTTTTATTTATTGGCAGAGTTTTCTTCGGATTTTTTTTATTCCTTTCCACTCCAACATCCCTACTCGCTGCTCAGTTGAAATGTCAAAACTCGATCGGATCGTAGCACGTTAGCATTCTGCTGGTACGTGGAAATTTCTTGACAAACTAAGGCAGCGTGTTTTTTAATGTTTTTTAAATGCAAATGGTCCCGGAGGCCCAAAAACTCTGGTATTATCCGGAAGTAACTGGTACAAAAGATGAGCACATTGCCCCACATTTCACAGAAAGGACCTTGAAGAAGACTGAGGAAGCGTTTGTCTTCGAGGCTTCACGCCTTGGAAAGATTTTTGGCTGTTGACTTATATTTTTTGGTTTATGATTTTCGAATTTTGTTTATTTGTGTGAGAGATTATAAATAGAGATAATTGTATATAATTTTGATAGATATAGCTGAAGTCAGTATGATATTTCTACAATCGACTTAGAAATCTCGTCTTAAAAAAATACTATTTCAAAACGAGTGACAATAACAAAAGCTGTGAGCTAGCAGCCATCACATTCTGCTTGCGCGTCTAGCCAACGGCACGGACCATGCGAACGGCGTGATCTTGCACACCGTGATGGTTACACTATGATGCGTGCAAATTATAATGTGCTTCCTTCTCTACGTTATCGAGGCACTTCCAAAGCAATGATCGGAAAACCGGCATTAACCCCCTCAATTACTGACAGTTTCTAGGTTTAATCCAGAAGCGTTCCGTAGGAGATTTTTGTGACCATTTTCTGAAGAATAGTTAGTCCGGTTCATCGTATACCAATCACAAAATGAATGCAAGCAGGCATCTGTAGTCCGATGGATCGGACGCTTGCTGCACCAATTTATATGAGATAATACAATAGTTACATACAAATGTTGCGTTATATATTTTTCTAAATTGCGACTTCTTCTGATTGCCAACCTCAATCAGTTGGTAGTTAAAAGTACTGCGACTGGCTTGTTTAATTTATGGCTACTTTATGAATCCATGCCTATCGTTTGGTTTTGTTTTTTTTCAGCTTTTGATTTCTGTTTCTGACTTTTCTACATTAACTAACATTTAAACGAAGTGTCTTTTTAAAATAATATTTACTAGTTAATTGTAGAATATACTATAGCGACTTCATTTATATCTGCAAAAACCGCACGTGAGTTTCTGTTACTCTGTAATCTCTCGCACAAACTGCCTAAAATCATAAGTCACAATAAAAAACCATAAGTCTTAGTTAAAAAGAACATATGCTTGGTCTACTTGGATGTCCACTTTTATAATGCCTAAAGGGTATCATCAAATCATTATCACCTCGAGTTAACATGGATCACGCTGCACAATCACGGAAATACCAAAGTGCAGGAGGTCGTGGCCTACGGCCTATGGTGGTGTGCTTCAAAGCAGTTATGTACCATTTTCTGAAAGTACGAATCTTAACGCAGGTATGGCAGATTGAAATGAGGGAAAACTGGCATAAACCCCGACCCCTGCCCTGATCACCAAGTTAAACCTCATGCTCGGGTTTTATTTAGAACCACATCTCTTTTCGAGCTATATATGTTGTTCTGAGTAGATAATAAGACAAAAATGATTGAGAAAAATAATCAAGAAAATGTGAACACATTATCTTAAAACAGAGGGCATCCATATACGGAGAGAGACATTAGCCCCATGAATTGAAGAAAATGTCATAATTCACAGTACGGTTTACTCGAATTCAAGAAACGGCGATGTATCTGCACAATAATGTGTGACAGTTTGCTCGACAGACTAAGGTGCTGTTCGATTGGGCTGAATAAATTGGTTTATGGCTGAAATTATACTGTAGCTGACAGAAATTATACTGTAACTGATGATGGTTTATTGGAGTAACTAATTTTTTTTAAAAAAATAAAAATGACAAAAACATGTTAGCCCATCACGAACAATGCAAACGAATACGGGACAAAAACGAACCGGCAAAAAAAGCTAAAAACCAGAAAAGGCGAAATTTAGGAATAGTGAAAATTAAGCAAGAAGCTTAAGCTGAAATGGTAGAACCTAAATGCATGCTACTTTTGGATGAGGTAGGCCTTAACCAAGGCCAGTTTCCTGAACATGAGCACCATCCATGCATGCATGTGTGTGTTTGTAGGAACCGGTATGGTAACATGGGTGAATGATGCTGTTAAATTATCTCCCAAGTATTCATCGATTATTTACTCTAATAATTATGAGAAGTTATAAAGATCAAAAAGCCAAAATCCAAAAATTTGTTGTGCTATAGTAAATTCAGTTCGGTGCATAGTAAAAACAACACTATTTTAAATTCAAAAGACTTGAACCATAAACCAAGGGTAAATCATGACCTTAAGAACCTATGCCAACCAAAAATTTGGAAAGAGCTTAAAAGCCTTAGGATCTTTTGGTTCGGGAAGCTCTGCTGCACCAAAATCGGGCCAAAATCACAAATGAAAGTTCCTTCTTTCAGTTACTTGACTTGAAGACCAAGAAAAAAGTCAGCTCGTCTATCATACTCATTTCGAATTCTTTACTCATAGAATCTAAAAATCTGAACACCAAACCATGAGAAGAACCACTAAATATAATGTCATCAACATAAATATGAACAATAGTCCCAGTCTTTCATCTTCTTCTTCGTCTTAAGGAGGTTCACCTCCTCGTCTTTCTTCTTGCTTCGACAATCCGAAGCATAGTGTTCGTACTTGTTACAGTTGAAACACTTTATATGGCTGCGGCATCCTGACGCGTAGTGCCTGTATTCGCCACATTCAAAGCACTTGACATGTGGCTTATCACGGGATCTGTCACCACCGCCTTGCCCAACCTTGTCTCCACGGCCACGCGTAGTGCCTGTACTTCTCTAAAGCACGTGTAGGTATTTCTTTACCACCACAGATTTCTCCATCTTGTTGCCAAGAGAGTTAATCTAATTGTACAACAAAGTCAGCTTGCCGGCAAACTTATCCACCGGCTGGGTCTCTCCCATCTTCAGATTCTCTAACTCGCTCTGCAAATTTTGGAGCCGCACCTCCTTCACACGATCAACACCCTCGTGCATCGTCTGAAGCGTCTCCCATGCTTCCCGTGCCGTCTCCTTGCCGATGAGCTGATGCATCATCGCATCTAGCATCGCCTGGTAGATGATGGCCAAAGCCTCCTGATTCACCTTGTCGTCCATCTCCTTGTCCTTCCCCTTCGGATCGACTGTACCCCAGACTCCCTAGGCATGCATGTTTGTCTTCATCTTCATTGCCCACATCGGATAATTGTTGGTCATCAGGAGAGGGTACTGGAAGGAGATTAGCCCACCCTGGGCCTTCGCCTTATCACCCATGATCTTTAGAAAGCACCGAAATCAACAGGTTCTAATACCACTTGTTTCAGTTTACGACCACTTTAGCAATCGTTAGACCATGCATAGAGTCATTACGACCACTTCTGGTTTGCTTCAAACACGCTCCGACCATGTCGTATTGCTCCGACCATACTACGTACTCGTAACTTCAGTTGATGACGACCACATTCACGCTGCGTTCCACTCCGTTGACCACGTAGTAGGCTCGATCACCGTAGTCGTAACTCGATTATGACCATGCTGTAGACTCGATCGCTATGGTCGTAAAGCTTACGACCACGTTGAAGACCTGATCGTCATGGCCGTAACTCGTTTACAACCACGTCTTCTGCTCTGCGACCGTGGTCGTAACTCATTTATGACCATGTCTTCAGCTCTTGTGGACATCCCCGCTTGATCGCCGTTGTCGTAACTCATTTACGACCATGTCTGCGAACACGTCGAACTCGATACTCGATAATTTTCCCAGAGCTTAAACTGCTCCTTCTTCTCTTCTTTATTTCTCTCCTATCATTCGATCACATCGGTTGCTTCGTCTTTCTCTCTCATTACATTACTCTCCTTTTATACCTGACTCTACGACTACGACACAAAGACAACTACAACTCTGAGATCAACTCAAAAACTGACTCAAACTCGTACACGACTTGTACACATATTAAACAGCTAAACCTACTCGAATACAACTAAAAGTCTTGGATATACATGGGTTATTAGATAGCATCCATAATTAGGTATTTTGACCCAATGACAGGAGATTTGCACACCGCCCATTTAGCTGATAGTATATTTAATGATGATAGTTTTCCGATATTATGGGAGAAAATCAACCTCTTGATGAAAAATATCGGGAAATTACGTGGCAAGCCATGAGAATCCATACACATGACTCACGCACTAGTGAAGCAAATAGAGAAATCCAGAAGATCATTGATTTGCAGGCAATAGCAAATCAACTACCAGACAACTTTAGTAATTTAAAGAGGGTGACCAAGTCGCATGTGCCTACACGCAATGTACCAGAGAGGGTTGAAATACCAAAAAAAATTAAAGGTATCTCTAGTCCCGTCCAGAGGCCTTGGAATAAAAGGACGAGAACTCCGACTCCACGAATCCCAAGTAACTGGAAACACCTGGTGAAAAAGGATAAAAAACTTGACACATCCAATCACCAAAATTCCCCAGAATCAGAAGGGGAGTCAGTTGAGACTTAGTACCAATATGGTACCTTTAAGGAAAGGCATACCAGATTTAAACATTCCCATGGAGGGAGAAACAAACATAGATGTGTGCGCACGCATTGGACATGCAAAACTAAAGGGACTTGCTACGCAATTGGAAGAAGCGGTGAGCAAGAAGAAACACTAGAAGAATCAACCCATGATGAAATTGCTATAAACTATATGCACACAGGTGAATCCATGAATAGGACAATAGCCAATATTGATATTTATTTTGCAAAAAAATACCACAATCATTGATCTTGATCCAAGCCTGCATCGCTCGCTAAATGTAAGAAAAAAAACATATTGGGAGGATTAGAAAAAGGCAATAGAAACTGAATTATTCTCTCTCAATAAAAGAGAGGTGTTTTGACCTGTAAGCCGTATGCCTCCCCATGTGCACCTTGTAGGGCATAAGTGGGTATTTGTTCGTAAGAGAAATGAGAAAAATGAAATTGTAAGATATAAAGTAAGACTCGTTGCACAAGATTTCACTCAATGTCCAGGAATTGATTATGAAGAAACCTCTTCCCCAGTCATGGGTGACATTACCTTTAGATATTGAATATTGATGGTAGTAAAATTGAATTTAGAAATAAAATTGATGGATGTGGTAACTGCATACCTTTATGAAAACTTGCATTCGAAAGGTACTTGAAGGTATCTCTATCCTGAATCAAGATAGAGCAAATAGAAAGTTGTTATAGTGTGAAACTTAGGAAATCACTACACGGACTTAAGCAATCAGATATGATGTGGTATAATTGCTTAAGTGACTTTCTATACAAGAAAGACTAAATGAACAATGAGGATTGTCCCTGTGTATTTATACAACGATCGCAGAATAGATTTTGCAGAATCTCAGTTTATGTAGATGATCTGAATATCATCGAAACCCTAGAAGATATAAAGAAAGCGAGCTCTTACCTGGAGTTAGAATTCGAAATGAAAGATTTGGGTAAAACCAAATATTGCCTAGGCTTGCAGCTTGAGCATGTCCATGAAGGGATATTAGTACATTAGTCCGCATACACTCAAAAGGTATTAGAAAGGTTTGGCTTTGAATAGGCGTACCCATCAAAAGTACCGATGATCGGGAGATCTTTACAATAAGACAACGATCCGCACCAACTTAGATAAGAGGGGAATGAAGTCCTGGGACCAGAATTCCCGTACTTAAGTACAATAGGAACACTTATGTATTTAGCAAACTGCACTAGATCAAATATTGCATTTATCGTAAACCTATTAGCAAGGTATAGTGCAGAACATACCAAAAGACATTGACAGGGAATAAATGATATTTTTCGATACCTCTAAGTAAGTAAAGATCTTGGACTGTTCTACAGAAAGAACCAAGACCTGAATATGATTGGCTATGAAGATGCAGGGTACCTGTCAAATCCGCATACAGTTAGGTCACAAACAGGATATGTGTTCCTATATGGTGGAACCGTAATTTTGTGGAAATCATATAAACAAAGTCTGGTATCGACTTCGATGAATCACTCGAAAATCATAGCACTGTATAAACCCGCACGAGAATGTATTTGACTTCGACGAATGATTTACCACATCCAACAGTCATGTGGATTGAATATAGTGTAAGCTCCCACAATTATCTACAAAGATAGTGCAGCTTGTGTTGCACAAGTGCAGACGGGTAATGTGAAGAGTCATCATACAAAGCATATCAGCCCTAACTTCTTCTATGCTCATGAGTTACAAAAGATGGATGAAATAAAAATACTGCATACTAAGTCATGTGAAAATATTGCAGATTTATTTACTAAGTCACTTCCAGCATCTATCTTTGAAAGTTGTATACGTGGAATTGGCATGATAAGACATAAAGAAGTGCAGAACTCAATAGGAGATTCTTCTCGAACTCACTATTATAACTTGATCACGAAGATTGAGTACCCAAAGAATAAAACCTGTAGATTAACTGAAATGGGGTGGATTGTACTTTTTTTCCTTGACAAGTTTTTCGGAAGTTTCTTAGCCAAGGTTTTTAATGAGGCAATTCGTGCAACGTAACATAACATGTATCATGTACTCTTTCTTCAAAAAAATTTCATTGAGTTTTTATGGAGTTTTGATGAGACATGAACGTATCACATGAGTGCCCAAGAGGGAGTGTGGGAAACCTGGGCCTAGACCTGCAAGCCTGGTCTATGGTGGGTATTTCACCACCTAGACTATAAATAGGGAGTCTCAATGATTGTAACATGTACTTTTGGAGGAGAAACTAAAAAAGAAAAGGAAAGGAAGTTTATCTATCTCTTATATTCAATGATTCAATCTATTTTTTTTGTATTTTTCTATGATTAATTTATTTTTAAATTAAGAGAAATCTTTTGGACTAAACTCTACGATTCTTCCATAGATATTATACTCGGCTGGCATGAGAGGGATTTTGGATGGAGGTTGGGGTTTCGGTGGGATCCGCTACAAACGCCCGCCACGTTCTGTAGTAGCCTCCATGTTACGCCCTCTTGGGTGGGCCCCATTCTAAGGCCTGTTGCGGTATATTCTTGTCTCCTACCCCTCCCTCCCGTGCAAAACCACACCGTTTTTCTTTCTCCCGGCTCCATTTTCCGTTTCAACCATGCCACCATTAACTTTTCACCAACGAAACGATCGAGTCCTACTACGTATATACTGCCCGTTTCTTCTACGTATCCCCCACTGCTGCCCAGCCGGCTACGAGATTCAGGCTGGCCTACCTTGTTTCAGACTATCACTTCTCTCTGCAGAAACCGTGGGTTAGATATATTATTACACGTATGTTTTGTCGGCTTCCTGTATTTTGCCATTCGGTTTCAGGTAATTTGGCAGGCAGGCTTGATCTCGGAGGAAAAACAAGAGGTGATTTGGCAGGCTCTTTTTTTTTTTCTGTGCACGCGATAATTCGGCGGGCAATAACACAAGTGAAGGAATAGCAACATGCATGACTACTAGACAATGGTACAGAAAGGTCCAGTCATCACAGCGCCAAACATTATTATCTCTTTAGTTAGCTTGAAAGGGTTATATTATTGCTCTCTTCCAAGCTGACAAGCTATTCTGTCTCATTGGGTCCCTCTTTAATTTCTTCGCTATACATATACATCCCGATTTTTTAGTTTTTCTTTAAAGTAGAGGAAATTGATTAGAGCATATGCTCGAAAGGTACATTACTTAAATCAATTAAGAGATAACTTGATAGATCCTAGCAGCATTGCCAAAGAATAACACGCAAGAATTTGAACTCCCATCTGTTCATTCAGTCAAATAATTAACTTGATGCCACACATCAATTGAATTACCAATCGGTTAGAGTATATTAATTTCATTATATTGTTTAGCCACGTAACTGATGCATTAATCAAGGTAGTCGCCTCAATTTTATTGCGGTAGTTACCAATGATTAGTAGCGGCGACCGGGATGTTGGGTGTGACTGGACGATACCAAGCAAATGCTGTACTACATATCTTGTAGCTTTATCCAGATTCGTTATAATTGTTGCTTAGGGCGCTTGGCTGTAACTTTTTTGTCTATATATGTAACATTTTTTATCCGTGTTTACAACAAAAGTAAAGAACGATGTGAGTATTACTATCAGCAATATTTCTTGTCCATGCATGCAACAAAAAGAAGAACAAGGTAAGTATTCGTATTGTATGCTCCGATGCAACATTCTTAAGTAATACGTGCAACAATTTTAATCACCGTATACAACAAAAAAATGTGTGATATAAAAGTCGATGTTATATACACGAAATAAAAATGTTACAACAAAATATATTTAAAAAATATTATAAATATAAATAAAAAATTATAAATATGATCACTCCCGAGCGCTAGCATTTCCCTTAATTGTTGACATGTGAACCCTGGGAGGCCCTACACACGGTACCGGCCTACCACCAACCGCGTTGTACTGCGGTGTCCACCTCATCACAACCGTCCATTTCGCCTGGGACCAATGCATTAGAGAGCTAGGTCTCCCGTTTTAAGCCGTTAGCTAGCCGCTCCGGGCTCCCACCCCGTATTATCATATCTTTTTAAAATTTCATCTAATTGTTTAAGCCGTTGATTCTCCGCTCTCGAACAAGAAACGCTCCATCCCGTCATGCACCGATTTTACAGCCGCGCGAGAGGGTTATGAATCCATGCAAAGGTTCATGCAGCCAGACGAACCATGCTGTGATGCTAGCTCCTCACGCACATACGTAGATCTAGCCAGATAAGAGTTTGAAAAAGAAAAGAGATGCATATCTCGCCAGCTGATTAATGCAAAAATACGCGGCTAGCTCTAAATCTCTCTCAAGCAGATGGATGGATGGAACAACATTTGCTGCAGTCATTCACCACGCGAGCATCGCACCTGCCGACACAGGGTGAGGATCATCTAGCTATAGCCCGGATCGATATCCCGTGCACGGTCAGCGCGCGACGACGCGCCCGCCGGCGCGCGGCATGCAAATACAAGAGGCGCCGGCCGGCCTCCCATCCGGTTCGGAACGGAAACCTGCACGCTGCACAGACAGACGCGCACAGCACCAAAATCAATGTGCACGGGCATCGAGAGCCATGCACGCACGCACGCACGCAGAAGCCAATCGTTTTTTACAATATCTCCAAGGACGCAACAAGCAATCTACCTAGCTAGTCACTCTATCTCCGCCGTGGCACGGCGGGTGGGCGCCCATGCATGCGCGCGGCGTGAGCTCGATGGAGGGGCGGTGCGCGCCAGGTTCCAACGGGGGCGAGGGCGATGTCAGCGCGGCCCAGTTGTCCCCGCGCGGCCGCGCCACGTCGCCAGATACGTGTCCGGTTAACCGAGCCGTGCAGGCCATTCGGTTTCACTCGGCCTCACCGCCTGCGCAAGTCCACACCCTCCCTCTTTTGTCCTCACGCGCGGCTCATAAATTTCCGGGACTATCTATTGCACAGGCTGTTTTTTTAGTTAAAGTCCATCGATTTTGCTGTAATATTTTATATACATATACAACATTTTCAGCTATATTTGTAACATTTTTACCATATACGTATTTTCTTTCATATATAAAACATTTTTTACCAAGAAAATATTGCATACAAGGGGAAAATATTACATACATAAGTAAAAAATATTGCAAACATATACGAAAAAATATTACATACATGAAACAAAAATATTGTAGTAAAATTGACTGAATTCAACTCTAAAAACAGTCGAATATTTTTTAGCACATCCGTAAATTTTCTGATATCTATCACCGTGGCCCCCAGGGGCTACATATACACACACAGATAGCTAGATACATTGTATACATGTATACCTGGCTGAATTGCAGTGGAATTTCGTTTCTTTCTGGGAGAGAGATTGTAGATGGAGGAAGGACCGGAGCCATAGCAGCGTAGAGAGAGACGTATACATACACCGGACTCACCGGTACGTGCACCACCAGCCCTGCCTTTCGTAGGCTCTCTTTTCGATCCCTTGGGGAGCCAGGCCTGGCCTCCTCCCTCCCACCCTCTTTCCTTATTTCTTTCTCCCTTTGGACCCTTTCCAGTTGTCCACGCTCCCATCTTTTTCACCATCTCTCCCATCCCTCCCTCCTCACCTTGCCTCCCTCCGGCCCTTCCCTACTTGTACCAGCCCCTCTTCCAATTTCATCCTCTCCCTCTAATTCTACTCCCCCCCCTCCGCCCACACCACACTCGCTCGGTGTGTGTGAGAGAGAGGGGAAGAGCTAGGAGGCTGCTGGCTAGCTAGAGTTGCATGCCTACAATTCAGTACTTCCCCCAATTGCTCTACCAGTTGCATATACAGTTCTACAAGTACGCTGCTGAAGGTAGCCGGCCAGACCAGTTCTTGTCTTGCTCCTGTGGCAGCTAGCGAGCTACCTCCAGGTCAGTCGTCTTTCCAAGAAGTGACAGTTCACGGCGGAGGAGAAGAGGAGGAGGAGGCCAGGTGGTGGTGGTGCCGTGGGGTCGTCCATGCAGCAGCGCCAGGGTGGTGAGTCCCAGTTCGGGGCCCCGCCGCTCGACATGGGGCCGTTCTCACCGCCGCCGGCTCCCGGCCCCGTGCCGCTGAGCAGCCGTCCCCCGCCGACGTCTCAGGCGCCGCAGGCGCAGCAGCAGCAGACGAGGCCGAGCTACGAGGAATTGGCCGCCGTGTCCGGCGCCGGCGCCGGCGGCTTCCCGGACGATGACATGCTGGGCGACGCCGGCGGCAGCGGCGGCGGCGGCGGGTCGGGGGCCGCCGGCAACAGGTGGCCGCGGGAGGAGACGCTGGCGCTCATCAGGATCCGGTCGGAGATGGACGCCACCTTCCGCGACGCCACCCTCAAGGGTCCCCTCTGGGAGGAGGTCTCCAGGTAAGAGAGAGAGAGAGAGAGAGAGCAAGAACCCCAAAACAGAATGAGAGAGAGAAAATTCCAAACACATTTGCAGTTCACTTCAACAAGCTCTCTCTCCGGCATGATTTCTCCTTGCAGAAAGCGGCTAACGGTTTCGTGGAATTTAGCACTCGTCCCACATGAAATGATGGCTAATTATCCTCCGTTACTGCCCCCAATTCCCCCGAATTTCCATTTTTTTCTCTCCCCTCTCCTGGTCTAATCAAATGATTCTCGATTTCTGCGAGATGGTGGTGGTGGTAGGAGCAGTAGGTGTAGGATGGTAAGAATCTGGGCGCCGGGGATCGTACCACGGTGTGAGTGCGAGGGCAGGCAGGCAGCAGCTGCCGCTGCCGCTGCCGGCTGCCATTGTTTTTTTGCTTTCATGGGTTCCAGTTTTTGGGAAAAGAAGGAAGGCAGCCTTTTTCTGCCATCCCAATGCGGCCTCCTCCCCTTAATTTATTTCCCTCCCCGCTTCACTTCATTTCACCACTGCTACATCAACTTCACATCTCATCGCTGACCCCAAAAAGACGAGATGGCCAGTGATGATTAACTAATTCCCTTCTGCATATGCTCCCTCCCTCCCTTGTCCTTCCAATTCCTTCCATCTCCTTGTCTCTTTCCTCCAGAGAAAAAACCACGCACTTGAAGTTTATGCCACTGTGTTAGATGCTTCTGCCTGTAAACACTGCCATCATTTAATCCTCCATGTTTATCTCAATCTTTGGTTGCACGCAAGCAACGGCTGATAAAAGGCTTGGGTCCTTGCGGCTGCTGTGTCTTTCAGGAAGCTTGCGGAGTTGGGCTACAAGAGGAGCGCCAAGAAGTGCAAGGAGAAGTTTGAGAACGTGCACAAGTACTACAAGCGCACCAAGGAAGGCCGAGCCGGGAGGCAGGACGGCAAGAGCTACCGCTTCTTCTCGCAGCTCGAGGCGCTGCATGCCACCGCCCCGCAGCCGCCGCAGCAGTTGCCGCCGGTCAGCAGTGCCCCGCCGCCGTTGCACGCCTTCGCAGCGCCGGTATCCACGCCACCGCCGATGACTACAATGCCGCCGCCACCGCCGGGGCCGATCCAGCCGGCGCCCATATCTTCGGCTGCTCCGGCGGCGCCAGTGGAGCTGCCGCAGCCGCTGCCCGTCAGCCTGCAGGGCTTCAGCTTCTCGTCCATGTCGGAGTCGGAGTCGGACGACGAGTCCGAGGGCGACGACATGACGACGGAGACCGGCGGCAGCCAGGTCAGCCTCGGCAAGCGCAAGCGCGGCAGCGGCAGCAGCAAAAAAATGACGTCTTTCTTCGAGGGGCTCATGAAGCAAGTCGTCGAGAGGCAGGAGAGCATGCAGCGCCGGATCCTGGAGAATATGGAGAAGAGGGAGGCGGAGCGCACGGCGAGGGAGGAGGCGTGGCGTAGGCAGGAGGTGGCCCGCCTCAACCGCGAGCAGGAGCAGCTCGCACAAGAGCGCGCCGCGGCGGCCTCCCGCGACGCCGCCATTATCGCCTTCCTCCAGCGCATTGGCGGCCAGTCCGTACAAGTCCCTCCCGGCGTAGTCCCGATGCCCACACCGATGCAGGTCCAGACCCCTCCGCCGGCAAAGCAACCTCGACAGAACCAGCACCAGCAGCCACCGGCGCCGCCACAGGTCAGACCGCAGCCGCAGCCAATCCCTGCCGCGCCGCTCCAACAGCAACCGCCGCAGCCACAGCACAAGGAAACGACGCACCACGAGGCGGGGACGCCGATCAGCGTGCCCCCGACGTCCAGCTCATCACTCGAGCTTGTGCCCGCCCCGGAGCAGCACGTCGACACCGGGCTCGGAGGAGGGGAGGGCGGGTCGGCGTCCTCGTCACGGTGGCCCAAGACGGAGGTGCACGCTCTTATCCAGCTGCGCATGGACCTGGACATGAGCTACCAGGAGACGGGTCCCAAGGGCCCGCTCTGGGAGGAGATCTCGGCCGGTATGCGGCGGCTGGGGTACATCCGGAGCTCGAAGCGGTGCAAGGAGAAGTGGGAGAACATCAACAAGTACTTCAAGAAGGTAAAGGAGAGCAGCAAGAAGCGGCCCGAGGACTCCAAGACCTGCCCCTACTTCCACCAGCTCGACGCCATCTACCGCAAGAAGCACCCCGGGGGCGGCGGGGCCGCCCCAGCGGCCGCTGCCGTCCCCGAGCAGCAAAACCCGAACCGGCATGAGATAGAGGGGAAGAACATCAACGACAAAGACAAAAGGAACAACGGTGGAGGCGGGGCAGCGCAGGTGCCGACCAGCAACGGAGAGACCGCGCCGACGACGGCCGCGCTCGACGTCGACAGCGGAATGAAGAAGGTAATCACGCCGTACACTCCAACAAATCAATTTCCCCTAGCGTTTTTCGAGCTCGATGCAGTGCTCGATCGGGGTGGAAGCTAACCGGATATGCGCTTGCCGTGAAGCCAGAAGGCATTGTGAGGGAGCTGAGCGAGCAGCCGCCCCGAGAGTTCACGACGGACGAGACGGACAGCGATGACATGGGCGACGACTACACCGACGACGGCGAGGAAGGCGAGGACGACAGCAAGATGCAGTACAGGATACAATTCCAGAGGCCAAACCCGGGCGGCACCAACAACGCACCTCCACCGGCAACTGCTCCGACGACCGCGGTGCCGACCTCGACTCCGTCCAGCACCTTCCTTGCCATGGTTCAGTAAGCGCGCGCCCAGTGCAGCAAGCACCCAGTACGTACGTATTGCGTTCAAACAAACAAAAAACCTCGGACCATGACCGTCACCATCACCCTCCTCGAGTGCTCCATCGTCACCATCACCAACGACGACTGCTCCTTTTCCTCTTGTAATTCCCTCATCGTGCCATTCCATTATTTATTGATTTGTTTCGTGTAATAAGAGCCCCTTCTGTCGACCCGTTAACCGGCCGAGGACGCAGAGGGGGTGGCCCGTAGATCGATCGAGCCAACGAGTCCCAGAGTAACTTATTTATAGGTGGTCATCGTCGATCGTGTTAAGATCAAGAAATTGTACATCGATGTAACAGTCCCTGATGTCTCTGTTTTTTCTCCTCCTCCTCCCCCTTCCGGCGACGGCGGTATACAAGTTTGTATACGGGTATACAAGAGAATTACATACATTTCAAGCAGCTTGGAGCATGCAGAGGTCAGAAGGTGTTTTTGCCGTGGGGATTTCTCTCTCTTTTTTTTCCCTCTCTCTCTCTCTCTCTCTCTTTGCAATGAGTATAAATGTTGTTACCGTGTACATTTGTGGTTTTTTTAGTATTTTGCTCCTTGTTTTCTTTCAATGTAGAGATTCTATATACTCCACCTTGGTTACCTTGCCGTTGTGAAGTTTTTTAAGCTCCACATGCATCGCAAAATGTGTGCAACAATGTCAATACCATTAGAATATAGCAGTACTTGTGGTGGGATTAGAATATGGAATGCGTTAGTATACTGCAACCCGTACATATCCCTTGAATTTTTAAACATTTTTGCGCTTGTATTTTACTGCACTAGTACTATTTTCTGGGATCAGTTAACAATCAATAGTTTCATGCATGTCGTTTGCCACCGTCACCACTTCATGCTGATGCGGTCTTACAGCTGGAATTAGTTGGAATTTTTACGGTGATGCTGTAGTTGATCTCACAGCTAAAAGGACTAGAGCAAAACACTTTTGCAGTGAGCTAAATAGACACTAGTACAGCACTACAAAACTATAACACCAGATGTACGCTAGTAACAAAAAAAAAAGACATATTAATTTACTCCTGTGTCAGTAGTAAGCCATCAATTATATTTATACTACTGCTCCTACACGAGGGCAACCTTTTGGAAGGATCTCCTCGCTGAACGCAAGTAAAAACCGCAGTTGGTGTGGAGCAAGAGAGAGTTTTTACCATCTTTAATTACCGTATACTACTTACGTCTTGCTGGAACTAAAAACTACGGAAAGGAACTGCTCGACGAGTACTAGCTCTATTATTTGCCCATGCAGCAAGCTACTCTGGACCCAGGACACCGTGAACGGGCTCAGGTGCAGGCCCTTCATATACTATGTGCACGGCCAATCTTGACGTGCCATGTGTCTCTCGCTAACAGGGTGGTCATGTTAAGCTCGTCGTTAAACTCCAGCGATGCGATCTCAAGCAACGGCAGAAGAGATCCCAGGTACAATAAGGCTTAGTCAGCAGGTTATAGCAAATATAATATTAATCAAATCTTACGTGGCAGAGAGAGAAAGAAAGAGAGAGAAGGAAGCTGGCTACTAAATTACAGCTAGCTATAGCACGTAAAAATACGCATTTCACTCTCTTACACATGGGGCCAAATAGTTATTGTAATAGCTACCTTATTATATGAACTATTTTTTTGAAGGCTATAGATGAAATGGACAAGTGTTATAGCCACTAGTTGGCTATACTATTGTAATTGCTTTACCCGTCCTTTTCTCCGCTCATCTATCTACTGGATCAACGCGTAATTTGTGAATCTTAATTCAAGACAAAACTGGATTCACTTCAATTGACAAGTCCCAAGCCATCTACATCTCTGTCACGTTGACTATGGTGATGGCCGATGACCGTGTGGTTTTGACAACATTGAAACCTCTTTAAGTTTGTTCAGATCTGGACAAAGTATGGTGTGGAATAACCTATTTATTTTGATTTTGAGAAGATGTGGAGGAACCGTTTGCCTGAATAGCTGCAGGATCATGAACAACTTCGGCTGTTTTTGATCTCACTCTAAACAGTTTTAGCTTCTGATTATTTTACCTTTAGACTTATTTAAGTCAGAAGCCACTTAGAATACGTCGGTTTCTAATTTCGGCTTATTTTATCTTTTTTAGCCTTTTCGATTTTTCCTTTTTTATTTCTTTGCATGGTCTATAATGATACAACGGTTTTTAATTTTTTTCTTATTTTTTTAATTTTTAATTGAATAACTTAAAAAAACTAACAGACATTACAGTGTAATTTCAGGCAAAAGATAACAGCCAAAGCCAAAATCAAAAAACCAAAAGCTTAAGTTTTTTTGGAACAGACCCTGCTGAGCCTCCATGCCCTCGCCGGTGTTCTCCAAACCTTCCAATCCTTACCCCAACTAGCCACGTAGGCGTGGCGCCACGCCACGCCACGCCAGCCACCGTGTGGACCGAAGTAAAAGAGACGACAATTTACAGGGGTTTAATAAAAAAAGCGAGGACACATGCGTAATTTAGTAAAAATCGAAGGTCTTTTTCGTAAAAAACCGAGGACCTGTAAGGACCTGTACGTAAGTAAGTAAGGACCTACACGTAATTCTGGAAACCCGCGGGGCGCAATCAAAAATTTTTTTAGGAAAAAAACTTGCAGGGACTTTTTCGAAAAAATCCAGGGACTTTTTCGCGAGAAAAAAGGACCTATACGTAATTTTCGGAAAATCGGAGGGAATTGCCTCCCCCGGCCGTACGCCAAAACGGGCGACACGCGCCGGCCGGGGGGAGCGTGGGGGGGGACGTGGCCTCGCCTCGTCGCCGGAACTCCCCCGGCTTTACTAGGGGTATGATTCCGATAAGCAGATCGGCTGTTTAGCCATGCCCTCACGATGTTCTCCAAATCTTCAATGCTAACCCCAGTTCTGATGGGCAGAACCACCACTACAGGATGACATGAGGATGCCTTTACCTTAAAAAAAAAAAGAAAGCCACATGAATGCCAGACTCGAACCGGCTAACCACGATATTAACCTCCTCTGTGAGGGCATGTATAATGGTACATATCAGCTGTCTATAAGTCTATATCATATAGAATTTTAAGTGATGTGAAAGAGAGAAGGAGAAGAGAGAAAATGTTATCTACTATTTAACAAACAATCTTGTAGATAGCTTTGTACCGTATATACCATTGTGCAGACAACTCGTTAATTATATAAAGCTATTACACATAGCTATGTACATAAGTTATTATATGAGTTTTATTTAATTCTATCTATTACGGATAATTACGTCTATATCATTGTATCTTTAATTAGTCAATTTTTAAAGGACACGTTTCACATACTAATTGGCCTTGCACAACGTTACGTGCAGGGACCCTGCATCTGAGGTCCTGTTTGGATCAGTTTCAGATTCTTAAAAACTAGCTATTACTTCTAGTTTTTAAAAGCTGGTTTCTAAGCAAAAACTAGTGGGGTGTTTGGATCTCCTAGTTTTTAAAAGCTAGTTTCATTTATGATTGGTGCTAATAGACTATTATACCCTTACATTTATTGCTCTTGAACAGCACATTAAACAGCCATGCGTGGTCTTTAATGAGGGTAAATGGGTATTTGTGCAAAAAAACTGGCAAAAGCTGGGTATCAACAGCTTCTTGGTTTTTAAGAATCTGGGTAGGTAGATTTTAAAAACTGCCTCAAAAACTGGTCTGTTTGGATCCCACTCAATTTCCAAAAGCCAGATTCTTAAAATCTGGGTGTATCCAAACAGGGCCTGAGCCGATTCTAGGACACCTAGGCACGATGTGATTGCATGTCGGCACGTGTCACGCTGACCCACGTCCCGTTGTGGCCGTTTACACTTTGGCCCAGGAGTACGCTGCTTATTCCGAAAGGTCCCATTGGGTGGGGACCTTCCTGCAAAGTGAACCTCAAGTTTGTTGGCAGAGGTCTTGCATGGAACCAGCAGAAATCACATCAAAACTCAGATGAAATCAACAAGCCAGCCACACAAGTATCATGTTCCAGGTACTATAGTTTTATCAGCACCACTGCTGATATGCATGGTATTCATTCGAGCAGAAAAAAAATACTGGACTACTCTCCCGTGTTGTTAGAAACTTAGGTCCTATTTAAAACATAGAAATCTGGTAGGAAACAATTCAATTATCACAGCAATTAAAAAATTACAGCGTCTCAAGCAGGGACTTAAAAGTAGTACTTGATTGGTTTTACACTATTTGCAATCACCCCCTCCAAGATACTAGAATTACTTCCATATTCCAGAGGGGGGAAAAGAGAGGGGTACTTAGAGCAACTCCATCCCATTAGTCATTTCTCCCTCTCTATTTCCTAGGATGAAGAGACTAGCTATTATTTTCAGCTCTCTATTTGAGTTAACATTCCAATGGCCTAGCTATTTGAGAAGTGAGTGAGGAGGCGCTCGCCAAATCTAGCTAGCGGCCGGGAGAAAATAGCGACTCGATAAAAATGAAAAGGAGGATAAAAAACCGGTTAGAGTCCATTTCTTGAGTCATATTAGATAAATATACAATGAAGAGCAGGATAAAGAACCGATTGGAGTTGCTCTTAAGCGAAGCGTACGTAATGATACCATCACCTCCCTAATAAAAAGGGGAAAAGAAAAGAAAAAGATTCCTGGGTGTGTAGCCGAGCTGTAGCCAGTGACAACTAAACAAATCAATCATGCAATTCTACCGGACTTTAGACTGCAAACCGAGGGAGGCAAGTCACTGCGAGGGTGGATAGAAGAGGATAATTAAAAGAGGATGGGGGGCGTGCAGGTGCAGTAGCACCATATACAAATCAATCAAGGAACGGGAAAAGAGGGCTCGGCCTTGAGCTCCGATTGGATCAGAAGCCCGGAATCATTAGGAGGCAGAAAGTGACGGTAAATTTGGTAGTAAGTGGCCGATAATGACCCCCATGCGGCCTAACAATACGACATCATCCGTTCACATTGAAGCATCTGTTTGTACTCCATCCTTACTGCTTTTACTTTCACCTTTTTTCCCCTTCCCGTTTCACAGCCCTATTTAAAACGCAGATTTTTTTTTCAGTCTTTCATCCAAGTTTTTTACTTATTGTTAGAATTGAACTGTTTTCTACGATAATTTCCAAGTGCAGATTCATTAACGCGTGATCAAAAAGCATTGTTTTTGGTAGAATTGATTCGTACAGAGGTGTATATGGACAAACACCGACACCGCAACTGCCGGCCGATGAAATTCCTCCGGTTCCTCGCCAATTATTATTGTCCAGTTTTTTTCCTGGGTCATAATGTTCCAAAACAACTAGAAAAGAGAGAAAAAAAATACTGGTTGGGGTTGGTGCTTTTTGATTAGCTCGTTCCAATTTTCGTCATTATGTAACGCACCAGTACACGTTGGCTCCATTTCTTATTGGGACCATGCGCCCCACAAATGACATCTCGCTCATGGGTCCCAATGTCTGCTGCTCATGTAAAATTCTTGCTTTCACTATGTTCTTCCTCCTCGCCAGATCGATAGTGGAAATTGCATTGCTCCCTCATACAAATAATTCACTACCAATCTAAATTATGCAGTTGAATAGTGGGAGTCGAAGGTCTTTAACCAGGACACCGTGTGTCATACCAGTTGTACTAATTAACATTCTGGCATTATGTTTGTACTTGTGAGAAAATTTACATTTTTACCGTTCAACACAAAGAGATTTACATTTTTGCCTTGGAAATTTGCACCGATATAATTCTTACATATTGATCTGAAACTGCACGTGTTAGGTAGTACCAGTATGATTTATTTTTGTAATTTTGTTCCAGCAGTAAATATAGAGGTATAGGTGGTATATATCATATTTCACGTACGTATTGTCCGAGCATCCCATCATAATTAACTTAAAGAGTACAAGCATGCATGTATGATGTAATTTTTTTCGTTCATTACAAGACGTTAGTATTCTATAGGTTTGTTGGTAACAACTAGATTTCCCCCCTTAACTATAACAAATATTGATAGATGATGCATAGAAGTCATTGCCAGCATTGCCTGATGAGCTAGAGCCGGCCATGAAGTCATGAAATATCCTTGCTCGATCCGGGCAAAATAATCCATGCATTATGCTAGCTAGCTACGGCGGTGCCTGGACCTCCTCTCTCCTCCGGTGTCATTCCTAATCTAGCTGGATTACTTAACCCGTTGTCGTGCATCTACAAGATAGGGAATAGCGCTAGGGTTACAAGGTGCCTGGCTCCCTGCACCACTGCAGCTGGGATGGGACAATGTTTACCTAACTAGAATCTTCCTATCTGTGGCGCACATACAACCCACCAAACAATCGCTAGCTAGGTGCCCGGCCTTAGTTGTCACATGCATGCAAGCGTAGCTACACATGAGGATCGATGCATGCCAATCTGCCACCCCCACCCCATGTCCAATCCATCCATCCATGCGTCCACTATTCCACTCACGATCCAACCCCCTTTGAAAATTGCCATGGTGCTGTAGACTGTAGTAGAAGAAGAAGAACTGATCAGTTAGCTAGGCTCTCCCATATATGCTAATCTGGATTGTACCCTCCATTTATTTAATCACCCCACTGAATGCCGGGTTGGTTAGAGGTTGGTGCGGCCAAGCTAGCATCATCTCCGTCTCAGGGATAGATGAAATCGATCACGGAATTGGCAACTAACTAAGCATATATATGCAAAGCAACAAATCAAGAGACGAGGAGGGAACGAAATCAAGGCAGCAGCTATAGCTAGCTCGCAAAGAACGCCGCATAATACAAACAGCATGACCCCATGATCCGTTGTCGCTGGTCGCTAGTGGTAGCACGCACGCACACGGTCACACACAACACAGTGCCTTACAACCCATGCTTCACTAGCTATAGCTGAGCTAGCTAGGCGTTGCTGCCGGCCGACCGTTCCCCAAGGCCCACCAAAACAACACGCATCCATCACGTACTACGCACCACCCATCCGTCGCCCGCGCGCGCGCACCAATCGCATGAGCAAGTACGTCGCCGTTGCTTGTTGTTTCCTCTGCAAGCTACCTGGTACCTGCCATGCATGCCAGTCGTCTCAACCATAATTCCGGGGCATAATTAGCTACTGGAAACTCCGCCGCGATCGACCAAACCGCCGGTTAAATCGGTTGGCCAGTATGGGCATGAGTAGCAGTAGAAGCATATATATCATCACGCAGTGGCTAACTCGATCGACATGTACGCGCGCTTCTGTTGCTACGGCGCGCGTGTGGTTGGGTTGCGTGGGAGGCGAACCAGCTGCCAGCCAGGCCAGGATGGCCGCAACGCTTGCACGTTACCGCACGCGATAGGTTAGTGTGTTGCGTTGCGTCCTCTTCACCCCCGTCACATGCGCGTCGCTGGTTTCGCTAGCCTAGCTCCTCGCTGCATTTTTATACACCGGGACGGTCGTCACTTTCTCCTTTGCCTATCTGTTTGCTCCCTGTCTTTTTTTAGTGAAGAAAATCAAACTGTTCTGCACTTGTGTTGAGGTTTATTCCTCCCTAATCAGGAGCATCAGATACATATACTATTGTGCAAAAACAATGTATTGCCATGGCGTACGTCGTGCAGAGACTTCGAGTTCCTGAGAGATATATCATTTGTATAAAGCTGCACGCAGTACCGGACAGTTGTGATTTCTAATTGCAGTGGCAATTAGATGCAGATTAACAGCCATGCTTTACAATCTATATGTGCTGTTTTCCATCTTTCGGAGAGACAGAGGGAATCACCTCCCTAGCAAGTATCTTCCTTTTGTAGGCAAAAATAAAGCCACGTTACAACTCTCTCTCTCTCTCTCTCTCTCTCTCTCTCTCTCCAGCAAATGGGATAATTGAGATTATAAGAAGATGTAACTTGCAAGTCTAGGTTTCATGGAGTGGGCCAGCATGAGCCTGAATCCCTGAATAAGCCACTATTCGGTTGCTTCATCACTGCTTGAATTGCCTGTGACACTCTGAACTCTCATCCATTTTTACGCACCCCAGAAACAAGCTGTGGGCTCCAGGTACGCACATGCCAAGAGGATGGTAACCATGGTGCTGATCTATCTAAGTTTAGTGCTAAAAGCGTTGTTTAATTTAAAGGAGACGGCTTTTAACATACATATATACATGCACAAACATACTCGCACCCACATGTACAAACTTTTGTGGCCTGTGACATCAGAAACGCTTAAAATTTACAGTTCGGATTTGGGGGACAGCCCCATGCCTTACCTGGTAGTTTTATAATTTACATCTCATCAGATGCAGATAGGCTGCTGCTTTGGCATTGGGCTAATAAACTAATGCCTCATGATCCGAGCTTAGCTCCCCCTCTTTTTACATCTTACGGAGAGTGATGCTTCGATCCAAAGTCACAATCACATGCGTGCCAGTGGAAACGGAGTGGCTCGATCCTCTCCTCTGATGTGCATGAGTTGCTATCAGCCTATCACCATGACAGCATAAGCAGCAGGCAAGTTTCAGATTAGACAGACACTAAAGAAAAGGCCAGTGGCGTGGTTTCTTTTTTCCTCTCCTTTCCCCTCCGCTGCTTTATTCTTCTTAAGGGCTTGTTTGAGAATCTTAATCCCGGCCGGAATCCCCGCCAATTCCCAGGGATAGAAACCCATCGAGAAAGTTCCCCCGGGCCAGTGAGAAGGCCCATTTGGATGCTGTCGGGACAAGGATTTCCCGGCCTGATCCACGCCGTTTCGACCGGGAAAAAATCCTCGACTCCCAACGTCGGGAAAGTTCTCCCCGTCGCCCCGCCTCCACTTGTGACCGCGCGCCCACCGCCTCGTGATGATACTCACTGCTTGCTCCGTTGCGATCGCCTCCGCCTCCGTCTCTCTCCCTCGCGACTGCCACCACCGCGTGCTTCTTCCTCCGGTCCTCCTACATCTCGCGGGACGTGACACCTACACTCTGTTGGTTTCAAGCCTAGGATCGCTGCTCAATCCATGGAGAAAATTAGAAGATATCTCAAGAAAAAAACAATCACTCGGGAGGTGGACTGAGTAGACAAAAACACAGAGGACACAAATCAGAGTCTGGACGCAACTCTCTGAAAGTTTTCTGAATATTGCCGGACTGGACACAATGCACCTGGAAAAAACAGAAACTGAACTTCAAAAGTTACTTAACTCGATTGATTACACGGGTATTTAAAATATTCCAAACATCCAACTAACTTCCCAACTAGACTCCTGAAACTCTGCAATACCTGCCGTGATCCTTGCAATTCGGACATGCAGATCTCAACTGCAATTTTATTTGACCGAGTGCAGCTTGTGGCTTCAGATTCACGCAGGTTTGGGCAGGCTTTTGACCTTTTCTCTGTGTAGCATCCGGCAAAGTCTTGATTATTTCCAACAATCTCCCCCCCCCCTAATCAAGACTTTACTATGCCAAATCTTTCACTCCTATTACATGTAACTCATGACTGATGACCCGGCCATCCAGGCTACTTGCCATCGGTAATTATTTTCTGCACCTGTTATCTAGGATTAATCCGCAGGTTCAAGTGGCTCCCCGCTACTCCAGACTCTCCGGTTCTCCTGCACCTAGAATAACTCCGTGCGATACTACTTGGTACAATCTCAGGCACACCACCTGTTGCACCATACACACATGCAAATATAATAAAGCAAAAAACTAAGTCTAGACTCAATTATTTGCTAACATTCCTTCTACTCTAGACTCAACTAAAGTAAAGCCGGTTCATTTTCCTGTGCACACATGAGGTTCACCTGATCCCCACGGTCACGCTTTGGCTTGCGGCACTGTGATGCATAGTGCCCGTAGTCACTGCAGTTGAAACACTTGATGTGGCTCTTGTCGCGCTTCGTCTTGGAATCACGACCACCGCCTTGTCTTGATGATCGAGCTTCCCACTGGGCTTTCGTGAGAAGGAGATGCTCTTCATCCCCATTGCTGCGATGACGGTGTTGGGTGTGCTCCTCATACGCCTTGAGGGAGCCAACGACCTCCTCAAGTGCTATGTTGTTGACGTCGCCAAAATACTCGATCGTCGTCGCAATATGGATGAACTTGTCGGAGACGGCTCGCAAAAACCTCTTGACGACATTCTTCTCTTCTATCTTCTCTCCAAGTGCCTGCATCTGGCCAACAAGCAAGGTTACCTTCGTCGCAAAATCGTCCACCGATTCTGCATCGCCCATGCTGAGATTTTCAAACTCCCAGCGCAGCGTCTGGATCTTCGCTTCCTTGACTCGATCAGCCCCCATATGCATGGTGCGGAGAGCTGTCCACACCTCCAAGGCAGTGTTCTTGGCCGCAACTTGCATGAGCGTCACATCGCTCAACGCCTGGGAGATGATAGCCATGGCCTTTTCTTCTTTCTTCTCATCAACAACAGCATTCCTCGTGGGCTCAATTGCTTCCCACACGCCTTGCGCCTTCATGAGGAATTTCATCCTCGTTGCCCAAGCTGTGTAGTTCGTCTTGTTCAGCACCGGGTACTGGAGAGACATCCCTCCCTCCTTGCTTGCCGCCGACGCCGCCTCAACGATCGACATCTTCTCAAGCCGCAAGTACTTGGGCATACACCACTCAAGAACTCAACCTCGGCTCTGATACCAATTGTTGGTTTCAAGCCTAGGATCGCTGCTCAATCCATGGAGAAAATTAGAAGATATCTCAAGAAAAAAACAATCACTCGGGAGGTGGACTGAGTAGACAAAAACACAGAGGACACAAATCAGAGTCTGGACACAACTCTCTGAAAGTTTTCTAAATATTGCCGGACTGGACACAATGCACCTGGAAAAAACAGAAACTGAACTTCAAAAGTTACTTAACTCGATTGATTACACGGGTATTTAAAATATTCCAAACATCCAACTAACTTCCCAACTAGACTCCCGAAACTCTGCAATACCTGCCGTGATCCTTGCAATTCGGACATGCAGATCTCAACTGCAATTCTATTTGACCGAGTGCAGCTTGTGGCTTCAGATTCACGCAGGTTTGGGCAGGCTTTTGACCTTTTTTCTGTGTAGCATCCGGCAAAGTCTTGATTATTTCCAACACACTCCAGCGGGTCGACAACGCATAGTTCTTCTCCGCCGCGGCGACCGCCCGCTGCCACCGCATCCGGTCCACCGCCAAGGTCGACGCTGTCTACACCCTCCTCCGCCGCTACGGTTTCTCCGACGCAGGCTTCGCCCAGGTGGCCCGCAGCACCCCGCTGCTCCTCTCCGTCGATCCCGACCGGATCATTCACCCCAAGCTCGACTTCTTCGTGGGCTTTGAGCCCCGCAAGCTCGCCTCCACGGCCCTTCCCCTCGCGCGCAGCCTGGACAAGCACATCGTCCCTGCATCCAGTTCCTCCGCTGGACAGATATCTTGGGATTGAACAACCTCAACTATCAGTTATTCCATAACACGCTGTTGTTCGAATCAGATTTTCCTAAGCATGCTGTTGTTCAGATTATGATAATCTCGGATTGAGATTTTACGAACCCTTCTGTGTATCAGTGTAATCTCCGTGGCAGTAACTTCTGATAGATAAATGAGAGTTCTATTTGCATGAATAGCTACTAAGTTTTTGGGTTTTGTTAAACATCAGCCGGATGTTTTCTTCCTAACTATTATCCATATTTAGAACTGTTGAATTAAAAATCCAATGGCCATAAATTCTTCTCCCTTCCCCTTGAATTCTATCCCTCCCTTGAAAAAAATCTCCCCCTTTCAAAAACAAAGAGCCTCTTGATTTCTAATTCAAGAGTTATAAATTAAGATGTGTAGGACCGAAATGGCGACAGAGGGGGGTGAATGTCGATCACAAAAAAAATCGTCCCGCACAAGTACTCAAAAAGCTCAGTTCTCCGATAGCTATAGAAGCTATGAAGCACTTGGAAAGAAGCTAACCGGAGAAAAGAGAAAAAGAAAGAACTAGAACTCAGCTGCAAGAGAAGAAGTACATGGCATGTGCCTGGCCCCAAAAGAATTGCTCCCAACCGAAAGCTGCAGTTGCAAATTAGTTGGTATAGCAACCAAGCACAGGAACCGAGTACATGACTGCCGAAAATAACAATGGACACAAAAAAAATTGCTAGACGAATGAAGAATTCCTGCTGGCCGAAAGTATCAGGAGGCAGCTAACAACAAGTACTCTGTTCATTAATTTCTTCTTCTTTACTGCCGAGAGAAACAAGAAGCAATATCCTGTGATATTGGCTACCAAAGCACTAAAAGACGAAAAAAGCAATCGTCTTTTAGTGGAAGGAAGAAAACAGGAAGAGAAGTTTGCTGCCAAATCAAACAATAAGAACAGAGAAGCTAGCTACTGGAAATGAACTGCACGAGAGACAAACTTTAGTAACCAAAACCGAGAACTACCTTCACACCACCGAACCAAAGAGAAGATCAAATAGATTTTTCACTGCAGGCCAAGGAAAACTGAAAGCTAAAGCACCAAACATGGGGGGACAGCAAAACAGCAAGTAGTACTCCTCTGGACGAAACCCACTAAAGCAAAAGAGATAAACTTGAGGCTATTGCTGGACGAATTCTTCAATCATCCAAGACTGTTGAAGAACCAAAGTGCTGCCACTTTTACCAAACATTAAGACTGCTGGTCGAATGGCAAACATGCAGCACCATGGGAGAACAAATCCTGGGCAAGATTTAACCCACCAACTCCATTCATGGATGAAAGGAAAACAAGATTACAAAACAAAGAGAACCAAATAAGAACATCTTCTTGCCAAGAAATCAAGCCATCTCAACACAACTTATAAAAGCGATACGGAGACATGAATGATTAAAATAGATGAATGATTACATAGTTGTTCAGCTCATCTCTCTCAATCTCCCACTAACAAGTCCCCATACATGCTTGAGAATCAAGAACTCATAGCACACATGCACAGGACACACACCCACTCTCTCAACCACTAAAGCACAAAGTAAAAAACCCTAAAACCCCACTCGAAGTCTTGCCAACAACCAGGAAACACACTCCTATTTATAGCATTTCTTGATGGGTTTACACTTTGCTTTGCCCATTTTACCCCTCCATGCTTTGCCCGCTAACCCGCTTCCTTTTGCGGCCTCGCGCTTTTACCGAAACGCCCCTGCTGCACCTTCCGGGAAGCTTCCGCGTTCCTTGTCTCGCACGCCTCGCAACCACATCGAGTCCACGTCGTCTTCGACACATCCCGACTGTTCTGACCTCAGCGCCACCTGCGCCTAGTCCAGTCCTCCGTGTCTCGCCACGACTCCACTCGACGTCCTGCAGCCATCACAGACAAAAACCACATCGCATAGCACGGCACAAAGCATATAAACATGATTAGTACCAACAAATCCTACTCAAGCGAGAAATGGCCCAAATGACCAACCGGGAAGACGACCACGCGTCAAATCTGTCTAATCATAACCCGACTTCGCCAAATGCCAAAATGGCAAGAATCACTCAAACCAAACTCACTCTAACCAAACCACGTGTCAATTACTCATCACCAACTTGGGATTTAGACCACATGGTCTCTCAATCTACCCCTTGATGAGTATAGTGACAAACCCTGAAAAACGTTGAGTTTGTTTGAAATGAAAAAGAGTCAAACATGGTCCAAAGAAGATTAAGGAAGCTAATGACCATGTTGACAAAGGAACACTAGAGCTACAACAGAAAGAGCAAATTTTTCTCCAAAGCTCTAGAAAGTTCCCAAATGCCTTTTTCTCCGCTATTCTCCCCCTTTTGGCAATAAACACATCAAGGATGCAAAAGAGAGAATATGACATGTCAATGGATGAAATGGCTGAAGTTTCATTATTCTAAGCATTTAGAGCCATGAGAAGTATCCATAATGACCAGAATGTATTACACCAAGTCATAACTCAATAAAAGACTATCTAGATCATGACAAGATATGTATAAACTAGCTAGAACACATCGATGATAATATGAAAATGTAGGGCATTTAGTGAGCATGTCAAGTCATCAATAAACAAAGTCTAGCTAGAGATATCCAAGGACGATGCAGGCCATGTCGATAAGCTAAGCGGAAACAAGAAGCTAGTGTTGAGTCAATTAGAGTGCTACAAGCTCAAGAGTTTATCATTTGGTTAAGCACTTTTCATCTTTAGGTGATTAAGCAAATCTTGCACACTTGACATATTTTCTTTTAAAGTTTATGGCTGTTTCCAACCAAAAATTTTATCATGTGCTAGATCTCAAGCCTTATGCGACTACTCCAAGCGAGAAGCTTAAGAAGATAGTCTAGGTCATCCAAAACTCCCCCTGAGTTCATGCCTAGTGCAATGGCAAGCCGTCTCATGAGAAAGAATTGGTGAAATCAGTTTTTTCGCACATAAAAAGAGATCCTTTTGCTTTTTAACAGATTGTGCTAACTCATGATGTATCAAGATGCTAAAATAGCTCAATCTAAGATTCAACCTAGATTCAAGACTCAACTCAGCCTATTTGACATGGCATGAATCATACAAGGATAGCTAAAGATAGACTAAACTCAAATGCTAGCATGACAAGTTTTAATTTCAGTTGAGCAATCTTAATTAACTTATCATGACAAAAACTAGTCTACACATATGAAGTCATGATAAATCTAGCATATACGCACAAGTCATGGCAAGGTGTAAAGCATTGTAAAACATGTCATAACAGGATAATGATCAGGGCTCAAAGTAGTTATATTACAATGCGAGATGTTAAAAAGCAAGAAAATCCAGCTCCCCCTCAACATGAGATGCAACTTTTGGTTTAAGTTGAGTTAAGTCAATATTAAGCTCCAGAAGCTCCCAAATGAACTCCCCCTGAACCAAAACAATAAAAACGAGAAGCTGGCAAAGAAAATCCAAACGGGTAGTCCTTAAAGCATAGATAAGATGTAGAGGATACTATGACTCAGACAGACTCTCATCTACCCCATATGACTCCAGGACTATCAGCTGACTGTCTAGCACACACACTAGAGAGCAAACACGTACCTTGTCTACCCGAGGGTGGCCCGACCCTCGCTAGAACCTACAAGCAGTGAGTGAGCTCAACCTAGTGAGATAAGAAACAGCTAATAAGCAGCATCCTAAAATCACAAGATAAGAGCAGAAGTCTAAGCAACTAGACAAGAGAAGCACTCTAATCTATGCTAGGAGGACTAATCCCAAATGCACCCAAAATGCAAAGCAACAGCAAGGAGAAAGAGCATAAATAATATAGTAAAGCAGTAAAACCCAAAGCTCCCCCTCACTACAGTCCATAAGGACAAACCACCCCAAGCTCTCCCCGCAGAGCTGAAAACCTCGAACTATCCAATGGCTTGGTGAAGATGTCAGCCAACTGGTGGCCACTCTCCACAAACTGGAGCACTATATCGCCCTTCTCTACATGGTCTCTAAGGAAGTGAAAACGAATATCGATGTGCTTGGTCCGAGAGTGTTGCACTGGGTTCTTAGCAATGTTAATCGCAGAAGAGTTATCACAAAAGAGTGGAACACTGTCGATAACTAACCTAAAGTCCCGCAGGGTCGAAACCATCCAGAGCACTTGGCTACAGCAACTGGCTGCAGCAACGTACTCGGCCTCCGCGGTGGACTGTGCAACGCCGGACTGCTTCCTCGAAGACCAGGAAACAAGAGAAGTGCCAATAAATTGGCAAGTGCCAGAAGTGCTCTTCCTATCTATCCTACAGCCAGCAAAGTCTGCGTCCGAGAAGGCTCTCAAGGAAAGATAGGATGTGGAAGAGTACCAAATACCATAGTCAATGGTAGCTCGGAGGTACCGAAAGATGCGCTTCACCGCCTGGCGGTGAGATACGCGAGGAGATGCCTGAAAACGAGCACACAAACACACAGAGAAGTGTATGTCTGGTCTCGAGGCAGTGAGGTAAAGAAGGGAGCCGATCATACTTCTGTATTCTTTCTGATCAACTGGCTCGCCATCTTCATCTGGGTCAAGATAGGCTGTAGAAGCCATCGGAGTTGACACCGGCTTACCATCACTCATGTTGAAGCGTCTCAGGAGGTCGCGAGTGTACTTGCCTTGATGCAAGAAGGTACCCTCCTGAGTCTGCTTGATTTGGAAGCCAAGGAAGAAGGTCAACTCGCCCATCATGCTCATCTCAAACTCGGTGCTCATGACATCCGAGAACTGTGAAACCAGAGCATAGGAAGAGCCGCCAAAGATGATGTCATCGACATAGATCTGGACGAGCAGAAGGTCATTGCCATGACGGCGGATGAACAAGGTCTTGTCTACTTTACCCATTTCAAATCCATGACTCAACAAGTAGGACTTAAGCCTCTCATACCAAGCTCTGGGGGCCTGCTTAAGTCCATACAACGCTTTGGAAAGCTTGAAGACATGGTGTGGGTATTTGGGGTTCTCGAAACCTGGAGACTGTCTGACGTAAACTTCTTCCTCAATGACTCCATTAAGGAAGGCACTCTTGACGTCCATCTGGTAGAGCTTGAAACCCTTAGAAGCTGCAAAGGCAAGCAGGATTCTAATGGCCTCAAGTCGAGCTACAGGGGCAAAGGTCTCCTCGAAGTCTAGACCCTCAACCTGGGAAAAACCCCTGAGCTACCAGTATAACCTTGTTTCGAATAACCACTCCATCCTCGCTCTGCTTGTTCTTGAACACCCACTTAGTCCCAATAATATTGTGACCTCGCGGGGGCTCGACAAGCGACCAGACCTTGTTCCTCTCAAAATTTTCTAGCTCCTCATGCATAGCATTGACCCAAGACTCGTCGGAAAGAGCATGAGAAACATACTTGGGCTCAAAGGAGGCAATAAAAGCAGAATGGAGACAGAATTGAGATAAGCCAGATTTTGAGCGGGTAACACGCTCGAACAGGTCTCCAATCATCTGCTCAGAAGGATGCCTTTTCTGGATATGTCGGGGAGGTCCAGGATGAGATGAAGAAGTGGCCTCTACCTCGTGAGCTGACGAGGTAGGAACAGAGCCACTAGCTCCAGAGGAAGCAGTAGGCAAGGGCTGATCACCTCGAGGTGCCGTGGAAGAAGGCATCTCCAGGGGAGGATGAGGAGCTGGATCAGGTAAACAATTATCGTTTCCATCGTCCTCATCATCCACAAAGATGGTCTCGGACTGCTCTAAACAACCTGAGATATCTGGCCTAGTCCCCGGACTGGCCTCGTCAAAGGTCACCTCACAGGTCTCTACCATTTTGCTAGACTCGCAGTTCCAGACCCTATAAGCCCGCGAAGAAAACGAGTAACCTAGAAAGATCACATCACAAGAACGTGACTCAAACTTATCTAGGTTCCCGGACTTCAGAATAAAGCACTTGCAACCAAACACACGAAAATGAGAGACGCTGGGCTTTCGCCCATATCTCAACTCATAAGAAGTACGGTGCAAGTGTGCCCTAAGAAAGACTCGATTTGAGACATGGCACGCGGTGGCTATAGCCTCAGCCCAAAACTTCCGCGGTGTAGAGTACTCATCAAGCATCGTCCTGGCCATCTCGACCAAGGTACGGTTCTTCATCTCCACGACGCCATTCTGCTGTGGGACGTGCGGAGAAGAGAACTGGTGCTCTACACCTGCATCACAGAACCTTTCGAAGTAGAAATTCTTGAACTCCGTGCCATTGTCACTGCGGATGGCTCGTAAGGCACCCGGGAGCTCAACAGAAAGCCTACCGAAAAGACCTCGGACATGTGAAAATATCTCATCCTTCGAGGCTAAGAAAAACACCCAAGAAAATCTCGAATAGTCATCGACCACAACAAGTACATACCACTTCCCTCCGGCTGACTGCACTCGAGCTGGTCCAACAGTGTCCATATGGAGCAGCTGTCCTGGTGCATCAGTCATGGTCACAGTGACCGGAGGGTGAGAAGCGGCAACCATCTTGCCGTGCCGGCATGGAGCACAAACAAGGTCTTTGACCATTTTGAGCTTCGACAGACCACGAATGAGGTCGTGGCCGCTAACTCGGGTCAAATGGTCAAATCCGATATGACCAAGTCTCCTATGCCAAAAAAAGATATCGCGGGACTCAGAAGCAACTAAACACCTGAGAGGATCGCCAGAAGACTCATAAAACTCAGCACGAAAGATCCTCCCATAACGAGAAATCCCGCAAACCAGACTACCCGAAGAATCAAGAATTTTGCAGTTGTTTTTCTTGAAGCTCACCTCGAAACCGTCATCGGTAAGCTGAGAAACGGAAAACAAATTGTACTGCAGCTTACTAACCAAGGCAACATCCTTAAGAATAAAAAGAAGCATTAACATGCACAGTACCTTTGGCGATGACGCGCCAGACGAAGCGTCTCCGAAGGTGATCGTCTCATCACCTGGAGCGCGGGCTAGGGAGGAGAACCAACGGGAGTCTCCGGTCATATGACGAGAACAACCGGAGTCTACAAGCCAAACCTTCTCCTTCCCTACCCAGCAAACCTGAGTCAAACAGAGAGTAAAGTCTCAGTACTGGGGTAAATCAAGAGTGATTTTGGCACCCAATACTGAACAACACGTCGAGCAGATGAAGTCGTCAAGCACGACTGACCTCTATCTACCCTACGCTCTTTGTGACTCAAAGAAGCGGAAGGTCTGTGAGCAGACCTGAAGCTGTTGCGGGGTCCGACTGCTACGGGAGAGCGAGTCGGAACACCAGCAGTAGGCAGATCACGCCGCGGGTAGCTATCTCGATGGAAGAAATGAGATCTACCCTCAGGACGACGGAAGTCACGACCAGGAGCATATCGAGGACGAAAACCAGAAAACTCAGAAAATCCGAGTCCTCGATGATGCCCAAAATCAACAGACGCAACCCTAGACCTCGTGTTGGTCTTAGGTGCACTCAGGATCTGGGGCTGACCCTGAATACCCCTAAGAGACTCAACACGGTCTCTACGCACGATCTTAGCGCGCCTGAAGCATCAATCGACTGTGTGTCCATCCTTCTGACAGAAGGTGCAGTGATACTTCACCTTCTGAGAGGTAGAAGTAGCACGGGGAGGCTTCGCCTTCTGAGAGGCTGAAGCAGCAGGTGGAATCACCTTGCTGTCAGAGATCCCTTGGACAAAGCCCGCTGATTTGAATTTAACCTCATCAGATCTGGGCTCAACCTCGATCACACCTCCTAAGATGGGTCGGAGAATAGTAGGTGGATGCTTCCTCATATCCTCATAGAAATCATATCCTAGACCTTGATTGAACTTGCAAATCTTGGATTGGTCTAGAATAAGATTAAGCTTATTCTTGCCGCCTACAAATCTCTCAAGAGTGTTCATAAGGTACCGACACTCCCGAAAGAGAGAGGTGCAAGAAGAGCAGGGGAAGAGGGAACAGCAGGAGGTAAGGGAGTATATGAAGAACCAACAGCAGAGGAAAGAATGGCTTGTGCACGCACAGCCGACTCTGAATGGACAGTCCTACTGTTAGCCGGTTGGTTCACGTCGCTAGACGTCTCTACCTTACCCTGAGGCTTTTCCCTCTCCTCAACAATCATATCACAATGAGTTGATGGCTTCTCTAGTAAATCCTTAGTTAGCTTCACACATTTTTCTTCTAATGTAATCAAGTCAAATTTTAGTTTGTTACAATTAAAGCATGGTGAGCTAACAGGGTCCTTAGAAGCAGATTGAGCCAATCTATTGTTGTCATCAACTAGTTCTTGAAACTGTTTTGAGACAGATTCAAGTTCAGCAGTTAATTTAGGACAGTTTGAACATGAAGCAACTGGATCACACAACCAAGCATACAACTCAGAAATTTTATGATCTGCCTTCTTTAGATTCAACTTCAAATTATTGCAATTTTCACATGATTCAGGCAGATCAAGGAGCATGGTATAATGACCTCTAAAAGCATTGTCCTTATCCTCACACGAGGTGCAAGAAGTAGTTTCAACAACAGTAGATGAAATAGGTGCTACTCTACTCATCTCAAGCTCAGCAAGTAGACTAACATTCTCCACCTTAACAATATCGAGCTCAGAGGACAACTATCATGCGAGGTCCTTAATTTCTCCATATCAACCAGCAAAGCAGAGCATGTATCACAATCATCACTAGAGGGAGCAGATGTAAGAGCAATAATCTCTAGTGACAATCTATCTATTTCCTTCTCTAACTCAGCACACCTAGCCTTAGCTCTAGCATGAAAACCTCCTAGCTTAAGAAAAGCATGATTGAGCTGGTCGTAGGTGGGACATACCTCGTCCGAGTCGGAGTACAGCTCGCTGTCGCTCAGTTCGCCCTCGAGGGCCATGAAGCACATGCCGGAGAAGTCGTCGTCGCTCTTGGGATCTTGGTCACCCTTCCCGTCGTCGTCGCTCCATCCCTCCACCTCGCTGAGGTCGAGGTCGTCGAAGGCGGTGAGGACGCGGTGAAATAGCTTCTTGGCCTTCCCGAAGTCGCGGAACTTCTTCTTGCCCGGCGTCTGAGCTGGAGTCTTCTTGTTGCGGTTCTTGTCGGTGTAGTCGTTCTTGCCCGAACCACCATAGTCGTTCTTGCCCTTCTCCAGCTTGGGGCAGTTTGCCCGAATGTGGTTGGGGCCACCACACTCGAAGCAAATGACTTGTCCGCCTCTCTTTCTGTCCCTCCTCCTCTTGTAAGCATGAGAGAACTTCCGAGCTAGGAGGGCCAGCTGTTCATCCTCTAGCTACTCTAACTGATCATCAGTTACGTCACAGAGAGCAACTAGGGAGAACCCACAAAGCGAATCGACGGAAAAACCAGAAGCCGAACTGGGATCGGTGACAAGAGCCATCGACTGCGACTTCGACCGACGAGAGACAACGTCAATCTCGTGAGTCTTGAGGCGCGAGTACAGCGCGTCAAGAGTTAGGGTCGAGAGGTCTGTCGTGTCTTTGATGGTGGTCACTTTCATCTCCCAAACACGCAGATCGAGTGCCGCGAGCATCTGACGAGCGTTGTCCGAGTCGGGGTATGTGAGACCGACCGCTCGGAGGTTGCTCAAGATTTTGTGAAATCGCGAAAAGCACTCGTCCAGGGACTCACCAGCAAGCATCTTGAATTTGTTGTATTCGCGCTTGAAACTGGTCCTGTCGAACCGTCTTAATCTGGGTGGTGCCCTCATGGTATGCGTCGAGGGTCACCCAGATATCGTAGGCGGACGACAGGTGAGAGATGCGATCGGATTCGCTTCTGGTCAAGCCCTGGATAATGATGTTCCTTGCCTTCGCATTTGCCTCAACATCGGGCATGTTTGCCACGTTGATGTTCTCATCGGCAGGAACAACATATCGCACCTTCACCTTTCGCCAGATGGCGTACCCCTGAGTCTGGATGTATGTCTCCATTCAGCTCTTCCAGAAGAGGTAATCGATGCCATCGAAAACGGACGGCTTGGTGGAGTACTTGTCCGTCGCCATGGCTCTAGAGACCGGTTAAGATCTATTGATTAGAGCTAACCTGCTCTAATACCAATTGTAGGACCGAAATGGCGACAGAGGGGGGGTGAATGTCGATCACAAAAAAATCGTCCCGCACAAGTACTCAAAAAGCTCAGTTCTCCGATAGCTATAGAAGGTATGAAGCACTTGGAAAGAAGCTAACCGGAGAAAAGAGAAAACGAAAGAACTAGAACTCAGCTGCAAGAGAAGAAGTACATGGCATGTGCCTGGCCCCAAAAGAATTGCTCCCAACCGAAAGCTGCAGTTGCAAATTAGTTGGTACAGCAACCAAGCACAGGAACCGAGTACATGACTGCCGAAAATAACAATGGACACAAAAAAAAATTGCTAGCCGAATGAAGAATTCCTGTTGGCCGAAAGTATCAGGAGGCAGCTAACAACAAGTACTCTGTTCATTAATTTCTCCTTCTTTACTGCCGAGAGAAACAAGAAGCAATATCCTGTGATATTGGCTACCAAAGCACTAAAAGACGAAAAAAGCAATCATCTTTTAGTGGAAGGAAGAAAACAGGAAGAGAAGTTTGCTGCCAAATCAAAAAATAAGAATAGAGAAGCTAGCTACTGGAAATGAACTGCACGAGAGACAAACTTTAGTAACCAAAACCGAGAACTACCTTCACACCACCGAACCAAAGAGAAGATCAAATAGATTTTTCACTGCAGGCCAAGGAAAACTGAAAGCTAAAGCACCAAACATGGGGGGACAGCAAAACAGCAAGTAGTACTCCTCTGGACGAAACCCACTAAAGCAAAAGAGATAAACTTGAGGCTATTGCTGGACGAATTCTTCAATCATCCAAGACTGTTGAAGAACCAAAGTGCTGCCACTTTTACCAAACATTAAGACTGCTGGTCGAATGGCAAACATGTAGCACCATGGGAGAACAAATCCTGGGCAAGATTTAACCCACCAACTCCATTCATGGATGAAAGGAAAACAAGATTACAAAACAAAGAGAACCAAATAAGAACATCTTCTTGCCAATAAATCAAGCCATCTCAACACAACTTATAAAAGCGATACGGAGATATGAATGATTAAAATAGAGGAATGATTACATAGTTGTTCAGCTCATCTCTCTCAATCTCCCACTAACAAGTCCCCATACATGCTTGAGAATCAAGAACTCATAGCACACATGCATAGGACACACACCCACTCTCTCAACCACTAAAGCACAAAGTAAAAAACCCTAAAACCCCACTCGAAGTCTTGCCAACAACCAGGAAACACACTCCTATTTATAGCATTTCTTGATGGGTTTACACTTTGCTTTGCCCATTTTACCCCTCCATGCTTTGCCCGCTAACCCGCTTCCTTTTGCAGCCTCGCGCTTTTACCGAAACGCCCATGCTGCACCTTCCGGGAAGCTTCCGCGTTCCTTGTCTCGCACGCCTCGCAACCACATCGAGTCCACGTCGTCTTCGACACATCCCAACTGTTCTGACCTCAGCGCCACCTGCGCCTAGTCCAGTCCTCTGTGTCTCGCCACGACTCCACTCGACGTCCTGCAGCCATCACAGACAAAAACCACATCGCATAGCACAGCACAAAGCATATAAACATGATTAGTACCAACAAATCCTACTCAAGCGAGAAATAGCCCAAATGACCAACCGGGAAGACGACCACGCGTCAAATCTGTCTAATCATAACCCGACCTCGCCAAATGTCAAAATGGCAAGAATCACTCAAACCAAACTCACTCTAACCAAACTACGTGTCAATTACTCATCACCAACTTGGGATTTAGACCACATGGTCTCTCATGATGATAGTCAGGGATTGGAAGAGTTCAAGTGCGAGGTGATGGTTCAATCCAAACTGCAACACCAAAATTTGGTTCGGCTTTTTGATTGTTGTGTTCATGGAGAAGAGAAGATGTTGCTGTATGAATACATGCCTAACAAGAGCCTTGACTCCTTTATTTTTGGTAAGTTTCAGTGTGGTTATTGCAATTCTGACGGTGTGATTCTTTTTAGCAGTAAGCCAGTAACTGAACTTGTCTGCTAACATCTTGTTGCTTTCATGACAAATTTATCAAATGAAAGATACTTGTATTGGGTTGGAAGTTGCGATACAAGATTATTTAGGAAATTGGGAGAGGGTTACTGTACCTTCATTAGAATTTCAGGCTCAAAATTATTCATAGGGATCTCAAAGGGAGCAATGTTCTACTAGATTACGATTTCAATCCCAAGATATCTTACGTCGGCAGGCAAGAATTTGGATGCAGGGATAATTATCCCTGTGGCTTCCAAACGGTGGCAGGAAATATTTTTCTGGGTAGGAATATTTACCCTCTGGAGTAGGGGGATTTCATGTGCCCATACAATCCCCCCTAGATATTTATTTCCATGGTTTTTTTCCCTAGCTTCCAAACAAGCCCTTAGTAGAGCATGAGCGGTTTGTGACGCTGATGATGCCTAGCATGAGCTCCCGGCAACATGCAACTGGGAACTCAACAGGGGAGGATTGAGGAACAATTAATTGTTCTCAGTTCTCACTTTCAGTGTCAGTCAGTGCATCCGCAACCGAGTTTTATACAGGCTGGTGATTGGGAGTTTGCGGTCACTCGAATAGATGATGATGTTAAGAGATTGATCCATGGGTTCTCTTGAAGTGGACAGGTTTCCTTCCTCTTCTGCTTTTTCTGTGCGTCTGTCTCTGTATCAGCTTTCCAAAAAAAAATTCAGTACATGCTCTCCTTTTTACAATGTTCGATAATTTGATGCGGTGACTTTAAACTTTATTTTGCTATTCTGAGGACAACGAAATGAGCTTGCTCCACTGTCACTATCACACTGGTCCATGAAGGTTACGTGGATACTATCATATTGGGGGACTAATGTGCTATCCGAGAATTGTGACTTCTAACCACCTGACCTGTAAATCCAACCAGATGACCGACTGTTTTAGGTGAGAAATTCCATGATTCGGATTAATCACTCTTATAGAACTCTGAACTATAAAGCACTCAATGTATAAACAGCATAAGCACCGCAACGTCTTCATGGCTGTGCATAAACAGTGGCCTGACGAGAAAATTTTGTGTCTTCAGGGGAGGAAATCAAAGGCAACAAGTAGCGTTTGGACTATAAGAGTTGAGTGTAAAAGGCCTGCTATGTACCCCAGATACGTGTAGTAACAACAATTATCTCGGCCTGCATTGTAATTGTTAACGGGTCCTATAGCCAGAAGGTCTAGGACAAAGATGTTACGGTACAGGTACGGATGTCCTGAAAGATGTTAGTGCTTGCCTTTGGTTGGGCCGGAGAAGGAAAAACGTCAGAACGGATACTTCAGCTTGTTTACAGGTCTTATTTGGGCCTACTCAGGCCTTTCAAGCGTCCGACCCATCTGTTTACTTTAGCTTTTATCTTTTTTTCCTCTTGGAAGAGAAACATTGTGCCACTTTTTTTTTGGGAGTGACTATTGCACAGGCGATTGAAATTTTTTTATCTCCCAGTTATCTGAGTTGCACTCTCAATTACCTAAAGTTACAGATGATTTTTTTGAAGAGGGGCTGCAACTTCAGTTAATTAAGAGTGCAACTTTATGTACACTCTGAATCACCTAAAGTTGCAGGCGATTTTTTGAAGGAGGGCTGCAATTTCAGTTGATTGAGAGTGCAACTTCAGGTGACTGAGAAATAAAAAAATTAGTCAACTATGCAATAGCAAAACCGTTTTTTAGAGAGATATGTACCATAATGTGCATGTAGCACGGACACTTCGCAAAACAGCCGTATCTGTGTCTGACACCGTGTCGGACACGGATACGACATGGACACGTCTTCGACACGTGTCGGAGACGTATCGGCCGATTTTAGAATTAATTTTAATTAGTAAAATTCTCGACACGTGTCGGACACATTAAATACATGAATCGGACTCGGCCTGGACACAGCCGGCCCGCCCAGGACACGGCCGGCCTAGGCCCATAACGCACGCCGTGCGTGCCCTACCCTACGCACGCATCGCACACACGAGCGGCCGAGCGCGTTATTCCCCATCGGCCTCGCGCTGTGCCGCTTGTCCGCATCGGCCGCCGCCCGTCGGCTTCCTCGCTGCCGCCCGCTCCCGCACCTCGCCGCCGCCCGTCGGGTTCCTCCCCAAGCGCCGTCGGCTTCTTCCCCGCTCGCCGCCGGATTCGTCCCCACGCACCGCCGGCTTCCTCGCCAAACGCCGTCGGCTTCCTCCCCAAGCGCCGCTGGCTTCTTCCCCGTGCGCCGCCGGATTCGTCCCCGCGCGCCGCCGGATTCATCCCTGCGCGCCGCCAGATTCCTCGCCAAGTGCCGCCGGCTTCTTCCCCAAGCGCCACCCGTCGGCTTCCTCCCCAAGCGCCACCGGCTTTTTCCCCACTCGCCGCCGGATTATCCATGCGTGCCACCGAGGTATCATCTCCCCCTTCTCTATTCAGTACTTCATCATTTAGCCCATCTGCTTCTTGGCACATCAGAAGCATGTAGCCAAGGAATTTTGTTAGTATGGGTGAAGCAGAAATCCTAAAGAATTCTGCCCTAAGTGTAGTGCTTGGAATAGTCCTAGTAATCATCTGATCCATACTCAAACATTGTTCCTTGAATGCTAGTAAGCCGTGTGGAAACATAGAAAATAATACATATATATACATATATATATAATGTATTTATTATTTAAATATATATAGCCGTGTCGTCGTATCGGTCTTTTTGGGAAAACGGCGAATTCCCGTGTCGGTGTCGTGTCGTGTCGATGTATCCGTGTCCATGCTACATAGGTACTAGTAGTTAACTTACGCACAGGAAAAGAAAGAAAGAAGTCATTTTGGTTTCTTGTGAAGTTGCGAGTATAACCATGATCTAGCACCACTGGATGAACAAAATGCTTTAATATATTGTGGAACATCCGTTCTTCTTCTTTTTTTTTTGAATACGCTACAGCATTCACTCTGTTCTGACATGAGTGTTTCATGCTTTATATGAGATAAACACGCATATTGATAATCCTCGTCTAGTAGTCCACGTTTCGTGCCTTGTTACTTCAAACATCTACTTGAGTGACGCAGACATGTCAGCGTACGCAGTTGGTTGCTAATCAAATTTCCAGTCACTACTTCAACCTTTTAGAATTCGAGACACTAATTATTCGATGGGCCTCTGTATCTTAGATGATCTGGGCCGAAACATATCTTTGCCTGCTTGTCAATGCCTACGCTATGTATCGTGCGTTGACGCGTAATGGTTTTTATGTTTCATGCAAGGAAAACACACCGATTTTCTGATGTTTTGTCATGGATGTTCCTGCACGAACTGCAGGGACACTGACGTACGACTAGGGGTAAAAACGGGTTGGATTCGGACGGATATTGTTGTTACCATATCCTAACCCATATTTTTCTCCGGATTCGATACCAATCGGATTCGGTGTCTGATCGGTCGGGATTAACCCATTTCGTTTGCACCCCTACTTGTTTGTAAGGAATGCATACAGTGCAGTAAATGGAGTAGGACGTACTGACTTGATGTTACTATTTAATAGCTGATGTGGAAAATTTTATTTTACCATTGCAAAAGAAAATGAAACGTCAAATAGTAGCACTAACCTGAAATCAAACTTGAAGATGTATCGGATTCGGACGGATATTCGGATTCGGACGGATATTGCTGTTACCATATCCTAACCCATATTTTTTTCTCCGGATTCGGTACTAATCGAATTCGGTACCAATCGGATTCGGTGCCGGATCGGTCGGGATTAACCCGACCCGTTTTCACCCCTACGTGCGACTAAGGGCCTGTTTGTTTCAGCTGTAGATTCTGAGAAGTAGCTGGTGAGTATCCAGCTAGTCAGAATCTGGAGAAGCTGGATAACTCCAGCTTCTGGCTACTAGTTTATTTTCTGGATTCTGTAGCTTCTGGCTACTTAGAATCTGGATGAAAATCCGGACTGTTTGGGGGAGCTGCAGATTCTAGGAGTAGCTGCAGCTGCTAAAAGCTGAAACAAACAGGCCTTAAATAATCCTTTGGTTTTCTTATGACACATGCAATTAAAAAAAGTTTTGCTGAATCTGTTCTTTGGTTAGTTGATGAACATCAAGGAGCTCTGCTATCCGGGCACCAAGCACGCAATCCCAGTGGAAGTTTCGTATCGCACCAACCAAACTGTGTCGACTCCGGACACATGTGACAGCAGGGCGATTCCGATTCCGGCGGTGCGCGCACGGGTGCACGGGTTAAGCAGTAATCCAATACCCATGGCCGATTTGTCTCGCCATTTTCGTTTCCTATCGAAGTATTGACCTGTCTTGCCAATTGAGTGCTCGTCTTGGACTCTTGGTACTACTAGAATTTTATTGGTGGAGAAAAGATAAATTTATTCAAGAGATAAAACAACAAGTCGATATTTTCTGTGCTGTCATATTTCACACAAAATATTCTCCTGGTGTCAGTATACACCGTCTTTTCAGAATGATGTTCAGTACGGTAGGGAGAATAATCGAAGAAATGAGATCATCTCTTACTCTCAGGATGGTGGAAGTAATCACATACGCCAAAGACTGGGAATTAGCCAAAGAACGGCAACAGCATCAATTGAAGAATTCTAAAATGGTACAGACGTACACTGACCTCGAACGTATGAACAACCTAGACATTGGTGAGTAGATATTATGTGTGCATGTTGTTATAGTTAGTATGTACATATATTGTTACTGTACTATTTTCCTTGGGGAACCCCACTCTGAGGTGTAAGGTTTTTAACGAGGTAATAACATTATATTTTAAAATATCAAAGAAATTTCACTTTTCGCGACATATTTACATCATTGTGTGTCCATATTTTTATGCAACTAATTTAATTTCAACTAGTTTTTAACAAAGCGGATACGAGAGAAATGAAGATGGTGGCCGCCGTCACCATCGTCGCAGCCGCCTTCGTCGTGTATAGTTACTTTAAACTGAACTTGGGTTAGCACGACATGAACGTTGACACAACAGGCTTTTGGCCGTGTTTGGACCTGGCCGAAAGCTAAGCGAGCCGACACGGCATGGTATGATAAGATGATTAGGCTGAGCTGACATGGTAGATCTAGATCGTGTTGCGCGGCATAGGCTAACTTCGAGCTCTAGTTTGGTACTATTAGTAGTAGCTACCACTCCCTTTTTTGGCATTATTGCTCCCGTACGTTTGATAATTAAACACAATGCACGGTAAAGTTGGCACGAACTTGCAATGAATTCAACATCCAAGCGATTTCATGTCAGTATTATTACCACGTACAGTAATACTAGTACGCAAAAAGCTCGTGCACAAGATTTGATCAATACTAGTACTGTAGAAACTCTGAATCCCAAACACCGTGACAAAATCCCCCAAAACAGTAGTAGATCGTATCAAAATAAGCCGACCTGACGCGAGAACTTGTTATTCCGCGACGATCGGTGCGACATGGACAGGCATCTCTTACGTGCTGTGCCTTTGTTTGCCGGTTCAGGCACAAACGATCTAACCTCGGAACAATATTGCGATCAGAGTGGTGCTTCCGATGGTTTATACTTTTGTTTTTTTGAGATTTTTTAGCATATAGCTGCTGTAAATTCTTTTAGTGTAATTAAATTATAAAAAATAAAAAGAATATTCTCTCATCACAAATAATATAAAGAAATATACGGAAAAAAGAAAAGATAAAAAATCAAAAAACTAGGAAAAAATAAAAAGTTAGAAACTTGCTTACAGGGCTCGATCTATATGTGGATTGCACGTCGCGTCCCAACCAAAGTCGTTGCTAATTGCTATGTTCAGTTCGACCTCGACCCCCGAGCTCCCCCTGTACTCCCGGCTCCCAGCACGAAGCTTCCGAGCTTGGGTTTTTCTATCGCACCAACCGAGCCTTGTGTCGTCGGGACCGCGATACAGCGACGGCCGGTGCGGCGGTGCGTGCGTACTGTGCAGTCTACAGACGCCGCGCGCGTCGCGTCGGTGACCAGATCTCAGATTCGCAATGTTTACCGCTTGATAATGTGTTATTGGATGGAACAGATAGAGCGCAACGACCAACACTAAGATAAACGAGCAGTGCGGGCGGTTGTTTGCTCGGTTGGTGGAGGCAGCCAGTGGGCGCGCCGTCCGCCCGGTTACTTGCAGTGGCGCCGGATGTTTTGGGGTACTAGTATTGTTTATGTGAACAATGATTACCTGAGTATGTGCGTGTATGGGAGTGTGTTCAGTGTTCAAAATGTGTGTTCGTATTTTTGGATATTTTGGGTCTTTGTCTAGTCTTAAATGTATGCATTAGACACACCCACATAGATGTGTGTGGGTGTGGGTGTGGTGTTAAATGCGCATGTGCGTAAGTGCATTCTTGTTGTACTCATGATCTCAAAAAAAACTTTGGTAGAATTTCAAAGGATAAACGAGTAGTGCATTGCATAATAGTATTGGTAGGGGAGCAATTCCCTTAGGTGAGTCAACATCGATCACAAGCGCATGCGCAGTCACGTGCTTGCCGTGTCCGTGTTAATGGCCTATCTATCAGGCGATGGCTTCCTTCGACCTTGTGGATTGCATGTTATCCATAGTCACATAGTCGATCTTATCAATCTTTACTACTTAAAAAGAGGAGTTGGTGCTGGTTCACCATCACTCATGTGGTTTATCTGCCTCTCCACCTCCCCAACATTATTTTTGTGCCGGCAAGTGGGCCCAACGCTTATCAGGCCGCCAAACCCAACCTCCACCTTCGCCTCCCTTGACACCGTGGCCGCGCCCCTCCCTTCCCACCCCTGCAGCCTTCCCCTCTTCCCCACGTGCTCCTCCTCCGTTGCCTTGCCTCCTCCCTTCCCACCCACGCCGCCTTTCCCTCTCCCCCGCCTGCTCCTCCTCCATTGTCGCCACTCCGCTGCTTTGCCTCCTCATCAACGTGGGATTGAGCCCACCCTCCTCCGCGCAATACTGCTGCACACCCCCAAGATCCCTACCTACAGCCAACACATCCACAACCTCTCGCTCCCTCTTCCCTCTTGCGCCCAAGTTCCCCCACCTCCACACCTCCGTCTTCCCGCTGCGCCCACTGGCCATGGTGGCCCTTCACCCTCCCCTACTCTCAGTGCCGCAGCCTCACCACCACTGCAGCCCCTCCCAACTCCATGCTGCCTCCATCACCGCACCCTCCTTCTCCCTCCCCTCCCCTCTGTACCACGCACCTCACTGCCACTGCCGCCCCTCCCACCTCCTTGCAAACTCCACTGCCACACCCCCTCCATCGACCTCTCCATCCAACTCTCCTCCACCCCTTCCACTACTGCTGCTGCCTCCCCTCCCCCGTGGCCTCCTTTGCCTGTGACCGTGCGGAGGACCTGCAACCCGAGGCTTATGTCATGGCCCACACCACCAATGCCACTACCCCCTACGGCGGCGGCGGCTTCCGCCACCGGATTTGGAGAAGGGAAGATAAAAGAACAGGGAAGTAGCGAGAGAACGCTAAGAAGGATTCATGGAGCCCAATAGGTCCAAAGAGGCAGCGAAGTAGCCGATAGAGGTGGAGACCGGAGACCCTTACTTCTACTTTAGATGTCTAATGTTTCATGTAAACCTATTTTTTCTCCTCCTCCAAGAACCAATGGTACTTGTTCTGTTCTAATTAATGCGCCAAAGCAATACCTCTGAATTGCCATTTAAGTTTGTTATGTCTCTAATTTTGGTTTGTGAATGTTCACACAATATGAGTATGAACAACCTATGTTGGCAGTCTATGTTGGCACTTATTTTAGCTTTAGATAGGATTTGGTAGTGCTTGATTTTACGTTCTTAGCAGTTTAGCATGTACCAGTCCCTTGATCCTTGGAAACCGAATATAGCCTTGTAAAACATGGATATCTCTCATCCTTTTGATTTGTGTGCTTTTACTCCATTTTCTCAGTAGCCATCACTGAAAAACATAGTGCTTAGAATTTTTTGAGTTTTCAAATTTAGCATCATTCTATACTACATGTATCTCGATAACAGATGAGAACTACTGTATGACATGCTTCAACACTGACATGATCTTGAATTATGAGTAGGTTTGGAAAATTCTCTATTGTGTTAAATCATGTATTTTTCCTCATAGAAAACTATTCCTTCCTAAGATAAACATGCCCTTTAGCTTTTAGCTGTTCGTGAGAGAGTACGGAGTAAGAAAAATTCACGTGCGATTTTATCCGTATAAATAAAGTCACTACGTGTGTATTACAATTAATTTATAGATCATATCTTTAAAAAAATATTTTATTTAACAGTTAATTACTTAAAAAAAACAGAAGTCTAGAAGCCGCATAAGAAGATGCCAAATTAATCATGGTGGCTTCGATCGGGGTCGGAAGTATACCAAGGACGTGACGTTCTACCGGACCTGTTCGATCGGCCTAACAGTCCAACCCTGATGCCTCGCTTGCAGTGTCAATGTTCGCAGTAGTGTACTTGTGCATTAGACTTTACAAGATCAACATAGTAGTAATGTAAAAAACAGAGCGATTGTGTTGCGTCGACATCCCTGGTGACCTAAAGTATCCCAATCTAGGTTAAGAATTGAGGACGATGGACGAAAACCAAGGACATGCAATTTGAGCATCTATAGTACTCCTAGTTTTGATGTTCCCGATAATCTGTTATCGGAGAAAGAGAGGGGGTTACGTACAGGTAGAGATGAGTTTCATACAATGTGTGCTTTTCCAATCTCAATATCTAATCGCTCCTAATCCTGAATGCCTGCAACGCAAAGCGAGTCGTCCCATGTTCGATTCGAACACAAGCCGTTTAATCCCTTTCTCCCCACAGACTCTACCGGTCCGGTTTGCCCCCCAAAAGTCCGACCCTGAGGCGATGATGCCTCGCTTGAAATGTTGATATTCGCAACAGTGTAACTGTGCTTCAGCATACCAACGTTTTACCCTAGCATAATTCTGGAAAGAAGAGGCAACCAGCCCAGTAAACATGAGCAAAGCTGTATTAATGTTCTTGGTAACCTGACTGATTCTTTTCCAGCCTGATCTGTACTCTGAAGGGACCGAGGCTCTGTAACATCCCAAATAGGGAATTACTGTAATTGCGAAAAGTGTAAAATCTTTTAATCGTTTTCTTGGGTATTTCAAAAATCTTTGTCATTGCTCGAATCTCTCAAATTGGATTTTCTTGCCAAGCGCCCAATTAATAAAATTCAAAATCTTGGGATCAAGAACCAAGTTTGAAAATCTAACGGAGAAAAACCAAATCTTCTTGGAAGACTTAATTTCAAGTTTGAATCAAAATCTGGAGATCTAAAACCAAGGTTAAAAATTTAAAACCAATATAAAATCCTTCCCTCCAACTTACATATCCGGAAAATTCAAATTCTAAGAATTTAAAAGATTTGTTTCTCCGAAACCTGATAAAGTTTAAAGTTAAATTGTAAACACTAGAATTTGAACCAAGATTTCAAATTCAAAACCTAATTACAAATCTAATTTTGAAAAATTAAAAATTCAGAAAATATTATAATCCCCAAAATCTTTCTTGGGCCCGGGCCATTTTCTCTCCTTTCCCCGGCCCATTCCTTTCTTTTCTCCTGGCCGTTGGCCCACCCGCAAGCCGACGCTCGGTTGTCTTCTTCCTCCCCCATTTCTTCCTCCTGCTCCCCTCTGTTCCTGGCGTCGCCGGCCCGGCCCCTTGCTCCGGCCGCGCCCACCAGCTACAGCCGCCGGTCACCTCGCCTCCGTACGCGCCCTTACTGCCCTACCACCGGCCTACTCCCCGCGCCACTCCCCTACTCCATACCGTCGCCCATGCCCAGCACTGCTTCGCCATGCCGTCGACCATGCCGTCTCCTGTGCGGCCGCACACTGCGCCCATGCCAACGTACGCGAGCGCTCGCCTATAAAGGGCCTGAGCTCCTCCTCCTTTCCCCAATTGATTTCGCTCGAACTACTCCCGAGCTTGCGCCAGCCACCGCCACCTCACGCCGATTCCGCCGCTCCGGCCATCTCCTCCACGATCGGACCGCGTCACGGCGTGCGCCCGAACGTCCTCTGCCTCTCCTTCCACTTAATCGAAGAATAGACGCCCGAGAGCGCCACGCCCGCTCCTCCTCCGTCTCCGGCCGGCCGCCACCATTTCCGCCGCCGCCTCCTCGTCGATCGGTCCCCGGCCAATTCGTCGCGGTGGGAGCATCTCCCTGGTGCCCCGAGGCCTCCCCTACCGTCGGCCGAAGCCCTCCGTTGCCCGAGCTATCTGGCCACGGTAGCGCTCCCCGTGCTGCCGCCTGCGCTCGCCGCCGGCCTACCTCAGCTTCCCTCCGTCCACCTCGACTACCCCGGTGAGTTCCCTATACCTCACTTGTGCCTACGCGCACCCATTCTTCCTCCTTCTCCCATCCGGCCGCCAGCGCCACTTCTTCCCCCTCACCACCGGCCACCAGTGCCGCCGCCAGCTTGCCGGGGCGCCGCCTCCGCTGAAGCCAGCGCCTCCCCGAGGTTCCTTGTCACCTGGGCAGCCCATCTTGGTGGTCGCCGTCGCCTCCCCGGCCGCTCCTCGCCGGCGACGCCGCACGACCCCACTGATGCCCGCCTCCCCTGGTTCCTCCTCTCTGCCCGCTCTGTTAGTGAAGCCGGCAGCTCCCTCTGTACTCTCTCTCTCTCTCTGCCTCCCTTCTGACATGTGGGCCCAGCTAGCTAGTTGCTCAACTCTTCATCCTTCGGCTCAATGATGATTCCCTGTGTAAGAAATATCCATGCATATATTGAAGTAATCTGTGCATGATAACAAGAATGAGCATGTATTTATAAGTTTATAATGAAAAGATTTGCGCAACTAAATTGAAAACTTAACATGGGATAACTATATGCCAGTTTAGGTTAATATACTAATCCCCATGTAAAACTAAGACAAGATCATACATGGCCTATTTTCAGATGACAAGAAAATCGACATGGATTAAACGGGTGTTGTTGTTAGAAATCAATTATGTGAAACTAATTAAAAGATCATCTTTTATAAATCAAAGGCACTAGAAATTAATCCTAAATAATTAAAGTTGCATGTATGAGGCCTTGAAAATATAATTTCAATCCTTTCAAATCCTACTCGAGAAACTTGAATAATAACTTTAATAATACCCCAAGTGGTTGAGATGCTACCTTTCATCCGCTGATCTAAATCTAATTAGCAAACTAAGTAAATCGATTTAACAGGATTTCGCCACATAAAATATTGACTATAAATTGCCCATGTCTAAAATCATGTCATCTCTCTTATTAGTGCTTAAAATAATCTTTGGCAAGGCACAGAAAATATCAAGTGTGATTTGCTCATCTCTACTGCCATGGAAACTCTCCTTCCAAAAATGCTTAAAATATTTGAAGTAAAGACTTTAACATTACCTTAAAATACTGAGATTAAGATGATAAATAAAATACGATTAAGAAAGTCCTAAACAAGAAAAGAGCAATAACTAATCTTTGTCTCGTGGCCAAATCTCCAATCATTATCTCAGGATCTAAAAATCTAATGGTCAAAAGTAATTAATAACAAAAGAAATCACTTTATCAAGAAGGTCCTTGTTAATTCATACCTCTCCTTTCCGGCAAATCACAGCCTTTGGCCATATCAAATAGTGTGGTTAATCAAGCAGAATAATTGACTTTAGAAATGGCAGTTGCAATCACAAATAAGGAATAGCCTCATGAAATATTAAGATTTCATCGGGAACATAAAATAATACTCTTCTCTTGTAAAGCTTTCGCATCCTAAAATCATGTTCCTCTTTACCACCATCAATACCCTCTTTTATCTGTCCATAAGTCCTGCCTGACTCATGGAGCTTCCCTGATAAATATAAATCAATAGAAGGAAAGTTAACAAGTAACAGATCGAACCTCACCTTTCCCTAATCGGCCATGTATGGCCACTACCTTTTTCCAGATTGGTTACATGCCTAAAGATACTTACTCATTTTGATCCTCCGCTATTCTAAAATTTTCCCTCACGGTAAAGTTGCTTAGACAGTTCGTTCTCCTGCCCAATTCATCTACCGCTGTGCTTACGGCACACTAACCCGAATCATCCTTCTATTCTCAAATCGTAATAAATGTATAATTTAAATTAAATCGGGCATTTAAAGTGTTTGGATTTATTTGGTCTTTCTTTTCTTTGCCGCGTATTAGAATCTGAAGGCTCAACGAGGCGACAGATTTGAACAAGATCAAGACTCGGGTAAAAGCGACGACTAGGAAGTTAAGATCGCTGACTGAGCAGGCTTTGACCTAGGTCAATCAAGGCCATGATACTCCAAGCAAGGCAAGTCATCACTTTGATCATATTGATCCTATATTTTATGCAAAACTATGTTCTTTAAAGCTATCAACTTGCATGCTTAATTTGTTATGCAAATATATGTTAAAGCTTAAGGTAGCTACATGCCCACTTGATGTTGTATTAGAATTATTATGCCATCCTTTGATACTTGAATCACCTGATCCTTGTCACCATAGATATTAATGATAACTCTACTAGCTATAAGTCATATTAAATGCCATGCTAGTCTTGTCAAGTCCAGGGGCGCTAGTTGCCCTGATCATCAATCTTCATAATCATGAGAATTTGTTTTGGGCAGTCACGGGATGTACGTGGCTGAATACTTTGTGACTACTTATTTTATGCTTCTCAAAACCCTCAAAACATGCTATACCTGTTTGGGCGGGTGGTAAGAGTGGTTGGTGTGGAAGTAGCACATTGGATTGTGGACTGAACCGCCCGGACGCACTAAGGACTTAATCCTGTGATGACTTCTCCGTGTAAAATAGTACAGCCACAAGTCTGCAAAGTGCAACTTGGCTAAGTAAATCTATCGGACCCCCGGAACTCATCTCACTGGTAGGGGAAAGGAGGATGCTATAAGGGCAAGAGAAGGCCTAAAGGGACACCGAGTGCAGGGTGAAGTTTCCAGCCGTGCTAGCGTTGTGGAGAGTTGCAGTCCGAATGCGCTAGTTTCCGTGGTTACATCCCGTGCAAAGTATGGGACCCACCGCAAGTGGGAGCAGCCCATAAAGTGAGATGACAAAAGGGGCTCGATATTTTGAACAGTTATTGTGATGATCCACTCAACCGCATGACTAAGGAATCGTGTGGGGAAACGAGCGGATCGTCTCTTGTGGTGAAAGTGTACAAACTCTGCAGAGTCAAAACTATTCGAATAGCCGTGCCCACGGTCAAGGGCGGACATGGGATTCTCCTCGAGTTAGTTCTATTTCCAAAAATATTTGTGGGTGGGATAAAAACTTGTCGGAGAGATGTACTCTGACTTTGAACTTTTCCTGGAGAGATGTACTCCAGCGGTGAAAACTAGCATTGGTGGAGGTAGCCATGCACTTTAAAAGGTGGATGTAACCTACACTACAATTATTATCGCATTCTCGCAATCAATTTCATAAAACATGTTTCAGTCAAAATTGCTACGTCTCAGGAGATTTTTCTTACTTAATGTAATTCCAAAACAATGCTTTTAGCAAATAAAAGAAACTCAAGCCTCCCTTGACAGCTTTTCATCTATTATTACTGCATCCTGTGTGGTGGCTTGCTGAGTATCATCGTACTCATTCTGGCTTAATTGCCAACATTCAGTCAGAAAGGAAATACAAGCCCTGCGATGCCTGAAAAGAGTCGACAGAGCTGGAAGACGGAGATGCCATGGACTAGGTCGCAAACCCCAGTTGGCCGCCTGTGGGCAAGTCCTGCGGGTCCCACCTGTGTGAAGTTTCCGCTGCTGTATTTTTTTGTTTTCGGCCCAATCGGCCCATGAGTAAGTATTACTGTATTATTTACACTTCCGCATGGTATGTTTTTGATATACAGTAATGTATCTGTGAGCACTATCTACTGATCCAGGGAATAGTGCGGTGGAATCACAGAGGATCTGGGTTTGCTAACCCGAGGTCCGACAGGCTCCGAGAGCAATGAGCCAAGAGTTGAGTTCCATGTAGTCCTGCCGGTGCAATTCGCTAGAAACAGGCTTAATCCTCCTCCCCACGGAAGAAGAAAACCAAATAACAAAGGACCCAAGGCACCATTTTAGAATGATCGTCATTTAATAATCATCTCAAATTCTCAAGCTTGGTCAAGAGCACGTTTGATGACCGACTCAGAAAACATAAAGAAGAACGATAGATAAAACAAAGAGAAATTTTTTTGATGACGTCCTCACTGGTCATCACCCCTCGGAAAGAATACCATTTCTTTCCGCGCAATGATTGGTTGTGTGGTCCCCCCTAACAAAGAAGAACACAAGATGCAAAATAAATCCTTTGTCTTTAGAAAACCAATTTCTCAATGAAGTCCGACCCTGCGAGCTACAGAATATGTAGCGAGCTTATTCCATTGTTTGGAACGAATGAGCGTAGGAACGGAGCAAGCAAGAACGCGAGTTGCTTTACCGAACTGAGCTATAGCCTTTGTCAGAGATATCTTAACATATAGATAATTTCTTGTCAAGATGAATATTCTCTAATACCAAAGAATATCCCTTTGATCTGCTTACTATATAACAGAAACCAGCCACAAGGTACCGCCTTAGCATACTGACGAGTATTGAATAATCCATTAAATATAAATTTAACATATAATTAAGGCTCTAAGCTATAATGGTCATAGACCAACTGAAACAATACTGCCCGAGTACCTCTGATCGGAGGATTACCACTTATTTACCCGACCAGCCATTACTCGGAGATCCTATAATCCAATAATTGGGCTTAACTCAAGGTAGCCTCCCGTGCGGTGAAATAGAGCATGTGCGCCTCTATCCCCAATAGCCGCACGACAATTCGGCCATGTGCCTTCAACAACAATCACCTCACGGTTATTTCTAAGATCTTCTCTTATTGACAAATAGGTACTACCAGTTCTCTCTCGCTGATAGCAACCGATTACTTGATTAGATATGAGGAATCGACAAGACGTCTGCTCCAGTGGAACACTGACACCTCTTTGGTGTTACTTAAGCTTTACAAGAGAAAACAGGAAAAGGGGGCAATAGATAACGGAGGCAAGAAATAGTAAAGTTAGGGCTAGTAGCATCCCCTTTGTAATCGCTCTTCAAGAGCAATTTGTAATCCTAACATAGCCATAGAGATAGTCCCCTTTTTCTTTTCAACCCTTCCGTGAGGCATAGTTTTCCTACAATTCGTAAGATCGATGATTTGATCGTCGACAACTAGTGTCATCCGTGAGAAAGTAGCACCGAGCTCCTCAAGGTTCTCATCGATAACACCACTCTTCCCTATTTCAATAACCATCACATATGTGATCATGTCAGGAATCTGGAATAAGGAGAATTAGTTTGATTTGGCAGACTATGTCGACCTCGACATGAACACACGTATCTGCGCCATGGAACACGATGGCTCCTCATCATCATCCTCCATCCCAGGGTCACCAGTCCTTGCGCCCAACAAGATTGATTGGATGGAAGAAGACACGCTGCCCTTGTCATCAACAACTCCTAGGGAGTCAGGCATCTCAACCTTGTCGGAATGCCCAGGCACCACAATAAATCTGGCACACTTGACTGGAAAACATGGCTCCGAGAACACGATGCCACGATCCAAGAGTTAGAGTACTCTCAATTCGATCATGGATGACCACTATTTGCCAATAGCTCCTATGCATTACGGGAGCTAGTCGACACCTAGTCACGGTATTGATGAAGTTACCCTTGGCATAAAGCTGGGTGAAGCCAATAACACTCACCATTTGATCGGCAATTCACTGAATCAGGTTGAGTCCACCACACAATCCCTTAGAAACCATGGTTTCCAATCATTCTCCGTCGTGGAAGCTCCTTGCCGAAGTGATGGAAGGACGTGCGACTGACGACAAGGCAGTGAGAGAAGATACTGGATTAGGACGTACGGCCAATGACGAGGCAGCGAGATCATTGGATTAGGGAGGCGCTCTCACAAGAGAGATGGAGAGATGGAGAGACGGGGAGAGATCGAATCAGGGGAAGACAAAGAGAGATTCCCGGGTGGGCTAAAAAACTGTTCGGATTCCATACCACACTAAATCTCGGAAAAGCAGCACATGGGATCTGGGAGTGCGGCTTTAACATGTGCGATAACTATAAATAACTTCATGTATTATATATGATAACTTGTTGTGCAGGAGACAGTAACTTTACCGTATAGATGATAACTTTACCCTGCGGATGGTAACTTCATTTCATATAGTTGATAACTTTATGCGTAACTGCAAGTAACATTTCGAGTTCGACTAACGAAGTCGGGTGGACAGTCGAAGTTCGACTTTGAGCGAGAAATCGAAGAGTATTAAATGGTCTTCGAGTAGCATAGGAGAATCAGACGGTGTTCGAGTAGCAACAGACATTGGACGGAGTTTGAGTATCAGCAGTGTATCGAACAATGTTTGAGCAGATTCAGAGCATCGGACGATGTTCGAGTGGTGTTGAAGCATCGGACAATGTCCGAGAGGTATTGCGAAGGAATAAAGCGTGGAGTGGTCGAAGATTTCGAGCGCAAAAGTGGTCGGAGATCTCGGGGCATGCAACGGTCGGAGGCTGTGGTGATCAAAATCAACACATGGTATCGAGAAAGATGGAGAGGCGGGGAGAGATCGTGGAAGACGAAGAGAGATTCCTGGGTGGGCTTAAAAATGGTTCGGATTCCATACCCCACTAAATCCCAGAAAAAGCGGCACATGGGACCCAGGAGCGCAGTTTTAACGCATATGATAAATGTAAGTAATTTCATGTATCGTACATGATAACGTGTTATGCAAGAGACAGTAACTTTACCATGTAGATGATTACTTTACCTTGCAGATAGTAACTTCATTGCATATAAACGATAACTTTATGCGTAACCGTAAGTAACTTTCTCGGTCTGCCAACAACATGACTACCAACCGTACGTGGGGCCGACTAAAAGGGGGTGGTGCGACTGTGATTGGCTGATTAGGTTCAGGTCATGTCGCTAGGGGGCGCACGCTTATTCTACACTTAGCTACTGAATAGTATATATGTAGGAAAATGATTCCATACTACTAGGAGTACACTACTTATGTACCACTTAAATGATATTGTTATACCTTTTTATCATTTTAGGCATACTCTAATAATGATTATAAGATACTCTAAAGTGAATTCCATGAAAAATACCATCAAAGTCCACTTTTTATAGCATAATTTATGTATATACCCCATTTATATATAGAAAAAGTTATATAGCAAAAATAAAGGACTCCGATGAATTTTTTCAACTAAGTCACATTAGAGTATTTTCATAATTAGTATTTAAGCATATTAAAAGTGATAAATAAGTATAATATATTTGTTTAGATGATATATTATAAGTGAAAGTATGTACTCCCAGGATTACAAAAAAGGCTTTATATATATATATATATATATATATATATGGGAGCATATCTAGTGCTAAAGCCCTATTCAGTGCTAAAGTGCTAAAGCTCATCAGATCCGTCCAATCTGGCCCGTGCGGCTCAGATCAAGGAGGGTGGAAAGCTCCCAACTCACTTAATCCATCTTTCAAATAACCCCCTACGGATTTTTATGTTTATGAATTAACCCCTGAATCACTCCCCCCTCTCCCCCCTCAGATCGATCCGGCGCCGCTCGGCCCACTCCCTCTCTCTCGCCTCCCTCCCCAACGGCGCCGCTCCATCTCCATCTCCCTCTCCCTCTCGCCTCCCTCCCCGGCGGCGCCGCTCCCTCTCCCTCTCGCCTCCATCTCCCTCTCCCTCTCGGCTCCCTCCCCGACGGCGCCGCTCCATCTCCCTCTCCCTCCCGCGGCTCCCTCCCCGCCCCAGGCGCCGCCACCCCTGGGCCCTCGTCGACGCCACCCCCTCCATCACCGCGCCATCGCCCCTCGGCCTTGACGATGCCACCCTCTTCGGCTAGGGTTTGGGCGGACGGCACCGCCTCCCTCCACCGACGCCGAAGGTGAGGCCATCCACCGTCGCCACCACCTCCCTCCACCCCGTACTCCTCGCTCGCTTCCGCTTCCTCCCTCTACCGTCTGGTGCCTCTGATCTCATCTCCTCGTCTTTGGATTAGCTTTGGCTTGGATTGTTGGCTTCGGCAGTAGGGCATCGGAGAGAGTCCCCAAGGATTTCTCGCGGTGGTTCATGTAGCTTCACTGAAGGCCTTGACGATGCCACCCTCTTCGGCTAGGGTTTGGGCTGACTTACCGTATGACATCGATAGCACACTGAATAATTAAGCTGCAAAATGCGAAAACGAAATGGAATGTGTGAGGATGCTGAAGCCTTGTTTCGATTGGTGGGTAGCAGAAATTGCGTATGTTAATCTAACTCCCGAATCAGTGTATCACCCCTCCATAATTTGTGAGTATGTGTAGCAACTAATAATATAATTTTCCATTTGTAGCAGCAGGAGCTAGAATGGGTCGCCGACATCGAGCTGTTCCATGACCATGCGCTGTCCAAGGAGGTCAACACGGCGGTGGAGGTCCCTGAGCTCTTCGCCTTGCCGCAGCCAACGAGCAACACAGGTTTCTACAAGACGAGTGGTGCGCTCCAGAGCAAGAAGGCACGGGTAGAGCTGCTTGATGACGACGACTACCTCATTGTTCCTGATCTCGGATGAGAGATATATTGCATAGTTTGCATGTGACGTGATGGCATGTAATATGTATGTACGCAAAATGTAAAGGATTTTGCCATCTTGTTATACTAATCGCTTACTGTGGACATGTGTAATTGACAAATGCTGCTTTGATATGTATGTGTGCACTGTTCGCCTGATACATCACTGAAGCTGCATCACTGCTTTGATATGCTTATGACTTGTAAACTGATATGCATCACTGGTATACCCAATTGTGAATCTCTGATTTCAGATTTTTGTAAACTGGCAAATTTCAGATATGCATCACTGGTATGTTTATGACTTGTAAACTGGCAAATTTCAAATTTTGTTGCTACTACTGTAGACTTGGCATATTTGCCAATATACACTACACAATCACTTCACACAGGTTCCACACACACAAACATTCTCAGGTTTCTCACACACAAAACATCACTGATCAATCTTGAATTGGAGTAACAAACAACCTGATCAATTGCAAATTCATTCAACAAATTCATTCAACAGTCAATCACAAATTCATTCAATAGGTTGCCATTTCAGCTCGGGAACTGATCAATCGCAAATTCATTCAGAAGATCATACAGAAACATTCAGAATCTCAGTTCCACCACAAAAATTGGAGTAACACACACACACATTCAGAAGAGCATATGGCCAGCTCGGAGACCGGGTTGGAGACATAACTGTTTGTACATGCTATCAGCCTCACATCATACAATCACTTTGCTAGTTGAGTGGATAACTCCCAACGACAACGCCAAAACATTCGTGTACTTGCCCAAGGCCCTCTTGACCTTCTTGTTGAAGTGCTCATTCCGGTCGTTGATCGAGTCAATGTCCTTGTCTTCGTTGAACTTGCGCCTCCTGCTGAACGATTTCCGCTTCTCGTCCCTCTCTTTGAGTTCATTGACCATTCTGTCGATGTTTTCTGCAAGCATTAACACCTAACTCAGTTGCATGTAAAAGATTTTCTTTTCTTACAAAAAGGTGCACCCTGACTCCTTGACCTACCACATGTAGTTAATTGCAAACGGTAAATCCAAGCCATTGTACCTTCAGACTGGAAAAGCATAGATGACACTTAAGACAGCAAAAATTGAATAATTTGATACTCCCGTCACCATTTTTTATTGAGTATTAGGCATCTTAACCTAGTTTGCTGGTTCAATGCACATATAGTTGTATATTGTCAACTTTCACACATGTCATTGCAATATAACTGCTCATGCAATTTTCCATACTACACTGAACTAACACCTTAGTTTTCTCTACCAATCAAATGACTGTGGATATTAGAGTGAAGAGATAAGCTCACCATCCCACCCATATGGTGCAGGTTCCTTCTCCCACGTCTTGTATTTTTGCAACTTCAAAGAGCTCAAGGGTGGCGTCGGGGGCGGGGTTGGCAGATGGAGGGCGGGGCCGGGTTGGCTGGGGCCACGGATGGAGGCCGGGTTGGAGGCACCGGGGGACGGCGCCGGTGACCGGGGATGGAGGTGGCGCCGACGGCCCAAACCCTAGATGGGTCTAGTGGCAGCCAAGAACGGGCGTCGACGAGGGCCCATGGGTGGCGGCGCCTGGGGCGGGGAGGGAGCCGCGGGAGGGAGAGGGAGATGGAGCGGCGCCGTCGGGGAGGGAGGTGAGAGGGAGCGGCGCCGTCGGGGAGGGAGCCGAGAGGGAGAGGGAGATGGAGCGGCGCCATCGGGGATGGAGGCGAGAGGGAGAGGGAGCGGCGCCGTCGGGGAGGGAGGCGAGAGGGAGATGGAGATGGAGCGGCGCCGTCGGGGAGGGAGGCGAGAGGGAGAGGGAGCAGGTCGAGCGGCGCCGGATCGATGTGAGGGGGAGAGAGAGGGGAGTGATTCAGGGGTTAATTCATAAACATAAAAATACGTAGGGGGTTATTTGAAAGATGGATTAAGTGAGTTGGGAGCTTTCCACCCTCCTTGATCTGAGCCGCACGGGCCAGATCGGACGGATCTGATGAGCGTTAGCACTTTAGCACTAGATATGCTCCCTATATGTGTGTGTGTGTGTGTATCATTACTATTATAAAAGAACGGGTTGGTGGTTGTACGTCCCTTCTCCTCCAACCGCCACATTCTCAACTTCCCACTACTCTCCACATTTCAATTGATTAGAGTAGCCCTCTTCCATATCATGATTATCTATATATCCAACAAATTTTGTTGCAACGCACGAGCAGGTGACTAGTGTGTGTGTGTGTAGGACAACGCTGAAATGGGACACCTTGGTGCCCAAGCACCATGATTTCGAATGCGTAAATTAAACCCAAATTCAGATATAATTTTAAAAAAATATCAGTTTAGGGTATATACCCATCTATAACAATTCAAATGAAACGTATACATTTGAAAATATATATACTAAAATACATACATACATACATACATACATATATATATATATATATATATATATATATATATATATATATATATATATATATATATATATATATATATATATATATACGTTGTTCAATAGCTATGCGTAGAATAAGTGCGTGACCCACCAATCAGCCAATCATGCATAAAAAATTGTCATCTATAATTCATGAAATTACTTACAATTAGTAAAGATATCATTTAGTGGGGCTGTTAGTTATGAAAAAGTTTCTATCTCCAGAATATAAAATCATCATCTATAATTCATAAAGTTACTTATATTTGGTAAAGTTACTATATCATGTACAAAAAAGTTATCATCTGTAATTCGTGAAGTTACTTACAATTCATGAATTTATTATTTAGTGGGCACTACTACAAAAAGGGTCATCGCAGACGGTTCAGAACTGCCATCACAGACGATTTTCTGAACCGCTTGTATTTATGTGTCAATAATAATTGGAGGTTATCACAGATAGTTTGTGAGCCGTCTGTGATAAAGACAATACAGATGGTTTGTAACTAGAACCGTCTGTAAAGAAAACTATTACAGACGGCTCGAAATAAAAACTGTCTATGATAATGCACATATCAAAGACGGTTTGTTATACAAACCGTTTGTGATAGTTTCATAGACGGTTCTATTTAAAAATCGTTTGTAATAATGTATACATCACAGACAGTTTTTAAACCTAACTGTCTGTGATAGTTTCAGAGATGGTTTTAGCCATGAACCGTCTATAATAATCAAAGTACAGACGGCTTCACATAAACCGTCTGTGATGAAACGTCCAGTGTAGCTTGTTTTGTAGTAGTGGGGGTTGTTTGTTATAATAAAGTTACTATCGTCTGTACATAAAGTTATCATCTATAATTCATAAAATTATTTACATTTGGCAAATTTAGTATATCATGCACAAAGATTACCATCTATAATTTATGAAGTTACTTACAGTTCTAATGACATGAATTTCGCAATTTCAAACACAATGGTTCAAACGAACCGTAGATCGAACTTTTGATTAAAAAATTATTTTATTTTTTAGCTTGTAAATAAGATAAAAAAATAATAAGTCAAGTGCACTTATTCTCCTCTATCCTGCTGCATGCATGCCCGTTTGGCACAAGAGACCTTGCATTCATGAAGTTATCATTTAGTGGGGTTGTTGGTTATGGTAAAGTTACTATCTCATGTACATAAAGTTATCATCTATAATTTATCAAGTTACTTACATTTACAAAGTTACTATCTCGTGCCCAAAAAGTTATCATTTACAATTCATGAACTTACTTACCAATTGAGTTAGCATGAACCACACTAGCTAGCCAGCGACCCACGCGTAGCGTGCGCGCACACGCTCATTAGCGTAGCCGTATTACTATTCTGCGTGCAGGTGTAGAATACGCACTAGAAAGTTACTGCTATGTGTGAGTGAAGTTACTGCCAAACACATGTAGAGTTACTATCAGTTGTAACACTATAATACTGGCAATAACTTTACATGTATTTGACAGTAACTTCACTCACGCATGACAGTAATTTTTCGACGCACACAGTGCGCGCAGGTGCAGAATAGCACAGCCGTACACACACATACTCACACACACATATGTATGTATGTATGTATGTATGTATGTATGTATGTATGTATGTATGTATGTATGTATGTATGTATGTATGTATGTATGTATGTATGTATGTATGTATGTATGTATGTATGTATGTGATAGTTTGATTGTAGGTATGGGCTGATTATATATATAATCAGCTACATATAATCAACACATACCTACAATTAAACTATCATAGAAAAAGCAATTATAATTCAAATTTCAATTCAAACTTATTTGAAGTAGTTAGTAAACTAGTTAAACTCAACATCTAAAAAATTTAAAAAATTTCATACACAATACATATTTTAGACCATAGTGCCTAGACGCCGTGGTGTATTTTACATAGTAAAAATACATTTTATATATATAGATATATATATATATATAATAGGGCGCTACAGTGCCTAGGCTCCTCCTATAGTATGAGTGGTTCGTTTGCTTTGACATTTGGCCTGTTAATAATTCTTTTCATGAAATGTGCTTGCTGCAGATTTATTATGCATGTGACCGATTTCCTCTTATTTAATTCTCCGAAGGAATGAGATTCGTGCTTTATCTCTAATTTATTTGACCTTTCCAATTACACAGGTTCTTTTGAATTTTTTTGAACGTACTTTTGTGATTGATACATTGTTTAATATGTGAGCACTCACTTATCCGAACTGATATTTGATTATTATATATATACAACCTGTCCAACCTGTCCCCAGCGTATCCAGTGAGCATTTGACTTGTAGCATGCAAGCAGAGCCAGACAACCAGTGAGCAAGCCACAGTTGCCACTAGCCATTCTTTGATCTGCGTCCTCTGTCCAACCTGTGCCCAGCTTGTCCAGTAAGGCAGAGCCAAAAAACGTAGCGACGACAGCAACGAGGTTAGAGAAGTGAGAACTCATTCTCCCTCCACTCCCACTCCTCGCCTCACTTGTAATCCTTCTCCTTTTCGCCATTGCCGCAGCCTTGGGAGCTTGTAGATCTCTCGTTTCAGTGTGCGCACAATGTTCCGCGGGTGCGGCCTCTTCGCGTGCGTCCGCCGGTGCGGTGGCGATGTGAAGAAGCGAGGGGAGGCAGGCGCGGCCAGCTCGCGGGTGGCGGCCGAGCCGGCTGGCGCCGTGGAGGAGGACGGCGGCGGCAACAAGAACTTCGCCGCAGCGGCGAGGCAGCTCGCGTGGGCGGAGGTGGAGTCCGTCACGGGGGGCTTCTCGTCCCGGGTGATCGGGCACGGCGGGTTCAGCACGGTGTACCTCGCCTCGCTGTCCTCCTCCCGCCTCGGCGCCGTCAAGGTCCACTGCAGCAGCGAGCGCCTCCACCGCGCCTTCCGCCAGGAGCTCGAGGTGCTCCTCTCCCTCCGCCACCCGCACATCGTCCGCCTCCTCGGCTACTGCGACGAACGAGGTAACCATCAAAGCAAACCAGACTGTTCACTCAAATCTCTAGTAATTAAACTGACTGTGAGTGTGACTAGTCAGAAAATTTAATTAACCAACTATTAACGTTCTTGCGTCTTTGCACAGATGAAGGTGTACTGGTGTTCGAGTACGCGCCGAACGGTGACCTACACGAAAGGCTCCACGGAGGCGAGGACGTGGACGTGGCGGCGGTGCTGCCCTGGGCGCGGCGAGTGGCGATTGCGTTCCAGGTGGCGATGGCGCTGGAGTACCTCCACGAGCGCGGCCACCCGGCGGTCATCCACGGGGACATCAAGGCGTCCAACGTCCTCCTCGACGGTAACATGGACGCCAAGCTCTGCGACTTCGGCTTCGCGCACGTCGGCTTCTCGGTCACGGTGGGGGGCAGGCCGTCGGCGCGAGCCGTAATGGGCTCCCCGGGCTACGTCGACCCCCACATCCTCCGCTCCGGCGTGGCCACCAAGAAGAGCGACGTGTACAGCTTCGGCGTGCTGCTGCTCGAGCTCGTGACCGGGAGGGAGGCCGTCTGCCGCGAGACCGGTCGCCGTCTCACTGCCGCGGTTGGGCCCACGGTCGCCGAGGGAAAGGTGTTCGACGTGGTGGACCGGAGGTTGAGAGGCGAACACGACAGCGCAGAAGCGGCCGTCATGGCGGAGCTCGCCATGCAGTGCGTCAGCGACAGCCCCGGGCTCAGGCCGTCCATGCCCGACGTGGTGCGCGTGCTCCAGGAGAAGACCTCCGCGCTGGTCTCCGCCGTTGGATCGAGATTGGGCCGCAAGATGATGTTCTAAGTTGCCTGGTGTTGATTGTAAACAGTAGTAGCATGTTTAGGGTAGGTGGAAGAAGGAGAATGTCTGTAGTGAGACTGTGAGAGCAAGTAGATTAGTTTAAGCTTTTGGAACACGTAGAAAATTTTGTGATGTCATGGCATCTTGTAGCACCAGTGATCTGGCAGTAGTTCTTAAGTAATCAAACTGTTGCCTTCGCGTATTAGGTGCAAGGAATGGCTTATCTTGTGGATCTAACTTTAGACACTTAGATGGTTGGTGGAAGACAAGCAATTTAGTTCGTTGATGACATTCAATTTAATCTCCTCCAACAATCATCGATCAAACAGGTATCGGTACAGACGTACAGCGCCAATTATGGTACTCATGCATGTGAACATGCAAGTGGGGTTAAAAAGGTAAATTAGTAGCAAAAAGAAATGCTCAGATTATATTCAGCTTCACCAATAAGCATTCCAAAATGAAGGCCACCAGAAGGCGTTCTCGCCTATCAAAGCTAGATTCGTTTTTCGCAATAGTTGTATTTCATGCTCTTTTCCCCTTTTTTGTTTAACCAAATGCTGTAATCTGTATGGCAACAGCAAAGTGTGCGATCCGTTGGTTACTTCAATCTCATTTGTGCATTGCGTAAAGCTGTGATCAGCTAAATTTTTCCACATACAAAGAGAGATCACAAAATCCAGATCTTTAAAGATGCTGCATCTACTCTCTCTCATTTTGTCTAAATTTTATTACTGAGAGATGCTGCCTCTTTTCCCTTTAGTAGACTTCACATATTTCTTTGTTTCTGAAGAGAAGAATTTCCTGCTTGTTTGCATACCATATCTCAATCGAGAAAGGAGAGCAAACGGCAGGACAACAACCATTGGCCGTGTGCACGTTGAACGCTCGATTTGTGTGACGATCAGCGAGTCACGAAAATGAATAGAGTCATAAGAAAGAAGCGCATGAAAATGAAGCGGATTAGGTGTCGCGTGTGACATCCTAAAGAACCTGTAGATGACCAGGGAGAAAGAAAGAATCAAATACGGCGCAGAGAAACAAAGCTGTTTGGCCGTGTACTTCATTTGCTAGCTGTGACGCATAAATAAAAGGCATTGCTGTTGCCGCAGACTTGAACTGGCACGATTTGCAGTCGGTGCCTGAACTACTCACGGCACAGAGAAGTCATGGCTGCCTGTCAGTACTTCAGCTTCTTCGTTCTTGGTGATAAGTTTTCACTGAATGCTTTAGCTACCATAGTATTTGCGGTGACAGGCTTGGTATGCCTGCAGACCCCGCAGCGACTGTAATGAATAAATTAGTTCAATGATATGTAAAAGACAGTGCGATTAATCACGAGCGGCGAATTGGCCGCCACATGCAAGCCAGATCTACTTTTGGCACAATCCTTCCCTTGAGCAATCCTACGTACGTCTTCTGATTGACCCTGAAATTGGTTAATTAATGTTGTTTTCTTGCTTAGACGTTCCAGGCTGGCCGCTGGCGCGATTGTACATCAGTACATGCCATTGTTTATATTAGGTTGTGCTCATTTGGTTTAAGCTTTTAGTTTCTAACTTCTTAATTTTATTTTTTTATTGTTTTATATTTTCTTTTTTCTGTCTTATTTCTTTGTATTTTTATTTTTTAAAAAACTTTTAAAATTTAACTACGTTAAAAAAAACTATCACCACTTACAGTATTAAAATGGTTGCTACAGTACAAAAACTATAATCTTGAGTTTGAAAAGTCTAAATAAGCACCGATGTATGGCCTCTGTTCCAGCCACGTGCAAAATAGATCTTACTTTGTGCTGGTTTCGTCAATGAACAACGGATTGTGCTGGTTTCGTCAATGGACAATGGATGGTAGCAGTGCAGTAGTACCTGCGTGCTTGCATTGGTGTTCACTGTTTTCTGTAAAGAAAAGCATATGTGCGTGTGGTGACAATGCGCGTGCCTTGCGTGTAGGGGTTGATGTCCAGCAACTCATCATCTTATCAAGCCTTTTTCAAAATTAATATAATTCACTTAATATCATTTTATTAATAATTTGATAGTATTTTTATAATCGAGCCAATGAGCCAAAGCAAAATTTAATTTCATCCAAATCGACTCATTCAATATTTAATCAATTAACGAATGCAATTGAAGCAATTTTAAACCGAACCAACGAGCCTTACTAACGTGCTTTTTTTCACCCCTACTTGCGTGCACCTGGTATATAATACTATACAACCATTCATCTCATGTGCGAAAATTCATCAAATCTGTCCTTTTGATAACCTTAGATGGACAAAAGTACTAGTATTCTACGCCTGCACATTTTTTTCGCGCAGTTTTGCGCCCCGGAAAGTTATCACCGGTTGTAAGAAAAGTTACCACCGGTTGTGTATTGTAAGCGTTCAACAGTAACTTCACTTGCTACCGATAGTAATTTCATTCATAAATGTCAATAACTTCCACACGTATTTTACACTTGCGCACTGGTTAGTGTGTATAGTATAATTAATTATGACACCATAGTGCCTGGGCACCATGATTTAAAATAGGTATTTACCCTATATATCGTGTGCAAAAAATTGTGAATTTTTTGAATGTTAAGTTTAACTAGTTTACTAACTAGTTCAAACAAGTCCGAACTGAAATTCGAATTATAGTTATCTTTTTAATTATAGTTTGATTGTATGTATGTGTTGATTATATATATAAATTAGAAAAGCATATGATCTAAATTCATTCAAAAACTTTGAATTTGAGTATATTTTTAAAAAAGTATACATTTCATTTGAATTGTTATAGATGGGTATATATATATATCCTAAAACTGATATTTTAAAAAAACATACTCAATTTAGGGTTAAATTCATGCATTTAAAATCATGGTGCCAAGATACCATGGTGTCCCATTTCAACGTCTTTTGGGAGTACGTACTTCCACTTCTCATATACCATTTTAATATCGTTGTTATACCTTTCTATCTATTTGAGATACTCCGAAGTGAGTTCCGTAAAAAATTTTTATCGAAGTCCACTTTTTATAGCATAGTTTGTGCATATACTTATTTTATGTATGGAAAAAGGAATATCGCAAAAACAAAGGGCCCTGATGAAAATTTTTCAACCATGTCGCATTAGAGTATCTTAGAATTAGTATTTAAATATACCGAAAGTAATAAAGAGATATAACATGTTCACTTAGATGGTATATCAGATGTGAGAGTATGTACTCCCAGGAGTACGAAAAAAATATATGTATGTATATGTGTGTCTGTATGTATGTATATAAATAGAGAGAGAGAGATGTCTGATGAATTTTGTATTTTTAATTTATTTAAGGGAGAGACTAGCGCCCAGACATCCAATCCGAGCATTGGCATCGTCGGCCCCTTCCACCATTCGATTTGGAACCAACCGTCAAATGCACTACCATCATAGTCCCCTTCTCTTCCTCTCCTTGGATCCCCTTCCTGCAGCCACCCACCTCTCTTCCTCTCCCTTGATCTCTTTTCCATGGGCGTTCCTTTCAGCAAAGCGTACCCCTCTCTTGTTCCAAGATTCATTCTAAACCCAATCGTTAAGCTAACTAAAAAAAGTTAACTATCAACTAAAACAACCAATGCAACATCTTAAAATTTTAGATACAACAAATCAAAAACATGTTTACAACAAAACTGAAAAGAGGTAGCAAAAGTTGTAGTTTGTCAGCAGTGGAGGTGGCTCGCTGAAGCTTTCTGTTCTGTTGAGAGATAGGGAGATACACACTAAAATAAGATTTCTATATAATAAACACATCTCACAAAGTCCCAAAAAAATTAAGGTACAACAATGATTAATAAAGCTTGCAAAAAACATCCGGTTGCAACAAGGATCACTAACGCTTGCAACAAAAAAATTAAGTTGCAAGCAATAACCCATGGTGACAAAAAAAGGTTGCAAGAAAACCACAAAATAATTACAACAAAAAATGATTCAAGTGCAACGAATCAAGACCTTGACTGCAACAAAATAAACTTACTAAGATTACACGCTGCAACACAATCATACACCCTTTGTAACAATTGATACAAGGAGCCACAATAAAGTTTGCAAACACACGCAACAAAACTAGATCCGGTTGACCTCTCGTAGTCACAGTGGCCTCCTACATGGTATCATCACCTCCTCATCCCCCAACCGTGTCGTTCTCTGCTCAATGTCTACAATCCCGGCTTTTTTGATGTTAGTCCCACTAAATCTGGCAAGCTTTAGCTGCAATGGACACTGATATGGGGAACTGTGGCCGCTCCACGAAAAGGAAAGTCATGGCCCCATGGCAGATGGCCTCCCTCTACGACTATATGCTACGATAGAGAGATAGGGGTACATAGATGTGTGCGAGTTCTGATCGGCAACAACCATGTGTAGCAAATGAGAGGTGGGGGAAGAGCGAGAAGATGGAGGAGGCGGATTTCAGTTGCTTTCTTGCTTGTGTGAAGATTACTAGGAGGAATAGGTCAAAAAAGAATCACGTAGACGGGAGATCGGGACCCTTCGATGCTTTTATCGGTGAAAAGAGTGAAGCGTTCAGATGGAACATTGGACGCAAGACGGTAACAATTCCCTTTATTTCTTTACTACTTAAAAGAAGGAGTTGGTGGTTCACCACTAGTGGTTCATCTGCCACTCCCTCCCCCTCCTTATATAAACAACATGCCAACATATAGGCCTTGCCCCTCCCTTCCCACCTCAGCTTGCTCCTCCTTCCTCTCCACTATGCCGCCTAACAAAGATCCTCGTCTCTGGCACCATCATCCCTCTCATCATCTACGCATACCAGTTCAAGAGCACGATGAGCTGGTACCAGCTCCTCGTCCTGTACACCCTGCACATGTACTTCTCCCTGGAGCTCCTCCTCGCCATCGTGCATGCCATGATTCACGGCATGTTGGGGATGGAAATGGAGCCGCAAGTGGACCAACCATACTTGGCATGTCGCTACAAGACTTCTAGGGCCGACGGTGTATCACTCGGTGAGCGCACGCCTCGACGACGCGGCTAGCGTCCTAGCTGCGTTTCTTGTCTTCGGGCTTATGCACGAGGTGATCTTCTACTACATCATGTGGCAGCCCCTGAGCAGCGAGGTGACTATGTTCTTCCTCCTGCATGGGGAGTGCACCGCAACGGAGATGTGGTGGGTGCAGCACGCGGAATGGTGGCGCCTGCTACGAGCAGTCACCGTGCCGCTGACCCTGGCGTTCATGGTTGGGATAGAGTTCTGGCTGTTCTTCCTGGCCATGATCAAGTCGGGCCTAGACGAGATGGTGCTACAGGAGTGCCAGGGTATGATGATGGTCATGGAGCAGGTCGGCTGGCAGCATGCCAGCACCACCGATCTAATCTTGCCATCCCAGTGACAT